>CM042691.1:102361454-103561454 GCA_023614405.1 Avena insularis
TGTTTCTTCTTCTGTCCATCAATGTGAGTCATATTGCATGGAGGTGCAAGCTGAGATTTTCCTTTGTCTTCATCCTTCTTGGTAGAAGTTGTTTCCTCATGGGGGTTGTAACATCCCAAAAATATTAAACTAGAATCATCAAACTCTAATCATCAAAATTAGGGTTAACAAAAACTTTTCAAATTAAAAATATGAAAGCATGCATGTGTGTATGCATCCCATTTTGAATTCTTTTGAATTGCCTTGTTTATGTGTTTCTTTGCTTGTAAAAGGATTCTTAGGTGAAATAAACATCATACAAACAATTCCCTAACTTTTCCCAAAGACAAATAAATCAAAACAAACAAAATGAGTGAATGGTCATTTTGACCAATTTAACTCCCATGCCTACTTTGGCTGTCTCAAACTTTCAGAACTTAACAGAAAATTGTTTGGATCTTTACACCCCTTGATAGTACTCTTAACAAAGTATCAAGGCCCACCTTGTGATCATCCAGAAACTTTCAAATGCATAGTTTAAATGACAATTCAAAATTGAATCTTTATCATATGGGAAGATCCCACTTTTTCAAAAACCACTCAAACAAGCTCAACTTTCAAAACCCAAGCATCTGCAGACTCACCAGCACCAACCTAGCACACCCACCAAAAATCTTTTCAAAATTTAAAACTTGAATTCTTGCGGCCATTTCATCAAACACCTTACTGATTCAAATCAAATAAAATCTAAACACTATTGTGAGCAGTGATTGGAGCCTAACTTGTTCCCTCTCTAGCTCACAACAACCTCAGTAGATCATCTAGCAAACTAAACCAAGCACTAGCCCCACTGTAAGCTTGGCAATGCCATCAATGGTGAACAACCGAAGCTCACCATGTCACCCCAGTGTGGACAGCAAGCTAGGAGAAGAAACAAGCCTAGCCAACATGTCTGGGATCAAGCCAACACCCCACCGGCACTCCCTGTCCAGCGCTCGAGCGTTGCCAACCCCTGGACCACACGCACAAACCGTGCCCAGCTCGCCAGCAACCATGCCGAGCATGCTCCAGAGCGTCACCCTCGACAAACGCCCAAAGACCGCGCGCCGCCCTCGCCGCGTGCATACACGATCACCACCGACCCAGGAGACCTCCAGACATCCCCGTTCGCCGCCCCATGCCCCGTAGCCACCGCTCGCCGTCGAAGACGCCGCCTCGGCCGCGCAGAGCACCGCACATTCTAGACCATTTGCCACCGCCCCTACATGCGCATTAAAGTCGTAGAGCATCGCTAGGAGACCACCAAGCGATCACCACTGCCGGCGATGCCTCTAGCAGCCCGTAGCCATGTCGCCACCGTCGCCTGCCCATCCTGTTTGGTCTCGTCGTCGCGACTATAAATAGAGGCCACCCCCAGCCGAATTGAGCACACCATCTCACTCCCCTCTCCTCACTGATCGTTCCACCCTGTTCCCGAAGCAAGGCGAGCAGCGCTTCGCCGGAGTTTCACCGGAGCCCGCCGATGCTGGAGAAGAAGGGAGCCAGCGATTGGAGCCGTCCCAGGAGAAGCTGACGGTACCAGGAGGTTCGCCGTCGTCGACTTTGATGTTCGCCCGCCTCGCCGACCCTCGCTTGAGCCCCGGGGAGCCCCCGACGACCCCCACATGCCGCGTTAGGGTTCAGTCTCGCTGGCGTTGCCCGACGTGGACGACGACCCTCAGCCGTTGGATTAGAACTAGATCGAACGCACCATATTGCCCCATACCGCTTTGCACCCCCTCGTCTCACTGACGCGTGGGGACATCAACTTAACCAGCCCGCGTAAGCGCTGTGCTTAGCAGGCCGGCCCAGTATCGTTTCCCGCGCAGCCCAGTTGTTTGAATTTGGATTTTTCCATTTTCATTCAAACACACTTCTGCACCTAGTTTCAAAAATCAACCCAGCTCGATTCAGTGAACCAAATTGAATGAAACAAATTTTGTTAGAAAGGTATGGAAGTGCTGAATCCAAGCCCGTTGGATTTAAATCATTTGGATCTGTAGATCTCTCTTGGTAAAAATAACAAGGCAGAAGCTTTTCTGCATTCAAACATTTTTCAAATTTAAACCATAATAGCTTTTGAGTTGATCCCAACTCTCAAAAATCACATTTAACCATACCTTTCAGAATATATAAAAATATATAGGTTTACTTATAGAAATAATGACCAAGTAATAAAAGAATGCCACATAAGCATTTCTAGTCACTTTATTTAATTAAAAATAAAAGGTTAAACCTTATTAAATTGTGACACCACTTTAAATCACATTCTCATGGACTAAAATATGTGGTGATGACATGTGTCAACATGATCCCATGTTTGGTTTGGAGAATATTAAATCTTAAGTAGTTTTTCAATGAGTAGAAATTACTTTTCTAAAAATAAAAGGAATGAAACCAAGCTTTGATCTGGTAATGTGTAACACCCTCAGAATCGGCCCTATGCAAGTTTTAGCGATCCCCGCCAAGCCCGCATAGAAACGATTCAAAGGTGCCCACCAGACACTTTCATGCGGGTGGAAAACGAAGTAATGTCATTACACAATAGTCCACGATGGAACCCATAGAACAATTATATACAACAGCGACTCAATGAGTCAAGAATACAGATATACAGTACAAAGATCCAAATCACCTTGAAAACGATATAGCGTCCGGGTACAGACAAGATGCAAATTGAGCTAAGAGCCCTGAAGAATAACCAATGGCGTCCATAACCCTGCCCAGGCCAAGCCGGAAGGGTAACCCTGCTAACAACGTCGATCTCAAAACTTGCTTAAACAAAAGGGGTGTCGACAAAGGGCAAAGGAAAAAAGAGAGCAGTCCTCGCCTACATAGGTATGGTGGACTGAAGCGGCAGCGCAGCAGGCACTAAACAACCTATAGAGACTCAATACAACTAGCGGCTATCAGATAGGGATAAGAAATACCTATTCGGATCCAACCTGAAACTATCACCAAGCATACCCATCCTGGCATTTCCCCCTCGAGACCAAACGAGGAAGTCAACCGAGGAACTCACACAGTTGGCAGTTTTATTTATTCAGTTATTGTTGCAGCAATTACTAGTCAGGTATAGGTAGTCATCCTGATATAATAAGAAGTGGGCACTTTTAGTTAACCATTCTGTTGTAGTTGCAACACTTACTAGTCAGATACAATTAGCATGAGATATTCCAAACCCAACAGTTGTTGGTACTTTTATTTAGCCATTCCGTTGTATTGAAGCTGATTACTAGTCATATCGGATACAAGTCAAATTATAACAGTAAACTTTAGTTATAGTTGCCTATGATCGAGAACTGTGCTCCAAGTCGTCCATAACCATGGACACGGCTTCTCGAAAAGATTTAACCCTGCAGGGGTGCACCAAAGTTTCCACACGCACCTACACCCTTGTTGTCAGATCAGGTAGATACAAGATCACAAAACATACACCCAACGGTATGTCGACGGGGTTTCGTACACGACGTTTCCTAGACCCAAAGCAAGTACATGGGGGCCACCCCACTAAGCTACCCGCAACGAAGTCGGCCGGTCTCCGAGATGGACCCAGGGTTTGTGACGACGGCTGTAAACGACTAGGAACCCGAAAGTGTGACTGGGCTTGTCGATACCGCGAAAACGTGGCACAGGGTTCCAAAACAGTACAAGCGCTCCACGTGCAATAGTAAATAAAGCAGTAAATCATGGCATAAGTACAGGATAATAATAAAGCCCCAAACTACTTTGTACCCCCGGTACAGTACTTGGAAATCAGGTACTAATCGATGGGGGTGCCCACACACCCCACCTATGGTTAGTGCAGTCGATCTCGGAACAGGTGTCAAGAACTCGGGGTCCTACGGGACACAAGTGGACGGTTAAAAACCAAATAACATCTATTGCCCACCTATGCCTCTGCATTATTTACCTACTTCAGTTTTAGTTATTAAACGATAATTAAAGCCATGATCATCTCCAACATAAAGCATAAGGCATTTCTCCAACAACTGTGGTACTTGACAACACACAACAGCACTTGAGCAAGCGACTACGACACGCAAGTCCATCTATCTACCAAACAGCAGGTAATAGGATGTGTCCAAGGCAATATAAGGCTGCAAGGGATATCACGGGTACGAAAACTAGAGCATCGCATCACAGATAGCAATAGATCAACAGGAGGAAATAAAGACTATAAATGTAAGATAGGTAGAAAGGGGGAGAATGCTCGCCTGGAAACATTGCCGACGATACACCGAAGATCGGGTCAACTCTCGCATCAACTCATCGGCCTAATCCGTGAAGAAGCAAAACACTAGAAGAAACACCGGATGCACTATTTAATACTACGACATAAGATCGGGCATGATGCATGTATGATGTATGACATGGCAAAAATGCGATGCGACTAGGCAATATTAAGCGGAACCGGGGTCCTGACAAATATTTAAGTGGTTTAAGTTATTTAGATACCCCGCAATTTAAATGTTGTCTTAACATGGCAAAATATATCACCGGTTCGCTACACAAATTTAAATGGGGCCAAATTAGACTAGATTCGTTCGCATATGGCCTCCATATTTAGTTATGAGGTGAATCGGCTAAAACCCCCCAAACCACATTATATGTGCGCAAGCATGACAATTTAATATGCAACAAGTATATATGACATATTATAAAAATAGGACAGGCTCGGAAAAAGGTTCACACATCGGGGCGAAGGTCTTGGGGTTCCGAGGGTTCGAGATCGGTCTTCGGGGCAGCGGCCTTCGGGTTCCATGTAGACGGTCATGGCGTTCCAGGAGGGCGATCTTGGTGGTCCAAGTCAAAGACCTTGTCCGCAATCCGACGAGTGTCACCAGGTCGGTAGGTTCTTCGGGCTCCTCTACATGCATCACCAAACTTGGCTTCGAGATCATCTTTGTGCATCGTCCTCGGTCCTTAGAGGGTATGGTTTGGCAGCAAACAACATCGGGACAACAAATAAAAGATCCAGAGACTAAAACTCCTGTAGGAATTTTGCCGAATGGTTGACGGGCAGTTGAACACCGGAGATCAACAGGAGCCGTGGAAACAGCTGCCACCTGGTCCTGTGGCGTCCGATGACAGAGAAGGCCGCACTCTGGACCTCACAGCGACACGCACAGTGCGACAAGGGGCGCTGCCTCAGGGCGCTACTGATGCATATCGACGGGCTCGCGGCGTCATAGATAGAGAGGTGGGAGGGCTAGCGGACGACAGGGATAGGGTGCCAAGCGGGGCTCGCTAGGCGAGGACAAGGTGGTCATTCCTGAGGAGGGAAGGCAGCGGCGAAGGAGGGCTCGACGACACTGGGAGGAGCTTGGGGGAAACCGGGGTAGGCGCATGTCTCCATGGCCGGCGAGCTCGCTGCAGGTAACAGGGAGGAGGCCTGCGGCCAGGGGTGCGCGAGCGGCGAGGAAGGTCGGGCCGGCTCGGCGGCGTCCGGGGGCGACGGAGAAGGGCCGGGGTGGCGGTCTTGCTGGGAGGTGGAAGAAGGGGAGGAAGGGCGACCACAACAGGGAGGAGAGCACCGAGGAGACGGGCCTGGTGCGGGATGATGGAGGCGGCGGCGGCGAGGTTCTTGGAGAGGAAGGAGAGTGGGGTCGATGGGGATCGCGGAGGAGCGTTGCTCTGGCGGCGGGTGGCCCAGGGCGGCACGGCACAGATAAGGACGACGGGGGTTGGTGAGGGGATCGAGTGGAAGAGGAGGCCTCGCGTGGGTTGCGGCGTGGTTCAGAAGCGGGGGTGGGGTGCAGGTCCGAGTCGACCTGGCCCGATCGGTGAGAGGGAGTGGACGAGGCTCACTGCGGGGTGAGGCCAGAGAACAAGCGGGGGTTTTCGGGCTAGCAGTCAGCAGTAGGAAAACGGGGCGCACAACAGGGCTGCTGCGTGCTGAGGGAGTGGCGGCGGCGTGGTGGGGTGGAGGTTGGGGAATAGGGTTTGGGTAGGGTTGGGATTAGGGTTTGATAGAGGGGTGGTAGGTCGGCTGCTGGCTGGGCCTTTTGGGCCTGGCCGGCGGCTGCCTCCCCCGATACAAAATATTTTATATTTATTATTTTCTTTCTTTTAAAACAAAACATTTGCAAAAAAGGTTTTAGACAATTAAAAGATCCGGACGGATCTAGGATTTTGATTTGAACAAAGAGGGGAATCTCTAGAAAACAAAATAGGTTTTAGGGAAATTGTTTTAGGCGAATAAATGCATGATGATGTCATGATGATGCACATAATAAAAACAACAGCGAATTTCTAGTGGTGGTTTCCTTGGGGTGCTACAATTCGACACCACTAACAATGGATCTCGCCCTCGAGATCCGCCTCATGGTACCGTGAAGAAAGCCGACAATCTGAATCTTCTCGCTTCATGTAGATCCTCGCGACACCACTAACAAGGATTTTTCATCTATCTTGAAATCAGCGACACCACCAACGAGGGTCGTTGCTCACGTTCGTAGAGAGAACACTCCGTATAAACAAAGATGAAGGTCGAGGTCTCAAAAAGGGAAGGCCACCTCTAACTTATGTGGAAGGAGTAGAATCGCTTAATCCACCCATTTAATGTATAAGAGCGAATGATAAGAGTAGTCGGATGGTGATCAGTCCATCGCGCACCCAAAGCATTACTCTGCACATAAATAGGGAAATTATGCAACCAACTCTTGGAATCAGACTGAAGATCTCGACAAGCGAGGTTCGGAAACAAAGGAGGGATGCATGTTCTCATAAGATCTGATGTGGATGTCTTCATCGTATCGGAAAACTTCAGAAGATAGAAAGAAAAAAAATTTAGTGAATTTTTGATCCACTAAAAGATACAACAGATGAAAGATCCATCAGATAACATGAAGACCGGATGTTGAAGCACCGTTACAAGAGGATGGAAGTGAAACCCTAAAGGTACGACAGAAACCCAACCAAGAGAATTCCTGGACTCGAAGAAAAGATAAGAGAGCAGATTCAAAACACACAGAGGTAAGAAGAGAATAGCAGGGGGTAAGGAGTAAAAGCAGACCTAATCAGATCTATCCATCCGATTTTCAAAATAGTTTTTGACACTCTACAACGGCCGTTAGCTAGTTTATTCTACAGGCTAGACCAGTGGGGTATCGTAACTGCTGAGCTCTGATACCACTCTGTAACACCCTCAGAATCGGCCCTATGCAAGTTTTAGCGATCCCCGCCAAACCCGCATAGAAACGATTCAAAGGTGCCCACCAGACACTTTCATGCGGGTGGAAAACAAAGTAATGTCATTACACAATAGTCCATAATGGAACCCACAGAACAGATATATACAACATCGACTCAATGAGTCAAGAATACATATATACAGTACAAAGATCCAAATCACCTTGAAAACGATACAGCGTCCGAGTACGGACAAGATGCAAATTGAGCTAAGAGCCCTAAAGAATAACCAACGGCGTCCATAACCCTGCCCAGGCCAAGTCGGAAGGGTAACCCTGCTAACGACGTCGATCTCAAAACCTGCTTAAACAAAAGGGGTTCCGACAAAGGGCAAAGGAAAAAGAGAGCGGTCAGTACTGAGGCCAGTACACGGCGAGACTAGAATTCAGCGGTCCTTGCCTACATAGGTATGGTGGACTGAAGAGGCAGCGCAGGAGGCACTAAACAACCTATAGAGACTCAATACCACTAGCGGCTATCAGATAGGGATAAGAAATACCTATTCGGATCCAACCTGCAACTATCACCAAGCATACCCATCCTGGCATTTCCCCCTCGAGACCAAACGAGGAAGTCAACCGAGGAACTCACACAGTTGGCAGTTTTATTTATTCAGTTATCGTTGCAGCAATTACTAGTCAGGTATAGGTAGTCATCCTGATATAATAAGCAGTGGGCACTTTTAGTTAACCATTCCGTTGTAGTTGCAGCACTCGTCAGATACAATTAGCATCAGATATTCCAAACTCAGCAGTTGTTGGTACTTTTATTTAGCCATTCCGTTGTAGTGAAGCTGATTACTAGTCATATCGGATACAAGTCAAATTATAATAGTAAACTTTAATTATAGTTGCCTATGATCGAGAACTGTGCTCCAAGTTGTCCATAACCGCGGACACGGCTTCTCGAAAAGATTTAACCCTGCAGGGGTGCACCAAAGTTTCCACACGCACCTACACCCTTGTTGTCAGATCAGGTAGGTACAAGATCACAAAACATACACCCAACGGTATGTCGACGGGGTTTCGGACACGACGTTTCCCAGACCCAAAGCAAGCACATGGGGGCCACCCCACTAAGCTACCCGTAACGAAGTCGGCCGGTCTCCGAGACGGACCTAGGGTTTGTGACGACGGTTGTAAACGACTGGGAACCCGAAAGTGTGACTGGGCTTGTCGATACCGCGAAAACATGGCACGGGGTTCCAAAACAGTACAAGCGCTCCACGCGCAATAGTAAATAAAGCAGTAAATCATGGCATAAGTACAGGATAGTAATAAAGCCCCAAACTACTTTGTGGCCCCCGGTACAGTACTTGGAAATCAGGTACTAATCGATGGGGGTGCCCACACACCCCACCTGTGGTTAGCGCGCTCGATCTCGGAACAGGTGTCAAGAACTCGGGGTCCTACGGGATACAAGTGGATGGTTAAAAACCAAATAACATCTATTTCCCACCTGTGCCTCTGTATTATTTACCTACTTCAATTTTAGTTATTAAACGATAATTAAAGCCATGATCATCTCCAACATAAAACATAATTTATTTCTCCAACAACCGTGGTACTTGACAACACGCAACAACACTTGAGCAAGCGACTATGACACGCAAGTCCAACTATCTACCAAACAACAGGTAATAGGATGTGTCCAAGGCAATATAAGGCTGCAAGGGATATCACGGGTACGAAAACTAGAGCATCGCATCACAGATAGCAATAGATCAACAGGAGGAAATAAAGACTATAAAAGTAAGATAGGTAGAAAGGGGGAGAATGCTCGCCTGGAAACATTGCCGATGATACACCAAAGATCGGGTCGACTCTCGCATCAACTCATCGGCCTAATCCGTGAAGAAGCAAAACACTAGAAGAAACACCGGATGCACTATTTAATACTACGGCATAAGATCGGGCATGATGCATGTATGATGTATGACATGGAAAAAATGCGATGCGACTAGGCAATATTAAGCGGAACCGGGGTCCCGACAAATATTTAAGTGGTTTAAGTTATTTAGATACCCCGCAATTTAAATGTTGTCTTAACATGGCAAAATATATCAGCGGTTCGCTACATAAATTTAAATGGGGCCAAATTAGACTAGATTCATTCGCATATGGCCTCCATATTTAATTATGAGGTGAATCGGCTAAAAACCCCCAAACCACATTATATGTGCGCAAGCATGACAATTTAATATGCAACAAGTATATATGACATATTATAAAAACATGACAGGCTCGGAAAAAGGTTCACACATCGAGGTGAAGGTCTTGGGGTTCCGAGGGTTCGGGATCGGTCTTCGGGGCAGCGGCCTTCGGATTCCATGTAGACGATCATGGCGTTACAGGAGGGCGATCTTGGTGGTCCAAGTCAAATACCTTGTCCGTAATCCGACGAGTGTCACCAGGTCGGTAGGTTCTTCGGGCTCCTCTACATGCATCAGCAAACTTGGCTTCGAGATCATCTTTGTGCGTCATCCTCGGTCCTTAGAGGGTATGGTTTGGCAGCGAATAACATCGGGACAACAAATAAAAGATCTAGAGACCAAAACTCCTGTAGGAATTTTGCCGAACGGTTGACGGGCAGTTGAACACCGGAGATCAACAGGAGCCGTGGAAACAGCTGCCACCTGGTCCTGTGGCGTCCGAAGACAGAGAAGGCCGCACTCTGGACCTCACAGCGACGCGCACAATGCGACAAGGGGCACTGGCTCAGGGCACTACTGATGCATATCGACGGGCTCGCGGCGTCACAGACAGAGAGGTGGGAGGGCTAGCGGACGATAGGGATAGGGTGCCAAGCGGGGCTCGCCAGGCGAGGACGAGGTGGTCGTTCCTGAGGAGGGAAGGCAGCAGCGAAGGAGGGCTCGACGACACTGGGGAGGAGCTTGGGGGAAACCGGGGTAGGCGCAGGGGCCCATGGCTGGCGAGCTCGCTGCAGGTAATAGGGAGGAGGCCTGCAACCAGGGGTGCGCGAGCGGCGAGGAAGCTCGGGCCGGCTCGGCAGTGTCCAGGGGCGACGGAGAAGGGCCGCGGTGGCAGGCTTGCCGGGAGGTGGAAGAAGGGGAGGAAGGGCGGGCACAACAGGGAGGAGAGCACCGGGGAGGTGGGCCTGGTGCGGGAAGACGGAGGCCGGCGACGGCGAGGTTATGGGAGAGGAAGGAGAGTAGGGTCGATGGGGATCATGGAGGAGCGTTGCTCTGGCGGCGGGCGGCCCAGGGCGGCGCGACACAGAGAAGGACGACGGGGGTTGGTGAGGGGATCGAGTGGAAGAGGAGGCCTCGTGTGGGTTGCGGCGTGGTTCAGAAGCGGGGGTGCGGTGCAGGTCCGGGTCGACCTGGCCCGGTCGGTGAGAGGGAGTGGACGAGGCTCACTGCGGGGTGGGGCCAGAGAACAAGCAGGGGTTTTTGGGCTAGCAACGTGATGGGAAAAGGGCGCTGTGGCTGCTGCGTCTTTGAGGAGTGGCGGCGTGGTGGGGTGGAGGTTGGGGAATAGGGTTTGGGTAGGGTTGGGATTAGGGTTTGGTAGAGGGGTGGTAGGTCGGCTGCTGGCTGGGCCTTTTGGGCCTGGCCGGCGACTGCCTCCCCCGATACAAAATATTTTATATTTATTATTTTTCTTTCTTTTAAAACAAAACATTTGCAAAAAAGGTTTTAGATAATTAAAAGATCCGGACGGATCTAGGATTTTGATTTGAACAAAGAGGGGAATCTCTAGAAAACAAAATAGGTTTTAGGGAAATTGTTTTAGGCAAATAAATGCATGATGATGCACATAATCAAAACAACAGCGAATTTCTAGTGGTGGTTTCCTCGGGGTGCTACATAATGTTAGTGATGATGCTAGATCATCTATAGGACCCCTTTTTGTGGGATGAGTGCAAGTAGTTAAGTATTGTTTGGTGATTGTGTACCTCGTATTTATTCATAGATGCTAGTACCGACCAAGGATACGAGGAGGAAGGAGGATACTACGAAGAAGAAGCCGATGAGAACTTCAACCACTGCTCTGCACAAGGCAAGCTTATACTGATACTGATGCAAGCCAATACTTGCTTGTCACCATGCCAACTATATGCCTTAAGCATAGATGCCTACCCACTTGATAAACCAATCTTAGTTTTTACTTACAAGCTTTATACTTTATTTATTTATCAAAGCTATTACTTAGAGTTTACTTAAGTAAATTGTAGATACTAGAAGGATATTTGAAGGTTGCATAAAGAGCATAAAATTTGGCCTAAGCTAGAAAATATTGATGTCATCCTAAGGCATGAGATTGAACTTAGTTAAACTCCACTTGTTTACCACCCCTCATTAGTACTTACCCCCACTTGTATATGCTAGTGCTAAGCATAAAACTTGATCAACTTTAGATGGGAATACTTGGTGGAAAATGGTTATGAAAACCTTAGAATGATGGATCATTCTACTGAGATGTTTTGGACATGTGTTTCCGAACACCAGATGATTTATGGTGATGAAAATGTCGAGGCATGAGCCTTAGCCCTTTATAAAACTGATGGTTGTCTGGATGCGATACCATTCCAATTTTACCGTATAACCACAATACCCGAGAATTGGGTAGGGCTTGACTGGAAACTTATATACCTTAGTATTAGTTCCCTCACGGCCAAGGTCTGAGCTGAGGCTACCTTGTGAAGATTTTCCACCTGTGTAGTACCCAAGATGACAGTTGGTCATGGTTGGGAGGCCAAACTCACAGGAGAGGTGCTTATACTAGGGCGTGTAATTGAAAGGTTAGTATTGATTATCCGCATACTGAGTATGGTGAATTCAGGATTTGTTCCTGACGGATGTATCGAATGTTGTGGTGAAAGTGTATAATCTCTGCAGAGTGCAAACTATTCGAATAGCCGCGTCGGCGGTTATGGACAGTTGGAGTGGCCATACTGTTTCCCCGTCAGATGTTTTTTCAAAATGACTTGTGAAATTATTTGAGACTTTGACTTGACCACAATAGAGTTGTGGCATGAGATACAAGTTCCCACTTAGGTGTTATAAAACCTTAACTAGCATTCGTTGTTTCCAAACTTAGTAGAGGTAAATCTGGATTTTTGCAAAACAACCCTAGAGCTTAGTGTCCTACTACAAAAAAACCCTTTCACCTATTAGTATTAGTTTGCGAGTACTTAAAGAGTACTCATGGCTTTGTCCCTGGCTATTCCCATGGCCAGACTATGAAGAGGAGTACCTGGAAGATGGACCCCAGGAAGGTTATGACAACTAGGATCATCTCCCATCGTCAGCATTGCCTGTGACCCCGAAGATGGAGCTTCACCTACGCTACCGTTATTATTACGTATTTCCGCTGCTTGAATTGTATTAAGAACTGGATCATGAGATCCTTATTTGTGTAAGACCTTATGTATGGTTTGTAATGGATGATGTACTGTGGTATCCAATTCTGTTATGTCTTGCAAAAATGGTAATCCTAGGATTGCGATGTATGGCATAACAGGCATCTGGGATTAAAAATCCGGGCGTTGACAAGTTGGTATCAGAGCCATCCTGACCATGGGAGACCCTAGTTAGACTGGACATTTAAATCAAAAACTTAGTTTCAAAACCAAAGGAAGCAAATATTTACAAAAACTTATTCCCATTCTTATCACCTTGATTCTTTCATAAAAAAATTCATGTTCCTCAAAAACTCTTGCAAAATACCTAAAATTTGACACACTTGATCACTCTACTAACTTACCCATCTTATATTCTTTTAGATGGACGTGAAGTACAACAAGTTTTACCAGTTGGGAAATGGAGGAGACCTTATCTTTGAGAGAGATTTGGACCAGCTTTCGGAACTTGTGCAGCGTCCACACCCCGAGTTCTTCGGAGCCCAGCTCAATGATCAAGGAGGAGAAGATCTGCAGTGTCTAATTGTTGCAAGTCTCCGAGGAAATATTGAACCTCCCACTGCTGAGGGAATTCAGTTTACCTTAAGAGAGAACAACTGGCTCGATGGACTTGCCAGGGCCATGCAGGAAGCTCTTGCCCGTCTGTGTGGGAAGAGTATCAACCAGGTCAAGGGTACCCGCTTTGAGTTTTGCCCAAGGCGTGATGCTAATGGACAACCCCTGGAAGCCCATACCACCACGAGCTGAAGACTCAGTTGGACCACCTCAGCTTCATGATGTACGATCGTCAGCAGGAATTGGATAACTGCCGTGACTACTCCAACCACAAGTCCGCCATCATCAAGACGAAGGATCAGACTATCACCATGCTAGCGAAGCATCGCAAGTCTCTCCGTCGTCAGCTCGACAAGAAGGACCGCATCATTGCCCGTGTTCCCCACCGTATCTCGTCTTTGGAGGAGACCATCCACGAGAGAGACATGCAGTTGGAGGAAAGGGAGAATGCCGGAGAAGACCTTCGTGGAGACCCCTACTCCTATCTCAGTGATGATGATGATTTTCTGGAATATCAGGCTATGTATTTATTCACCGATGAGGATGATTTCGCCTTCATCAATGACGATGAGGATGATGAGGATGACGACTACACCGACTCCAAGGAGTAGTATCACTTGAGCACTAGCATAGTGAGTAGTATTCGGTCCCACTGTATCGTAGTTTCCAGAATGGTTCTTAAAACCATCTGTTTTCCTTTGTTGTGGTGTGTGTTTGTATCGTGTGCTATGAGTGAATAAATGAAAAGCAAGTTGCTAGAAAATCTGAGTCAAACTTTAAAAACTTTTCAAAGTCCCAGAACCTTAGAAATTTCCTCTTTTCTCATGATCTATCTCAATCTTCAGATGCCATGTGGAGGAAGTGGTTCATCCCCGGACCCGATGTTGCAGATCCTGCAAATGTTGGTTTCTGACCGCGAAGCTGAAAGAAGGGAACGTCAAGCCAACCTAGCCACCCTGCAACAGATAGCTCAGCTTGCCCACAACAACCAAGTCCACGGAAATCAGGACAACCATGGATCTAAGCTCAAGAATTTCCAGAACATCAACCCACCTATTTTCACTAAGTCTGAAGAGCCCCTAGATGCCGACGATTGGCTGCAGACCATGGAAAATAACCTAGAAGTCGCCAGAGTGGAAGCTAATGAGAAAGTCCTGTTTTCCACCCACTATCTAGCCGGAGATGCCAGGGCATGGTGGAACAGTGTCCGCGCAATGACCGGAGGCCAAATGATGACCTGGGAGGAATTCAAGGTCAAGTTCAGTAGAACCCATGTGCCACCGGGTTTGATCAAGAGAATGAGAGACGAATTCAGAGAACTGAAGCAAGGAAGGATGACCGTAGTGGAATACCGTGACAAAATTTTGTCATTAGCTAGGTATGCCCTGGATGAGATTGACACTGAAGCCAAGAAGAAAGAAAGATTCCTGAATGGTCTGCACGATGAGATGCAGACTGTGTTGGTCAATATTCCCTTTACAGATATTGAAGACCTTGTCGACTCTGCCATCCAGATGGAAGGAAAGATCAACCAAGCCAATGAGAACCGCAAGCGTCGCATGATGCATCAACCAGGAACCCATCAGACCCCAAAGTATCGCCCTAACCCATCTCCAGGATTTGCCCCAAGAACCAACAGACCCCCAATGAACCGTCCGACCTATCCCAACCGTGGAAACCCTAGGCCCGGAGGAAATCACAACAACCCCGACAAATCTAGCAATTTCAACCGTGCACCACCCAAGTTCAACATCAAAAATGCTGCCACCAACACCAACACTGCCCCGAGGACTGGAAGCAATGTTGTGCCTGTTGCAGCAAAGGACAAGTCGCAAGTGACTTGTTATGACTGTGGAAATAAGGGCCACTATTCCAATGAGTGCCCCAACAAGAAGAATGCCGCAACCCCCAATACCAATGCCCCAGCTCAGCAGCAGCGTCATTTTCAGCCAGGAAGGAGGTTTGCCCCAGGGAATTCACTCAACCGCAACGACCGTCTTTTCCTCATGCATGCTGAAGAAGCTCAGGAAGCGCCAGACGTCGTGCTAGGTATGTTTTTTGTTAATGCAGTACTTGCAAGAGTGTTGTTTGATTCTGGTGCATCGCATTCATTTGTCACAGAAGAATTTGAATGCACTACTAAAATTCAACCAACAAAACTGGAGCATGTAATGATCGTTCAAATTCCCGGTTCAACCACCAAATCTAGGCAAATTTGCAAAGCCGTCCCTATCCGAATCCATGGCATAGATTTTTATGCTAATCTGATAGTACTCGGAACTAAAGGTTTGGAAGTAGTACTAGGAATGGATTGGATGTCCAAACATAAATGATTGATTGACTGTGCCAAGAAAGCCATCACCATGACCAGTACAGCCGGATTATCAGTCGAGCATATATCTGAAACCTTACCTCGCCAATTCAAGTGCAACAAGAGTATAGCCCAACCTACCATTGACCAAGTCCGGATAGTCTGTGAATACCCCGATGTATTTCCAGATATTTTGCCAGGTATGCCCCCAGATCGGGATATCGAGTTTATCATTGAACTAATCCCCGGAACATGACCCATAGCCCAGAGACCCTATAGTATGAACACACGTGAATCGGCGGAATCAAGAAGCAACTAGATTCCATGTTGGAAATTGGATTGATTCAACCAAGTGCGTCACCTTGGAGATCACCTGTTTTGTTCGTGGATAAGAAGGATGGAGGTAACCATTTGTGTACGAATTACCAGAAGTTGAATGATGTCACCATCAAGAACAAGTACCCCTTTCCCAAGATAGAAGATTTGTTTGATTAGTTGATCGGTGCCAAAGTGTTTTCTAAGATTGATCTTAGAACTGGCTATCATCAACTCAAGATTCACGCAGAGGATATTCCCAAGACTGCCTTTACCACCCGATATGGATTATACGAGTATACCGTTATGTCCTTTGGATTAACCAATGCCCCCGCTTATTTCATGAATCTCATGAATACGATTTTTATGGACTTCCTGGATAAGTTTGTCATTGTTTTCATCGATGACATTCTGATTTATTCCAAATCGGAAGAAATACATGAGCTACACCTAAGGACCATTCTTGGAACCCTTAGAGAGCATCAGTTGTATGCCAAGTTTAGCAACTGTGAATTCTGGTTACAAGAAGTAGGATTCCTCGATCACATTGTATCAGCCGTAGGAATTGCCGTTGACCCTGCAAAGGTGAAGGATGTCGAAGATTGGAAAGCCCCAACCACTCAAACCCAAGTTCGTGCATTTCTTGGATTGGCGGGATATTACTGCAAGTTCATAGAAGGATTCTCGAGTATCACCAGACCCATGACCCAATTGCTGAAGAAGGACAAGAAGTTTGAATGGATCGACAAATGTGAAGCGAGTTTTCAAGAACTCAAGAGAAGATTGATTTCAGCCCCAATCTTAATCATGCCGGATATCACGAAGCCCTTCGATGTGTATTGTGATGCATCCAAGGTCGGCCTCGGATGTGTGCTAATGCAAGAAGGCAAAGTTATATCTTATCTATCTCGACAACTGAAGCAACACGAGCAAAATTACCCAACCCATGACCTCGAACTCGCATCCGTAGTTCTAGACCTGAAGACATGGAGGCATTACCTGATGGGAAACCGTTGTGAGATTTATTCGGATCACAAGAGCCTGAAGTATATATTCACTCAGAAGGAGTTGAATATGAGGCAGAGAAGATGGATTGAGTTAATCAAGGATTACGATCTGGACATTCACTATCACCCCGGTAAAGCCAACGTGGTAGCAGATGCCCTTAGCAGATTGCCGTGCCGCTTGAACTCCCTGATTTTGAAGGAGCAACCAAGTTTGCACAAAGAGATGGAAGATTTTTGAATGGAATTAGTGAGTGAAGGATTTTTGGCTAGCATAGAACTTCAACCGACTTTGATTAGCCAGATCAAAGAGGCGCAGAAAGGAAATGCTAGTATTGACGGAATCAAGCGTCAGTCGGTGCAGTAAAGTACCCGGATTCACCGAAGACGAAGAAGGAGTTCTGTGGTACAAAGGACGCCTTTGTGTACCAGCAGATTCTGAGTTGAAAGAATTAATTCTCAAGGAAGCTCATGATACTCTTTATTCTATCCACCCCGGAGGAACTAAGATGTATCAAGATTTGAAAGAGCAATTTTGGTGGCATAAGATGAAGAGAGAAATCGGAAGCTATATTGCCAAGTGTGATATATGTCAGCGAGTCAAGGTAGGACATCAAAGACCCGCTGGACTATTGCAACCATTGCAGATTCCAGAATGGAAATGAGATTCCGTTGGAATGGACTTTATCACCGGATTGCCTACTTCTAGTAGGGGAAATGACTCTATCTGGGTCATAGTGCACAGATTGTCCAAAGTCGCCCATTTCTTACCCGTCAAAACCACATATCAGAGTTCGAAGCTAGCGGAGTTATACATCGCTAGAATCGTTAGTTTGCATGGAGTCCCCAAGAACATCGTATCTGATCGAGGAACTCAATTTACCTCGAGATTCTGGAAGAAAGTCCAAGAAGGTTTAGGAACCCGCCTCAATTTCAGCACCGCATATCACCCTCAGACCGATGGACAAATGGAGCGAGTAAATCAAATACTCGAAGATATGCTGAGAGCCTGTGTGTTAGAATATGGATCTAAGTGGTAAGGTATACGCCATTTTATACAACAATGATTATCAAGCCAGTTTGCAAATGGCCCCATTTGAATTCATGTACGGAAGGAAGTGTCACACCCCTTTGAACTGGTCGGAAGTAGGAGAGAGTCAGATCTTCGGACCCGACATCCTCGAGAAGCAGAAGAGAAGGTTCACAAGATTCGTGAGCACCTCAAGACAGCCCAGTCCAGACAGAAGAGTTACGCCGACAAGAGACGTCGAGACCTCGCCTTCAACATAGGAGATTTTGTGTATCTTAAAGTGTCGCCATTGAAGGGAATGCAGCGTTTCCAACTCAAAGGAAAGTTAGACCCAGATATATCGGACCCTTCCAGATTTTGAACCGTCGAGGAGAATTGTCGTATCAATTGGAACTACCTGAAGAGATGTCAGCCGTGCACAATGTGTTCCATATCTCATTACTTCGCAAGTGCCTCGAAGTTCCAGAGAAGACTGAAGTGTTCAAGAATATCGATCACCAGACCATAGAGATCAACGATGATCTAACCTATCCCAAAGTACCCATCCGTATTTTGGAAGAAGCTTTCCGAACTACCAGAACCCGAAGCATCAAGTTTCTCAAAATTCAGTGGAGCAACCACACAGAAGAGGAAGCTACCTAGGAGCGCGAAGATCACATCAGGACGGAATTTCCCGATCTCTTCAAATCCTAGGTAATCTTTTTGTCCTTCTTCAAATCTCGGGACGAGATTTTGTTTAAGGGGGGAAGGTTTGTAACATCCCAAAAATATTAAACTAGAATCATCAAACTCTAATCATCAAAATTAGGGTTAACAAAAACTTTTCAAATTAAAAATATGAAAGCATGCATGTGTGTATGCATCCCATTTTGAATTCTTTTGAATTGCCTTGTTTATGTGTTTCTTTGCTTGTAAAAGGATTCTTAGGTGAAATAAACATCATCCAAACAATTCCCAAACTTTTCCCAAAGACAAATAAATCAAAACAAAAAAAATGAGTGAATGGTCATTTTGACCAATTTAACTCCCATGCCTACTTTGGCTGTCTCAAACTTTCAGAAATTAACAGAAACTTGTTTGGATCTTTACACCCCTTGATAGTACTCTTAACAAAGTATCAAGGCCCACCTTGTGATCATCCAAAAACTTTCAAATGCATAGTTTAAATGATAATTCAAAATTGAATCTTTATCATATGGGAAGATCCCACTTTTTCAAAAACCACTCAAACAAGCTCAACTTTCAAAACCCAAGCATCTGCAGACTCACCAGCACCAACCTAGCACACCCACCAAAAATCTTTTCAAAATTTAAAACTTGAATTCTTGCGGCCATTTCATCAAACACCTTGCTGATTCAAATCAAATAAAATCCAAACACTATTGTGAGTAGTGATTGGAGCCTAACTTGTTCCCTCTCTAGCTCACAACAACCTCAGTAGATCATCTAGCAAACTAAACCAAGCACTAGCCCCGCTGTAAGCTTGGCAATGCCATCAATGGTGAACAGCCGAAGCTCACCATGTCACCCCAGTGTGAACGGCAAGCTAGGAGAAGAAACAAGCCTAGCCAACATGTCTGGGAGCAAGCTAACACCCCACCGCCACTCCCTGTCCAGCGCTCGAGCATTGCCAACCCCTGGACCACACGCATAGACCGTGCCCAGCTCGCCAGCAACCATGCCGAGCATGCGCTAGAGCGCCGCCCTCGACACACGCCCACAGACCACGCGCCGCTCTCGCCGCGTGCATACATGATCACCACCGACCCAGGAGTCCGCCAGACATCCCCGTTCGCCACCCCATGCCCCGTAGCCACCGCTCGCTGTCGAAGACGCCCCCTCGGCCGCGCAGAGCATCGCACGTTCCAGACCATTTGCCACCGCCCCTACATGCGCATTAAAGTCGTAGAGCATCGCCAGGAGACCACCAAGCGATCACCGCCGCTGGCCATGCCTCTAGCAGCCCGTAGCCATGTCGCCACCGTCGCCTGCCCATCCCGTTCGGTCTCGTCGTCGCGACTATAAATAGAGGCCACCCCCAGCCGAATTGAGCACACCATCTCACTCCCCTCTCCTTACTAATTGTTCCACCCCGTTCCCGAAGCAAGGTGAGCAGCGCTTCGCCGGAATTTCACCGGAGCCCGCCGCTACTGGAGAAGAAGGGAGCCAGCGATTGGAGCCGCCCCAGGAGAAGCTGCCGGTACCAGGAGGTTTGCCGTCGTCGACTTAAATCGCCCGCCGACCTCGCCTAAGCACCGGTGAGCCCCCGACGACCCCCACCTGCCGCGTTAGGGTTCAGTCTCGCCGGCGTTGCCCGACGTGGACGACGACCCTCAGCCGTTGGATTAGAACTAGATCGAACGTACCATATTGCCCCATACCGCTTCGCACCCCCTCGTCTCACTGACACGTGGGGACAACAACTTAACCAGACTGCGTAAGCGCTGTGCTTAGCAGGCTGGCCCAGTATAGTTTCTCGCGCAGCCCAGTTGTTTGAATTTGGATTTTTCCATTTTCATTCAAACACACTTCTGCACCTAGTTTCAAAAATCAACCCAGCTTGATTCAGTGAACCAAATTGAATGAAACCAATTTTGTTAGAAAGGTCTAGAAGTGCTGAATTCAAGCCCGTTGGATTTAAATCATTTGGATCTGTAGATCACTCTTGGTAAAAATAACAAGGCAGAAGCTTTTCTGCATTCAAACATTTTTCAAATTTAAATCATAATAGCTTTTGAGTTGATTCCAACTCTCAAAAATCACATGTAACCATACCTTTCAGAATATATAAAAATATATAAGTTTACTTACAGAAATAATGACCAAGTAATAAAAGAATGCCACATAAGCATTTCTAGTCACTTTATTTAATTAAAAATAAAAGGTTAAACCTTATTAAATTGTGACACCACTTTAAATCACATTCCCATGGACTAAAATATGTGGTGATGACATGTGTCAACAAGATCCCATGTTTGGTTTGGAGAATATTAAATCTTAAGTAGTTTTTCAATGAGTAGAAATTACTTTTCTAAAAATAAATGGAATGAAACCAAGCTTTGATCTGGTAATGTTAGTGATGATGCTTGATCATCTATAGGACCCCTTTTTGTGGGATGAGTGCAAGTAGTTAAGTATTGTTTGGTGATTGTGTACCTCGTATTTATCATAGACGCTAGTACCGACCAAGGATACGAGGAGGAAGGAGGATACTACGAAGAAGAAGCCGAGGAGTACTTCAACCACTACTCTACACAAGGCAAGCTTATACTGATACTGATGCAAGCCAATACTTGCTTGTCACCATGCCAACTATATGCCTTAAGCATAGATGATCCTACCCACTTGATAAACCAATCCTAGTTTTTACTTACAAGCTTTATACTTTATTTCTTTATCAAAGCTATTACTTAGAGTTTACTTAAGTAAATTGTAGATACTAGAAGGATATTTGAAGGTTGCATAAAGAGCATAAAATTTGGCCTAAGCTAGAAAATCTTGATGTCATCCTAAGGCATGAGATTGAACTTAGTTAAACTCCACTTGTTTACCACCCCTCATTAGTACTTACCCCCACTTGTAGATGCTAGTGCTAAGCATAAAACTTGATCAACTTTAGATGGGAATACTTGGTGGAAAATGGTTATGAAAACCTTAGAATGATGGATCATTCTACTGAGATGTTTTGGACATGTGTTTCCGAACACCAGATGATTTATGGTGATGAAAATGTTGAGGCATGAGCCTTAGCCCTTTATAAAACTGATGGTTGTCTGGATGCGATACCATTCCAATTTTACCGTACAACCACAATACCCGAGAATTGGGTAGCGCTTGACTGTAAACTTATATACCTTAGTATTAGTTCCCTCATGGCCAAGGTCTGAGATGAGGCTACCTTGTGAAGATTGTCCACCTGTGCAGTACCCAAGATGACAGTTGGTCATGGTTGGGAGGCCAAACTCACAGTAGAGGTGCTTATACTAGGGCGTGTAGTTGAAAGGTTAGGATTGATTATCCGCATACCGAGTATGGTGAATTCAGGATTTGTTCCTGGCGGATGTATCGAATGTTGTGGTGAAAGTGTACAATCTCTGCAGAGTGTCAAACTATTCGAATAGCCGCGTCCGTGGTTATGGACAGTTGGGGTGGCCATACTGTTTCCCCGTCAGATGTTTTTTCAAAATGACTTGTGAAATGATTTGAGACTTTGACTTGACCACAACAGAGTTGTGGCATGAGATACAAGTTCCCACTTAGGTGTTATGAAACCTTAACTAGCATTCGTTGTTTCCAAACTTAGTAGAGGTAAATCTGACTTTTTGCAAAACAACCCTAGAGCTTAGTGTCCTACTACAAAAAAACCCTTTCACCTGTTAGTATTAGTTTGCGAGTACTTAAAGAGTACTCATGGCTTTGTCCCTGGCTATTCCCATGGCTAGACTATGAAGAGGAGTACCTGGAAGATGGACCCCAGGAAGGTTACGACAACTAGGATCATCTCCCATCGTCAGCATTGCCTGTGACCCCGAAGATGGAGCTTCGCCTATGCTACCGTTATTATTACGTATTTCCGCTGCTTGAGTTGTATTAAGAACTGGATCATGAGATCCTTATTTGTGTAAGACCTTATGTATGGTTTGTAATGGATGATGTACTATGGTATCCAATTCTATTATGTCTAGCAAAAATGGTAATCCCGGGATTGCGATGTATGGCATAATAGGCATCTGGGATTAAAAATCTGGGTGTTGACAGGGGTTTACAAGCTATTGATGCACTCCACCTTGTTTCCTTTGTTGAACTATAGAATAGATGGGGCATTGGATAGTGACATGCTTATTTCCTTCACATAGGAAACAAGTAGCTTGAGATGTGGGGCACTGATTAGTTGGATGTTTCTCTTCACAATTAGGGCATTGGTCTTCATGCTCTTTGGAAGTGTGATCCATGTCTCCACAAATATTGCAAGCTTGAGTTCCTTCTATAATATCATCCTTGACATCATTGTTGTCACAAACTCCTTGGGAAGGGTTGTCTCCCATGTTGATCATTTGATTTGGCATCCTTTGCAATAATTGGGTTTGGGTTTCCATAAACCTTTGCATGGTTGGGTCTAACTCATTGTTGTTGTCCCAAAATTGAGTTGTCACTTGGTTTAACTGGGTTTGGGTTACTATGAGTTCTCTCATGTGCAACTCTTGGTTGTTGTTATTGTCACCATTCTTGATGTTGGAGTTTCTTGGGGAAGTTATCTGTTTGGGTTGGACTGGGATTAGAATAGGCAAAAGATTTCTAAGGAGAGAATTCTAATCACACACAACAATTTCACACAAGCAATGTGCAAGCAATCACAAACAAACATTCCACTCAAACAACAAGTTTCAAGCACATTTTTAGGCAACAAAATATTTTTGCTACACCACATAAGTTGGTGGGTTTGATCTAAACTAAATATGGTGGTCCAACTATATGGTTCACTTGAGATCATTCTATTCTTCTTTGTTGTTTCTTCTTGAATGAGATCATGGTTTCCTTTGGAAATTCTTGTGTCTTGGTCACAAGCTTCAAAGGTGATGATGATTCCTTCTAAGTTGTGTTTCCTTAGTCTTCAAGTCTTGAGCAACACTTCTTGTCTCACTTGTAGTCCTTAGTGATATCCAAGTTGAAGTCCTTGGTGAAAATAAAGTTGAAGTCCTTGATGATGTTGAAGTTGAAGTCATTTGAGTTGGTGAAGTCCTTTGCTCATGGTTGAGGTTTTGTCCATCAAGTTTGAAAATGAAGAGATGTAGAATCAAAACCAAAAATGGTTGAGGAAAGAGTTTACAAGATTGTTTGTAAATAAGTTTTTGGAACAAACACAACTCCTATTTTTCTAAGGTGTTTTGTCCAATCCTAGGGTCACAATCCTACAGGCAACATAGTGATCTGATACCATCTGTAGAGGTACCAACCTTTAATAAGGTAGAGATCCTTGTGTTTACAATGCTAGTCCCTGGATCAATAGCTAGCATCCACAGTTAAGATGTAATATCAAGAAACAAAGGTCATAGTACAACTTTATAACCGGGAATAAAATAATTCATTACATCTTACATAGCTCATTTGGCTATCTCATTACAATGCAGCAGAAATAACTATAGCATGGGGTCCTTCATCTTCAAAGTGCCACAGGCAATCATGTTGGTTGTAGACTTGTAATCCTAATCAACACACTTCACTAACATCAAACAAACCTGCAACATAATAAGTTACAGCCACAAGGCTCAATACATTTGAATTGTATTGGCAAGGGATACTATGGTAGTATAGTGGAGTCTATCATCTATATGCATTTGTCTAGGTGGAGCTTAGGCTTGCTTTGCTCAAAATAGATTTTCCTTATCATTTGAAAACACTAAGTTTTTGTTTGTCAAAAACACCCAAGGAACCACCAATAGAAATTGGTGAACCTTCACCCTTGTTCAACCACAAGTTTTAACTTAGAAAATTGGGATGAGGAGATTCTTGATAGCTTCCATGTCTTGATGCTCAAATTGTCCATTACCGGGGACACGACTAAGTACTTAGATTTTTCACTCTGCAGAGGTGGTGCACTTTCCCCACAAGACTCGACATGCATCGAGACAAGATCTTTTAGAAGCCTTCCCTTAGACCAGAATGGACGCGTTCCAACCTATCATCCCCTACCACCAACAGTCCATTTGGCTAAGTTATTGCAACCTATATGATGCAGGAAGAGCCCATAATGCCAAGTGGCTGCACTTGAAGCTTCTCAACATTTGACATCTCAAATCTCTTTGTTCCTGGGTGGCATTCCACAAGTGAGATACCAAGTTTTCCCCAGTATACTGGACTTGGTGATGCCCAAGTTTTCCCAGATATCGGACTTGTGTAACCACTCAACACAAACCTTTCTTTCCATTCCACCCAGGTGATTCATTCACTTAGTTGTTTTATTAAACAAAACACAAGTCCTTGACTTAGAAATATTCCATAGCATGAATATAATCCACCCTTGTTCTCTACTAGCTAAGCTAAGCATGATAGTAGTAGGAATCTTAACTTAGGAGAATTCTACTAAGGTTTAATCTACTAGGATTTCCCATGGCATAGTTTATACTTAGCAAAATTTCCATGCAAGTCCTACTTAGAAATATCACTAAGGCATAGTGAAAATAATGGGACAAAAGTATGAAGAACCACTTTTCATTTTTGGTAGAGAATATAAGTTCACTCCTTGATTCTTGCAATAGTCACACTCTTCAAATTATACTACAATTCAATCAAGCAAGCAAATATTCAATCTACCATTCAAGCAATCATCACATAGAATAATAAAAATAAATCAATGCACGCAAGCATTCTAAAGATTGTTTTATTTGTAAAAGTGGTTTCTAATAGGTTATAATCACTTGAAAACACCTATTGGTCATTTGTAAAGGTGGCATAATCATCTGATACTAAGTTAGTGAAAATGCCCTTTTTAAACCATTTTGTTTTTCTAGAAATGATTTAAATCAAAGGAATATTTACTAGTGTTTACCAAATATATTTTTAACATAAATGTTAGTGTTTAAGGTCAAGTGTTTTAATATTAAAACCATTTGCAAAAGGTTTTACCTATAAATCATTTTTAAATCAAACAATTTTATTTCATTAGAAAATGCTTTTAAACAAAGTAATAGTTTTCTAGGGTTCACCAAATATGTTTTTAAATATCAAAGCTTGGTGTTTAGGTTAGTGAGTTTTAATTCAAATCATTTTCCAAAGGTTTTACTCAAAAGCATTTTTATATCATAGTCAATATTTTTATTTAACTAGAAATGCTTTAATTCAAATATTTATTCTTTAGTTTCACAAAATACACTTTAAAATCCATAAGTTGGTTTCTATGGTAAGTAGGTTCAAAAAATCCATTTGCCAAAGATTTTACCTAAAAATATTTCTAGGATAATTTTTATTTCAAAATATGCCTACACAAGTTTCTGCAAATACAACCAATTTTCTATAAGCAATTTACTAAACAAAGTGCATGGTTTGATAGAGTTTGTTTTGCTGATTCCATTGATATAAAATTTGCAAAATTTGGACGTGTGGATCAAAAGTTATGAATTATGCAAGTTTGAACATCTATTAGAATAGTTTCTATTTTTAAAACAAAAAGCTGGCCACGTGGTGAGTTCTGATTGGGCCATACCGATTCGTCCGGATCAAGCAACGTAGACCGCAGGATTTAAAGTGGATCATGCGGCACAGAATCGATCATACCCCTGCGATAAGTCGTTCTATCCTAACCAATGGATTAAGATCCAATGCTCCAGATCGATTTGACCACGAATGGGCGGCGCTGGGTCAACGGCGAGTGGCGGCACGCTCAGGCTACGGCGTTGCGGTGGCTACGGGAAGCGAGGAAGAGGATGGGGAGGCTCACCAGGTTTGCAGAACATTGCTGATGCTCAACTTGCTTGCAGGAAGGCAGGGGGCGCACGGGGTGGACGACAATTGCTCGCCGGAGTCCTTCTCACCGTCGGTTGCACTCAGACGTCGTTGAAGGCGAGGCTACAGAGCATGCCAAAGAAAAAGGGGAGCACGGTTAGATGCGCCAAGTTGTGGTGAGTACGCGCGTGTGAAGGGGGAGGAGAGGGGCGGCCAGACGCTACCTGGGAAACTCGCCGGAGTGGAAAAATACGACGGCGATGCTCAGTGTTGACGTTGTCGACGATGCAGAGCACGCGCTGGCGAGATGGCGCTACGGAGAGGTTCGCCAGGAGATGGGGAATGTCCCCGTGGAGTCTGGGAGGCAAGGTGGTGGCTGGGTTTGCCAGAATCGGCCGGAAATGCCGTCGGAGACAGAGGTGTTGTCGCAAGCAATACATGCAGCCTAGGGGCTCCGGTGGTGTGAGGACTGGGGAAAAGGGAGAGGAGGCATGGGCGATTAAGAGGGAGTGATCACAGCGAGAAATTATCGCGGCATTGATGCGTATTCATGCTGCGGAATCAAGGCAGAAACTGGCGAGGGGGAAGGGCGAGGTCGTCACGCGGGTGAGGAAGAAGGTCTGGCAGGTGGGGCTGCTTCGTCAGCGAGTGAGGGAGAGGTGCGGTGGCGTCCAGCGGTCAGTTGCTACGCGGGTGTGAGTCTGAGTAGAAAAGAAACGTTTCGGGGAGGGAAGAGGTGGCTGCTGGGCTGGACTGGGCTTGCTGAGCCTGGTCTGGCTGGGTTGGGTTGTTTCATTTTTTTGTTCTGTTTCTTTTTCTTTTTCTATTTTCTTTTCCTGTTTTGATTTTTATTCAAACAATTCAATCAAACATTTGAATTCAAATCCTTGCCAAACTTTCTGTAAGTTTTCTATACTATTTAAACATGGATTTTAAAGTTTTGGGATATTTCTTTTATTATTTTATGGTTTATATTTTATTTTAAAAAGGGCACTTTCCTTTATTCAAATAAGGTTTAATTAAATTCTCAAACCCTTATTTGAAATCAAAATTTCACCAAACCTTTTCAGTAGGTTTTATTTATACAAAATAATTTCACTTTGAATTATTATTTAAAATACTTTAATATGTTTTAATGTTCATTTAAATTGGGAAATGTCTTTACCTAAATGAAATTGGATATTAATAAATCCTTATGATTTTTATTTAAACAATCCATCACTCTTTTTACTAAACAAAAATCTTTCATTTCATTTGTTTGGTCAAGATTTAATTTGGCTTTTTTTAAAAGAGTCCTTATTTATTTATTTATTTATTTCTTCCTTTGCTTATAAAATCCATATCTTTTTATTTAAGGATCCAAAAATGGTGATTCCATCTTTTATAATTTTATTTAATATTTGTTTATCTTTTTAAATCCCTTTAGGATTCTATTTGTTCAAAATTGGTTTTGTTGTTTCCATTTGGAATCAAAAATTTTCTTTTCACCCTAAATTTCAACAATTATTTATTTTGTTGATTTATTTTTCACATTACAAAATTTGAAATTTTTTGGGATGTGACAGCAAATTGGGCGTATCAACTCCCCCAAGCTTAGACTTCGCTTGTACCCAAGCGAATATTGAGCTCAGTAAACATGTCCACAGGTTTATGGAGTGAAGTGTCGATAAAAGAATACAAACAAGAAACATCACACTTACCATTACACAACTCATAGAGGAAAGCAACTTACCATTATATAACTTGGCTTGCAACCAAGTACATCAGTCACAATAGAGATGCATAAAGATAAATCATAATTGGAATTGGCAAACTTGTTCTTGGTCAGAGAACACCTGACAAACAGTTTCACAAAAGCTTTTTGTAGAAGTTTCAAAATAGGAGAACACTTTGCTCAAAAAGGTTTTTCACAAGTGAAGGCTTTCAAATTAATACTCAATAGATAAGAGTTTTGTGCAAACAAGGAAGATAAAGAACATGATTGAATAAATCACCATATGAATGCTTCAAACACAACAACTCAAATACTTGCTGGAGATGGAGAGGAAGTAGGTTTACTGACTCAAAATGGTAACCAGGAGAAAGGTCCCTTCTTAGAGGGTAGCAGGGATTACAAGTCCTAAAGATATTCCAAAATATTATGGTACTTACTAGCTTTGAGCCCACATTGCCCCTATCATACGCATCTTGAGGTGATTAAGGTTAAAGTGAACAAAGATGGAGTATATGCTTGAAGAAATATAAGTTGGCAATCTCATGTCCCTTGAATATGAGGGCCACTCCTCATGCATACTCAACTTTGGGTCCAGGTAAGTTCTTGTCATTGTAAGTATTTGAATATCATTGAGAACCACCAACATGGTACCCCTTGCACATGATACATGAGCTTTCCCATAACCAAAATGACAAGGCAAGCAGGCAATGAGCATCTCAGCGATCTTTTTATTTACTATGTGTATAGCTTTTTATTGAGGATGCTTCATAGATGACTCACTATGGTGATACTGCAAGTTTCCACCATGATTAAGCATGGCTTAGGCTAGCGGCCTAGGCGTTTCCCTAACACAGGATACAAACTCCATGGACTTACAAGTTCCCTCTTTATTTCACACTGTTGACATCCATAGACAAAAGAGCACGATATCAATTGTGTACAGAGTACAAGTGCAATGTTGAAAACGTTCCCCGTGACACCACGGTTCTGCTAATTCCAACGTATAGATGCAAGCATATACAACTTCGATGTTCACAATGGTTCAAGTCTATTAGGGGAAAGGAAATAAAGTGTGCCATCAAGTTCATGAGAGCTTTACTAACTAGTTTTCACATAAAAAAATACTTTTTAATTCGAAGGGTAGATGAAGCTTGAGAATTTTCTTGGAATAGCAAAAGCTACTAGGTAGATATGGTGGACACAAGTGGCAAAAGTTTTGGGTTCAAAGGATTTGGAAAAATGAGAAGTATGCCTTCTCAAAACAGGTTTTTGGCTAGCAAGGCTGGGTAGCAAGCAAGAGAGTTGAAAGAAACAAGGAAACATACAAGTAATAAAGCCAAACATGCAATCTTCCTTGAAGACACAAAAGATATTAAATAAAGAATACTAAGCTTATGAGCCAACAAGAAAGAAAACAAATGATACAAAATACCTGTAAGCTTTTTCTTTCTTTTTCTTTCAAACTAAAGCCACTGACCAGAGCTTGGTTTGCCAAAACCAATTTAGATCCACTTGATGATCCCAAAGTGGTGCCAATACTGAACAACAAGATCCATCATATAATAGAGATTGCAAACTAAAATAAGAAGTGCAAAAAGTAAAAGATGAGACTTCTCATTAATATTCTGATAAAGGCACTCACACAAAGGGATACATAGATAATCAACTAAAGGAGAGATACTTCCACATGCAAACCAAACTATAAGATAACCTCTCTACCACAGATATGAATCCATTAAAAAGGTAAAAGATAAAAGATAATGGTGGTGATACCGCGGCACTCCCCCAAGCTTGGAACAAGCCAAGGGGATGCCAAACCTGATGACGAATTACTCCTTCGGTGGTGGTGGTGGTGTTCTCTTGTCATGGGTTAGGAAATCTTCCAGCATCTTACGAAGCCTGTTATTCTCCTCTCGAAGCATATACACCTCCATCCTCAAAGCACGATACTTATCACAAAACTCATTGGTGGTTCGAAGGGCTTCCGCTGCCTCAGGGCAGTATATGTGTTTTGGACCGAACTCTACGATTCCCTGCATGTGACGAGAAAAATCATCTGCAGTGTTAATTGCTCCTACAAAAGTAGGTTTTCTTCCCCTTGTTCATGCGGCGGTTTGTTCTTCCAACTCTTTCTCCACGGGCTTCTTGCCTTTGTCATTGGCGGAGGCCATGGTGCTCTAATCTTGAGAAGATTTCCTAATAGAAACAGATCGAAATGAAAACACGACGAGAACATGATGCACGAACCTCGGGAGATCCGGGGGGGTTATATATTATGAAGTTTCAATGCATAAGGAAGGTTTTTACACGGAAACGAGACGGAGACGAAGTTCGAGGGGCGAACACCCCCCTCAGGCGCGTCCAGGATGGGCCCGCGCCTGGGGTGGGTTTGTCCACCCCGGGCTCCGTTTCCTCCTCAGTTTCGTCTCGTAACTTCCCTTATGTATTAAAAACATCAAAAATATAAAAAGATTGGGGTTTCACGAACCTTCGGTTTTCACCACTTTTACCTATTCAAGGACGAACTCTGCAGATTCCTTCTCTCTTTCTCCTGAGAATTTCCTTCATACAAAACTTTTGCACAAACTCAATGACAACATTAGTGTAAGAAAAAACAATAAACCTTTGGTGCACACTTCAATGGAAAACCCATCAAAACAAAAGCTTTTGTAAGAGGCAAATGCAAATGATGGCAGAAATTTGTCAAAACAAACCAGCAGGTAAAGATTGATTTTTCCGGAGTCCTTCTATTTCTCAAATCAAAAAGTGCAGAACTGATGAAAGCTGGGTAACAACTTGGAGAACAAGATCAGAAAAATGCAGCTCCATCCTAAGTACTGAGATTCCTCATGTATTTTTACAATGCAGCACAAAAATCTGTCCCAGGACAGCCACTTTTCACAACTCCTCTACTTCACAAAAGTAGTTGAACTTGACAGAAAAACCAAAAAAAGGATAAGGAGCAGTTATTACTGTGGTAATAACTTCCAAGACTCAACAAAACTCTTGGGTTATCTCCCAACAAGTACTTTTCTTTAATGCCTTTAAGTTAGGCTTGAAACTTCCAAAGATGCTCACAAAGGAGATATATATATTTGAAGTGAAAGAGAGCATCAAGAAGCAAATAACCAACACACTTGAGTCTAACCCACTTCCTATGCATAGGGGTATCACGAGAAAACGATTTGTTGAAATAAAAGGCCACAAGCGTAGGACGACAAAATAGATGCAACTTCAAAGCTTTCAACATAAAACGGGGAAACTTAACATCATTGAGATGCATAAAACCATGTTTCTCTCTCTCAAAATAACTTTCAGTAGCACTTTGAATAAAGTTAACAATATAACTGTCACTGGAAACAACTTTATCATTAGAATAAGCAAACTTACAGTCATCAAAAGGAGGTCCAAGGTCATAGACTGGATCAATAGAAGCAAGTTGTTCCATCCTGAAATCTTTATTAGGCAAGCTATTTTCACAAGGAGCTTTAGCAAATTTGGAAAAGTTGAACTCATAAGAATATCCATAAAACTTAGTTAAATTTTTTTCCTTCTTACAATCAATAATAGCTCCACAAGTGTTCAAGAAAGGTCTACCAAAAATTATGGGACAAGTTTTGCTAGCTGCTGAATTAAGCACTAGAAAATCAGCAGGATACTTAATCTTACCATAGAGAACCTCCACATCTCTTACAATACCAATGGGGCAAATGGTCTCCTTGTTAGCAAGGTGAATAACCACATCAATGTCCTCGAGCTCACAAGGGCCAATCTCATGCATAATTTCCTTGTAAAGCTCATAAGGAATAGCACTAGAACTAGCACCAATATCACATAAACCATAGTAGCAATGATCACCAATTTTAACAGAAAGCATAGGAACACTAGCTTTTCTAGCCTTACCAGGATGAGAGATAATACTAAAAGCATCTTCACAGAATACAATGTGCTCATCCTCTATATTTCTAGTGACAGTGTCTTTCACAATAGCTACCACAGGTTCATAACTCAAATGCTTACCAGGCTCCACAGTTTTCATTGTACCTTTGTTATTTACACTAATAATCATAGAATACTCCTTTACCTTAGTTGGGAAAGGCATTTTCTCAACATGGGGTTCAGGCACAATATGATTAGTAGTACAAACTTGAGTACTTCTAACGGGAGCTTGATTAACAACATCTTTATAAGGAGAATGGTACTTATTCCACTTCTTCTTGGGAATTTCAATGTAAGAGGCAAAGGCCTTAAAACAGCTGGCAATACTTTGGGAATCAAGACCAAACTCATTGCTAATATCACGGAAGCTATCAGTTCCCATAAAAGATTTGATGCATTCATAATCATAGTTTATACCTGACATTCTTCCTTTGTCATTCTCCCAAGCTTCAGTGTTCTCTTGAATATGGTCTAGTAGATCCCATTTAGCTTCTTCCTTCATACGTGTGAATGATCCAGCACAAGAAGCATCTAGTAAATCTTTATCATGAAGAGAAATCCTAGCATAAAAGTTATTGAGAATAATATTGTTAGGGAGTTCATGAATAGGACATTTAAGCATTAGTAACTTCAATCTACCCCAAGCTTGATATATACTCTCTCCATCAAGAGGCCAAAAGTTATATATAAGATTCCTATCCTTATGAATCTCACTGGTAGTATAGAATTTAGAATAAAAGAGAGATTCCATCTCCTCCCATTCCATGGATTGTCCATTCTTCAGTAGCTTATACCATTCTTCAGCTCTCCCTTTCAAGGATATGGAGAGTAACTTCTTCTTCACCTGTTCAGTTGTGATACTTGCACACTTAAACAACCCGCATAATTCATGGATAAAAAGCAAGTGATCACCGGGATGGACAGTTCCATCCCGAAAATAATAATTATCCATAACACGATTAACAATACTTGTAGGTATCCTAAAAGGATCTATCTCAACAGGAGGTGGTTCATCTACTACCCTAGCAGTGGTAGTAGTTTTCCCAAACAGAAAACCAAGTGGGTTATCCATATTGGAAACAAAGTAACAAGCAGTAAAAAAAGCAATACTCACAGTGAAAGTTTCCCTTACTAGTTCCACTCCTCAATAGCGCTTCACTCCCCGGCCACAGCGCTAGAAAATAGTCTTGATGACCCACAAGTATAGGGGGTGTATCGTAGTACTTTCGATAAATAGGAGTGTCGATCCCAACGAGGATCAGAAGGTGCTGAACAGTGGTATGGAGCAGGAAATCCCTGTGAGTACTTAGCAAATGGATTTTTAGTGGTTTTCTAACAAAGCAACAAACCAAGGAGCAAGTAACAAAAGTAACGAACAAACGGAGCAAGTGGCCCAATCCTTTCTTAGCAAAGGACAAGCCAGTGGAAATACTTGTAAGGACCAAATGTTCTCGAGGACACATGGGAATTCTGTCAAGTGCTTTCGCTTCAAATAGCTAAGTAATCTTCTCTGGTGTTTTTAAGTGTTGTGTGGGTGAACCTGCGACGAGGTTTAATCTCGTCAATGCCCATTGTTATGAGCTTGGGTTTTGGAGAAGATGGGGATGCTGGAGATCGCGGAACGGTTAGCAAACAAGCAACACGGGGACACGAGGTTTACCGAGGTTCAGGCCCCCGGAGGGAAAATCCTACTCCTGCTTGTCTGCTCTTGATTACGGCGGAACCAAAAAGTACAGGGGTGCGCAGATGCAATCTGGCGTGGTGGTGTGTATGCGGTGGTATGAAGGTGCCCTCCTCGTCGTGCCCTCCTAGCCTTTATATAGAGATAGGCAGGTCCTGCATCAGTCGATTCTGAGTTTTAGGGTTTGCCCCTTTGAATATTTATATACTCTAGTCTTGTTCTCCAAGGATCCGAAGGCGTCATGGGCCCTGGCCACCCGAAAGTCTTCATGGGCTGGTGCATGTTCTCGTGGGCCTTCCTTGGGCTGGACTAGGTATGCTAAGATCATGTACCCGTAGGGTATAACCATGTCAGTAGCCCCCGAGTGTTCAGTCGAATCATAGATTCGGGTGAGGACTCCTCATTCTTTCGGGTGCGGCTATCTTTGTTCGTTTAGAGAATGATTTGAGTGTGTGGGGATTGTTGATGCGTGTGCCTGACTCTCCCGATGGATCAGGGTCAGTTAACTGTCTTAGGACAAAACAACACGATCTTCTTTAGATTCGAGTCCGACTCGACTAACCCGAACATAAGTCGCGACTCAGGCCACGGAGGACTTACAGGAGTCGAATTCCAGTAAATTTTAAATGATGTATCCAACGCGTCCATCAAGATTTTTCATCGCGCCTGCTGGCACGGATTCTCACTAGCAGAGCGCAGTCATGTGCGTTGCCATGCCATCAGATGATATCTATAGGTCTTATATTTATGTCGCAGACACAGCATCCGAATGTTTATCACCGCGGAGGTGTTTTGGGTGGCCAAGGAGGATGTTGCTCACTTAGCGTTAACTGGGGTAGAGTTGCCGAAAAGTTTTGGCATGCTGATCCGAAGGATCGCAGTCGAAGAATTCATAGGGTGCGTGACCAGCGCTCCCTATGGGAGTAGCCCCCGAGTGTCTATTCGAGTCATAGACTCGAGTAGAGACTTTAATTCAGTCTTTGTTGACTTTTAGGTCCGTAGGACACAAATTTTTCGTATGCTTGAATCCATCCTCCCTATGGGAGTAGCCCCCAAGTCCGTAGTGTATCGTAGACTCGACGTAGGACTTGAAGAATAGTTCAATGGTGTAGTTTTTGATCGTTTTTCGGGTGCGCTGCCAGCGCTCCTGATAGGAGTAGCCCCCGAGTAGTTAATCGAATCGTAGATTCGACTGAGTACTTTTAGCTGTGTAGTCGAAGAATTGTAACCGTTGCTAGTATAGCTTTTGATGACGTCATTGCTGACGATCTGTGACCTCAAGCGTCTGTGGCGCCAGAGATGACGTGATTGGACGAACATGGGTCCCACCTTCTGACTTTGAGTTCACTGGTCACGCGCAACGTGAAGATAATTACGGCGTCGCCTCGACTTGAAATCCCTACTACCCTCTATAAAGGGACCTTTCTCCTAGTTACCAAGTTGAGTCATTAAACCTACTTCCTCTGTATCTCCTGCAAGCATTTGAGTTGCTGTGTTGCAAGCATTTTCATATGGTGATTTATTCAATCATGTTCTTGAAATCTTATTTGTTTGCACAAAAATCTTGTCTATTGAGTATTACTTTGAAAGCCTTCATTGAAAAACCTTTTTGAGCAAAGAGTGCTCCTGTTTTGAAAACTTCTACAAAAACCTTTATGTGAAACTGTTTGCCAGCTGTTCTCTGACCAGGAACAAAGTTTACCAATTCCAATTATGATTTATCTTTATGCCTCTCTATTGTGACTCCTGTACTTGTTGCAAGTTAAGTTATATAATGGTGAGTTGCTTTCTTCTATGAGTTGTGTAATGGTAAGTGTGATGCTTCTTGTCCGTATTCTTTTATCCACACTTCACTCCGTAAACCCGTGGGCATGTTTACTAAGCTCAGTTTTCGCTTGGGGACAAGCGAAGGTCTAAGCTTGGGGGGAGTTGATACGTCCAATTTGCATCACCATTCTATATCATAATTTGCCTCTATTCATTGATATATGTCTTATTATGAGATAATACTTATGTCTTTTCATCTGTTTATGCATGTTGGATGATTCTTGGAGGATGGACTGCCGGAGTCTGGATTTTGATGGAAAAAGAGGTGTTTTGATGCAATTTCGCGAAGATCAGAAAAATACTAGAAAAATATGGGAAAATTATATTTTCTCGAAAGACAAAGGAAGCCATAAGGGTAGGCGAAGAAGGGCCACAGGGGCCCACACCCCCTAGGCTCAGGACCACCTTGACCCGCGCCTAGGGCAGGTGTGGCCCACCCGCCCGGCCTCCGACTCTGCCCTCTCGCCTATATCTTCCTTATGGAACCCTAACACCAGGGGTGACCACAAAAAGATTTCCGCCGCCTCTACGGGGCGGAAAACACTGAGAGAGAAAGATCTCTCCGGCAAACAGATTTCTGCCGGGGAAATTCCTTCCCGAAGAGGGGAGATCGTCGCCATCAACACCGTCATCAAGCTAGGCTTCATCGGGATCATCATCATCATCCATACCATCATCTCCACCAGCACCATCATCACCACTCCATCCCGCTGTAACAATTGTGTTGGATATTTCTCTAGTTCTTAGGAGAAACTTTCCCGGTGTTAATTATCAATTCTAGTGTAGTGTAGGATTCCGATTCTTATCTGAGTCGGATATGCCTTCTTGACTTCAGTAATTTTCCTGCTCGTTTCAAAACATGAGATAGATTTAAACAATGTCGTGCTATCTGACAACTTATTTAGACCAGGTCTTCTCACTGTAACATCCCAAAAATATTAATCAAGGTTATCAATTCTAATCACCCAAAATTAGGGTTAACAAAAACTTTTGTTAATTTAAATCAATATGACTGCATGTGTGTATGTGATGAATGCATGAATGCTTGTATGGACTTGTTTGATTGTTATGAATGGCAAGGATTGGTTCAAAGATGAAAACAACATCATCTAAATCATTTCCAAGCAGAATCAAATCAGTAGAAATTCAGAAACAAACAATATGAGGTAATGGTCATTTTTGCCAATATTGCTCACTAGACCAATTTGAGTGTTTCTAGTCCAAGATTTCTAATAGAAACAAATCCAATTCTTTTCACCCCTTGCTAGACCAAGTAAAAGTGAACCCAAGCCCACCTTGCAAACCCACAGTATGTCACCTACCTTGTCTATGCAGCTCTAGCCCTCTGTTTACATGACCATCTCATCAATGGGCACCATGGCCGAGCACATTTTCCACCCCCACCATAGACAACAAGCTACAAGTGTAGCCAACCTCGCCAACCTTGTCTGGCATGCTGCCAGTGCCTCACTGCCCCCTCTAGACCAGCCCTAACTCGAGGATAGAGAGAGGAGACACCGAAAACGTGGTGCCCGCGCCACTGTCGACCATGCCGATGCGCACCACAGTTCATGCACCATTCCCACTCAACCCTACCACCTCGAGCTCTTGCCGCCCGTCTACATGATCATTACCGTCCCAGGAGACCACCAGACATGCTCGTTTCCTCGACCGTGCCCCGTAGCTGCCGCACGCCGCGAAGTTCGCCGTTGGTACCGTGCAGAGCGCCGCATGTTCGAGACCAAACCACACCGCCCCTTGCCGCCCATCCAGTCATTGAGCATCGCCAGGAGACCGCACACCGTCCTAGCCCCCGTGCCATGCCTGTAGCTCGCTGTAACACTGACCCCAACGAGCTCTGCCCATGCCGCTCGGCCTCTCTCGCTCGCCTATAAAAGGAGGCCTCCCCCATACCATTTCTCCACACCATCTCACTCCCCTCTCTCTTAGAACCACCCCACTTCTTCCCCGGAGCAAGGCGAGCACCAGGCCACCAAAATTTCATCGGAGCCCGCCGCTGCGGGAGGAGAAGGGCGCCGTCGATTGCGGCCACCCCAGGAGATGCCGCCAGTACCAGGAGAATCGCCATCATCGACAAACTCATTCGCCCTGTCACCGACCCTCGCCTGAGCCCCAGTGAGCCTCCCCAAATCCTCACTGGCCGTGCTAGGGTTCGTCCCCGTCGTGTCCTGTTCAGATGAGGACGATGGCTGTGAGCCGTTGATCCTGCATCTAATCCTACGGTCGTAATCAGCCCATACCCCTTTGCCACCCCCTGTCGCACTGAGGAGTGGGGACACCATTTAAACCAGCCTGCCAGGCGCGATGGGCTGCCGATTTGTTCAGCATAGCGATGAGTTTAAATTTAGATTTTTCATTTTAGTTTCAAACCTAGTTTTGTTTGTTGATTCAAAAATCAATTCAGAGAGATTCACTGAACCAAATTGCATGAAACTAATTTTGTTAGAAAGGTTTGGAAATCCTTAATCCAAGCCCATTGGACTCAACCCATTTGAAATTATAGATCACCTATAGTAAAAATAACAATGCATGTACTTTTCTTCATTCAAACATTTTTCAAAATGCAACCATAAATGCTTTTGAGTTGATTCCCACTCTCAAAAATCACATTTGATAAGATCTTTCTGAATATATAAAAATATCTAGTTTTACTTGCAGTAATAATGGACAAGTAATAAAAGAATGCCCCATAGGCATTTCTAGTCACTTTAATTAATTAAAATAATAATGTTAAACCTTATTAAATTGTGACACCACTTTAAATCACATTTCCTAAGTATTAAAATATGTGGTGAGCACATGTTTCAACATGATCCCATATTTTAATTGGAGAATATTAAATCTTAAGTAGTTTTTCAATGAGTAGAAATTACTTTTCTAAAATAAAATAAATAAGACTAAGTCTTTACCATGTGATGATTGTGATGATGCTAGATCATCTAGTGTGAACCTTGTGTGCCTAATAGAAGTAGTTAAGTATTGTTTGGTGATTGTGTACCTCGTATTCATTTATAGACGCTAGTTCCGACCAAGGATACAAACAAGAAGGAGAATAATAAGAAGAGGAAGCAGAGGATAACTTTAACCACTTCACTACTCAAGGAAAGCCTCACAACACAAGTGAACTTAGCAAGCTACAACTTGGCAAGCTAACACTTGCATGATAACTATGCAAACTAGATGCATATTTGGTTATACCCATTTATTACACCAAATCCCAGTTTTACTTGCAAGCTTTATTCTTTTTATTTTATTTATCAAAGCTCTTTATTTAGGTTTACTTAGTGACTTGTGAATTTTGGAAAGTTATTATAGGTAGCATAAAGAGCATAAAACTTGGCCTAAGTTAGATAGAATTAGATGTCATCCTAAGGTATGAGATTAGACTTAGATAAGTCACACTTGATTACCACCCCTCATTAGAGATTACCCCCAAACTGTAGTGGCTAGTGCTAAGCATAAAACTTGATCACTTTAGATGGTAATACTTGGTGAAAAGGATTATGAAAACCTTAGAATGATGAGTCATTATAATGAAATGTTTTGACATGTGTTATGAACACCAGATGGTTTGATGATGAAAATGTTGACGCATGAGCCTTAGCCCCTTTATAAAACTGATGGTTGTGTTCAGATTCGACACCGTTCCAATTTTACCGTACAACCACAATACCCGAATTTGGGTAGGGCTTGACTGGAAGTTTATATATCTTAGTATGGGTTCCCTTACGGATGAGGTTTGAGCTGAGGCTACCTCGTGATGATTGTCCACCTGTGCAGTTCCCAAGATGACAGATGGTCATGGTTGGGAGGCCAAACTCATAGGGGAGGTGCCTATACTAGGGTGTGTAATTGAAAGGTTAGGATTTATTATCCACATACTGAGTATGGTGATTCAGCATTGTTCCTTACAGATGTATCGAATGTTGTGGTGAAAGTGTACCACCTCTGTAGAGTGTCAAACTATTCGAATAGCCGCGTCCATGATTATGGACAGTTGGAGTGGCCATACTGTTCCGTCGTCAGATGTTTTCAAAATGACTTGTGAAATGAATCATGACTTTGAATTGACCACAATAGGGTCATGATATGAAAACTAAGTTCCCACTTAGGTGTTATAAAACCATAAACAAGTTTTCTTTACTTCTGAACTCAGTTAGAAATAAACCTGGATTTTTGCAAAAAAACCTAGAGCTTAGTATTCCTACTTGAACCACTTTACTTGTTAGTGATAATTTGCGAGTACTTAAAGAGTACTCAAGGATTTCTCCCTGGCTATTCCTATGGCCAGACTATGAAGAGGACTACCAGGATGATGGACAACCGGAAGTCTATGACAACTAGGATCATCTCCCATCGTTAGCATTGCGTGTGACCCTGAAGATGGATCTTCGCCCATGCTACCGTTATTATATTATTCCGCTGCGTTGATTGTATTAAGACTAGATCATGAGATCCTTTAATTGTAAGACCTTTATTTTGGTTTGTAATGGATGATGAACTATGGTACCAATCTGTTATGTCTCGCAAAAATGGCAATCCTGAGATTGCGATGTATGGCATAACAAGCATCTGGGATTAAAAATCTGGGTGTTGACAAGTTGGTATCAAAACCATCCTGACCATAGGAGACCCTAGTTTAGAATGGACGCTTGAATCAAAAACTTAGTTTCAAATCAAAAGAAGTGAGTATTTATGAAAAAATATTCTCATTCTTATCACTTAGATTCTTTCATGAAAATTCATGTCCTTAAAAAATTCTTGCAAACTTACATAAAATTTGACACGCTTGATCACTCTACTAACTTACCCATCCTACATTCGTATAGATGGACGTGAGGTATAGCAGGTTCTATCAGCTGGGCAATGGAGGCGAGCTCATCTTTGAGTGTGATTTGGACCAACTCTCGGAACTTCTTGAGCGCCCGCACCTCGAGTTCTTCGGAGCCTAGATCAACGATCAGCAAGGAGGATAATTGCAGTGGCTGATTGTTTCAAGTCTCAGAGGCAAGAATGAAGCCCCTACATCAGATTCCCAACCTTTAATAAGGTAGAGATCCCTGTGTTTACAATGCTAGTCCCTGGATCAATAGCTAGCATCCACATTTAAGATGTAATATCAAGAAACAAAGGTCATAATACAACTTTATAACCAGGAATAAAATAATTCATTACATCTGACATAGCTCATTTGGCTATCACATTACAATGCAGCAGAATTAACAATAGCATGGGGTCCTTCATCTTCAAAGTGCCACAGGAAGTCATGCTGGTTGTAGACTTGTAATCCTAATCAATAAACTTCACTAACATCAAACAAACCTGCAACATAATAAGTTGCAGCCACAAGGGTCAATACATTTGAATTATATTGGCAAGTTTCACTACTATGTAGAAATAAGTGGAACCTACCATTACATGCATATTTGGCTAAGTAGGGTTCAGGCTCATTTGCAGAAAGCAATATAGTTTTGTCCTATATTTTCAAAAAAGTTTTGATCTTTTGAAATTCTTTCTGAACTCCTTGGAAAACTCCAAGTGCTTCTAATCCCTTGTTGTCACCATCAAGTTTTACTTTGAGAAATTGGAATGTCGAGATCTTCCATAGCTTCAGGCCTTAGTTGCTCAGAGTTGTCCATAACCGGGGACACGGCTAAGTACTTAGAATTTTGATCTTCTGCAGAAGTTGTACACTTTACCCACATGACACAATCTCGTCTTGACGCCACCAGTGGCCGCTGGATAAGTACTCACCAAAATGGAGTACCGGCATATCGAGAATGTGACAAAGTCTTTCCATAGAAGTCCTCCCAATACACAATGCTAGCTTGTCAACCAGGCACCAATGTAGGGATAAATTTCCCATACACAATTCTAGTTAACCTAAAGAAGCCAATGCATGGGTCTTCCACTATGTAGTTGATTAAGCCAGAGCCCATTTAGCATGTGGCTGTACACGGAAGCCACTGTACGAGAAACATGTTCAATCTCTAAGTCCCTGGGTGGTTTTCTTCTAGTGCACATACAAAAAGATAGCCATATAAACATGGTTCCCTTTGTTGCCACCTTGTCCAAAACTTGAGTATCCTTTTCCACCCAGGTGGTTCATTGAGTACTTGTTTTATTATATAAAACATATATCTTTCCAACACTTCATATAATCATATCATGTATCCCATCCCAAATATATAGCAGGGCTAAGCATACTACAACTACAATGTTTTCACTAAGGATGATATAAGGGTATCCTATTAGGATTTAGCATAGCATAAAATATAGTAGTCCTTATCATGCATGTTACAAAAATCCACTAAGTGTAATGAAAATAGTAGGACATGGATGATAGGGTCACTTACCTTTTTAGTAGATAATGATGCTTCACTTCTTGATCTTGCAAATATCACACTCTTCTAACTTCACTACAATTCAATCAATCAAACACAAATTCAACTAACATTCAACCCATTTCACACACATAAAATAACAAAAACAAGGTCATGCATGCAAGCAAGCAAAAGATAGTTTTATTTGGAAAAGTGGTTTCTACTAGGCTCTAAACATTTTAAAGCTCAAAGTGGTCATTTACTGAAGTGGTAAAACCATTTGCAAAAGGTTTCATCTCATAAACCAAATATTACGATAAGGTGATATTTTATGTAGTTGAAAATATCTTTTAGCAAAGTAATGACTTTATACGGTTTCATCAAATATGTTCTTAAATCTCAAAACTTCGTGTTTAGGGTCAGAAGGTTTGAATTATATCATTTCCCAAAGGCTTTACTCAAAAATTCATTTCTAAACCATAAACAATATTTTTATTTGACTAGAAATGTGCTAATTCAAATATTTATTCCTTAACTTCACAAAATACATTTTTAAATCCATAATTTGGTTCCTATGGTCAGTAGGTTCAAGACAATCCATTTTGCAAAGATTTCACCTTAAAAATATATCTAGAACAATTTTTTATATTCAAATTATGCCTACACATGTTTCTGCAATTTCAACCAATTTTACAGAACCAAAACATTAAACAAAGTTCATGGTTGCAAAGTACTTGTTCTGCTGATTCCATTGATATAAAATTTGCAAAATTTGGACATGTAGAATTAAAGTTATGAATTTTACAAGTTTGCAGATCTAATAGATTCTAATTTCTGTTTTAAACCAAACTCTGTCCACATGGCTCGATTCTATTGGCCGGTAACGGTTCACGTGGATCACTCTCTGCGAGTCGTTGGATCTAAATAAGATCGTGCGGCACAGATGGACGCATACCCCTTCGCCTAAATCTAATCTTAGCCGCAAGATTCAGATCCAATGGGCACAGCGCGTTTGACCAAGAACTGGCGGCGCTGGCGTTGGCGACGATTTAGGAAGCGAGGGAGAGGGAGGAGTAGCTCACCGTGTTCGCGTGGTCGAGGTGAAGCTCGAGGTGTGGTCTGTTTGTCGAGGGGCGCACAGGAGCTGCGTGGATTCCTCGCCGGAGCTAGCAGCGGCGTCGGGTGTCTCTGGTTGCCATCGGGGGCGAGGCTGCAGGTCACCCTAAGGTAAGATAAAGGCATGGTTAGACGCGAGCGAGCGTGGGGAGTACAGGAGCATCATCGGGAGGGTTCGGGGTGGTCTGAGCTTACCAGGGGAATTCGCCGGAGAAATGGCAGACGACGGTGGCGCACTGGTGAGTTTGTTGCCGATGCTACGGTGCTCGCGCGAGATGACGAGCGGCACTGGGAGACGCGCTAGGAGATGGGGAGCAAGTTAGCATGCAGTGGGAGACGAGGGGCGGCTGGTCGGCGCCGGAATTGGCCGGTGAAGGTCGTCGGGTCAGTGGCGTTGCCGGTAGAAATCCAGGCAGCCTGGTGGCTCTCGTGGGATGGAAACTGGGGAAAAGAAAGAGGAGAGAGGGGCGATTAAGAAGGCACAGAGACGAGGCGAAACTATTAGCACATTCAAACGAATTGAAGCGAGGAAATCAAAGACAGAAATGGCCGGAGAGAAAATGGGGAACGGGTCGCGGTGGAGACGATGATCTAACGACGTGGGGCCGCGTTGACAGCGAGAGAGAGGGAGAGGGAGTGGGGTCCAGTCGTCAGTTGCTGTGCTGGTGTGTTACTCAGTGAAAAACGGTTCACTGCGGGGTGAGTAGGTGGGCTAGTTTGCTGGGCTATGTTGGGCCTGTTGGCTGGGCTGCTTCGTTTCATTTTTTTTTATACAAAATGTTTTTCCTTTTCTGTTTTAAATTTCTGTTTTGATTTTATTTCAAACAATTCAAACTCCAAATCAATTCAAACCACCACCAAACTTTTAGGTATAGTTTAATTCTATTTAACAACATAATCCAAAGTCCAAAATAGAACAATTATTTTTAGGGTTTATTATTTATTAAAAATAAATAAATAGGTTTTAGTCTTTATTTCAAATAGGATTCAAATATGTTTAAAACTCTATTTGACTTTCTAATTTTTTTTCCAAAACCTTTTCAGTAGGTTTTATTTGAAAAACAAAACACTTGGAATTTTATTTAAAATACTTTAACAAGTTATAGTGTTTATTTTTAAAAAGGAAAAGCCTTTACTTAAATAAAATTGGATATTGATAAATCCTTATTATTTTATTTAAATAATCCTTTACTCTTTTTATCAAATAGAAATATTTTATTTTAAATGCTTGGCCAAGATTAATTTGGTTTTTTTAAAAATAGTCCTTATTCATTATTTCTACTTTGTTTATGAAAACCATATCTTTTCATTTAAAGATCCAAAATAGTGATTCCAACTATTATAACTTTATTATTTTTTTGTTCATCTTTTTAAATCCTTTTAGGATTTTATTTGATCAGATAGATTTTGATGTTTCCAATTGGAATCAAAAAGTTTCTTCTCACCCTAAATTTCAACAACTGTTTAATTTGTTTATTTATTTTTCACATTTCAAAATTTGGAAAATTTTGGGATGTGACAGGCTACCACCCTTAAAAGAAATCTCGTCCCGAGATTTGGGAAGGCTAGGGTTACAAGTTGGCTTGAAGACAACTAGGGTACTACCACCCTTAAAAGAAAGTCTTATAGGGTTACATTGATGGTTCACTTGACTATGAGTTCAACACTTAATATCCAGACAAGGAATCCTTATTTGACTCAACTGAGTTATCTAATTCCTGACATCCACTCCTTCTATCTCTTCAAAGTTTCCATCCATGTCAAGGTGGTTCGCATGTCCTTTCTGGGTCACATTGGAGTCATTTCCATTGGCTCTTCTAGCATCCTTTTTCTTTTTCTTCTCAGGACAGTCTGATGCATAGTGTCCAAGTTCCTTACAATTATAGCATTGCAACTGGCTAATATCTTTCTTCCTAAAAGTGTCATGTTGGTTCTGACCAAGGTCATCTCCATTGTCAGTATCATTTCCATTATTATCACTTCCATTGTTGTTGTGGTGACACCGATGTGGTTCAGAATCTTCATTGATCTTTTTGAATGAACGCTTCTTTTGTGATGATCCTGAGTGATACTTAAGTTTATGCTTCCTCTTTCTATTCTCAACTTGATTCATCTTGTTTTCCAAAATGGTGGCTTTGTCATAGAGTGATTGATAAGTTGGGACATAGTCCACATCTAGCTGCAGGTTCAACTCATCATTAAGTCCTTCAAGAAATTTCTCCTTTCTCTTAGCATCTGTATCAACTTCATCTGGTGCATAACGTGCCAGATTGTTGAATTCTTCAATATACTCAGCCACACTAAGGTGACATTGTTTCAGATTGTGGAATTCCTTTTTCTTCAAGTGCATCACTCCAGGTGAGATGCGAGCTGTACGGAAACCATCCTCAAAAATAGTCCAAGTCACATCCTCAAGGGGAGTGGTGATCTGAAAGTTTTCCCACCATGTTGTTGCTGGTCCTTCAAGCAGAAATGCTGCAAACCTAACTTTTTCTTCGTCGGTGCAGCCAACAGTCACTAAGTCCTTATTCATCGAACGTAACCAATCATTGGCTACCATTGGGTCAGTTGTACCAGAGAACCTTGCAGGCCTTAGTTTCAAAAACCTGGTGAGCATATCATGTGCTGGAGGATTATTCTGATTGTTGTTGTTGTTGTTGTTGTTGTTGTTGTTGTTGTTGTTGTTGTTGTTGTTGTTGTTGTTGTTGTTGTTGTTGTTGTTGTTGTTGTCATGATTATGTATGAATGTGGTCATCATCATCTCGCATCTCGTGGAGTGATGTTGTTATTGTTGTTTTGGTTGGGGTTGGCACGACGGGGAGGCATCTGTTGGTTTGATAGGGATAAGTAATGATGGATAGATCTAAAGAAGTTCTAACACACCACCCAAAACAATCAAGTTCAATCAAACAATCAAGCAATCAACAAACAACTATTCACTTAACAACTTATGAGCTTAACTCATGAGTTGAAGGAAACAACAAGTTTTTTTGAAATGATTAACTTGGTATGGTCATACCTAGGTCAATATGATCCATACACTAACATGATATCAATGTTTTGGTAGGCGATCTAATGTCTCTTGGTTCTCACTTGTAGTCCTTAGGGAGATCCTTGGTGAAACTAAAATTGAAGTCATTGGTCGTGGTGAAGGCTTTGCTCATCGAGTTGAAAAGGAAGAGATGTAGAATAAAAACCAAAAGGTTGAGGAAAGAGTTTACAAGATTGTTTGTAAATAAGTTTTGGAACAAATACAACTCGTATTTTCCTCAGGGGTTTTGTCCAATCCTAGGGTTACAAATCCTACAGGCAACACAGTGCTCTGATACCATCTATAAGGTTCCCAACCTTTAATAAGGTAGAGATCCCTGTGTTTACAATGCTAGTCCCTGGATCAATAGCTAGCATCCACAGTTAAGATGTAATAGCAAGAAACAAAGGTCATAATACAACTTTATAACCAGGAATAAAATAATTCATTACATCTTACATAGCTCATTTGGCTATCACATTACAATGCAGCAGAATTAACAATAGCATGGGGTCCTTCATCTTCAAAGTGCCACAGGCAGTCATGTTGGTTGTAGACTTGTAATCCTAATCAATAAACTTCACTAACATCAAAAAAACCTGCAACATAATAAGTTGCAGCCACAAGGGTCAATACATTTGAATTGTATTAGCAAGTTTCACTACTATGTAGAAATAAGTGGAACCTACCATTACATGCATATTTGGCTAAGTAGGGTTTATGCTCATTTGCAGAAAGCAATATAGTTTTGTCCTATCTTTTCAAAAAAGTTTTGATCGTTTGAAATTCTTTCTGAACTCCTTGGAAAACTTCAAGTCCTTCTAATCCCTTGTTGTCACCATCAAGTTTTACTTTGAGAAATTGGAATGTCGAGATCTTCCATAGCTTCAGGCCTTAGTTGCTCAGAGTTGTCCATAACCGGGGACACGGCTAAGTACTTAGAATTTTGATCTTCTTCAGAAGTTGTACACTTTACCCACATGACACAATCTCGTCTTGACGCCACGGTGGCAAAGGGCTGGATAAGTACTCACCAAAATGGAGTACCGGCATATCGAGAATGTGACAAAGTCTTTCCATAGAAGTCCTCCCAATACACAATGCTAGCTTGTCAACCAGGCACCAATGTAGGGATAAATTTCCCATACACAATTCTAGGTAACCTGAAGATGCCAATGCATGGGTCTTCCACTATGTAGTTGACTAAGCCAGAGCCCATTTAGCATGTGGCTGTACACGGAAGCCACTGTACGAGAAACATGTTCAATCTCTAAGTCCCTGGGTGGTTTTCTTCTAGTGCACATACAAAAAGATATCCATATAAACATGGTTCCCTTTGTTGCCACCTTGTCCAAAACTTGAGTATCCTTTTCCACCCAGGTGGTTCATTGAGTACTTGTTTTATTATATAAAACATATATATTTCCAACACTTCATATAATCATTTCATGTATCCCATCCCAAATATATAGCAGGGCTAAGCATACTACAACTACAATGTTTTCACTAAGGATGATATAAGGGTATCCTATTAGGATTTAGCATAGCATAAAATATAGTAGTCCTTATCATGCATGTTACAAAAATCCACTAAGTGTAATGAAAATAGTAGGACATGGATGATAGTGTCACTTGCATTTTTAGTAGAGAATGATGGTTCACTTCTTGATCTTGCAAATATCACACTCTTCTAACTTCACTACAATTCAATCAAGAAAACACAAATTCAACTAACATTCAACCCATTTCACACACATAAAATAACAAAAACAAGGTCATGCATGCAAGCAAGCAAAAGATAGTTTTATTTGGAAAAGTGGTTTCTACTAGGCTCTAAAAATTTTAAAGCTCAAAGTGGTCATTTACTAAAGTGGTAAAACCATTTGCAAAAGGTTTCATCTCATAAACCAAATATTATGATAAAGTGATATTTTATGTAGTTGAAAATATCTTTTAGCAAAGTAACGACTTTATATGGTTCATCAAATATGTTCTTTAATCTCAAAACTTGGTGTTTAGGGTCAGAAGGTTTGAATTATATCATTTCCCAAAGGCTTTACTCAAAAATTCATTTCTAAACCATAAACAATATTTTTATTTGACTAGAAATGTGCTAATTCAAATATTTATTCCTTAACTTCACAAAATACATTTTTAAATCCATAAGTTGGTTCCTATGGTCAGTAGGTTCAAAACAATCCATTTTGCAAAGATTTCACCTTCAAAATATATCTAGAACAATTTTTATATTCAAATTATGCCTACACATGTTTCTGCAATTTCAACCAATTTTACAGAAGCAAAACATTAAACAAAGTGCATGGTTGCAAATTACGTGTTCTGCTGATTGCATTGATATAAAATTTGCAAAATTTGGACGTGTAGAATTAAAGTTATGAATTTTACAAGTTTGCAAATCTAATAGATTCTAATTTCTGTTTTAAACCAAACTCTGTCCACGTGGCTCGATTCTATTGGCCGGTAACGGTTCGCGTGGATCGCTCTCTGCGAGTCGTTGGATCTAAATAAGATCGTGCGGCACAGATGGACGCATACCCCTTTACCTAAATCTAATCTTAGTCGCAAGATTCAGATCCAACGGGCACAACGCGTTTGACCAAGAACTGGCAGCGCTAGTGGCGGCTGGCGGCGGCGCATGCTCGGCCAGTGGCGTTGGCGGTGATTTAGGAAGGGAGGGAGAGGTAGGAGTAGCTCACCGTGTTCGCGTGGTCGAGGTGAAGCTCGAGGTGTGGTCTGTTTGTCGAGGGGCGCACCAGAGCTGCATGGATTGCTCGCCAGAGCTAGCAGCGGCGTCGGGTGTCTCTGGTTGCCGTCTGGGGCGAGGCTGCAGGTCACCCTAAGGCAAGATAAAGGCATGGTTAGACGCGGGTGAGCATGGGGAGTACAGGAGCATCATCGGGAGGGTTCGGGGTGGTCTGAGCTTACCAGGGGAATTCGCCGGAGAAATGGCAGACGGCGGTGGCGCACTGGTGAGTTTGTTGCCAACGCTACGGTGCTCCGCGGGCTGATGAGCGGCACTGGGAGACGCTCTAGGAGATGGGGAGCAAGTTAGCGTGCAGTGGGATACGAGGGGCGGCTGGTCGGCGCCAGAATTGGCCGGTGAAGGTCGTTGGGTCAGTGGCGTTGCCGACAGAAATCCAGGCAGCCTATTTGTTTGTTTTGATTTGTTTGTCTTTGGGAAAAGTTTGGGGATTGTTTAGATGATGTTTATTTCACCTAAGAATCATTTTACAAGCAAAGAAACATAGAACCATGGCGATTCAAAAGAATCCAAATTGTATTACATACACATATGAATGCTTTCATATTTTTAAATGGAAAAGTTTTTGTTAACCCTAATTTTGATGATTAGAGTTTGATGATCCAAGTTTAATATTTTTGGGATGTTACAAACCTTCTCCCCTTAAACAAAATCTCGTCCCGAGATTTGAAAAGGGACGAAAAGATTTACCTAGGATTTGAAGAGATCGGGAAACTCTGTCCTAATGTGATCTTCGCGCTCCCAGGTAGCTTCCTCTTCTGTGTGGTTGCTCCACTGAATCTTGAGAAACTTGATGCTCCGGGTTCTGGTAGTTCTGAAGGCTTCTTCCAAAATACGGATGGGTACTTCGGGGTAGGTCAGGTCATCATTGATTTCTATGGTCTGGTGATCGATATCCTTGAACACTTCAGTCTTCTCTGGAACTTCGAGGCACTTGCGAAGTAATGAGATATGGAACACATTGTGCACGGCTGACATCTCTTCGGGTAGTTCCAATTGATACAACACTTCTCCTCGACAGTTCAGAATCTTGAATTGTCTGATATATCTGGGGCTAAATTTCCTTTCAGCTGGAAACACTGCATTCCCTTCAATGGCGTCACTTTCAGATACACAAAATCTCCTATGTTGAAGGCGAGGTCTCGACGTCTCTTGTCGGCGTAATTCTTATGCCTTGACTGGGCTGTCTTGAGGTGCTCACGGATCTTATGAACCTTCTCTTCTGCTTCTCATAGGATATCGGGTCCGAAAATCTGACTCTCTCCTACTTCCGACCAATTCAAAGGGGTGCGACACTTCCTTCCATACATGAATTCAAATGGGGCCATTTGCAAACTGGCTTGATAACTGTTGTTGTACGCAAATGGCAGACAGTCTTACCACTTAGATCCATATTCTAACACACATGCTCTCAGCATATCTTCGAGTATTTGATTTACTCTCTCCGTTTGTCCATCGGTCTAAGGGTGATAAGCGGTGCTAAAATCTAGTCGGGTTCCTAAACCTTCTTGGACTTTCTTCCATAACCTTGAGGTAAACTGAGTTCCTCGTTCCGATACGATGTTCTTAGGGACTCCATGCAACCTGACGATTCTAGCGATGTATAACTCCGCTAGCTTCAAACTCTGATATGTGGTCTTGATGGGTAAGAAATGGGCGACTTTGGACAATCTGTCCACTATGACCCAGATAGAGTCATTTCCCCTACTAGAAGTAGGCAATCCGGTGATGAAGTCCATTCCAACGGAATCCCATTTCCATTCCAGAATCTGCAATGGTTGCAACAATCCAGCGGGTATTTGATGTCCCGCCTTGACTCGCTGACATATATCACACTTGGCGATATAGCTTCCGATTTCTCTCTTCATCTTATGCCACCAAAATTGTTCCTTCAAATCTTGATACATCTTCGTTCCTCCGGGGTGGATAGAATAAAGGATATCATGAGCTTCCTTCAGAATAACTTCTTTCAACTCGGAATCTGCTGGTACACAAAGGCATCCTTTGTACCACAGAACTCCTTCTTCGTCTTCGGTGAATCCGGGTACTTTGCCTGTACCGATACGACGCTTGATTCCATCGATACTAGCATTTCCTTTCTGCGCCTCTTTGATCTGGCTGATTAAAGTGGGTTGAAGTTCTATGCTAGCCAAAAATCCTTCACTTACTAATTCCATTCGGAAATCTTCCTTCTCTTTGTGCAAGCTTGGTTGCTTCTTCAAAATCATGGAGTTCAAGCGGCACGGCAATCTGCTAAGGGCATCCGCTACCACGTTGGCTTTATCGGGGTGATAGTGAATGTCTAGATCGTAATCCTTGATTAGCTCAATCCATCTTCTATGTCTCATATTCAGCTCCTTCTGAGTGAATATATACTTCAGGCTCTTGTGATCCGAATAAATCTCACAACGGTTTCCCATCAGGTAATGCCTCCATGTCTTCAGGGCTAGAACTATGGCTGCGATTTCAAGGTAATGGGTTGGGTAATTTTGCTCATGTTGTTTCAGTTGTCGAGATAGATAAGATATGACTTTGCCTTCTTGCATTAGCACACATCCGAGACCGATCTTGGATGCGTCACAATACACGTCAAAGGGCTTCGTGATATCTGGCATGATTAAGATTGGGGCTGAAATCAATCTCCTCTTGAGTTCTTGAAAACTCGCTTCACATTTGTCTATCCATTCAAACTTCTTGTCCTTCTTCAGCAATTGGGTCATGGGTCTGGCGATACTCGAGAATCCTTCTACGAACTTGCGGTAATATCCCGCCAATCCGAGAAATGCACGAACTTGGGTATGGGTGGTTGGGGCTTGCCAATCTTCAACATCTTCACCTTTGCAGGGTCAAAGGAATTCCTCCAGCTGATACAATGTGACCAAGGAATCCTACTTCCTGTAACAAGAATTCACATTTGCTAAACTTGGCATACAACTGATGCTCTGTAAGGGTACCAAGAATGGTCCTTAGGTGTATCTCATGTTCTTCTTCTGATTTGGAATAAATTAGAATGTCATTGATGAAAACAACGACAAACTTATCCAGGAAGTCCATAAAAATCTTATTCATGAGATTCATGAAATAGGCGGGGGCATTGGTTAATCCAAAAGACATGACGGTATACTCGTATAATCCATATCTGGTGGTAAAGGCAGTCTTTGGAATATCCTCTGCACGAATCTTGAGTTGATGGTAGCCCTAAGATTAATCTTAGAAAACACTTTGGCACCGGTCAACTGATCAAAAAAATCTTCTATCTTGGGCAATGGGTACTTGTTCTTGATAGTGACATCATTCAACTTCCGATAATCCGTACACAAATGGTTTACCTCCATCCTTCTTGTCCACAAATAAGACAGGTGATCTCCATGGTGACGCACTTGGTTGAATCAATCCAATTTCTAGCATGGCATCCAGTTGCTTCTTCAATTCTGCTAGTTTAGACGAGTTCATACTATATGGTCTCTGGACTATGGGTCCGGTTCCGGGGATTAGTTCAATGATAAACTCGATATCTCGATATGGGGGCATACCGGGCAAAACATCTGGAAATACATCGGGGTATTTACAGACTATCCGGACTTGGTCAACGGTAGGTTGGGATATACTCTTGTTGCACTTGAATTGACGAGGTAAGGTTTCAGATACATGCTCGACTGATATTCCGGCTGTACTGGTCATGGTTATGGATTTCTTGGCATAGTCAATTAATCCTTTATGTTTGGACATCCAATCCATTCCTAGTACTACTTGCAAACCTTTAGTTCCGAGTACTATCAGATGAGCATAAAAATCTATGCCATGGATTCAGATAGGGACGGCTTTGCAAATTTGCCTAGCTTTGGTGGTTGAACCGGGGATTTGAACAATCATAACATGCTTCAGTTTTGTTGGTTGAATCTTACTAGTGCATGCAAATTCTTCGATGACAATTGAGTGTGATGTACCAGAATCAAACAACACTCTAGCGAGTACTTAATTAACAGAAAACATACCCAAAGACGACGCCGGCGCTCTCGGCTTCTTCAAAGATGCATGAGAAAAAGAAGGCCGTTGCGGTTGAGTGAATTCCCTGGGGCAAACCTTCTTCCTGGCTGAACACGATGCTGCTGCTGAGCTGGGGCATTTGCATTAGGGGCTGCGGCATTCTTCTTGGGGCACTCATTGGAGTAGTGACCCTTATTTCCATAGTCATAACAAGTCACTTGCGACTTGTCCTTTGCTGCAACAGGCACTACCTTGCTTCCAGTCCTCGGGGCAGTGTTGGTGTTAGCGGTAGCATTGTTATTGTTGAACTTGGGTGGTGCACGAATGAAATTGTTAGAGTTGCCGGGGTTGTTGTGATTTCCCCCGGGTCTTGGGTTTCCACGGTTGGGATAGGTCGGGCGGTTCATCGGGGGACTGTTGGTTCTCGGGGAAATCCTGGAGATGGGTTAGGGCGATACTTTGGGGTCTGATGGGTTCCTGGCTGATGCATCATGCGATGCTTGCAGTTCTCATTGGCTTGGTTGATCTTTCCTTCCATCTGGATGGCAGAGTCGACAAGGGCTTCAATATCAGCAAAGGGGACATTGACCAACACAGTCTGCATCTCATCATGCAGACCATTCAAGAATCTCTCTTTCTTCTTGGCTTCGGTGTCGATCTCATTTGGGGCATACCTAGCTAATGACAAGAATTTGTCACAGTATTCCACTACGGTCATCCGTCCTTGCTTCAGTTCTCTGAACTCATCTCTCATTCTCTTGATCAAACCCGGTGGCACATGGGTTCTGCTGAACTTGACCTTGAATTCCACCCAGGTCATCATCTGTCCTCCGGTCATTGCACGAACGCTATTCCACCATGCTCTTGCATCTCCGGCTAGATAGTGGGTGGCGAATAGAACCTTCTCGTTAGCTTCCACTCTAGCGACTTCTAGGTTGTTCTCCATGGTTTGCAGCCAATCATCAGTGTCTAAGGGCTCTTCTGACTTAGTAAAAACAGGTGGGTTGGTGTTCTAGAAATTCTTGAGCTTAGATCCATGGTTGTCCTGATTTCCTTGGCCTTGATTGTTGTGGGCCAGCTGGGGTATCTGCTGAAGGGTGGCTCAGTTGGCTTGATGTTCATCTCTTTCAGCTTCGCGGTCATAAACCAACATTTGTAGGATTTGCAACATCGGGTCCGGGGATGAACCACTTCCTCCACGTGGCATCTGAAGATTGAGATAAATCATGAGAAAAGAGGGAAATTTCTAAAGTTCAGGGACTTTGAAAGGTTTTTAAAGTTTGACTCGAATTTTTTAGAAACTTGCTTTTCATTCATTCATTCATTCATTCATTCATAGCACACGATACAAACACACACCACAACAAAGGTAAACAGATGGTTTTAAGAACCATTCTGGAAACTACGATACAGTGGGACCGAATACAACTCACTACGCTAGTGCTCAAGTGCTACTACTCCTTGGAGTCGGTGTAGTCGTCATCCTCATCATCCTCATCGTCATCAATGAAGGCAAAATCATCCTCATCGGTGAAGAAGTCCATAGCCTGATCCTCCAGAAAATCATCATCATCGCTGAGATAGGAGTAGGGGTCTCCACGAAGATCCTCTCCAGCATTCTCCCTTTCCTCCAATTGCATGTCCCTCTCGTGGATGGTCTCCTCCAAATCCGAGATACGGTGGCGAAGACGGGCAATGATGCGCCTTCTTTCTTGTTTGGACGGCGAGACTTGCGATCCTTCACTAGCATGGCGATGGTCTGATCCTTCGTCTTGATGATGGCAGACTTGTGGTTGGAGTAGTCACGGCAATTGTCCAATTCCTGTTGACGATTGTACATCATGAAGCTAAGGTAGTCCAACTGAGTCTTCAGCTCGGGGTGGTATGGGGCTTCTAGTGGCTGTCCCATAGTATCACGCCTTGGACAAAACTCAAAGCGGGTACCCTTGATCTAGTTGATACTCTGCCCACACAGACGGGAAAGAGCTTCCTGCATGGCCCTGGCAAGTCCATCGAGCCAATTGTTTTCTCTTAAGGTGAACAGAATTCCCTCGGCAGTGGGAGGTTCAATCTTTCATCGGAGACTTGCAACAATTAACCACTGCAGATCTTCTCCTCCTTGATCATTGAGCTGAGCTCCGAAGAACTCAGGGTGCAGACACTCCAGAAGTTCCGAAAGCTGGTCCAAATCCCGCTCAAAGATAAGGTCTCCTCCATTCCCCAACTGATAAAACTTGTTGTACTTCACGTCCATCTATAAGAATATAGGATGAGTAAGTTAGTAGAGTGATCAAGTGTGTCGAAATTTAGGTATTTTGCAAGAGTTTTTGAGGATCATGTATTTTTATGAAAGAAACAAGGTGATAAGAATGGGAATAAGTTTTTGTAAATATTTGTTTCCTTTGGGTTTGAAACTAAGTTTTTGATTCAAATGTCCAGGCTAACTAGGGTCTCCTATGGTCAGGATGGCTCTGATACCAACTTGTCAACACCCGTATTTTTAATCCCAGATGCCTGTTATGCCATACATCGCAATCCCAGGATTACCATTTTTGCGAGACATAACAGAATTGGATACCACAGTACATCATCCATTACAAACCATACATAAGGTCTTACACGAATAAGGATATCATGATCCAGTTCTTAATACAACTCAAGGAGCGGAAATACGTAATAATAAAGGCAGCGTAGGCGAAGCTCCATCTTTGGGGTCACAGGCAATGCTGACGATGGGAGATGATCCTAGTTGTCGTAACCTTCCTGGGGTCCTTCGTCCTGGTACTCCTCTTCATAGTCTGGCCACGGGAATAGCCAGGGACAAAGCCATGAGTACTCTTTAAGTACTCGCAAACTAATACTAAGAAGTGAAGGGGGTTTTAGTAGTAGGACACTAAGCTCTAGGGTTGATTTGCAAAAAGCCAGATTTACCTCTACTAAGTTCAGAAGCAAGAAAAGCTAGTTGAACTTTTATAACACCTAAGTGGGAACTTGTATTTCATATCACAACTATGTTGTGGTCAAGTCAAAATCTCAATTCATTTCACAAGTCATTTCGAAAACATCTGACGGGGGAACATTATGGCCACTCCAACTGTCCATAACCGTGGACGCGGCTATTCGAATAGTTTGACACTCTGCAGAGATTGTACACTTTCACCACAACATTCGATACATCCGTCAGGAACAAATCCTGAATTCACCATACTCAGTATGCGGATAATCAATCCTAACCTTTCAATTACAAGCCCTAGTATAAGCACCTCTCCTGTGAGTTTGGCCTCCCAACCATGACCAACTGTCATCTTGGGTACTGCACAGGTGGACAATCTTCACAAGGCAGCCTCAACTCAGACCTTGGACGTGAGGGAACCCATACTAAGGTATATAAGTTTCCAGTCAAGCCCTACCCAATTTTCGGGTATTGTGGTTTTACGGTAAGAATTGGAATGGTATCGCATCGAGACAACCATCAGTTTTATAAAGGGATAAGGCTCATGCCTTAACATTTTCATCATCAAAATCATCTAGTGTTCGGAAACACATGTCAAAACATCTCAGTAGAATGACTCATCATTCTAAGGTTTTTATAACCATTTTCCACCAAGTATTCCCATCTAAAGTTGATCAAGTTTTATGCTTAGCACTAGCATCTACAAGTGTGTGTGTGTGGGGGGGGGGGGTGAGTACTAATGAGGTGTGGTAAACAAGTGTAGTTTAATTAGGTTCAATCTCATGCCTTAGGATGACATCAAGATTATCTAGCTTAGGCCAAATTTAATTCTCTTTATGCAACCTTCAATTATCTTTCTAGTATCTACAATTTACTCAAGTAAACTCTAAGTAATAGCTTTGATAAAGAAATAAAGTAGAAAGCTTGCAAGTAAAACTAGGAATGGGGTTATCAAGTAGGTATGATCACATATGCTTAAGGCATATAGTTGGCATGGTAACAAGAAAGTATTAGCTTGCATAGGTCAACGTGATTAGTAAGGCTTGCATCAGTATCAGTATAAGCTTGCCTTGTGCAGAGAAGTGGTTGAAGTTCTCCTCAGCTTCTTCTTCGTAGTATCCTCCTTCCTCCTCGTATCCTTGGTCGGTACTAGCGTCTATGAATAAATACGAGGTACACAATCACCAAACAATACTTAACTACTTTCAATCATCACACAAAGGTGTTCTATAGATGATCTAGCATCATCACTAATATCACAAGAATAAAGCATTTGTCTTATTTATTTATTTTTAGAAAAGTAATTTTTACTCATTGAAAAACTACTTAAGATTTAATATTCTCCAAACCAAACATGGGATCATGTTGACACATGTCATCACCACATATTTCAGTACATGGGAATGTGATTTAAAGTGGTGTCACAATTTAATAAGGTTTAACCTTTTTATTTTAAATAATTAAAGTGACTAGAAATGCCTATGTGGCATTCTTTTATTACTTGAACATTATTTCTATAAGTAAACCCATTTGTTTTTATATATTCTGAAAGGTATGATCAAATGTGATTTTTGAGAGTTGGAATCAACTCAAAAGTTATTATGGTTGAAATTTGTAAAATGTTTGAATACATAAAAGCTTCTAACTTGTTATTTTTTCCAAGGTTGATCCATAGATCCAAATGATTTGAATCCAATGGGCTTGGATTAAGCATTTCAATACCTTTCTAACAAAATTGGTTTCATTCAATTTGGTTCACTGAATCGAGCTGGGTTGATTTTTGAAACTAGGTACAAAACTAAGTTTGAATATAAATAGAAAAAGCTAAATTCAAACGAGTGGGCTGTGCGGGAAAGGTTAATGGGCCGGCCCAGTGTCACTCCGCAGTGCGAGGCGCAACTGACAGGGGGGTTCCACCAGTCAGTGGCTCATAACACGCGAAGCGGTACGGGGCGATCTCGGCCGCACGATTTGAGTCTAATCGAACGGCTACGGCTCATTGTCCATGTCGAGCAGCATCGGCGAGACAGAACCCTAACGTGGCAGGTGGGGGTCGTGGGAGGCTCACCGGGGCTCAAGCGAGGGTCGGCGATGGGGGCAAACGACGAAGTCGATGACGGCGATTCTCCTGGCACCGGCAGCTCCTCCGAAGGCGGCTCCAATCGATGGCTTCCTTCTTCTCCAGCAGCGGCATGCTTCGGTGAAATTCCGGCGATGCACTGCTCGCATTGCTCCAGGAGTGAGGTGGGGTGGTTCTGGGTGAGATGGGAGTGGAATGGTGTGAAGAAATCGAGCCGGGGAGGCCTCTATTTATAGTGGCGAGAGGGGACCGACAGGCGCGGGCTGAGCTCGTCGTGGTCGTCGGCACAGAGGCTATCGACGTGGGCGACGGTAGGGGGCGGTGCTGCGCTCCCTGGCGAAGCTCAACGGCGTGGTGGCAAGGCGTGGGACAGTGCTGATCGGTCGGAACGCTTCGGCGCTCTGAGCGTGTCCGACGGAGGTTTTGATGGCGCACAATGCGCGTGGTCCGCGCGGTGGCGAACGGGCGTGTCTGTGGGGTTGCTGGGGTGGTGGTGATCACGCGTGCACGCGGCGAAGGTGGCATGCGGTCTGTGGGCGTGTGTCGAGGGTGGCGCACGGGCGCGCTCTTAGCATGCTCGCAGAGAGGCTTGGCATGGCTTGGGCGTGTGGTCCAGTAGCTTGCATTGCTCGAGGCTGGGACAAGGAGTGGCGGTGGGGTGCTGGCTAGCTCCCAGACAAGGTTGGCGAGGCTAGTGTTGCTCGTAGCTTGCTGTCGACCATGGGGTGGCAATGGTTGTAAGAGGTCCCAACCTTTAATAAGGTAGAGATCCCTGTGTTTACAATGCTAGTCCCTGGATCAATAGCTAGCATCCACAGTTAAGATGTAATATCAAGAAACAAAGGTCATAATATAACTTTATAACTAGGAATAACATAATTTTATTACATCTTGCATAGCTCATTTGGCTATTACATTACATTGCAGCAGAATATCTATAAGCATGGGGTCCTTCATCTTCAAAGTGCCACAGGAAAACATGTTGGTTGTAGACTTGTAAACCTAAACAACACACCTTTCACTAAATCAATCAATCAAACCTACAACATAACAAGTTACAGCCACAAGGGTCAATACATTTGAATTGTATTGGCAAGTTTCACTACTATGTAGAATATAAGTGGATCCTACCATTACATGCATATTTGGCTAAGTAGGGTTTTAGGTTCATTTGCAGAAAGCAATAATTTATCCTATCTTTTCAAAACAGTTTTGATCTTTTGTCAAAAATCTTTCTGAGCTCCTTGGTACACCCCAAGTGCTTCAAGTCTTTAGTCAAAATCTCTTGAGCTCCTTGGTACACCCCAAGTGCTTCAAGTCTTTAGTCAAAATCTCTTGAGCTCCTTGGTACACCCCAAGTGCTTCAAGTCTTTTGTTGTCACTTTAAAGTTTTTCTTTTAAAAATTTGAATGTTGAGATTTCCCATAGCTTCAGGCTTTAGTTGCTCAGTATTGTCCATAACCGGGGACATGGCTAAGTACTTAGAATTTGATCTTCTGCAGAAGTTGTACACTTTACCCACATGAAACAATCTCATCTTGTTGCCACCAGTGGCCGCTGGATAAGTACTCACCAAGATGGTGTACTGGCAGATTGAGAATGTGACGAAGTCTTTCCATAGGGTCCTCCCATACACAATGCTAGCTTGTCTTCAGGCACCAATGTAGGTTTCCTAGTTCCCTCATTTCCAGTTAACCTAAAGACCAATGCATGGGTCTTCCAAATGTAGTTGACTAAGCCAGTGCCCATTTAGCACGTGGCTATACACGGAAGCCACTGTTCGAGAAACATGTTCAATCTCTAAGTCCCAAGGTGGTTTTCTTTTAGTGCACAACCAAAAGGAGATTGCCATATAAACATGGTTCCTTTTGTTGCCACCTTTTACAAAACTTGAGTATCCTTGTCCACCCAGGTGGTTCATTGAGTACTTGTTTTATTATATAAAACATAAGTCTTTTCTCAACTTCATAAAAATCTCAACATCTATCTCTTCTCAAAATATATAGCCTGGCTAAGCATTTTTCAACTACATTGTTTTCACTAAGGAATGTATAAGGGTATCCTATTAGGATTTAGCATAGCAAAATATATTAGTCCTTATCATGCATGTTTCAAAATCCACTAAGTGTAGTGAAAATAGTAGGACTTGGATGATAGTGTCACTTGCCTTTTTGGTAGAGGATGTTGGTTCACTTCTTGATCTTGGTAATCTTACACTCTTGTAACTTCACTACAAATCAATCAAGCAAACATAGGTTCAACTAGCATTCCAACCAATATTCAAACACACATAAAATAATAGAAACTAAGTCATGCATGCAAGCATGCAAAAGATAGTTTTATTTGCAAAGGTGGTTTCTAATAGGCTCTAAACATTGCAAGGTTCAAAGTGGTCATTTTCTAAAGTGTCAAACCCATTTGCAAAAGGGTTTTACATATAAACCATTTTTAAATGAAATCATTATTTCATGTGGTGGAAAATGTTTTTAGCAAAGCAAAATTTTTATATTGTTCACCAAATAAGTTGTTAATTCATAAAACTTGGTGTTTAGGGTCAGTAGGTTTGAACCAAATCATTTTCCAAAAGGTTTTACTCAAAAATCATTTCCATAGCAAAACCAATATTTTTATTTGACTAGAAATGGGCTAATTCAATTATTCAATCCTAATCTTCACCAAATACATTTTTATATCCATAAGTTGGTTCCTAGGGTTAGTAGGTTCACCACAAACCAATTTGCAAAGATTTCATCCTTAAAATCATTTTGGAACAATTTTTATAACCTAAACAAGCATACAAACTTTTCTACAAAAACAAACATTTTACCAGAAGCTTTTTACTAAACAAATTGCATGGTTGTCTAGGGCTTGTTCCACTGATTCCATTGATATAAAATTTGCAAATTTTGGACGTGTGGATCAAAAGTTATAAGGTTTACAAATTTGCATCTAAATCAGATTCTAAAATCTATTTTAAATCAAAGGCTGGCCACGCGGCGCAATACTACTGGTCGGTACCGGTTCGCACGGATCAGCCTCTGTGAGGCGTTAGATCTAAACAGATCGCACGGCTCAGGCGTGCTCATACCCTTTCGTTCAGGTTCTAATTTTAGCCATAGGATCAAGATCTAACGGTGTAAATCTGATTGACCAAACTCGAGCGGCGCTGACGGCGGCTGGCGGCGGTGGCGTGTCTGGCTACGGCGGAGATTTATGCCTCCATTGACGCGAATTGATCGCTGCCATTCAAGACAGAAACAGCGAGGAGTAATCAGCACGGATTTGAAGACGATGAACAGGAGGGGTGGGGTCTAGGCGTCAGCGAGGGAGTGAGATAGGGAGAGGGTCCACTCGTCGGTGTCTGCGTGGGTCAGTAAGTAGGTGCGAATCGTTTTCTACGGGGAGAGAGGGAGTGGGCTGGTTGGGCCTTGTTGGGCTGGCCGGCTGGGCTGATTCCTTTAGCATTTTTTTTGTACTGAAACTTTTCCCTTTTTCTATTTGATTTTCTGTTTTGAAATTCAATCAAACAATTCAAACATTCAAACCAATTCAAAACTCCTCCAAACTTTGCCTTGAGTTTTGGTTCTGTTTAACAACAATAATCTAAGTCCAAAACAAAATAATATTTTTATTCTTTTTAGGATCCATTTATTAATTAAATAAAATGGACCTTAGTTATTAAATCAAATGGGTTTTGATTTATTTAAAATCTCCATTTGAAATCTAAATAAAACTAAAAACACTTCAGTAGGTTTTATTTGAGAATATAAAATACTTGGAAAACTTATTTAAAATAAACTAATAAGTTTTGATGTTTAATTAAAATAGTAAAACCTTTATTTTTAATAAACTTGGATATTAAATCCTTATTATTTTATTTGAATAAACCTTTACTATTTTTATCAAAATAGAAATATTTTATTTCAAAGGCTTGGCCAAGTTTTAATTTTGGCTTATAAAATAATCCTTATTTATATTTCTTCCTTTTCATTTGAAAACTAAATCTTTTTACTAAAAGATCCAAAAATAGTAATTTCACTTATTTAAAATTTTCTTTATTAAATGTTTATCTTTTCAAATCCCTTTAGGATTTGTTTGGTCAAAAATAGGTTTGAAGATTTCCATTTGGAATCAAAAGTTTCTTCTCACCCTGAAAATCAACAAAGTTTTATTTTATTCATTTATTTTTCACATTACAAGATTTGGAAAATCTTGGGATGTGACAATGGTGCTCTCGGCCTGCTTACCATTGATGACAATGGCCAGCTTACAGTGGTGCTAGAGATTAGTTAAGGTTGCTAGATGATCTACTAAGGCTAGTTGTAACCAGAGAGGGAACAAGTTAGGCCCAAAACACTATTAAAAACACTGAATTTGATTTGGTTGATTTGAATCTGCAACCTGTTTGATGAAATGGCCGCATGAACTTAAGTTTTGAATTTTGAAAAGATTTTTGGTGGGTGTGCTAGGCATGTGCTGGTGATTCTGTGGATTCTTGGGTTTTGAAAATTGAGCTTGTTTGAGTGGTTTTTGGAATAGTGGGATCTTCCCATATGAAATAGATTCAATTTTAAACTGTCATTTAAACTAAGCATTTAAATGTTTTTGGATGATCACAAAGTGGGCCTTGGTACCTTGGTATGAGTAATATCAAGGGGTGCAAAGATCCATAAATGTTTCTGTTAAGTTATGAAAGTTAGGGATAGCCAAAGTAGGCATGGGAGTTAAATTGGCCAAAGTGACCATTCACTTAATTTGTTTGTTTTGATTTGTTTGTCTTTGGGAAAAGTTTGGGGATTGTTTAGATGATGTTTATTTCACCTAAGAATCATTTTACAAGCAAATAAACACAGAACCATGGCAATTCAAAAGAATCCAAATTGTAATACATACACATATGAATGCTTTCATATTTTTAAATGGAAAAGTTTTTGTTAACCCTAATTTTGATGATCCAAGTTTAATATTTCTGGGATGTTACATCAAGAGGAGGAAGAATGGATCTACCCATGCCTACCTTCTAATGAGAGTAACTCTTTACCTCTTATATTATTTGATTGTCCCCCGTGCTTACCAAAGGAGGATGAATGTTATGTTCCTGTGGATTCTTTTGATAATAACTATGCTCCTGTTATGCATGCTACTAGAGTGTTTTTCTTAGAAAATGTTTATGATAAAGCTCTAAATTATGGTCCTATACTTAATGATCAGTCACCTTGTTCTAAAATTGTTAAAAGTGGGTTTGGAGGTTTTAATCCTACTATTTTTGAGCTTGATAGAAATTATGTGTTTGTAGATCATGAAAAACATGCTTTATGTGATAGTTATATTGTTGAGTTTATTCATGAGTCTACAGAAAATTATTACGTGAGAGGAAAATATGGTTGTGGAAGTTTTCATGGTACTGAAACACCTCTCTATGTGCTGAAAGTTTTGAAGTTACTCTTGTTTTATCTTCCTTTGCTTGGAACTTTGTTCTTTGTGAACTTATTTGCATACAAGATTCCCATGCATAGGAAGTGGGTTAGCCTTAAATGTGTTTTGAATTTGCTTCTTGATGCTCTCTTTTACTTCAATTCATATTTCTTATGTGAGTTTTTTCTCAAATTATCATGCCTAACTTAAAGGCGTTAAAGAAAAGTACTTGATGGGAGATAATCCAAGAGTTTACTTGAGTATTGGAAGTTATTACTTCAGTAATGACCTCTCCTTATCCTTTTTGTTTGCTTTTTGTGCAAAGAATGACCTCTAATGAGAGGGAAGTAAGATTTGGGGAGTTGCTGTCTCGAAACAGATTTCTGTACTCCACCATAAAAATTCATGAGGAGTATCTGTAAGTCAGATTGAGCGGAAACTTTACAAATAAATCCCCCAGTATGTTATCTAACTTTCGGTAGTTCAACACTTTTTGATCTGAGCAACAGAAGGTCTTCGAAAAAATCGGTTTCTACCCGCTGGTCTGTTTTGACAGATTTCTGCCATTATTTGCATATGCTCCTTATTGATTCCTTTTGGGGAAATTGAGATTTTTGAACAAGTTGCTATAGTACCTTCTATTTTTAGTGAAAATTTTTCTGTTCTAAAGCTAAACCCAAGGGACTATTATATTTTGAATACACTAATGTTGCTAATGAAGATTGTGTGAAGTTTTGTATGCAGGTGGGGAGAGAGAATGATGTAATGAGATGAAGAATGGACAAAAGCTCAAGCTTGGGGATGCCACCCCGGTGTCACCCCAAGAAATATCCACGAGGTACAAGTGTCAAATATTGGGGATGCCCAAGTCGTCCCCTTCTTCATCAATAAAAAGCTCAGGTCTTTCTAGACACTTCGTTTTTATTGTTTCATGCACTATTGTGTTGTTCTTGGAGCATCTTAGTTTTCTTTTTATTTGCTTAGGTATTTAGTTTGCTTGAATAAAGTAGTTTGGACCCGCATTCTCGCTGTGTTGTTTCAAATAAGTTGATTGGTTTTGGAAAGGAGTAGAAAGTTCTTGCTTGAAAGTGCAAGAGGAGGTTGCATTGACTGTGACTTAGACTTTTGCATGACATGCTAGTTGTTGTTTTGACCTTATTCTTAGTGATTATTGCTGTAGCATGTCTTGTTCCAATCAATTGGGATTGCTTAGTGTGCCTTGAAAGAATCATGCGTTTTTTTAGCATGCAAAAGCAGAGTGTTGTGGTATTCTCCTTTGATGCTTTGTTTGGGTTGACTTGGCACATGCTCACACCATGTTATGACTATGAACAAGTCACCATAGCCTCTATGATGATTTAGTCCTTGACTTGTAGTACCACTCTATGCATTGATTAGTAATGTTTTGTCACTCTGCATGATTATGGCCATTATTGCTCTCTTAGTTGGTTGCTCCCAGTCTTTTGCTAGCCTCGACTTGTATGAGTAAGCTCTACTCATGCTTCCAACTCCCAAGGAACAAAGTTATTCCAAAGTGTCCACTATAAATTCCTATGCATGGTGTGTTACACCATTCCAAGTATATTCTTGATTTCAGCTATATTCCAATTAAAAAGTATTTTGTTATGTGAAAACTTAGTGATTAAAGCCCTCACGAACTTGATGGCACACTTTATATTCCTTGCCCCTAATAAACTTGAACCATTGTGTCAGCTATGTTGTATATGCTTGCACTTATATGTTGGAATTAGCAGAACCATGCTGTCATTGGTAACATTTTCAACATTGCACTTGTACTTTGTACATAGTTGATATCATGCTCTTTTGTCTATGTATGTCGCCGGTGTGAAATAAGAAGGAATCTTGTAAGTCCATGGAGTTATGTATTTTGTGTTAGAGAAACGCCTGGGCTGCTAGCCTAAGCCATGCCTAATCATGGTGGAAACTTGCAGCATCACCATAATGAGCCATTTGTGAAGCATTCTCAATAAAAAGCTATGCACATAGTAAATAAAAAGATCGCTGAGATGCTCATTGTCTTCTTGCCTTGTCATTTTGGTTATGGGATAGCTCCTGTACCATGTGCAAGGGGTACCCCGTTGGTAGTTCTCTATGATACACATGTACTTACTATGATAAGAACTTACAGGTGACCAAAGTTGAGTAGCATGCGGTGCGGCCCTTGTATTCAAGGGACATGAGATTTCCAACTTATACTTTGTCAAGCATATACTCCATAGTTTGTTCACTTTAACCTTAATCACTTCAAGATGCTTATGATAGGGGCAATGCGGGCTGGAAGCTAACAAGTACCATAATTTTTGGAAGCTCCTTTTGAAACTTAAAATCCCTGCTTCCCTTTATGAAGGGCCTTTCTTACACTATTATATTGAGTCTCCACCTTCTACTTTCAGGCACCAGTTAAGAGAGCATAGTTGCCATTCTTAGTGCTATGTGCAGTGTCCCAAAACTTATTGATTGATGCATATTGTTGATATTGCTTTTTCTTGTGCTATTTGTATCTAGCCACTCTTATGAACTTTTAAGGTGTCCCATGCATCTATTTGCTACTCCATGAGGGAAAAGTTGAATGCCACTATGCCATGTTTTCTGTATGTGAAACAAACAAACGTTTTTCAATGCATGTTATTCATGATCTTTGTTTGTAGCCTTTCATGTTCATGCATAGTTACTTTGTCTTATTATTAGAACTCCATCTTTCATGCACATGTTTAGAGTTCTTTGATCCCAGCTTTCAATGCTTGCAAATGATTTCATCTTGGTTTTGATGGTGCATGTCACCTCAAAAATTATTCTTTTATCACTTACCTACTCGAGGGCGAGCAAGAGTTAAGCTTGGGGATGCGTGATATGTCAAAAACATATCTATAATTTTTGATGTTCCATGCTTGTTTAGTATCTAATTTGCTTTGCTTTGTCCACACTTTGAGGTGCTTTTTACATGTTTTCTGGTACTAACCTATGAACAAGTTGCCACAGTGCCAGTTGCCTATTTTCTGCTATTTTTGTTTCCAGAAAAGCTAGTAAGGAAATATTCTCGGAATTGGAGGGACAAAAGCCAAAGTCAATATTTCATCGAGGAGAACACAGATTCCAGAGGAGAGACAGAGGGGCGCCATAGGGTGGCCACCCCCCAGGCGCGGCCTAAGGTGGGCCCGCGCCTGGGCAGGGTGTGGGCTGTTGGAGATATGCACTAGAGGCAATAATAAAAGTGGTTAGTATTATATCTTTTTGTTTATGATAAATGTTTACATTCATGCTATAATAGTATTAACCGGAAACATTAATACTTGTGTGATTTGTAAACTAAATTAGATTCCATGGTAAAGCCTCTTTGTAATACTAGCTTGTTGGTTAATAGATGATCGTGGTTTCCTGATCATGAACATTAAGATGTTATTAACAACAAGATCATATCATTAGGAGAATGGTGTGATGGACATATTCCTATAGATAAGCGTAGCATAAAGATCAAGTCATTTCAATAGTTCGTTTTCTATAAGCTTTCTGATACATAGTAACCTAATTCCTTCGACCATGTGATCATGCTAATCACCATCACCAGAAGTATGCTTTTATGACATCAAACACCACACCGTAACTGGGTGGCTATAAAGGTGGCATTGAGTGTTTGGAAAGTATGTGTTGAGGCACATGGATCAAGAGTGGAATTTGTCCATCCATATGACGGATAGATATACTCTGGGCTCTCTCGGTGGAATGTCATCCAATTAGCTTGCAAGCATGTGACTGGCTCACAAGGGATCACATATCACGGGAACAAGAAAAGAGTACTTATCTGTAACGAGGTTGAACTAGGTATGCAGAGATACCGATGATCAAACCTCGGATAAGTAAACTATCGCGAGACAAAGGGAAATTGGTATCATATGTAAGTGGTTCATTCGATCGAAAAGTAATCGTAGAAATATGTGGGAGCCATATGAATTTCCAGATTCCTCTATTGGTTATTGATTGGAGAAGTGTCTCGGTCATGTCCGCATAATTCACGAACCATAGGGAGACACACTTAAGGATTCGATGTTGTTTAGTAGATATGGAATGTAAGTAGGGAGACCGAATTTTGTTCAGAGTCTCGAATGAGATCCAGGATATCATGAGGAGATCCGGAATTGTCCGGAGAATAAGATTCATATAAGGAAAGTCCAAATTCCGGATTTCGGGAATGATTCCGATGATTTTATCGGAGAGGTTCTAGAAGGATCTAGAAGGTTCACCGGACCGGAAGGGGAATGGTTCATGAATGTGTCATGGTTAAGTGGAATGATTGGATCATGTCCTAGGTAACTTGGTTGGGCATTTGCAAGAGAGGAATTAAGCTCCAAATTGCAAGTCAAAAGGCAGGTTTGAAAAGTCAAACTGGGACAATGGTTTCCTAGTGGAAAAAGGAAAGAGTCCTTCTTTCCCTCCAACAAAAAAAGGGAGTTGGGGAAGGATTCAAACTCCCCTCTCCCAGGCTGCCCTCCCTCTCATAAATAGAGGGGAGGGGCTGCCCAAGAGATCACAACAAGCCCTTCCCACCAAGCCGCACCGCCGCTGCCCCGCATGCCTGACGCCTCCGCCGCCACTGCCACGCCGCCGCCGCCGCGCCGCAGCCAGCCCGTCGTCGTCGCCCTAGCCTCCGCCGACTCCACCTCCTTCTTTTCAGCCCCCTAAACCTAGATCGTAGGAAACCCTAGATCCACCATAATCTGCTCCGTCTTAGGCGAAGCCCTGCAGGATTTTCCCTCCACTTCCGACACAACGCCATCGTGCTGCCGGAATCGCGAGGGGAGAACTACAACCTCCGCTGCCTGCTGGAACAAGGCAGAGGAAGGTCTTCATCGAGTACCGAACTGGTCATCAAGTAGATAGATCTTGGCTTGTTTGTGTGCATGCGGTAGAGTTTTTTTGTTTTCCATGCTACAAACCCCTACAGTGGTATCAGAGCCGTGTCTATATGTAGATCTGTTGCACGAGTAGAACAGAATGGTCATTGTGGGCGATGGTTCTTTTATTATCAATTGCTTTTTTGTACTTTGCATCTTGTGGTATGATGGGATGAAGCGACCCGGGCTAACCTTACATGACATCGTTCATGAGACTTGCTCCACGCTTGACATGCAACGGGTGCCTGTCTCTCCCATCATAGTATAGATTCAATTTACAACGGGCACTTGATAGTTCAAGAATCAACGTTGTGGTTCTTATTCGTAAGTTAGAACAACACTTATTGAAAGCCCCAAACCACGTAAAATATACAAATAAATTTAGAGGCGTCTAACTTTGTTTTATAGGAGTGTGCTGTGATGTGATATGGCCATGATTGTGATTATATATGATGTATGCAATGTTCCTTATTGTAAGTCGGCAACCGGCAGGAGCCATATGGTGGTCTTTTAATTTCGTTAAGACCCGTGTGTCTATTATTAAAAGTAGTTGTAATAGTTGATGCTGGTGGACGACATGGAGCGGCGCCATTGACCTTGACGCAATAATGGTGATGATGGATATCATGTTCGTTCTTGAAGATGGAGATCGGAATCACAAGAACAAAGGACATATCATATCACATATTATGAATTGCATGTGATGTTAATCCTTTTATGAATATTGTATTGCTTAGTTCACGACAGTAGCATTATAAGATGATCTCTCTCACAAAATTTCAAGTTATAAAGTGTTCATCCTTAGTAGGCACCGTTGCTAAAGATCGTTGTTTTGAAGCACCATGTGATGATCAGGTGTGTTAGATTCTGCGAGTGTATACAATGGGAGCAAGCCATATTTGCTCATGCAGAAGCTAAGGTTTGATCTTGACGAGCATAGCATGTACATACATGGTCTCAGAACACGGATCACCGAAAGGTAAAGCATGAGTCATATAGTAGATATGATGAACATGTTGATTGTTTCCATTGAAGCTACATCATCTCTCGTGATGATTAGTTTTGATGTGGTGGATTTGGTTCGTGTGATCACTAAAACAATGTGAGGGATATTGTTTTGAGTGGGAGTTCACCTTGATTAATTTAACTATTAATTAGAACTCAATTTGTCTTAAACTTAGTATAAACTATTGCAAATATGTCGTAGATCAATGGAGGACCCTACCATTAATTTTAATGCGTTTCTAGAGAAAGAAAAGTTGAAAAACAATGGAAGCAACTTCGTGGATTGGCTCCGCAACTTGAGGATTGTACTCAATGCTGGTAATTTGACCTATGTGCTGGATGCACCGCTGGGTGACCCACCTGGAACTGATGGAACCGATGAGGTGAATAATGTTTTCCTTGATCGGAAGAATCAGTACTCCACAGTTCAGTGTGCTATCTTGTATGGTTTGGAATCGAAGCTTCAGAAAAGGTTTGAGAACCATGACCCACATGATATTGTCCGTGAACTCAAAATGATATTTGAGGCTCACACGGAAGTTGAGAGTTATGAGGCTTCTTAAAAGTTCTTTAACTGCAAGATGGAAGAGGGCAGCTCCATCAGTGAGCACGCGCTTAAGATGTCTGGGCACGCAAGCAAGCTTCAAAGCTTGGGTATAGTGATTCCTAATGATTTGGGGATTCACCGTGTCCTCCAATCACTACCACCAAGTTATAAGAACTTTGTGATGAACTACAGTATGCAAAACATGGACAAGTCGTTGCCCGAACTCTTCTCCATGTTAAAGTCTACAGAAGTGGAGATTAAGAAAGAGCACCAAGTGTTGATGGTCAATAAGACCACCAAATTCAAGAAGCAAGGCAAGTCTAAGAAAAAGGGAAACTTCAAGAAGGACGGTAAGAAAGTTACCGCACTAGCGAAGAAGACCAAGGCTGGGCCTAAGCCTGATACTGAGTGCTTTTACTGCAAGGGAGAAGGTCACTGGAAGCGGAATTTCCCTAAGTACTTGGCGGATTTGAAGAACGGCAACATCAAAAAGAAAGGTAGATACGATATACTTGTTATTGATGTGTATCTCACTAGTAGTCGTAGTAGTGCCTGGGTATTTGATACTGGTTCAGTTGCTCATATTTGTAACTCGAAACATGTGCTGCAGAATAGACGGAAACTAGCGAAGAACAAGGTGAAGATGCGCGTTGGAAATGGATCAAAGGTTGATGTGATCATGGTAGGCATGCTACCTCTTCATCTACCATCGGGATTAGTTTTATACTTAAATAATTGTTATTTGGTGCCCGCGTTGAGCATGACCATTATATCCGAATCATGTTTATTGCGAGATGGTTACTTCTTTAAGTCCAAGAATAATGGTTGTTCGATTTATATGAGTAATATGTTTTATGCACATGCACCTTTGATAGATGGTCTATTCTTGTTGAATCTCGATTGTAGTAATACACATATTAATGACCTTGAAGCTAAACGTTTGAAATTGAGCGATAACTCGACCTATATGTGGGACTGTCGTGTTGCTCACATTGGAGTGAAGCGTATGAAGAAACTCCATTCCGATGGACTTCTTGAATCACTTGAAAGATGCGAAGCATGTCTGATGGGTAAAATGACTAAGACTCCATTTTCTAGTATGATGGAGCGAGCTATGGACTTATTGTAAATCATACATACCGATGTGTGTGGTCCAATGAGTGTAGCATCACGCAGTGGTTATCTTTATGTTCTTACTTTCACGGATGACTTGAGTAGATATGGGTATATCTATTTCATGAAACATAAGTTCGAAACTTTCGATAAGTTTAATGAATTTCAAAGTGAAGTAGAGAATCAACGTAACAAGAAGATTAAGTTTCTACGATCTGATCGTGGAGGTGAATATCTAAGTTATGAGTTTGGCGAGCATTTGAAGAAATGCGGAATACTTTCACAATTGACACCGCCGAGAACACCACAATGTAATGGTGTGTCCGAACGTCGTAATCGAACTCTCTTGGATATGGTTCGTTCTATGATGTCACTTACAAATTTACCGCTATCGTTTTGGGGTTATGCATTAGAAACAGCCGCATTCACTTGAAATAGGGCACCATCTAAATCCGTTGAAACGACACCATATGAATTATGGTTTGGGAAGAAACCTAAATTGTCGTTCCTTAAAGTTTGGGGTTGCGAAGCTTATGTAAAGAAGTTACAGCCCGACAAGCTTGAACCCAAAGCGGAAAAATGCATCTTCATAGGATACCCGAAGGAAACTATTGGGTATACCTTCTATCATATATCCGAGGGCAAAATCTTCGTTGCCAAGAATGGATCCTTTCTAGAGAAGGAGTTTCTCTCGAAAGAAGTGACTGGAAGGAAAGTAGAACTCGACGAGGTTGTTGAACCTTCTCTCGGACTTGAGAGTAGCGCAACATCGGAAGTAGTTCCCGTGGTGCCTACACCAATAGGAGAGGAAACTAATGATATTGATCATGAAACTTCGGTTGAAGTTACTACGGAACCTCGTAGGTCAATGAGAACTCGTACCACTCCTGATTGGTATGATCCCGTTATGAGTGTCATGTTGGTGGACAACACCGATGACCCTGCGACATATGAGGAAGCAATGATGAGCCCATATTCCAATAAATGGCAAGAAGCCATGATATCCGAGATTGGATCCATGTATGAAAACCATGTATGGACTTTGGTGGACTTACCGGATGGCTGGAAAGCTGTCGAGAACAAATGGATTTTCAAGAAGAAAGCAGATGCTGATGGTAATGTTACTGTCTATAAAGCTCGACTTGTCGCAAAAGGTTTCGACAAATTCAAGGAGTTGACTACGATGAGACTTTCTCACCGGTAGTGAAGCTAAAGTCTGTGAGGATTTTATTAGCAATCGCTGCATAATATGATTATGAGATATGGTAGATGGATGTCAAAACGGCGTTCCTCAATGGCGACATTGATGAAGAGTTGTATATGGTACAACCCAAAGGTTTTGTTGATCCTAAAGATGCTAACAAGGTATGCAAACTTCAACGGTCCATTTATGGATTGAAGCAAGCATCCCGGAGTTGGAATCAAAGTTTTGATAAGATAATCAAAAGTTTTGGTTTTATACAAACTTATGGAGAAGCTTGTATTTACAAGAAAGTGAGTGGGAGGTCTGTAGAATTCCTAATACTATATGTAGACGACATATTGTTGATTGAGAATGATGTAGACCTTCTTAATAGTGTCAAGGATTATTGATGACCCACAAGTATAGGGGGTGTATCGTAGTACTTTTGATAAATAGGAGTGTCGATCCCAACGAGGAGTAGAAGGTGCTGAACAGTGGTATGGAGCAGGAAATCCCTGTGAATACTTAGAAAACGGATTTTTAGTGGTTTTCTGACAAAGGAACAAAGCAAGGGGCAAGTAACAAAAGTAACGAACAAACGGAGCAAGTGTCCCAATCCTTTCTTAGCAAAGGACAAGCCAGTGGAAATACTTGTAAGGATCAAACGTTCTTGAGGACACATGGGAATTCTGTCAAGTGCTTTCGCTTCAAATAGCTAACTACTCTTCTCTGGTGTTTGTAAGTGTTGTGTGGGTGAACCTGTGATAACATATCGTCCTTCCTAGGACTAATACATACTTGTGATTAAACCCCCCTGCAAACATCCGTAACTACAGGAAACTAATTAAGATATAAATCTAACCACATCCTTAAACTCTAAGATCCTACGCTCCCTTGTGCAAAGGTTTCCTAATGGGAGTTCAGGTTTCTGTCACTCCGGCAACCCCGCGATTAGTAGCCAAATACACAATGCATCCCCCTAGGTCCATAAATGGTGAAGTGTCATGTAGTCGACATTCACATGACACCACCAGAAGAATAGCACCACAACTTAAATACTAAACCATTGAATAATAACTCATCATAGATTCACTACTAACAACACGAATTCTCCCATGTCCTAAAGAACTAAACAAACTACTCACAAGACATCATATGGATCAAGATCAAAGATGATATAATAATGGATAACAATCTGAACATAAACAATAATACAATGGTCCACTCACATGCATCAACTACAATAGTAATCAACACTGGGAAAGTTTCCCCAATGAACTAAGCAATATCCAACACAACTATTACAGCGGTACAGAGTGGTGATGATGGTGCTGGTGGATATGATGGTGTGGATTATGATCCCGATGAAGCCTAGCTTGATGACGGTGTTGATGGCGACGGTCTCCCCTCTCCGGGAAGGAATTCCCCTGGCAGAAATCTGTCTGCCAGAGAGATCTTTCTCTCTCAGTGTTTTCTGCCCACCAGAGGCGGCGGAAATCTATCTGTGGTCACCTCCCGAGCCTTCGGGTTTCAAAGGGAAGATATAGGCGAAGGGGCGGAGTCAGAGGTCGGGCAGGTGGGCCACACCTTCCCTAGGCGCGGGGTCAGGTGGGCCCGCGCCTAGGGGGCATGGTCCCCCTGAGGCCCCACTTCGTCCATCCTTCTGGCATCCTTCATCTTCTGGTAAAATAATATGTCTCCATATTGTTCTGGTATTTTTATGATCTTCACGAAATTGCACCAAAACGCCTTATTTTCCATCAAAATCCAGACTCTGGCAGTCCATCCTCCAAGAATCATCCAACATGCATAAACAAATGAAAAGCCATAAGTAATACCTCATAATAAGACAAATATCAATGAATAGAGGTAAATTATGATATAGAATGGTGATGCAAATTGGGTGTATCAACTCCCCCAAGCTTAGACTTCGCTTGTACCCAAGTGAATACTGAGCTCAGTAAACATGTCCACAGGTTTATGGAGTGAAGTGTCTATAAAAGAATACGAACAAGAAACATCACACTTACCATTACACAACTCATAGAGGAAAGAAACTCACCATTATATAACTTGGCTTGCAACCAAGTACAACAGTCACAAGTGCATAAAGATAAATCATAATTGGAATTGGCAAACTTGTTCTTGGTCAGAGAACACCTGGCAAACAGTTTCACAATAGCTTTTTGTAGAAGTTTCAAAACAGGAGCACACTTTGCTCAAAAAGGTTTTTCACAAGTGAAGGATTTCAAAGTAATACTCAATGGATAAGAGTTTTGTGCAAACAAGGAAGATAAATAACATGATTGAATAAATCACCATATGAATTCTTGAAACACAACAACTCAAATACTTGCTGGAGATGGAGAGGAAGTAGGTTTACTGACTCAAACTGGTAACCAGGAGAAAGGTCCCTTCTTAGAGGGTAGCAGGGATTACAAGTCATAAAGATCTTCCAAAAGATTATGGTACTTACTAGCTTTGAGCCCTCATTGCCCCTATCATGAGCATCTTGAGGTGATTAAGGTTAAAGTGAACAAAGATGGAGTATATGCTTGACGAAATATAAGTTGGCAATCTCATGTCCCTTGAATATGAGGGCCACTCCTCATGCATACTCAACTTTGGGTCCAGGTAAGTTCTTGTCATTGTAAGTATTTGCATATAATTGAGAACCACCAACAGGGTACCCCTTGCACATGGTACATGAGCTTTCCCATAACCAAAATGACAAGGCAAGCAGACAATGAGCATCTCAGCGATCTTTTTATTTACTATGTGTATAGCTTTTTATTGAGGATGTAGGGGTTCGTAGCATGGAAAACAAATTTTTTTTACCGCATGCACACAAACAAGCCAAGATCTATGTACTAGATTTTAACAACGAGTCGATATAAGCACTCACCCTCGAAGATTCCAAAGCGGTTAACGAGAGAAGATTCTCGTGGGTGATGTAGTCGTACACTTGCCGATCTCAAGATCGCGTAGACGATCCTTCTGGCGCTGCGTTCCGGCAGCGCTTCCACAGTTGGTCACACGTCCGGTACTCGATGAAGACCTTCCTCTCCCTTGTTCCAGCATGTAGCGGAGGTTGTAGTTCTCCCTTCATGATTCCGGCAGCACGACGTCATGGTGTCGGAAGTAGAGGGAAGATCCCGCAGGGCTTCGCCTAAGCCGGATGCGAGTTATGGTGGATTAGGGTTTCCCGGAAATCTAGGGTTTAGAAATCCGGAAGGAGGAGGAGGTGTCAGTGGTGGATAGGGCGGCGGCGACGGACCGGCGGCAGTGCAGCGGCGGGTCGGCGGCGGCGGGCTCGGGTGGAGAGGGCTTGGAACTTGTGTGTCGTGTTGGGGCAGCCCTCCCCTTCTATTTATGAGAGGGGGGGAGCCTTGGGAAGGGTGGGTTTGAATCCAAACCCAAACCCAAGTTGTATTGAGAGAAGGACTTGTTTCTTCTCCCACTAGGAAACCATTGTTCCACTTTGACTTTTCAAACTTCCGTTTGACTTTCAATTTAGAGCTTTATTTCTCTCTCGCATATGCCAACACCAAGTGACCTTGGATATGATCCAATCATTCCACATACCCATGACACATTCATGGACCATTCTCCTTCCAGACCGGTGAACTTTCTAGACCCTTCTAGAACCTCTCTGATGAAATCATCGGAAACTTTCCCGAACTCCGAAATAGGACTTTCCTTATATGAACCTTATTCTACGGACCATTCCGGGTCTCCTCGTGATATCCAGGATCCCATCCAAGACTACGAACAACATTCGGTATTCCTACTAACATTCCATATCTACTAAACAACATCAAATCCTTAAGTGTGTCTCCCTACGGTTCGTGAATTATGCGGACATGATCGAGACACTTCTCCGATCAATAACCAATAGAGGAATCTGGAAATTCATATGGCTCCCACATATTTCAACGATTACTTTGCGATCGAATGAACCACTTACATACGATACCAATTTCCGTTTGTCTCACGATAGTTTACTTATCCAAGGTTTTGATCGTCGGTATCTCTGCATACCTAGTTCAACCTCGTTACCGATAAGTACTCTTTTCTCGTTCCCGTGATATGTGATCCCTTGTGAGCCATTCACATGCTTGCAAGCCAATTGGATGACATTCCACTGAGAGGGACCAGAGTATATCTATCCGTCATATGGATGGACAAATCCCACTCTTGATTCATGTGCCTCAACCCATACTTTCCAAACACTCAATGCCACCTTTTATAGCCACCCAGTTACGGTGTGGTGTTTGATGTCATCAAAGCATCCTTTCGGTGATGGTGATTAGCATGATCTCATGGTCGAAGGAATTAGGTTACTATGTATCAGAAAGCTTATAACAAACGAACTATTAAAATGACTTGATCTTTATGCTACGCTTATCTATAGGAGTATGTCAATCATACCATTCTCCTAATGATATGATCTTGTTATTAACAACATCTCAATGTTCATGATCGAGAAACCATGATCATCTATTAATCAACAAGCTAGTATTATAAAGAGGCTTTACCAAGGACTCTAATTTAGTTTACAAATCACACAAGTATTAATGTTTCCTGTTAATACTATTATAGCATGAATGTAAACATTTGTCATAAACACAAATATATAATAATAACTGCTTTTATTATTGCCTCTAGGGCATATCTCCAATAGTCTCCCACTTGCACTAGATTCAACTAATCTAGATTACATGGTAATATACCGAACACCCATGGAGGTTTGGTGCTAGTCATGTTTTGCCCTCGGGAGAGGTTTAGTAAACGGATCCGCCACATTCAGATCTGTGTGTACTTTGCAAATCTTTATGTCACCATCTTGTACATGTTCTCGAATAGCATGAAAACGTAGCTTGATGTGCTTTAGCTTCTTGTGTGACCTTGGTTCTTGCGCATTGGCTATGGCGCCCATGTTATCACAATAGATAGACATTGGGTCCAGCGCACTTGGAACCACGCCGAGCTCTGTAATGAACTCCTTCATCCATATCGCCTATTGTGAAGCCTCCGAAGCAGCTATGTATTCCGATTCAGTTGAAGATCTCGCCACAACGCTTTGCTTTGCACTCCTCCAGCTAACTGCTGCACCATTCAAAGTAAATACGTATCCAGATTGAGATTTAGAATCACCCGGATCGGTGTTCCAACTAGCATCGGTGCAACCATTAACAACGAGTTGTTCATCACCTCCATAAGAAAGAACCATATCCTTAGTTCTTCTCAAGTACTTAAGGATGTTTTTGACCGCTGTCCAATGATCCACCCCTGGATCACTTTGATATCTGCTCGTCAAACTAACAACATATGCAATGTCGGGTCTAGTACATAGCATGGCATACATAAGAGATCCTATGGCTGAGGCATAGGGAGTCTTACTCATCCTTTCTCTATCTTCTGCCGTTGCAGGACTTTAAGTCTTACTCAAGGTCGTATTGGGAAACATGGGCAAGAACCCTTTCTTGCTATCTTCCATTCCAAACCTCTTTAGAACTTTGTCGAAATATGTACTTTGTGACAATGATATTAGGCGTCTCGATCTATCTCTATAAATATTTATACCTAATATGTAAGCTGCTTCGCCAAGATCTTTCATTGAAAAACTATTATTCAAATAATCCTTGACACTATTAAGATGGTCTACATCATTCCCAATCAACAATATGTCATCTACATATAGTATTAAGAATTCTATAGAGCTCCCACTCACTTTCTTGTAAATACAAGCTTCTCCATAAGTTTGTATAAAACCAAAGCTTTTGATTACCTTATCAAAACGTTGATTCCAACTTCGGGATGCTTGCTTCAATCCATATATGGACCGTTGAAGTTTGCATACCTTGTTAGCATCTTTAGGATTGACAAAACCTTTGGGTTGCATCATATACAACTCTTCATCAATGTCTCTATTGAGGAACGCCGTTTTGACACCCATTTGCCATATCTCATAATCATAATATGCAGCGATTGCTAACATAATCCTTACAGACTTTAGCTTCGCTACTATTGAGAAAGTCTCATCGTAGTCAACTCCTTGAATTTGTCGAAACCCTTTTGCGACAAGTCGAGCTTTATAGACAGTAACATTACCATCAGCATCTGTTTTCTTCTTGAAAATCCATTTGTTCTCGACAGCCTTCCGACCATCCGGTAAGTCCAGGAAAGTCCATACTTGGTTTTCGTACATGGATCCAATCTCGAATTTCATGGCTTCTTGCCATTTATTGAAATCTGGGATCACCATTGCTTCCTCATATGTCGCAGGGTCATCGGTGTTATCCACCAACATGACACTCATAACGGGATCATACCAATCAGGAGTGGTATGTGTTCTCTTTGACATGCGAGGTTCCATAGTAACTTCAATCGAAGTTTCATGATCAACATCATTAGTTTCCTCTCTTATTGGTGTAGGCGCCACATGAACTACTTCTGGTGCTGCGCTACTCGCAAGTTCGAGAGAAGGTTCAACAACCTCGTCGAGTTCTACTTTCCTTCCAGTCACTTCTTTCGAGAGAAATTCCTTCTCTAGAAAGGATCCATTCTTTGCAACAAAGATTTTGCCCTCGGATCTATGATAGAAGGTATACCTAATAGTTTCCTTCGGGTATCCTATGAAGACGCATTTTTCCGCTTTGGGTTCAAGCTTGTCCGGCTGTAACTTCTTTACATAAGCTTCGCAACCCCAAACTTTAAGGAACGACAATTTAGGTTTCTTTCCAAACCATAATTCATACGGTGTCGTTTCAACGGATTTAGATGTTGCCCTATTTAAAGTGAATGCGGCTGTTTCTAATGCATAACCACAAAATGATAGCGGTAAATCTGTAAGTGACATCATAGAACGAACCATATCTAAGAGAGTTCGATTACGATGTTCGGACACACCATTACGCTGTGGTGTTCCCGGTGGTGTCAATTGTGAAAGTATTCCGCATTTCTTCAAATGCTCGCCAAACTCGTAACTTAGATATTCACCTCCACGATCAGATCGCAGAAATTTAATCTTCTTGTTACGTTGATTCTCTACCTCACTTTGAAATTCGTTAAACTTCTTGAAAGTTTCGGACTTATGTTTCATGAAATAGATATACCCATATCTACTCAAGTCATCCGTGAAGCTAAGAACATAACGATAACCACCGTGCGATGCTACACTCATTGGACCACACACATCTTTATGTATGATTTCCAATAAGTCCGTAGCTCACTCCATCATACAAGAAAATGGAGTCTTAGTCATTTTACCCATCAGACATGCTTCGCATCTTTCAAGTGATTCAAAATCAAGTGATTCAAAAAGTCCATCGGAATGGAGTTTCTTCATACGCTTCACTCCAATATGGCCAAGACGATAGTGCCACATATAGGTCGAGTTATCGCTCAATTTCAAACGTTTAGCTTCAATTTTATTAATGTGTGTATTTCCACAATCGCGATTCAATAAGAATAGACCATATATCAAAGGTGCATGTGCATAAAACATATTACTCATATAAATCGAACAACCATTATTCTCGGACTTAAACAAGTAACCATCTCGCAATAAACATGATCCAGATATAATGTTCATGCTCAACGCAGGCACCAAATAACAATTATTTAAGTATAAAACTAATCTCGATGGTAGATGAAGAGGTAGCGTGCCGACCGCGATCACATCAACCTTTGATCCATTTCCTACGCGCATCGTCACCTTGTTCTTCGCTAGCTTACATTATTCTGCGATTACTGTTTGAGTTACAAATATGAGCAACCGAACCAGTATCAAATACCCAGGCACTACTACGAGTACTAGTGCGATACACATCAATAACATGTATATTGGATATACCTTTCTTTTTGATGTTGCCATTCTTCAAATCCGCCAAGTACTTTGGGAAATTCCGCTTCCAGTGACCTTCTCCCTTGCAGTAAAAGCACTCAGTATCAGGCTTAGGCCCAGCCTTGGTCTTCTTCGCCGGCACGGCAACTTTCTTACCGCCCTTCTTGAAGTTTCCTTGCTTCTTGAATTTGGTGGTCTTATTGACCAACAACACTTGGTGCTCTTTCTTGATCTCCACTTCTGCATATTTCAACATGGAGAAGAGTTCTGGCAATGTCTTGTCCATGTTTTGCATATTGTAGTTCATCACAAAGTTCTTTTAACTTGGTGGCAGTGATTGAAGGACACGGTGAATCCCCAAAGAATTAGGAATCACTATACCCAAAATTTGGAGTTTATTTGCGTGCCCAGACATCTTAAGCATGTGCTCACTGACGGAGCTGCCCTCTTCCATCTTGCAGTTAAAGAACTTTTCAGAAGCCTCATAACTCTCAACTGCCGCATGAGCCTCAAATATCATTTTGAGTTCACTGACAATATCATGTGGGTCATGGTTCTCAAACCTTTTCTGAAGCTCCGATTCCAAACCATAGAAGATAGCACACTGAACTATGGAGTGCTAATTCTTCCGAGTGAGGTAAACATTCTTTACTTCATCGGTAGCAGTAGCTGCAGGCAGGTCACCCAGCGGTGCATCCAGCACATAGGTCAAATTACCAGCATTGAGGACAATCCTCAAATTGCGGAACCAATCCACGAAGTTGCTTCCATTGTTTTTCAACTTTTCTTTCTCTAGGAACGCATTAAAATTGATGGTAGGGGCCGCCATTCATCTACAACATATTTGCAATAGTTTAGACTAAGTTTATGACAAATTGAGTTCTAATTAATAGTTAAATTAATCTAGGTGAACTCTGTCGTGGTGGTGGCACGACATATGCCATGGGTAGGCTTAAGTTGGGGGCCGAATGGGTGCTTGTGGTCACCGGGGAGGGAGTGCACGGTCGAGCCATGCACGAAGAACAAGAACTCTCCACGCTTGACAATTTGATTGATACCCCAAGGATTACAAGTGCTCCTTGAGCTGTATTAGCTTGAGTATGCAACACTAGTTTCGTACTTGGTCCAACCTCCTTCTACTACTGCTATGCCCTCCCTTATATAGGTAGTGCTAGCTAGCTAATACCCCTTTGGGTTCTAGGGTTTACTGTTTGGATGTTGGTCCCTACAATATGGGCCGGGTTATGGGTTTGCCCTAAGCCCATAGGCCTGGTCCATAAAGCTTGACAGCTAACGGTCTTCTGGTACGCAACTTCTTGTTCTTTTTGGCGTCACGCTGTTACTTTGTACGTCAGCACTTGCTTTGGGCGTCACCCGACTCCTTTTGTGTCACCCGGCGTCGCCCTTCTCTTTGGACCATGCTTTACCATGGTCCCTCCCGAACCTTACTCGGAAAGCTGCCACGTGTCCTTCTTGACTCGGCCCTTCCTCGGTTGACTCGGCTCGTTTTTACCTGCAAGGGTTACAACTTTGTCCTATAAAGGCCGAGATAGTTTGTATCTCGGCTCTCATGCTTATCTTTCCCGGCCGTTCTTGCCCGGCCTGGTTCATTTTTTACTCGGAGCCAACCCAGTTGCGCTATGTTTCCCCTCTCGTGACCCTACCGGGGGTTATCCCCCCGACATTAGTCCCCGAAGCTGGTGAGGTCTAGCAGTTCAAGATGTTAGGCTTCTCCAGGTTCATTTTGTGTGAATGGAACTTAGTTTTTGTCTTCTATCTCAGTTTCACACTTTGCCGGGTTAGTCTAACAATTTCGGGTTAATTCTTTGACTTCTTGGCTCATTCTTGCCTCGAGCCGAGTTATTTTGGCCAATTCCGGGTCATTTTCGGCGCGCTTCAGTCACTGACAGCTAGTAATCATGATTACTTGCCTCAATTTTTGTTCTAAGTTCTGGCGGCATAGGGACGGCTGCGCAGTTATTCCCCGTCACTGTGGCAGTCCCATCGGTCTGCGCCTCTTGTCCTTCCAGCCGTGACGTGGCACTGGATTTTTCGTGTATTTATGGCTACGTGGCGCTCGCTGACTGGCTCACCTAGCCTGGTACACGGCCACATGCTGGCCGCACGACATAGTTAGATCCCACTACGGGTTTTTTTACTTCCCTTAAGTAGGGGTTAGGGGTTTCCACTTCCCCCACGCCCGTTCAGTTTCCTTAGCCTTTCTTCCTCCTCACGCCTGCAAGATCGAATTTCCCCCTTTGCGGTTCCTTCTCCCTCTTGCACCTGTGCTGCGATTGCCCCTGTCCTCTTTCGATTCCAGCACGGGTCCTCGCTGTTCCAAGCCTCTCCTTACCGAGGAGGAGACAGACTCCGACGACCTTATGGACGCTCGCGACGGTGCTGATGGTGCCGAGGAGCAGGAGGTCCCCGCCGGCGAGCGCGGTGGCTGGGAAGGCTCGGAGGTCTCCACCGAAGAAGTGGAGTGGCTCCGGTCCACCAGACGCATCCCACTGCAAGTGGATTGCCGCCTCCCCGCCGGTGAGATCTCCCCTAAACCTCAAGCTGGCGAGTGGGTGGTTTTTCTTTCCCACTTTGAACATGGTTTTGCTCTTCCTGTGAGCACTTTCTTTTCCTCGTTTCTTTCTACCTTCCGTCTACAGACCCACCATCTTCGTGCCAACGCAATTGGCTCTCTCTCTTGTTTCATCTCTACCTGCGAGGCCTATCTTGGAATTTGGCCTACAGTTCTTCTGTGGGCCAAGTATTTTCGCTTCAAAGTTCAGGTTGTCCCCTAGCCTGAAGTTCCCCGTGCCGAGAAGAAACCTACTCGGTCTGTTGCCAAGATCACGCCTGAGGAGGATTCCATCTTTCCTCGGGTTGGTATCGATTCTTGCAAGAAGTGGCATAGAACCTTTTTCTATGTCAAAAATAGAGGATCCACTGACAACATTCGGCTTCCCCTTTCTCGGACGAGGTCCCCAACAAGAAGCACTAGCAGCTTGACCCACGCGACCAGGACGCTGCGCTGAACGAAGCCAACGCAATTCTGGAAAGGTTGCTGTCACTGGATGAGAACTTTCATCTCGCCGACTTCGACCTCATGTGCACCTTCATCTCACGTCGGGTAAGCCCCATCAAAGACAGGAGCCACAAGACGTGATTCATGAGCGGGTCCCATGATCCCACTCGGCATTCCACTAAGGAGCTCACCCATGACTCCATCGCCCGCCGAGTAAGCTCAATCTTTAAATTGAACTTGGCGGATGATTGGGCTTGGAGTTTCCCTCCGTTTAGCCGGGTTAGGCCTGTCCCCTGGGTAAGTTTCCGGATTACTTTCTCGCCAAGTAGGCTTTAGCTCTTTTGTCACTCTTTGCTTAGTTTTTAGTCTCTCATTCTGTTTGTCTTTCGCAGAATCTCCTTCACCAGGTTGATGATAGTACAGTCCCTCCTGCTGGTTATCACGGGGACCGCTCTGACTCGGATGAGGTCGAGTATGACCTGGAGTGCTTCATGCCGATCCCGCACACTTCAACCGCTTCTGCTTCGGGTAAGAGTCAATCTCGCAATCCCTTACAAGACTGGTCTGACGATGATGAGGATGATGATTGTACACTTTTGAAGGTATATGCCTTGTGAGCTTAATCTCTTTGCTTATCCGAGTAAGCCCGTTATTTACTTTTGCAGCTGGCCAGGTACATGACATTCCTCCTCTCGCCGTGGGCGGAGTCAGCAAGATTCCCGTCGCTAAGCCGAAGCAACGCGGAACCTCCTCCAGCACTCAGCCAGCTAAGAAGAACAAGCCCAGTCCGGCAGCTCCTGCTGCCTCTGCTGCTGCCAGCCTGGGTGAGACTCGTCAAGCTGCTGGGCGCCGAGTCAAGCACCGAGTCGCCCGCGACCCGGTCGTCACTGGGTAAGTTTTGCACTTTCCCTTCTCTGTTCTTTCCTTTCTCATCACTGTTGTTCTCTTATATATGTCTTATTATTTTCAGTGTTGCACCTTTGACAGCGAGTCAGGCTACTTCTAGCATTGCCTCGCCGCTTAGGCCTGCACCTCCTCCAGCTGACTCGGCGGCACCGAGTCCCGTCTGGGTTGAGGCTAGAACTATTGAGGCTCACGCTTCTTAGTGTCAGTCAGACCCGGTGGGTCATTCGGCTAGCGCTCCTGGCGCTGGCCAGGAAAAACTTCCTGATCTTGGTGCCCACAAGTCTGGCACCGAGAAGCCCTCTGCCCCCAGTTCCTTTCACATTATCCCTCAAGCTGATGTGAATGAATAACTTCCTGATCTTGGAGCCAACAAAACTGCTGAGCCCAGTCAGGGGGCTCCAAGATCCTCTCCAAATCCTCCTGCTCGCTCTTAAATTCTGTCAAAGGGCCAGACCCATCCCAAGGCTTCTGGTTCTACTCGCCCCTCTTCTGGCAAATCCACCTCTTCCAAGCAAACAACTCTAGTTTGCGCTCCGAGTTCTGCTCCTCAGATCCGGCCTCCGACGTCAAAGCTCGCTTCAACGGGTAAGGGGGACGAATCTGCGGCTGCCGGGTCAGGTGACGACTCCAGGGCTGTTACCATCCATACCTCTGCCGCTGCAACCTGTGCCACTGTGGGAACCGCCCTGAAAATGGGTCGAGTTCTTACTCAGACGCTCAGTGGTAAGAGCCTTGGTTCGGCTGAGCCTTACGCTGTGGCATGGAATGCAGCAGGCGAGTAGGAGGTCAGCACTCGTGCCGGGAAGAAGATGAAGCTGGACCCTAAGGCCGTCTCCGACATGACCCAGCAGGCCATTGCTCTGATGGCCCGCGCCAACAAAGTGAATGAGGTAAGTTAACTTCTTACTCTTTCGTGTTATTGAGTATTCCCTTTATACATATCACCTAGTCCCCGAGGTTACCGTCGAGTAAGAAACTTACTCGGCTGTAAGCTCTTAAATAGTCACTTAGCCTTCAAATCCTTTACTGTAGTGACCTCGGATCGATAAGGATCCTAAGTCCCTGTGATTAACATGCTAGTCCCTGGATCAATAGCTAGCACTCACAGTCGATGAAATATCATGTAAAACACAAAGTCTTTATTACACGGAGAATCCAGAGTATGAATTTATTACAAAATTGCTTAGCATTAAGCTAGCTCAAATAACAGCAGAAACATAAAAGCAGCTTGATTCCATCAACGCCCCAGGCTTGTCGAGTGTAGACTCGAGATCCCTACGCACCTTTCAATCTTCGGATTCTGCACATAAAACGTGCAGCCAACAAGTTGGGTCAATACTTTGAATGTATTGGCAAATTACACCAAGGAGAGAAAAGACTATCTCTACATGCAAGGCTAGTTTAGGCTGTAGAGTTCATTTGCTCAAAGCTACTTTTCCTTAAGTAGAGAAGAAGAAGAGAAGATTTTTTCCCCTACTTTGTAAACATTTGCTTAGGTAAAATATGGTCGAATGGCACACGAGGATATTACTCACCAAGTGTCCAAACAACCGAACACCTGGATATTACGCACCAAGTGTCACTTGGATATTACACACCAAGTTCCCAAAATCCCACCCATTGGCGATATTACTCACGCCATGGAGTTTTAAAACTTTGTTTAGAAAAGAGAGAGGAAGATCCTTCAGAGGCTCCATCCTTCAGACGCTCATTGTTGTTACATTACGTGAACACGGCTGATCGATCAGATTGCAATACTCTCGAGAGTTTGTGCACTTTACCCACAATCCACGATCAAGTCCTTTTACAGACAAGACCATGGCGAGGCTTTCCCTTAGTAGCCCCTCTACCTTCTGGATCTAACCGTGCCAAGAACCTCCAAGTGTTGGTACCCAGGTGAGGTTTCCCACTAAGTACTAGGCCAAGACAGAGCCCATAATGTATTGTGGTTGCACTGGAAGCTTATGAATTCTGAAACATGGCAGACTTCTTTGATTCCTGGGCGTCCGTCCTCCACCAAAATCTCACTCGTTGTCCCGACAACCATTTTTCCCAGAAGAAAACTTAGTTTTATTTTGAAGTGGATTTGAGAAGAAAAATTTGCTCTAGAGAGCCTTTATACTTAGAAAAATTCTTCGTCTTTCGAACCCCCCAATGGTACTTTGTATATATAGCATAGCAAGCAATACTTAGCAAAAACAGGGGAACCTATTAGGAGGGTAAATCCTAAGTATAGAGCTACTCATGGCATACTACAAAAATCATCGCACTTGCAAAATAATACTAAGAAAAATTCTACTAGAACATCCTACACATGCATACTACAGAATTTTGAAGATTACATGCATAGAATCAAAACTGGGACAGAAGTTATGAACAAGTGGTGTAACTTTCCTTGATCCGAGCAGCACTCTACACAATAGCACTCCTTAGCGCACTCCGAACAATCTAATAAATCACAAACATAGATCTGATCACAACTTGCTCAAAACATATCATAGAGGTAATCATGCATGCATGCATGCACATGGTATTTTATGCAAGGTTGGTTCTTCTAAATTGACCAAGGCAGCAAGATTGTGTTGCAATAGTGTAAGGGTGTCACTAGGATTGATTTCCCAAAGGTTTAGATCTAATTGAGTCACTAAATCAATTCCTAGGGTTAAAAGGAGATCAAACCATCTAATTAGCCCCAAACTAGATCTAATGATCGTAAGCAAGGTTTTATAATTTTGTCCAGTAGGCATTGTGGAAACAAAGTTATTGCAACAAGAATCAATTAAAACAGAATTTTAATTATTTTTCTATAGAATAAACACTCTGATCTAATGATTAAAATCTACACCTAAAACATTACTGTAAACTTGGAATATTATTGCAGATCTGGATTCTACATAGAATTATGAATCCAATGGTATGTTATAAGCTAAAATTGGCCAAATATTCAATTTTATATGATTTTCGCAATGTTTAGATCAAATCTGCAAAAGTTCATCTAGCCCTAACTCAAACGCGCCAGATGGCGGCTCCCGATTGGCCCAGCTGGGAAGGTGGGGAGGTTGACGCGGCGCGGGCGCTGGCGCCGACACGCTTTGCCATGCGGTGCAGCGTGGTTGGCCGATACCCCTTCGCCCCCCTTCTAATCTGGCCCGCATGATTAAAATCGGACGGCCGAGGCAGCTCTACTGACCTGCGGTGGTGGCGGCGATGGAGACGACAGCGGCGGCGGCGGAGTCGACGGTGGTCGGAGGTCCTGGCGGCCCTAATGAAGGCGACGAAGATGGCCCCTGATGCGCACGGTGATGGCGATTCTTCCAACAATCTCCGCGTGGTCCCTCTCCTTCTCTATCTCCCACGGGCGACCGTTCCTCTCCTCGGTCCCGACGGGCTCCGGCGAGCAATCGCCGGTGACCCCCTGCGGTTCAGAAGAAACGGGTTAGACGGAGGGATAGGGTAGACCGAGACGAGTAGAGTGGAAGGTAGAATAGGGCGCGAGGTGCTTTGGAGGGTCGCCAACCTCGAGCTCCGATGGCGGACTGCTCCGGCAAGATCGGAAGCTTGCGAAATCGGGGCTAGGATTTGAGAAAAACGAGGGAAACGATGGGAGCCGATGCAGCGGTATAAGAGGGAAGGATTTCGTGTTGTAGGAGGCACGGATTCGATCCGAAATCGACCGATATCCTCGGTCATTTCTTGGCCGGCCGCGTGTTAAATCTGAGTCGACGAAGGCTCCGGCGCGTGGGCAGGCGGTCGTGAGCGCGTGAGTGGCGGCTGCGCGGGTGGGCCGGTGGCGGGCTGCGGTGGCTGGCGCTAGCTGGGTGCCGCGCGTGCGCGGGTGGGCTGGCGCTGCGGCCCAGTTAGGTTAGGTTGCTCCTTTTTTTTCCTTTTAACAAATTTCAATTTCTGATTTAGCAAAACCTAAATAACTTTTGCATATGAGGTCAAAAGGAGATGAAACCAACTTCTGAATTTTTTTTAAAAAGAAAGTGGTCATGATGGGGCCATAGTTTAATGGTTTACAAGGTTTTTAGAAGGGTCAAACTTGACCACTACAATAATGCTTACCTAAGGCCATCACTATTAGGGCTTTGATAGGTTTAGGTGTTTAGGATTTTGTTGTAAAAATTCATTCGTAGAATGCAATGATGCAAGGATGATGCATGGTACTAATAACATCCTAATATAAAATCTGGGATGTTACATTTACCCCAAGCTTGTATGTTAGAAATTCGATCCCTAGCCCTCGAGGTTACTACCGAGTAAGGAACTTACTCGGCTATAAGCTCTTGAGCCCTTTGATTCCTTTGTGCCAAACTCATGTTAGAGCTTCAATCCCTAGCCCTCGAGGTTACTGCCAAGTAAGAAACTTACTCGGCCGTAAGCTCTTAAGCTTTTTTATGCGGCAGGGCGCCCTGACTTGACTCTTTCTTACTTGTCTGTCTTCTTTGATTAGCTTACGCATAACGAGCGCACCAAGGTGCACCAAGCTCGTCTGGCGCGCCATAGCTCGAACTTGCGTCAGAAGCTCTGACTGACACCTATGGCCAAGGTAACATCTTTGCTCTTTCTCTTTTCTCCTTGGTGTAATTTTCCTTGGTTCATGTTTTCATTTTTCCTCTTACTCTTGTTTCACAGCCACTGCTCAGTCTACTAGCAATGATCTTCACTCGCAAATCAGCGAGGCCAAGAGTAAATTTCTTACCTCCCTAAGCCAACTGCTGAAATTTTTCTGCTGGTACCGACAAATATTTGTTCCCAATAAGCAGAGAAGCACCAAGCCGAACTCCAGAAGGAGCGGGATGAGGTGACTCGGCTGAAGAAATTAATGGCCGAGACGGAGCAGAAGCACTTGGCCGAGGTGAAAGGGCTGAAGGAGGAGCTTGCCGAGAAGAACGAGCAACAGGCTGCCAGCACCGAGAAGACCAAGAAGCTGCTCGAAGAGGCCGAGTCATTGGTCGAGTCGACAAATATGAACTTCGACACCCTTCAAGCCAAGACGAAGACTTGGCATAGCAAGCTCGCTGCCATCAACTTCTTTCTCGGTAGTGAGTTCTTACTCTTTACGCATTATCCAAGTCCTTCTGGATTTCTTCCATCTGCCCTTGCTATTTGCTAACTTTCTCTTTTTGTTTGCAGAGAACTTTCCTGAGGCCAACATGTTTGCCATCCGAGCCATGAAGAAAGTGAGGGCTGAGGCTGGTGCTCCTGCTGACGGCGAGGTGTCCATGGAGGAGCTCCTTGCAGTGGTGTCTGAACGGGTCAAGACCCTCAGATCCTGCGGTGTGGACTTGCTCAAAGCGGCTATCCATGCGTTTCACATGCTCTGGGCGGTGAAGACCCACCCGAACTCATCGAGCCACTCGCCGATAGATTGCTCCTTACTGAAGACCGGCTGGATCAATGGCGTGAGTCGGCTGGCTGGGCTGCAGCGGACAAGGCTCTCTCCTTCGTGATTTCATGGTACGAGGACATCAACCTTGATGTTCTTGCTTACATAAGGGGAGATGGCAAATGGTTGAACGACCCGGAGCTGATCAAGAAGCGCCAGGAGCAAGCTTATGCCATGATCGAGTACACCATGGTGCATGCTTGGTGTGAAGGGCCCAGCTTCCTCGACCTTGGCGACCCGCTCGTCGAAGTTCCTGCTGAAGAAGGTGGCGATAGAGAGGCGACCGAGTCAGATGATCTAGATGACCCGGTCGCAGATGCCCCTCACCCGGCCGATGCTCCAAGCACTCCTGGCTCCGAGAATGCTCCTCCGAGTTCTCCTGCTCCTTAGGCCAACAAATACTCGAACTTTTATTAGATCCCCGGTATGCTGGGTACAGATGTAACGTACATTGCACTTGAAGTTTGACTATGTGCCTGGTGATAGGCTTTATATATTTGCGTTATGCTTTGAGTGCGAATCACTCAAGGACAAGTCCCCGAGTTTCATTTTACCGTGTCACTTTTCCTTGCCTTTGGCCCTTGTCTACCATTTTTCGGCGTTCGACATAAGGATCTCAAAGTACGAAGGATTTAGTTAGCGGATATGAAACTTGGATAACTTGGCCGAGATTACTCGACACATAGTATAACACAACCTGCAGAGAGTTAGGCAAAAACTAAAGCCGACTCGCGTTTCTCCCTTGTACTTATCCGGCATTCGTGTTTACCCGTCTTAGATTTTTTTCTCTTGCCTGCCATGAAGCTATGTTTTCGGACAACAGCATAGTCGAAGAGTTGATTTCTTCCGAGTAAACACTACTTATTCCGAGATAAATTTCGGGTATCACGCCAGCCGATGTAAAATAATTGAAATGGAAAGCCTAAGGGGTAGTCCCCGAGTCAGTTTTTTGAATCATACCATTTTATTATCAGCACATAGCTGGCAAACACATCCGACATATGAGAGTTTGAGTGATACATGCACTGCTTCTCCTAAGTATAGAAGGGACAAAGCAGTGCCACATTCCATGGACATTTGGTTTCATCTCCTGACCTGTCCGCCTTGTTATTTTGCACTTCACGAGCGTCTATGAGATAGTAGGAATCATTGTGTAATGCTTTGCTTACAATGAATGGACCTTCCCAAGGAGGCGATAATTTATGCATTCTGGCTATGCGCTGCACCAGCCTTAGCACCATATCTCCTTCTCGGAAAACACGAGGTTGCACTTTCCGGCTATGGTAGCGTCGGAGATTTTGTTGATATATACCAGATCTGGAGAATGCCAGTTCCCTTGCTTCTTCGAGTAAATCTACTCCATCTTCTCGGGCCTCTTTTACCTCAGCTTCCGAGTATTGCCTTATCCTTGGCGAGTCATATTCTATGTCGGCATGCAAAACTGCTTCAGCCCCATATACAAGGAAAAATGGCGTATAACCAGTTGATCGATTCGGAGTCGTTCTTAAGCTCCACAGTACTGAGGGTAGTTCCTCTATCCAACAACCAGGTGATCTCTAGAGTGGTTCCATTAAGCGGGGTTTTATCCCGGACAGAACTAAGCCATTAGCCCGTTCAACTTGTCCATTTGATTCTGGATGGGCGACTGATGCTACGTCGAGTCTTATTCGGTGTTTCCCACAGAAGCGAGCAAAAGCTCCTTCGACAAAGTTTGTGCCATTGTCAGTGATCACACTGCGCGGGTAACCGTAGCTGAGGATTATATCCCTTAAGAATGTAACAGCTATTTTACCATCCAATTTCTTGATTGTCTTCACTTCTATCCACTTGGTGAACTTATCGATCATGACCAAGATATGAGTCATGCCTCCCCTTGCTGGTTTGAATGGTCCTACCATATCTAGGCACCATACTGCAAAAGGCCAAGTGATTGGTATAGTCTTCAATTCAGACGCTGGTAAATGTGAGTTGGACGCATAGTGTTGACAACCATTGCATTTTCCGACTAACTCTTGTGCTTGTGCCAATGCGCTTGGCCAGTAGAATCCATGTCGGAATGCCTTGGCTACCAACGCTCTTGATGACGCATGGTGCCTGCACTCTCCCTGATGGATATCCAATAAGATCTCCTGGCCCTGCTCTGAGCTGATGCAACGCTGCAGTACACTTATCACACTTCGCTTGTAGAGTTCCTTGTTGATTATGGTGTATGATTTTGCCCTTCGTGTCGTTTGCCTTGCCAGTGTTTCATCACTCGGCAAGGTTCCATCTTTCAAATAACTGAATATTGGATGTTCCCACGTTGGTATTAGTGGTTCCGGGTCTGATTCAATATCAATGTCCATTGGTTCCGCCGAGATATGTTCTGCCGACATAACCTGAGGAGTGCCCGAGTGTGATTCGGTGACCCCTGAATTGAACGGATCAGGCCCCGAGTGACTCGAAACTACCCCTGAGTCGATGTCCATTGGCACTTCCTCTGATTCCTAACTTGCCGGGATGATCCTGATTGATTCGGACTCTGGTGACGGCTTGATCGATGGCTTCCTGAGATGCTCCAATGCTACCCCTGGTGGTATTGCTTGCCTAGACGACCCTAGTTTGGATAATACATCTACTGCCTCATTTTCTGCTCTAGGAATGTGATGAAATTCACAACCGTAAAAATATCCCGAAATTTGTTGTACGTGGAAGTGATATAATGCCATGTTTGCGTCCAGTGCATCCCAATGTCCAGACACTTGCTGAATCACCAAATCCGAATCGCCAAAACACATAATCCTTTTGATACCCATTTCCTTGGCTACTTTAATGCCATGGACAAGTGCTTCATACTCGGCAACGTTGTTAGAAGCAGCAAAATGAATCTACAACACATACCTCAATTGATCCCTCTTTGGAGATGTGAGCACTATCCTGGCGCCCAGACCCATTCTCGTCTTGGACCCGTCAAAATGCATTTTCTAGTAATTCGGATCTGGCAGCGGTGGTTCATACTGCATTTCCATCCATTCTACAAAGAAATCTGCAACGGCTTGAGATTTTATTGCATCTCGCCTATCATATTGTAGAGTGTATGGTGCCAGTTCGATGGCCCATTTGGCTACTCGGCCGCTGGCATCTTTGTTGCCCAATATATCCGAGATAGGTGCCTCACATATTACCCGGATAGGGTGTTATTGAAAATAATGTTTCAGCGTCTTTGTTGCCATATATACCCCATATGTCATCTTCTGATAATGCGGGTAATTCTGTTTCGAGACTGAGAGCACTTCGCTCAAGTAATATACTAGTCTTTGGATTGATTTTCCCCCTTCTTCACGTTCAACCACTATTACTGCACTTACAACTCTATTGGTTGCGGTGACATAGAGCAGCATTGGCTCCTTGGATAGTGGTGACGCTAATATTGGTGTTGTCGCCAACATTTTCTTTAATTCATGGAAAGCGCTATCAGCTTGCTGTGTCCATGTGAATTTGTCTGATTTTTTCATCAGCTGATATAGTGGTAGGGCTTTTTCGCCAAGCTGACTAACAAACCTGCTCAGTGAGGCCAGGCATCCTGTAAACTTCTGGACACCATTGAGGGTTTTTTGGAAATTCCATTCTTTCAATGGCCCTGATCTTTGTCGGGTTAGCTTCGATTCCTCGGCTGGATAGAAGGAATCCGAGTAACTTGCCAGCCGGGACACCAAATGTACATTTTTCCGGGTTAAGTTTCATCCGGAATCTTCTCAAGTTTGCGAATGTTTGACGCAAGTCCTCAATTAGAGTATGAATTTGTTTGGTTTTTATTACCACGTCATTGACGTATACTTGAATGTTTTTGTCCAATTGATCTTGCAAGCATTTTTGCATGCATCTTTGGTATGTTGCGCCTGCATTTCTCAATCCGAATGGCATGGTGCGATAGCAATAAGCCCCGTACGGGGTGATAAAAGCTGTCTTTATTTGATCATTTGGATTCAGCAGAATCTGATGGAATCCTGAATATGCATCCACAAATGACAACAACTCACACCCAGCAGTAGAATCTATGACTTGATCGATCCGAGGCAGAGGAAATGGATCTTTCGGACACGCCTTATTGACGTTCGTGTAATCAATACACATGGGCCATACCACTGCCACGTTCGGGTCATCTTTCTTCTTCTCGACCAGGACTGGATTTGACAACCAATCCGGGTGCAACCGTTCCATGATGAATCCAGCAGCTAAAAGTCTTACAATCTCGGCCGCTATTACTTTCCTCTTATCTTCAGCGAAGCGGCGGAGGGGTTGCTTCACCGGCCTTGCATCTGGTCTTACATGAAGAGAATGCTCAGCCAGCTCCCTCGAAACTCCTTGCAGATCTTGAGTGGACCACACAAAGATGTCCCGATTCTCACGGAGGAAGCTGGTGAGCTCGCTTTCCTATTTATCTGTAAGGCCAGCCCTAATGGTCACTGTGCGCTCTGGGAAAGTTTCATCCACCTGCACCTTCTTGGTTTCCTTGGTAGCTTGAAATGACACACTGCCATGCGGGTTGGTGAGTGCCAGCATGGACATTTGTGCTGCCTTGGCCAATGCTGCCACTTCCAACATCTGACTTTTCTCTTGTGCTATGACGAGTGACTCGACTAGTGAAGATCCGGATGAAGCACAAGCAATAGATCTCTTCTAATCTCCTTCCACTGTGATCACACCACATGGGCCTGGCAGCTTCATCTTTAAGTAAGACATATGGGTAGTAGCCATGAATCTTGCCATAGCTGGCCTGCCGAGTAAGGAGTGATATGAGCTGACCAGATCTACCACCTCGAACTCTATAGCTTCAGTGCAAAAAATTTCCCTGTTGCTGAATAAGACGTCGACCCAGATCTTGCCAATTGGCTCACAGGACAATCCCGACACAATACCATGGAAAGTCGTCTTAGTCGGCTCCAGCATGTTCATGGTAATGCCTAACTTGAGCATTGTATCCTTATACATGATGTTGATGCTACTGCTACCGTCAATCAGTACTTTTGAAAACTTCAGTTGATATCTCGGCCCATGAATGTTGGATCCAACACCAGAGCGTATCCTCCAGGGGTTGGCATGATCTTGGGGTGATCTTTTATACTCCAAGTTATCTCTTGATCATACCAATGCATGTACTTGGGAATTGCCGGCATCGTGGCATTCACTTCCATCATTCGTCCCTGATGGCTCTTCTTGTCATTTGGCTCTGTGACAAAGACAACATAGCTCTGGTGATGTTCTCTGTTCTCATTTCTGGTTCCGTGGCCGATATGAGCATCGTCACCTCTTGGATTGTGCACCTGGTGCACAACTTCTCTTCTTTCCTGATTCTGATATCTCGGCTGCCTGTTTTCATATCTGTTATCTGCTCCTACTGCTTGAGCATTTCCTCCTGTAAGTGGTGGAGGGGGAGTCGGTGGAAGCTGCTTATTCGACGAGTCCACTCCGTCTCCTTTCTAAAACCAAGTGCATTGCCTTGTTGAGTGATTTGTCGGATTACTCGGACTAGGCGTGTGAAACTTACACGGCTGAACCAACATCAAATCATAGGTGTATTTTTGTCTGTCATGATACTGTTTCCTCTGATCGTATGGAATTTTGCTGTCATTCTTTCGCACCCGTTGTTGTTGACCATTTGTCCTTTGACGCTGGCTGCTTCCAGCATATGGATGATGCTGACTCACTGCCGCAACCTGAGCTGAACCATACCTGTAATCCGGCCTCTCGTCTCTTCTCTTGCTTATGTACTTGGATCTCTCCTGGCGCCTTTGTGACCTGGCAGCGTCATAAATCTGAGTCTCAGTCATCCCGTCTGCCGACATGAGCAGCGGCTAAGTCAGATCTCCTAACGCATACGAGTCGGTGATTCTTATCGTCTCTGCCAGGCTTGCTGGCATATCTATTTGTAACCTTTGCCACAACACACTCCCATGTCTACATCCTTGTGCGAACCATGCGATTGCCTGTGACTCGATTACCCCTTCACAAGAGTTACACATCGTACACCACCTTGTGAAGAACTCCCTTTCTGTCTCATTCGGTCTTTGCTTACACATTGCTAGTTGCTGTGGGCGTTTCGTCCTCTTGTAAGTATTCGTGAAATTTCTCATGAAAGCATCGTGAAAATCAATCCAACTGTTGATGCTTCCGGGTGGCAAATTGTTCAACCATACCCGAGCTGGTCCTTCCAGCATCTGCGGTGCGTAACGTACTGCCCATCTCAAGTTTCCTTGCGCGATTTTCACAGCGGTTCCGTAATCTGTGAGCCAGTCCTCTGGCTTTGTGCTTCCTTCATATGTTCTTGTCCCTCTGGCTAGCTGGAAATTTGGCACCGGTGGCTCCTTCATGATCCTTGGGCCAAAGCACGGTGGACCCTGCGGACCTTGTGATTCGATTATCTTTGCCATCTTTATGCGGTCAAGCTTCAGACTTGCATCATCCGGCTGAAGGTTCCTACCTCCATATCTTGCTCCCATTGCTTGATACGCATGATCCGGCAATTCATACCCGTCATTTACCATGGCCGAGTAAGCATCATTATACTTATTCGCATTCGGGTCAGCAGGCTGTTGAACTGATTTTCCCGCGCTTTGCTGTCTTCTTTCCGGCTAAGCAGGAGAATTATTCGGAGCTGGGTTTACTCCTCTCGCCGAGTGAGTTGCGCGCCGAGTATGAGGCGCAAAATTTTGTCCTTCGTTGTCGTTTCTCTGCCCAACTTTTTCCTGGTTTCCATTTTCTCGGGGACTATTTCTTTTTGCCCCTTGCGCATGCGTCGGGTTTCCTTAAATCACTGCCGGATCATAGGCGACCATCTGCTTGTTCCTTCCAGAATCCACACTTTTTTCTTTTCTCGGCATGGGCGCTGCTCCGGGTGAGGATGCCGTGTGCCCAGCCGATCTTGCCGGGACAGGAGTCGCCGAGTGAACCAGCTGTGATCTTCCTGCTATACCCAGATTTGCTCTATAATATGCCTCATTCAGCATGCTGGCTGCTTTTACTAACTCATTAACTCGTTCTTGCTGCCTTTTCTTTGCTTCCCCCTCCAAGTGGGGTAATTCTGCCATTATTGCTTCTGCCGCTCGCAGATTAGCTGCTGATGTGTTGTAAGTTGGACGCATCACCGTCTCATTGCTGTTCTCTGGTGTTATCTTTGATGTAGCATCTTCCAGTTCTTTGTTGAGGTTCCTTCCTCTCAATCTTGTTGCATCAAGCCGGGTCTTTGCGCCCTTGACTCGATTTGCCGTGTTTAGCTCTCAGATAGTGATATCCACATCCTGCTGTAACTGTGCTAGCTCCTTTGCTTTCTCTAGGACTTTTATCCTGGTTTCCTCCAACTCGGCTTGCACACGCGCCGAGTCAGTTGCTTGTGCCATTGGCTCTGTCAACTTGTCTATCGCTTCCTGCAGATCCTTAGCTCTTTTGCTCCTAGCTATGTTCTCTGGTTTTTCTAGCGGCGCCTTTGCTGTTCTAGCAGCCCTTGGCATTTCCTCGTGATTTCCTTCCTCTGCGTTCTCATTCTCTGCTGGAACTACTGGGGGAGCTGTGGGGTTTGGGGCTCTCATCATTACCTCCATGGAGACGAGTTGAAGAGGTTTCCCAGAGACTAGAGCCGTTGGAGGATCTGGCGCCAGGATGATGTTCTCAGGATATGTGCGCTCCACGCGCACCACGACGTAGACCTGGTGCTCGCCGAACTTGATGAAGCGACCGCCCCTAGGGAACGGCTTGGTCCCGAAGCAGCCCGCGTTGTCGCTGACAAAGTTGAGCGCTCCAAACCTCTGGATGAGGCCAGAGTAAACGCGCTCGCCGGTCTTGGCGATGATGTTGCCCGTCCGGATGAAGACTCCATCAAGCACCTGCTTCGGCCCCACAGTGGGCGCCAACTGTCATGGTGGTGGCACAGCAGATGCCATGGGTAGGCTTAAGTTGGGGGCCGAATGGGTGCTTGTGGTCACCGGGGAGGGAGTGCACGGTCGAGCCATGCACAAAGAACAAGAAGAACTCTCCACGCTTGACAATTTTATTGATACCCCAAGGATTACAAGTGCTCCTTGAGCTGTATTGGCTTGAGTACACATCACTAGTTTCCTACTTGGTCCAACCTCCTTCTACTACTGCTATGCCCTCCCTTATATAGGCAGTGCTAGCTAGCTAATACCCCTTTGGGTTCTAGGGTTTACTGTTTGGATCTTGGTCCCTACAATATGGGCCGGGTTATGGGCTTTCCCTAAGCCCATAGGCCTGATCCATAAAGCTTGACAGCTAACGGTCTTCTGGTACGCTGCTTCTTGTTATTTTTGGCGTCACGCTATTACTTTGTACGTCAACACTTGCTTTGGGCATCGCCCAGCTCCTTTTGTGTCACCCGACATCGCCCTTCTCTTTGGACCATGCTTTACCATGGTCCCTCCCGAACCTTACTCGGAAAGCTGCCACGTGTCCTTATTGACTCGGCCCTTCCTCGGTTGACTCGGCTTGTTTGTACTTGCAAGGGTTACAACTTTGTCCTATACAGGCCGAGATAGTTTGTATATCGGCTCTCATGCTTATCTTTCCTGGCCGTTCTTACCCGGCTTGGTTCATTTTTTACTCGGAGCCAACCCAGCTGCACTATGTTTCCCCTCTCGTGACCCTACCGGGGGTTATCCCCCCGACAAACTCCCACTCAAAACAATATCCCTCACATTGTTTTAGTGATCACACGAACCAAATCCACCACATCAAAACCGATCATCACGAGAGTTGATGTAGCTTCAATGGCGAACAATCAACATGTTCATCATATCTACTATATGACTCATGCTTTACCTTTCGGTGATCCGTGTTCCAAGACCATGTCTATACATGCTAGGCTCGTCAAGATCAAACCTTAGATTCCGCATGAGCAAATCTGGCTTGCTCACGTTGTATACACTCACATAATCTAACACACCCGATCATCACGTGGTGCTTCAAAACAATGAGATTTAGCAACGGTGCTTACTAAGGATGAACACTTTAAAACTTGAAATTTTTGTGCTTGAGGGATCATCTTATAATGCTACCGTCGCAAACTAAGCAATACAAGATGCATAAAGGATTAACATCACATGCAATTCATAATATGTGATATGATATGGTCTTTCTTCTTGTGCTTCCGATCTCCATCTTCAAGCACGAACATGATCTCCATCATCATCGGTATGGCGTCAAGGTCAATGGCGCCATTTCATGATTGTCTTCCACCAGCTTCAACTATTACAACTACTTTGAATAGACACGCAGGTCTTAACGTAATTTAAAGGACAACCATATGGCTCCTGCCGGTTGCCAACCTACAATAAGGAACATTGCATACATCATATATAATCACAATCATGGCCATATCACATCACAGCACACCCCTGCAAAACAAAGTTATATGCCTCTAATTTTCTTTGCATATTTTACGTGGTTTGGGGCTTTCAATAAGTGTCGTTCTAACTTACGAACAAGAACCACAACGTTGATGCTTGAACTATCAAGTGCCCGTTGTAAATTGAATCTATACTATGATGGGAGAGACAGACACCCGCAAAGCCACTTATGCAATACAAGTTGCATGTTGAGCGTGGAGCAAGTCTCATGAATGATGTCATGTAAGGTTAGACCTGGCCGCTTCATCCCATCATACCGCAAGATGCAAAGTACACAAAAAACAATTGATAATAAAAGCACCACCGCCCACAATGACCATTGTGTTCTACTCGTGCAACAGATCTACATATAGACACGGCTCTGATACCACTGTAGGGGTTTGTAGCATGGAAAACAAAAAATTTCTACTGCATGCACACAAACAAGCCAAGATCTATCTACTAGATTGTAGCAACGAGTCGATAGAAGCACTCACGCTCGAAGATTCCAAAGCGGTTAACGAGAGCAGATTCTCGTGGGTGATATAGTCGTACACTTGCCGATCTCAAGACCGCGTAGACGATCCTTCTGGCGCTGCGTTAAGCGCTTCCATGATCGGTCACATGTTGATTTTCGATGAAGACCTTCCTCTCCCTTGTTCCAGCAGGCAGTGGAGGTTGTAGTTCTCCCTTCGTGATTCCGGCAGCACGACGGCGTGGTGTCGGAAGTAGAGGGAAGATCCCACAGGGCTTCTCCTAAGCCGGATGCGAGTTATGGTGGATTAGGGTTTCCTGAAAATCTAGGGTTTAGAAATCCGGGAGGAGGAGGAGGTGTCGGCGGCGGCTAGGGCCACGGCGACGGACCAGCGGCAGCGCGCGGGCGGCGGCGGCGGACTCGGGTGGAGAGGGCTTGGAACTTGTGTGTCGTGTTGGTGCAGCCCTCCCCTTCTATTTATGAGAGGGGGGGCAGCCTTGGGAGGGGTGGGTTTGAATCCAAACCCAAACCCAAGTTGGATTGAGAGAAGGACTTGTTTCTTCTCCCACTAGGAAACCATTGTTCCAGTTTGACTTTTCAAACTTCTGTTTGACTTTCAATTTAGAGCTTTATTTCTCTCTTGAATTGCCAACACCAAGTGACCTTGGATATTATCCAATCATTCCACATACCCATGACACATTCATGCACCATTCTCCTTCCGGACCGGTGAACCTTATAGACCCTTCTAGAACCTCTCCGATGAAATCATCGGAAACTTTCCTGAACTCCGAAATAGGACTTTCCTTATATGAACCTTATTCTACGGACCATTCCTTATATGAACCTTAAGTGTGTCTCCCTACGGTTGGTGAATTATGTGGACATGATCGAGACACTTCTCTGATCAATAACCAATAGAGGAATCTAGAAATTCATATGGCTCCCACATATTTCAACGATTACTTTGCGATCGAATGAACCACTTACATACGATACCAATTTCCCTTTGTCTCACGATAGTTTACTTATCCAAGGTTTTGATCGTCAGTATCTCTGCATACCTAGTTCAACCTCGTTACTGATAAGTACTCTTTTCTCGTTCCCGTGATATGTGATCCCTTGTCAGCCAGTCACATGCTTGCAAGGCATTTGGATGACATTCCACCGAGAGGGCCCGGAGTATATCTATCCGTCATATGGATGGACAAATCCCACTCTTGATTCATGTGCCTCAACCCATACTTTCCGAACACTCAATGCCACCTTTATAGCCACCCAGTTACGGTGTGGTGTTTGATGTCATTAAAGCATCCTTCCGATAATGGTGATTAACATGATCTCATGGTCGAAGGAATTAGGTTACTATGTATCAGAAAGCTCATAGCAAATGTACTATTAAAATGACTTGATCTTTATGCTACGCTTATCTATCGGAGTATGTCCATCATACCATTCTCATAATGATATGATCTTGTTATTAACAACATCTCAATTGTAACATCCCTAAAATCATGATTTCAAAGATTGCATATCATTCATGCATGCATATAATTTTGAGATCATTTTCCAACTATTTTCAAAAAAAACAGAAACACATAGTGCTATCATTTTATGTGAGCAAACTTAAATCAAATGACCATCCTCAATTGAGAGCATAAGTGTTTTAAACCAAGTTTTGTTGGCTTCCTTGTTGATTGGATTGAATGTGGAGTTTGGACAAAAATTTACAAAACAAATATGGTTTCAAAACCATTTTCAAAACATTTCCAAATCAAGTGCTATAGCACTATTTGTTTTGTTTATTCAAAAGAACCAAGCTTGAACAGAGAGACCACATGTTTCTATGCCCAGAAATATGAATGTTGCACCCTACAAAATCCTGAAAAAGTTTGAATTCAAAAAGCTTTTGAAACCATTTGAAATTCAAAACAGAAAAAGAAAAAGAGAAAGGAAATAGAAAAGGGCCAGCGCCAGGATTTTGGCCCAACTGAGAAAGCAGCCCACTAAGCCCACCCGGGTTCCCTCTCTCCCTCTCTCACTCATGCACCTTTGAAGCGGCTGGCCTTGAGACCCCACCCCCTCTCTGTTTCTCTCACAGACAACTGGGCCCCGTCCACGTAACCGTCGTCTTCCCCAAATCTCGCGAAGAACACGTCGCCGCTGGCCGTTGCTGGCGTTGATTCCGTGGCGTAATTGCCATTGATTCAGCAGGCGTTTCCTGTCTAGCCCCTGCCTACTTAAACCCCTCCCCCTTGCGGCCATTTCCCCCAACAAAGACAACCCGAAGCGCCCCCAGGCGGCGAGTATTCCTCGCCGCAACCCCGCTGTTCCGACGACCTCGCCGATGAATTCCGGTGAGCACCGCACCCCCCTCTGTCCGTGGTTCATGCTATCATGCTCTGCATCTCTGTGTGCATCTACTGACACTTCCCGTTTGTCCGCGCAAGGCCTGTAGCCTCGGCAATGACAACAACTGAGCGCCGCCGCTCTCTGCTCGAACTCCGGCGACCTTTCCCCGTAAGTTCTAGCCTCCCCTTGCCATCTGTTTGATACGCATAGGATCCTCAGTGCCTTGCGCATATAACTATGCCCTCCCCTTGTCTTAGTGCGTCTCAGAACATCGCCAACTTCGACGAGCCGAAGCCACAGCCGCCAAGGACTACTCCGACGAGCAATCCGCGATGACTCCGAGCGCCCCTTCGCCAACCAGGGACACGTTGAGCTTCACCTCGTCACTGTGGTTCTGGTGAGCATCCTCTCCCCTCCCCGGGCGACCTAGTTCGCCGGCTCCGCCACTGACAGAGCGCTCCGCCGCTCACTGTCGCGCTAGTGCCGCTCATATCTGGTCAAAGCATTCAGGAACGTTAGATGTAGATCTTGCGGCTAAGATTAGAACTTAAACGAAGAGGTATGAGCGCATGTGAGCCACTAGATCTAACTTAAATCCTACGGCTCATAGAGACCGATCCACACGAAACGGTACCGGCCAGTAGGATAGCGCCGCGTGGCAGTGATTTAGATTTAAAACAGGATTTGAATCTGAATTATGTTCAAATTTGTATTGGCTATAACTTTTGATCCCCACGTTACAATTTGACAAATTTTATATCGTTGGAATAAGGAGAGCAAGCTCTTTCTAAATATGCAATGTGTTTAATGTTTAGCTTCTGTTAAAAAGGTTTTATTTGCAGAAACTTGTGTAAGACTAATTAGAGTTTATGAAATGTTTAGGAAATGATTTAGGGTCTAAATAATTGTTGTTTGGCAAGTTTTTGACTTGTTTATGAATCAGTATTGTATACTTGCTTTGTTGAGTTTTAAAAAAATCATCACATATCATCTTGCATGCATGCATATATTTTTGATTGTATATGTTTTGTGTGTAATTTGTGGCTACCATTCTTTGTGTAGATTTTGGTGCTAGTGATTATGATTGTGAGGAGTGCTACTCTCCCAACTACCAAGGCAAGTGGTACTTCATGAATATTTTTATCCCATGTTTTATACTAAGCATTAGAAATATTTTTGCTAAGTATTGCATGATATTATTTTGCTTATATGCCTTGTTGGGAAATCCTAAGTAGTGTAGAAATGCTAGGGAATTTCTAAGTTAAGTTACTGTCTATGCCATGCTTAGCCTAGCTAGTAGCAAACAAGGGTTGGTGAAATATACATGCTATGATGAAAATATTTCTAAGTCTTTGGACTTGTGTTTTACTTAATAAAACAACTAAGTTAATGAAACACCTGGGTGGAATGGAAGGTTTGGTTTATGTTGAGTGGTTACACAAGGCCCATTTCTATGGTTTACCTTGTGTATCTCACTTGTGGTAAGCCACCCAGGAACAAAGAGATTTTTGAGGCCAAGTGTTAAGAAGCTTCTAGTGCAGCCACTTGGCAATATGGGCTCTGCCTGGATCACATAGGTTGCTAGAACTTAGCCATTTGGACAGATGGTGGTAGTGGGATGATAGGTTGGAACGCGTCCATTTGGTCTAAGGGAAGGCTTCTGAAAGGTCCTGTCTTGGTGAAACCAAGTCTGGTGGGGAAAGTTCACAACCTCTGCAGATGGAAAAACCTAAGTACTTAGCCAAGTCCATGGCATTGGACAACTTGAGAATCAAGACATGGAAGCTATCAAGAATCTCCTCATCCCAATTTCTAAGTAAAATTTGTGGGTGAACAAGGGTGAAGGACCTCAATGTCAATTGGTGGTTCCTTGGGAAAAGTTTTGACAAAGAAAAACTTAGTGATTTCAACTAACAGGCAAAACCTATTTTGAGCAAAGCAAGCCAAGCTACACTTAGCCAAATTGCATATAGTATCTAGTCCACTTAAAATTTTACTAAGGTAACACTTGCCAATACTATTCCAAAGTATTGACCCACTGTGGCTGTAACTTGTGATGTTGCAGGTTACTCTGATGAGGATTAGGTGTCATAGTCTACACTCAACATGTTTGCCTGTGGCACATGAAGATGAAGACTTTTATTTATTACTTATTCAAACTCTTGTATTAGGCCTATGGCCTTGGAGTTGTAAAGACTATGTTTATCTCTAGAATGGTTGTAATAAATGACCTTTGTATCTGTGTACTTCATCTTAAACTGTGGATGCTAGCATTGATCCAGGGACTAGCATTGCAATCACAGGGATCCTTTTCCTTTACAAAGGAGGGATCTTACATCAATGTTCATGATCGAGAAACCACGATCATCTATTAATCAACAAGCTAGTATTATAAAGAGGCTTTACCAGGGACTCTAATTTAGTTTACAAATCACACAAGTATTAATGTTTCCTGTTAATACTATTATAGCACATGAATGTAAACATTTATCATAAACACAAAGATATAATAATATTTGCTTTTATTATTGCCCCTAGGGCATATCTCCAACAGAGGATGCTTCATAGATGACTCACTATGGTGATACTGCAAGTTTCCACCATGATTAAGCATGGCTTAGGCTAGCGGCCCAGGCGTTTCTCTAACACAGGATACAAACTCCATGGACTTACAAGTTCTCTCTTTATTTCACACTGTTGACATCCATAGACAAAAGAGCACGATACCAATTGTGTACAGAGTACAAGTGCAATGTTGAAAACGTCCCCGTGACAGCACGGTTCTGCTAATTCCAATGTATAGATGCAAGCATATACAACTTCGATGTTCACAATGGTTCAAGTCTATTAGGGGCAAGGAAATAAAGTGTGCCATCAAGTCCGTGAGAGCTTTACTAACTAGTTTTCACATAACAAAATACTTTTTAATTCGAAGGGTAGATGAAGCTTGAGAATTTTCTTGGAATAGAAAAAGCTACTAGGTAGATATGGTGGACAAAAGTGGCAAAAGTTTTGGGTTCAAAGGATTTGGAAAAATGAGAAGTATGCCTTCTCAAAACAGGTTTTTGGCTAGCAAGGCTGGGTAGCAAGCAAGAGAGTTGAAAGAAACAAGAAAACATACAAGTAATAAAGCCAAACATGCAATCTTCCTTGAAGACACAAAAGATCTTAAATAAAGAATACTAAGCTTATGAGCCAACAAGGAAGAAAACAAATGATACAAAATACCTGTAAGCTTTTTCTTTCTTTTTCTTTCAAACTAAAGCCACTGACCAGAGCTTGGTTTGCCAAAACCAATTTAGATCCACTTGATGATCCCAAAGTGGTGCCAATACTGAACAACAAGATCCATCATATAATAGAGATTGCAAACTAAAATAAGAAGTGCAAAAAGTAAAAGATGAGACTTCTCATTAATATTCCGATAAAGGCACTCACACCAAGGGATACATAGATAATCAACTAAAGGAGAGATACTTCCACATGCAAACCAAACTATAAGATAACCTCTCTACCACATATATGAATCCACTAAAAAGGTAAAAGATAAAAGATAATGGTGGTGATACCGCGACACTCCCCCAAGCCTGGAACAAGCTAAGGGAATGCCAAACTTGATGACGAATTACTCCTTCGGTGGTGGTGGTGTTCTCTTGTCATGGGTGAGGAAATCTTCCAGCATCTTACGAAGCCTGTTATTCTCCTCTTGAATCATATCCACCTTCATCCTCAAAGCACAGTACTTATCACAAAACTCGTTGGTGGTTCGAAGGGCTTCCGCTGCCTCAGGGCAGTATATGAGTTCTGGACCGAAGGCTACGATTCCCTGCATGTGACGAGAAAAAGCATCCGCAGTGTTAATTGCTCCTACAAAAGTACGTTTTCTTCCCCTTGTTCCTGCGGCAGTTTGTTCTTCCAACTCTTTCTCCACGGGCTTCTTCCCTTTGTCGTTGGCGGAGGCCATGGTGCTCTAATCTTGAGAAGATTTCCTGACAAAAACAGATCGAAACGAAAACACAACGAGAACACGATGCACGAACCTCGGGGGATCCGGCGGGTTATATATTACGAAGTTTCAATGCATAAGGAAGGTTTTGACACGGAAACGAGACGGAGACGGAGTTTGAGGGGGGAACACCCCCCTCAGGCACGGCCAGGATAGGCCCTCGCCTGGGGTGGGTTTGTCCACCCCGGGATCCGTTTCCTCCTTAGTTTCGTCTCGTAACTTCCCTTATGTATCAAAAACATCAAAAATATAAAAAGATTGGGGTTTCACGAACCTTCGGTTTTCACCACTTTTACCTATTCAAGGACGAACTCTGCAGATTCCTTCTCTCTTTCTCCTGAGAATTTCCTTCATACAAAACTTTTGCACAAACTCAATGACAACATTAGTGTAAGCAAAAAAAATAAACCTTTGGTGCACACTTCAACTGAAAACCCATCAAAACAAAAGCTTTTGTAAGAGGCAAATGCAAATGATGGCAGAAATCTGTCAAAATAGACCAGCAGGTAAAGATTGATTTTTCCGAAGACCTTATGTTGCTCAAATAAAAAAGTGCAGAACTGATGAAAGTTGGGTAAAAACTTGGAGAACAAGATCAGAAAAATGCAGCTCCATCCGAAGTACTGAGCTTCCTCACGAATTTTTACAATGCAGCACAAAAATCTGTCCCAGGACAACCACTTTTCACAACTCCTCTACTTCACGAAAGTATTTGAACTTGACAGAAAAACCGAAAAAAGGATAAGGAGCGGTTATTACTGAGGTAATAATTCCAAGTCTCTACAAAACTCTTGGGTTATCTCCCAACAAGTAATTTTCTTTAATGCCTTTAAGTTAGGCTTGAAACTTCCAAAGATGCTCACAAAGGAGATATATATTTGAAGTGAAAGAGAGCATCAAGAAGCAAATAACCAACACACTTGAGTCTAACCCACTTCCTATGCATGGGGGTATCATCAGAAAAAGAATTTTTGAAATAAAAGGCCACAAGCATAGGACGACAAAACAGATGCAACTTCAAAGCTTTCAACATAAAACGGGGAAACTTAACATCATTGAGATGCATAAAACCATGTTTCCCTCTCTCAAAATAACTTTCAGTAGCACTTTGAATAAAGTTAACAATATAATTGTCACTGGAAACAACTTTATCATTAGAATAAGCATACTTACAGTCATCAAAAAGAGGTCCAAGGTCATAGACTGGATCAATAGAAGCAAGTTGTTCCATCCTGAAATCTTTATTAGGCAAGCTATTTTCACAAGGAGCTTTAGCAAATTTGGAAAAGTTGAACTCATAAGAATCTCCATCAAACTTAGTTAATTTTTTTCCTTCTTACAATCAATAATAGCTCCACAAGTGTTCAAGAAAGGTCTACCAAAAATTATGGGACAAGTTTTGCTAGCTGCTGAATTAAGCACTAGAAAATCAGCAGGATACTTAATCTTACCATAGAGAACCTCCACATCTCTTACAATACCAATGGGGCAAATGGTCTCCTTGTTAGCAAGATGAATAACCACATCAATGTCCTCAAGCTCACAAGGACCAATCTCATGCATAATTTCCTTGTAAAGCTCATAAGGAATAGCACTAGAACTAGCACCAATATCACATAAACCATAGTAGCAATGATCACCAATTTTAACAGAAAGCATAGGAACACTAGCTTTTCTATCCTCACTAGGATGAGAAATAATACTAGAAGCGTCTTCACAGAAGACAATGTGCTCATCCTCTATATTTCTAGTGACAGTGTCTTTCACAATAGCTACCATAGGTTCATCACTCAAATGCTTACCAGGCTCCACAATTTTCATTGTACCTTTGTTATTTGCACTAATAATCATAGAATACTCCTACCTTAGTTGGGAAAGGCATTTTCTCAACATGGGGTTCAGGCACAATATGATTAGTAGTACAAACTTGAGTACTTCTAACCGGAGCATGATTAACAACATCTTCATAGGGAGAATGGTACTCATTCCACTTCTTGGGAATTTCAATGTAAGAGGCAAAGGCCTTAAAACAGCTGGCAATACTTTGGGAATCAAGACCAAACTCATTGCTAATATCACGAAAGCTATCAGTTCGCATAAAAGATTTGATGCATTCATAATCATAGTTTATACCTGACATTCTTCCTTTGTCATTCTCCCAAGCTTTAGTGTTCTCTTGAATATGGTCTAGTAGATCCCATTTAGCTTCTTCCTTCATACGTGTGAATGATCCAGCACAAGAAGCATCTAGTAAATCTTTATCATGAAGAGAAATCCTAGCATAAAAGTTATTGAGATTAATATTGTTAGGGAGTTCATGAATAGGACATTTAAGCATTAGTAACTTCAATATCCCCCAAGATTGAGCTGTACTCTCTCCGTCAAGAGGACAAAAGTTATATATAAGATTTCTATCCTTATGAATCTCACTGGGAGGATAAAATTTAGAGTAAAAGAAAGATGCCATGTCCTCCCATTCCATGGATTGTCCATTCTTCAGCAGCTTATACCATTCTTCAGCTCTCCCTTTCAAGGATATGGAGAGTAACTTCTTCTTCACCTGTTCAGTTGTGATACCTACACACTTAAACAACCCTCATAGTTCATGGATAAAAAGAAAGTGTTCACCGGGATGGACAGTTCCATCCCGAAAATAATAATTATCCATAACACGATTAACAATACTTGTAGGTATCCTAAAAGGATCTATCTTAACAGGAGGTGGTTCATCTACTACCCTAGCAGTGGTAGTAGTTTTCCCAAACAGAAAACCAAGTGGGTTATCCATATTGGAAACAAAGTAACAAGCAGTAACAAAAGCAATACTCACAGTGAAAGTTTCCCTTACCAGTTCCACTCCTCAATAGCGCTTCACTCCCCGACAACAGCGCCAGAAAATAATCTTGATGACCCACCAGTATAGGGGGTGTATCGTAGTACTTTCGATAAATAGGAGTGTCGATCCCAACAAGGAGCAGAAGGTGCTGAACAGTGGTATGGAGCAGGAAATCCCTGTGAGTACTTAGCAAACGGATTTTTAGTGGTTTTCTGACAAAGCAACAAACCAAGGAGCAAGTAACAAAAGTAACGAACAAACGGAGCAAGTGGCCCAATCCTTTCTTAGCAAAGGACAAGCCGGTGGAAATACTTGTAAGGACCAAATGTTCTTGAGGACACATGGGAATTCTGTCAAGTGCTTTCGCTTCAAATAGCTAAGTAATCTTCTCTGGTGTTTTTAAGTGTTGTATGGGTGAACCTGTGACGAGATTTAATCTCGTCAATGCCCATTGTTATGAGCTTGGGTTTTGGAGAGGATGGGGATGCTGGAGATCACGGAATGGTTAGCAAACAAGCAACACGGGGACACAAGGTTTACCCAGGTTCAGGCCCCCGGAGGGAAAACCCTACTCCTGCTTGTCTGCTCTTGATTACGGCGAAACCGAAAAGTACAGGGGTTCGCAGATGCAATCTGGCGTGGAGATGTGTATGTGGTGGTATGAAGGTGACCTCCTTGTCGTGCCTTCCTAGCCTTTATATAGATAGGTAGGTCCCAGGCACAGATCGAGTCGGTTACAGGTTTTAGGGTTTGCCCCTTTGAATATTCTATGTACTCTAGTCTTGATCTCCAAGGATCCGAAGGCGTCATGGGCCCTGGCCACCCAAAAGTCTTCATTGGCTCGCGCATGTTCTCGTGGGCCTTCCTTGGGCTGGACTAGGTATGCTAAGATCGTGTACCCATAGGGTATAACCATGATAGTAGCCCCCGAGTGTTCAGTCGAATCGTAGATTCGGCTGAGGACTCCTCATTCTTTCGGGTGCATCTATATTTGTTTGTTTAGAGAACGATTTGAGTGTGTAGGGATTGTTGATGCGTGTGCCTGACTGTCCCGACGAATCAGGGTCATTTAACTGTCTTAGGACAAAACAACACGATCTTCTTCAGATTCGAGTCCCTCGACTCGAACCCGGAACATGTGCTGGCGTAATTCGACTCAGGCCGCCGAGGACTTACAGGAGTGGAATTCCAGTAAATTTTAAATGATGTACCCAACGCGTCCGTCGGAATTTTTCATCGCGTCTACTGACACGGATTCTCACTAGCAAAGCGCAGGCATGTGTGTTGCCAGGCCATCAGATGATATCTATAGGTCTTATCTTTATGTCGCAGACACAACATCCGAATGTTTATCACCATGGAGGTGTTTCGGGTGGCCAAGGAGGATGTTGCTCACTTAGCGTTAACTGGGGCAGAGTTGCCGAAAAGTTTTTGCATGCTAATCCGAAGGATCGCAGTTGAAGAATTCATAGGGTGCGCGACCACCGCTCCCTATGGGAGAAGCCCCGAGTGTCTGTTCGAGTTGTAGACTCGAGCAGAGACTTTAATTCAGTCTTTGTTGACTTTTAGGTCCGTAGGACACAAATTTTTTGGATGCTTGAATCAATCCTCCCTATGGGAGTAGCCCCCGAGTCCGTAGTGGATTCGTAGACTCGACGTAGGACTTGAAGAATAGTTCAATGGTGTAGTCTTTTGATCGTTTTTCAGGTGAGCGGCCAGCGCTCCTGATAGGAGTAGCCCCCGAGTAGTTAGTCGAATCATAGATTTGACTAAGTACTTTTAGCTGTGTAGCCGAAGAATTGTAACCGTTGCTAGTATAGCTTTTGATGATGTCATTGCTGACGATCTGTGACCTCAAGCGTCTGCGGCGCCAGAGATGACGTGACTGGACGAACATGGGTCCCACCTTCTGACTTTGAGTTGACTAGTCACGCGCGGCGTGGAGATAATTATGGCGTCACCTCATTTTCCGTGCATAGTGGACGGCGTGTGAGCGATGGTTCGTTTATGTGCCGACATGTGGATGGTTGGATTTGGATGTTGGGTTTAGGTCTTCCCGATGAACGGTCGTTGTGCATCGTCCTCATCCTTATAATCACTGGGGAAAAGTTAGTTTGTTTTCACCGCAGCCATTCTTGTTTCACTGCTCCCATCTTCTTTGAACTTTTCTCGATGCACGCTGGAATTTCTTCGAACCTTTCCATCCTTGTTTCTGCGTTCACGTCGTCTCATCGCCGCACTGAGATGGGGAAGTCCAAGAAGGCCTTCACCGCAGTTGGTACTAGTGCTGCCGCCAGCGGCAAGAAGGGTTCCGCCGCTACTTGCGTCACCGATGGTGGCTAGTGACGATCGGAGACATGCGAGGGCGATCTCCGCAAGCTCCGTGAGCAGGGTCTGATCCCGCAGGATCGGGAGGCCGTCATGGTTCCTGGCGACGAGGTAATTCCCGTCCTCCCGCTGGGTATCGGGTCATGTTCATCTATTTTTTCCTTCGGGGCCTTTCTTTCCCGGTCCACGATTTTCTCCGTGGATTGCTTTTCTTTTATGGCATCGAGCTCCATCATATTTCACCGAACTCTCTTCTTCATATCGCCTGCTTCATCACCTTCTGCGAGTGCTGGCTCGGTGTCGAGCCGCACTTTGGCCTCTTCCGGAAGCTCTATTCCGTGAAGAGGCAATCTGGCTCCGATGGCGTTTTTCCCATCGGTGGCTGCATCATTTCCCTTAAATCCATCTTTCTCTTCTTCTCCTTTTCTATGTCTGAATCTGTCAAGTACTGGCAGAGGCGATGGTTTTACATCCGCGACTCCACAGTGGCCGGGCAGAACTTTGGCCTTGCTCCTTTCGACCCCTCCCAGAAAATCCAGCCGAAGAGGTCTTGGAAGAACCACATCTTGGATGGTGAGGTGGCGGAGATAGAGGTTCTGTATCGTCGGGTGAAGGATCTCCAGTTGATTCCGGATAAAAAGGTGAACGGTGTGGATATCATCCGCACCTTCCTCAAACGTCGGGTGCAGCCGCTCTAGGCTAGGGCGCACCCGATGTTCCTTTATTCTGGTCGCCACGATCTGACTAGGGTTTCAACTAAGGAGCTCTCCAGGGGGGATCTCAACAGGATTCTTCGGCCACTCATGAAGTACAAAGCTGAAGAAGATCTCCCGGGGAAGTCGCTGATGCCTCCGTTCCCCGCCTCTCGTATGGTTCCGTAGGTGTAGATCTGGGGCGTGCGCGTAGCGCTTTTTCGACTGCCTTTTCCTTGCACTTGCTTGTGTTCTTAAAGTTTGTTTCTTTTGCACAGGAGTTCAAGGTACCGGGCATGTCGCCTCCACTACCCGAACTATTTCCAAATGCGCCGGACAATGAGGTAGTGGATTCCATGTCTGAGCTTCCCTTGGCGATCACCAGCGGAAGAAACTTTTGAGTCTAGCGAGGAGCAGACTCGAAAGCGGACACAGAGCTCGAGCAAAGCATCGGATGCTTTGACTCCGCCGACCCCCGGGAACCCGTCATTCCTGGAGCATCACAGCGGGGGTCATGGTGGCTCTTCCTCTCCTATTCCGGTCGTGCCCGTGCGGGCTGTGGCGCCTCATCCGCCGGCGAAGCGGAGGAAGGAAGAGAAGAAAGGCAGGAGGGCCCCGCCTGTCTTCGACTTGAGTGATTTCTACTCGTAAGTATCTGCCATTGCTTTTGATCTCTCTCGTCTTCTTGCTTGTACTTGTCTGATTTTTTCTTTTGTAGCCACTCCTCTGATGGCTCCTTCAGTGATGGCGCTCGGGAGATGGTGGGGGAGTCGAAGGTTGCTCCTCCTCCTCCTCAGACGGTGGCTACCTCTAAGGGTGCTGCTCCGAACCCTTCTCCGCATGAGGCTCTGGTGGTTGTCCCTCAGAAGACTACACCCGGACCTTCGGAGTCACCGTCTGACCACGTAAGTGTTTTCGTTCTTGCCACGGGGGGAGCCCCCGAGCATTTTTCGGATGATTTGCTGATCGTTTTTGTTTTGTGTCTCGGGGGGAGCCCCCGAGCATCTGTCGGATGATCTGCTGATCATGCCATTTTTTGTACGTATCTCGGGGGGAGCCCCCGAGCGTTTTCGTATGCGTGATTTGCTTTGCTCGTTTTCTTGGGCGTAGCCCCCGAGCCTTTTTCCTGACAAGTTGCGTCTTCTCGCAGCCTTTTGTTCAAGGTGCCAACCAGCTGGTGAAGCAGCATCTGGCATTGGAGGCCAGCCTTCAGCGGCTCCAAGGTTCATGTGTTTTTTATCAATCTTCTCCTTCTTTGGCTGCTTGCTTTTTCACTAATCTCATGCTTGTTCTTTATTGTAGAGGAGAACAACACTGCCCTCCGTGAGCTTGATGCTCTCAAAAAGAGCCTCGGGCAAGCGGAGAAAAAAGCTGAAGATGCCGTTGGTGCTAAGGAGGGCCTTGAGCAGGAGTTAGCCGACGCGGCTTAAGCCAAGGAGCGCCTGCAGCAGGAGGCCACGGATCAAGAGGAGCAACTCGCCACCGCTGCGGCCTCGCGAGATAAGGAGGTAGCCGGCAAGCTGATGGCTGCTGCCAAGGCTATTCTGGGTGAGTAGTTTTGTCTGTTTCTTTTTGGCTTCCTTGTTTCTCTTGTTTTGTTTGGTTTTCACATTGCCTCTTCCGTTTTTCTAGATGCCGCGGGCATCGAGTTTGACCGTGGTTCCCTGAAGCACGGAAGTGCTCTGGATGATGCCACTATGGTGGTCGAAGACCGCTGCAGTACTGTGGTCGGCTCGCTTGCCAAGGCCAAGGTGGTTCTTTGGTTCTTTGGCGCTTCTACAAGGAGCTCGTTCCCAAGGGTGTCGCCCTCGAGGATGTCAAATTGTTGGCGGACACACTGTCAGCCGAGGCTCCCGCGGCGTACAAGCGCAAGCAGAAGGGTATCGGCGCGTCCATGGGGCTGGCGATGGCCATGGCGTCTGGAGCGGAGCTGGATCATCATCAGGTCACCTCCCAGATGCCGACAGCTGCCGACGGATCCGAGCTAGCCTTCGCACTCTACGCTGCCCGTTGTAAACTCTATGGGCCGAAGCTGATTGACTTGCTAGCGGAGTACGCGGTGAGGCAGCAGGGAGAGGCCAAGAGCAGGCAGTCCGGCTCCGAGGCTAATCAGGATGCAGCTTCTTAGGTCTTGTAGTTGTAGGATAGCTTTTGTTTCTTTTGTTGTAATGTATCTGTGAACAATCCTTGTGCCACGTAGTGGCTTTTGCTGTATATAATGAATCTCCGAGATGTTTGCTTATTCATGCGTTTGTTCATATCCTTGCCCTCTTTTCCTCTAGGGACCTTCGGGTGATGATCCCGTTGATACTTTGCCTGCGCCGCAGCTGCGACCATCCTTAGATGATGCGTCGAAGCTTGTGTTTCTTCGTGACCGCATCCGTAGTCTTGAGAAAGAGTTTCTTGGCGTTCGAGGCCACGCGGATGTTTGGAAGTCGAAGCCGGAGTAGGGCACCGCCAGGGAGGAGTATCTGATGGGGGAGTTGTCGCGTTTAGCCGAACAGCTTCATTGTGAGTTTCCTCGAGCTGATGCTCATTTTTTGGATGCGCCTATTGGCTTGTCATCTTACGTTGTAGTTTGTTGCAGGTGCTAAACTTGTTCCCAGGGAGGAAAAAGAGCGTGTTGCTGTTCGGATCAATTGCCTGACCCAGCAGGACATGGAGGCCGGCGGCTTTTTCTGGATGGATCGAGATCGTGCAATTGTCCTTGCGACTATGCAGGATCGTGTTCACCAGGTGTCGCGTGTGCTGCGGCAAGCGAAGACTTCCTTGGCGTCAATTCTGCATGTGATGTTGCCCCTGGATGAGGCACCATCAAATCTATGGGGCCCGCTGGCAAAGTTTCGGGATGTGCATCATGTCAGGGAGCTGGTGCGGCATCAACTGGTTGCGGGGGTGAAGGCTGCGCTTTCCCTCATGCGGTTGTGTCGCCCTGATGTAGATCTTGCTGCTGTGGCGGCTGGGCTGCCTCTTCGGCCGGATGGTGGCATGTGGGACATGCGTCCCCATTATGCGGCTGTAAGGCAGTATGCCTAACAAATTGTAGATATTTTTGAGCAGCGTGCGCATGTGATTCTTCAGAATAGGTAGGACCTGTAAACAGATAGATGTAAAATTTGTATATAATCGACTGGGCGTGTTATGCCCTTTGCTGTAAAGGTTTATTGTTGTTAGCACGTGGTGTTTTGTTGTTATGTGTGCCCTTTTCGTTAGCCTGACATGGTCAGCTACTCAGGTGTACATGCGTTATCCTCAGTCGACGAACTCGTGAGGTGAGGGAAGCCCCCGAGTGTGTTGTAACATGAAGAAAATGCGAATAATAGACAATTTTTTGGGTGAGACACTTATATTTATTCATATCGTAAGGAGGAGGTACATTGTTCGGCTGAGTAGCCTTGGCTGAATAGCCTTATTGAAAGTAAACGGAGGGGGGGGGGGTAGCTAGGGGTAGAAGCATCGCAGTTGTGCGACATTCCATGGGTTGGATGTAACTACCTCGGTGAATTACGCTCCTAGTAACAAGCCTGGATGAGCGGAAATGGTTAAAATAGTACGGTGGGGCCCAAATGCCTCTCACAGGTAGACCTTTCGGCCGTCCTAACCATTTCCAAACATCAGGACAAGAACGGGCGGCGTAATCGGCGAAGGATCAACTACATACACAAATGAGTATGTATGCAAGCCACCATACAACAGTACATCAGAGCCATTCCATCTAAAAAGAAAGGAAATATAGCAACGCCATACGGCAAGATCCAAATATCCTAGATAGATATAATAGTTTAGGATATCTCCTCATACATCAAACATCAGAGTATCAAGCGGAAGCGAAAGACAAAATCCGAGTACGGATAAGAAGCAAATAGGCATAAGATGCCCCATAAATAAACACATCCCGCCCACAGATCTCACGGATCCCCGTTCCCGGAATCTCTACACCGAATGATCGTTGCCCATATCGTACGTCTCTTCCACCCAGTATCCATCTTGCGAGTGTACCTGTTCATCTGAATCAAACAATTTATCGTGTGAGACCCTAGGGGTACTCAGCAAGTCTTTATGCCTCTAAAGGGGACACAACCTGGGGTGACGCAATTGCAGCAAAAGATAATCCCTAACAATTCTATAGATACTCGCTAACCATCCGCCTAACCAAAGATAGACGGATGTCCGTGAATTAATAACAATAGTTATAACAGTTATAACGGTAATATCCATAGATCCATCCTCCTCCTCGCTTACCGACGAGGAAGCGGACGAACAACCCCCCCATCCGTTGGCAGTTTTATTATCCATTCCGTGAGTATTGCACTATTTACTAGTCAGGTACCTAGTCTAGTCAAATTAAAAGCGGTACTTTAGTTATTCTTGTCTATGATCGAGAAACTGTGCTCCAAGTCGTCCATAACCGCGGACACGGCTTTCAGAAAGTTTTACCCTGCAGGGGTGCACAAATAGCAACACACACTCGATATGCCTCGGAAAAACCAAATCAAAACCCAACGAGGCGATCCGACAAAGCGATCACAGATTCAGAAATATTTCAGGCCACCCCATTGAGCTACCATAGCGAAGTTAGTGACTCGAGACGGACTCAAGGTTTGCGTCAATGGCTGTGAACATTGGGAACCCGAAAATGTGGTGGGCTTGTCGACACATGAAAACACTCCGCTTTCCTAAACAGCGATTACGTTACCTCGCACAATTTAAATAAAGCGGTAAAGCATGGCATAAGTACAGGATAGTAAATAAAACCTCAAACTAGTTGTGTCCCCAAGAAATAAGAATGAATCAAGCTCTGGCTCAGGGGGGTTCATAAGCCTCCCGGATGTGGATAGCGCGAATATTCAAGGAACAGGAATCAAGTACTCGGGGTCCTACGGGACACAAGTGAGCCTGAAAAACCAAATAGCGAATATGGCTCACCGATGCCACTTTCATTAGTTATCCCATTACTACTCAGGTTAAGCTGTATAGGTACCTCGTTATCCATCAGACACTCACATACCCTACACATGCTGTTCTACGACTCGCATGGCTCAAACAACTCCTGTAGTAATGGCTCATGGGATGGAGGAACAAGCTTCGGTGGGGTTTAAAAGTAAAGGCTATGCAATACTTGGGATTCAATTTAATGCAAACGGGACTCAATGATGCAAGAATAAGATAGAGGCAATAGGTACTATATGTATGCAAGCATGTGGTAGTGCTTGCCTGGCAGCTCAGTTGAAGCAAGAGAAGGATCTGGGTAGTGCTCCTGGGTATCTTGATATATCCCCCCTTTCAGCGTCTATTCGAAGAAGAACCAAACAAACAAGGGCCAACATAAATAAAGTGCACAAGCATATGAATTAAATGCGACAAGCAAACAATCATGCCATGATGAATGATGCACAATTTTGCATGGCATTAATGTAGCATGGCATGGTGAGGTGTGAGATACAAGATTAAACATTTTATTGAGTTTTGGGCCCATTTTATTCTCATATTAGTTGCTGTACACATTATATTTATATGATGCATGCTGCAAAACTGATGATGGAATGCATAAACCGAAAGGTCTCGTCGAGCTAATCATTTTAGACATATCATTTGTTAAATTTGGAGTTATAAAACAAAAGTTATTAAATAATTAAGAAAAAGGGCATTTTATTGTAATTTTAATCAACTTGGAAAATAAAGTGCTCAAAATATATTTTGGATAGCATAATTGAATTCCTCACATTTTTCTGATTTGAAAACATATATTATTTGTATTATCTGGGTTTGTATTTTAAAAGTTATTTAAAAACAGAAATAAATTTGAATTTGAAATAATTTGAAAAAGATTTGAATTTAAACAGATTACAGAAAAGCTTTTTATACCCAGACAGATCCAGACACAGTCACTGACGGGTGGGGTCACTGGCTGACTCAGCAGCTCAGCGCGCAGAACAGCTTTTCTAACCGCAGCTTGATCTAGCCCTAGCAAATGACATGTGGGGCCACGGCTCACGCGGACCCACTCGCGGGCGCGCCAGCGGGGACACGACACGTGGTGCATCCGTGGTAGCGCGGGTTAAGGCCGGAGAAAACCGAGGGGCTTTTCTGCAAGATTGAACGGCGGCTGACTGGTGGGCCAAAAGGGTACCGCGGGTTAAGCATAAAAACTAGGCAGGGGGTTAACTGCAAAAGCGGCGACGTGTACTGTGTTTCTTCCTCTGCTCTCTGCCGATCGATCGGTGCTCGATAGGGCGGGCTCGGTGCAGGGTTCGAACCTGCGACGCGGGCCACGCGCGCGGTGGGCGGAGCCGCTGCGGTAGGCTAGGGGGTTGTGTCAGGTGGGGCTACGCGGTGAGATGAGGGATACACGAGGTACAGAGAATGACGGCACGAAACCTGTGCACGAGGGCGTTAATGTGCGCCGCCAGATCCGGTATAGGAAGAGAGAAACAGCGGGAGAGTGCCAGAGAGGTGCAGCAGCTCACCGGGAGGATGTTGGTGCGGATGGTTCGGGCAGAGGAGCTAGCGATCGGCGACGAGGCAGACGCCGGGCGAGCTAGGGTTTGGCGTCGGCGGCGGCGGCGATCTCCGGCTCTGGCCCTTCTCCTCCTAGCTGGCGGTACTGGTCGATGCAGGGGAACGCACTCGACTTCCTCGACAACCTCCACTCCACGCTCGCCTGCTGGTTCGAGAAGCAGCAGCGACACTGAGCGATGGCGGCGATGGTGTAGCCGGATGCTGAGAAGAGGGAGAGGTGGCTGGGCTGGATCTGGCGAGGCAGAGAGGTGGTGGGGGATGGGATAAAGCAGAGAGGGGTAGGTAGATGCCGTGGGGAGGTGGTAGACGAAAAAGGTGGCTCGGCCACCTTTCTCTCCTCCTCCTTCTCACGTGCTTGGGCAGGGGCAGGAGCAGGGCGAGGTGGTGAAGGGGAGCTGGCAGGTGGGGACGGCAGGGACGGTGGAGGAGGGGTCTGGCTCGGGTGCCCCTTGTGGCAGAGATAAAAAGAGAGGGGGAGGCTCGGTTTAGCTAGGGTAGAGGGATGGGTGGCTCGGGCTAGGCTTGGTTAGGGCTAGGTTTGGTAGCTAGGGTTGGGGTAGACGGGTCAGGTGGGGCCAGCTAGGTGGAAAGCAGGGAGAGGCCGAGAGAGAGGGGAGGTGGTAGGTTAGATTTTAGCTTAGAGAGAGAGAGGCTAGGGTTAGGTTAGATGTTAGGGTTTGGAGAGAGAGATGAGAGGTGGTGTGGTATCTCTTTGACAAGATCAAGCTTGATCAACACAAGCTCAATCAAGATAGCCAAAAGAGAGAAAAGAAGAAAAGGTGGTGATGGCAAGGATGGATATGGTGATGGGGTTTTAAATGCTAGCATGCATCAAGCAAGACCAAGCATAAGGGGGTAGAGAGAGAGATGAGGAAGATACACTCCAAGATTCAAATAAAAACCAAAAGGCTAGAAGAAGGTGGTACTTGCATGGGCCATGCATAATAATTAATACCATGCTTATTTTGTGAAAACAAGATTATTTATATGGCATTATTCTCATGCACTCTAAAAGGTGGAGTAAGGCCTAAGCAAAAGAATTTAAAAGAAAGTCCCAAGTGGAGTAGATGGAGATGATCACATTTGATATAATTGGTACTTGCTAGTGTGTTTATTCCACTAGATGTTTAGTAGTCCCAATAATACCCCAACATGAGCAAAAATCCATGATAATCCATATGAAAGCTAGGAAAAAGGGTTCCACTCACAAGGCATGCAAAGGTGGCCATGTGGCTCTCATATATCAATAATGTGAAAACAACATGATGCTAAGATGAGAGCATGTGGAAAAGAATTGGATCCATCCCAACCCACATGAGCTAGAGGTAAACTCAAATAAGGTGCAAAGCTCATATTAGTTGGATGGTGGAATTATAAGGTGGTGAAAGAAAGGTGGTGGAGTTAATAAGAGATATGCCCCCAACTCAACTTGGGCATTTAAACAAGATATCAACAACCAAATACAATATCAAGAGGCAAATACAATTAATAATGCATATGAGATAAGAACCAAAACAAAAAGGGTTTTATATGATGCTCAAATGCAAGGAGGCATGATGACATGAGCATGATATAATGATGATGCAACAAATATATATAGGAAGTAGCCATTATATTACTAATCCAAGTAGCATTACAATTGTTAGACAATTGGGATGCTACATTGGAGTATGCTACTCCAGACTCCACGTGCTTGAGGCGATAGCCGCCACCTGGGATGACTTCAGTGACGACGTAGGGTCCTTCCCAGGGTGACTCGAGCTTCTTCGATCGCTCTTGCTTGAGTCGTAAGACTAGGTCTCCTTCGACGAAGGACCTTGGGCGCAGCCGACGGCTGTGGTAGTTGCGGACACTCTGTTGATAAACCGTTGATCGAGCTACGGCGATGTCGCGTGCCTCGTCGAGTGTGTCGACGGCGTCTTCGAGTGCGGCCGTCGATTTGGCTTCGCTGTAGGCGACGACCCGTGGGGACTTGTGGCGTACCTCTGCAGGCAGCACGGCTTCGACTCCGTGCACCATGAAGAAGGGCATGTAGCCAGTTGAGCTGTTTGGCGTCGTGCGCAAGCTCCAGAGGACGGAGGGTAGCTCTTGTGTCCAGGCTCCTGCGAGTCACTAGAGTGGGATCATTAGGCGCTTCTTGATGCCACCACCGACGAGGCCGTTGGCCTTTTCGACCTGCCCGTTTGTTTGCGGGTGCGCCACGGAGGCGTATGTGATGTTGATTCCAAGGTCTTCGTAGAAGTCCTGGAATTCCTTGGAGATGAAGTTCGACCCATTGTCGGTGATGATGTTGTGCGGAACGCCGAACCTGTAAACAATGGATTCGAAGAACTTGGAGGCCGTTTTGCCCTTTTGGTTAGTAACTGGCATGGCCTCGATCCACTTGGTGAATTTGTTGACTGCGACCAGAAGGTAGACGTGGCCTCCTTTCGAGGACTTGGGCAGTTTGCCGATCATGTCGAGGCCCCATTGGGGGAAGGGCCATGCCAGGGGTATGGGTCTGAGCTCCGATCCTGATGCGTGTGGTTTATCTGTGAACCTCTGGCACACGTTGCACCTTCGGACGATGTCCTTGGAATCGTTCATGGCCGTTGGCCAGTAGAACCCAGCTCGTAGAGCTTTGGCGACAAGGGCGCGGCTGCCCGCGTGATGGCCGCATATACCGTCATGGATGTCTTGGAGGATGGTCTTTCCGTCACTGATGGTGACACACCTTTGGAGTACACCCGAAATGTTGCGCTTATACAGCTTGCCATTGATGATGGTGAAGGCCTTGGACCGGCGAGATATGCGTCGGGCATGTGTCAGGCTGTCAGGCAGCTCCCCGTCTATCAGATATCGGAGGTATGGCTGTGTCCATGTTTCTTTGACTACCATGACCTGCATCAGGTTGACCACTGCGACCTTTGTGTCGAGTTTTTCTGGTCCTTCCTGTCCTTCGGGTAGCGCAGCCCCCGAGTGCTCTGCTTCTTCGGGTGATCCCTTTGGGAATTTCCTTTTGATGGATGGCACGCAGATCTGTTCGAGGAACACACCTGGTGGCACCCGTGCGCAGGTGGAGCCGATGTTGGCGAGTCTGTCGGCCTCTTCGTTGCTTTCTCTCCCAATGTGCCGAAGTTCGCAGCCGTCAAAGTCTCCTTCGAGTGCGTTGTAGTGTGCGCGGTACGCAATCATGTTGGCCGCGTGTTCGTCGCACTCGTTCATTGTATGCTGGACGACGAGGTTCGAGTCACCATAGGTGACCAGGCGTGTCGCGCCGTAGATCTTGGTCATCCTCATGCCGTGGACGAGGGCCTCATACTCGGCCTCATTGTTGGAAGCCCGAAATTTCATCCGGAGGACGTACTTAATCTTGTTGCCCTGCGGGGAGGTCAGTATGACCCTGTCTCCTGCTCCGGCCTCGTGCTTGGAGCCGTCGAAGTGCATCGTCCATGACTGTGTCATGTCCGGTGTGTCTGGCAGCTGCAGTTCCATCCAGTGGACGAGGAAGTCTAGAAGGACCTGAGACTTGATCCCGTGGCCCTTCTCATTGACGATGTCTAGAGGTGCCAGCTCGATGCCCCACATGGCCACACATCCTGTGGCTTCCGGGTTGTTCAGGATGTTGTTCAGGGGTGCTTCGTTGACGACCATCACCTGATGCTCCTGGAAGTAGTGGCTCAGCCGACGAGCCGTCATGAATACGCTGTAGGCAAGTTTCTGGTAGTGAGGGTACCTCTGCTTGGTCGGTGTCAATACCTCATTGAGGTAGTAGATTGGGCATTGGACCCCATGGGTCTTGCCATCTTCGGGTCTTTCGACCACAAGCACGGTGCTTACCACCTGGTGTGTAGCTTCTACGTATAGCAGTAGAGGCTCGCGCTCTTTTGGTGTGACCAAGACGGGCGAGGTAGAGAGCAGCCGCTTTAGATCTTCGAATGCGTCGTCCGCTTCAGGCGTCCACTCGAATTTATGCGCTTTATGAAAGCTGATAGAAAGGCAGGGCTTTTTCGCCCATGCGGCTGATGAACCTCCTCAACGCCGTGATTTGCCCAGCAAGCTGCTGGACGCCCTTGAGGTTCTTCGGCTTATCCATGGCCATTATGGCCCGGATTTTCTTCGGGTTTGCTTCGATCCCTCGTTGGGAGATGAAGTAGCCTAGCAGCTGACCCGATGGGACGCCGAAGGCGCACTTTTCTGGGTTTAGCTTGATCTTGTATTGATCAAGGTTGTCAAATGTCTCGCGGAGATCGTCGATCAGTGTCTTGGCCTCCCTTGTTTTGATTACTATGTCGTCGACATAGACTTGGATGTTGTGGCCGATCTGGTCCTTCAGGCATGCTTGCATGCACCGTTGGTACGTGGCGCCTGCGTTCTTCAGCACGAAGGGCATTGTGTTGTAGCAGAACACCCCAAACAGCGTGATGAACGCCGTTTTCTCCTGATCTTCGACGTTTAGTCGAATCTGATTATAGCCTGAGTAGTCGTCGAGGAGGGAGAGCTTCTCGCATCCTGTAGTCGAATCGATAATCTGATCGGTCCGAGGGAGAGGGAAGTGATCCTTCGAGAAGTGCTTGTTCAGCGATGTGAAGTTCACGCACATCCGCAGGATGTTCATGTCCTTTTTGGGGACCATTACTGTGTTGGCGAGCCACTCGTTTTCCTTGATCTCCCTGATGAAGTTTGCGTTGAGTAGTCTATTGACTTCTACTCCGATGGCTTCGGCCCGTGGTTCGGAGAGTCGTAGGATGGACTGTTTGACGGGCTTGGCGTCTGGAAATACGTTGAGTGCGTGCTCGGCGAATTCCCTGGGAACTCCTGGCATGTCTGCAGGACACCAGGCGAAGATTTCCCAGCGCTCACGAAGGAATTCGACGAGCGCGCTTTCCTATGCGGGGCTAAGGTCGTTGGCGATCAGCGCCGTCTTGGAGGTGTCCATCGGGTGGACCTGCACCTTCTTTGTGTTGACGGTGGATTCGAAGGACATGTCGGGTGCATTTTGTCTTGCAACTGGGGGTGCCCCGTTGTCTGTCACCTCTCGGAGCCTTGTGAGCTCCTCCTGCATGCCGAATGACTGGGAGATTCTGCTGAAGTTCCTGTCACAGTGGTCCGATCGGGTGAAGCTCCCGTGGACCGTGATGACGCCCTTAGGTCCTGGCATCTTGAGTAGCAGGTACGCGTAGTGCGGTACTGCCAGGAACAGTGCGAATGCCACACACCCGAGGATGGCGTGGTATTGTGATGGCCAGTCCACCACTTCGAACTCGAGTCATTTGCACCAGAAGTTGTCGGGCTTGCCGAAGATGACGTCGAGCCATATCTTTCCCAGGGGGAATATGCCCTTCCCTGGGACGATGCCGTGGAACATTGTATCGGATTGTTCCAGGCTGCACAGCGGGATCCGCATTGCCGCTAAGGTACTAGCGAACATTAGATGTATGCCGCTGTCGCTGTCCATAAAGACGCGGCTCATGTCGAACCCTCCAATCTACGCCTCAAGCACCAGGGCATCATGACCTGGGCGAGGGACCTGGCAAGGGTGATCCGAACGGCTGAACGTGATGCAGGACTCTGATCCGCTGAGGTACTCAGGGATGGCGGTTGGAGCGGTCACAGCCAGATTGATCTGACGGGTGATTTTCTTCTGCACCCTGTTCGTTGGACGCCCCTTTTGGATCATTTTTTTGAGGGTAAAACAGTAGGGTACAGAACCCCGCTGCAATTTTTATAAATCATAAAGAATTACAAGTAGCGAATATTTACAAGTTTCAAGCCACCCCAAAGAGGGATAACACTATGAGCAACTATCTCCTGTCTAAATTATTGCTAATACAATCTTTGAGGTCCTGGTAAAACTTTTTCTTAATTCTACACATGACCCATCTTAATTCCTGAGAAACAATAGCCCTCCATTCATCAAGGGAGGCATGCTTGTTATTGAAGATTTCATTGTTTCTGCACATCCATATGCCCCAAGCCCCAAGAATAATGATTTCCATTGCAAAGGGGACTTTTAGGCCGCTTTTAATACTAGTCAATGCCTCGAAGAGATTCTAATCATTGTATTAGACAGGACAAATTTCAGCCTAGCAAGTTTTTGCAAAAGAATAGCCCCAAAATAAGTGCAGAAGAGTTTCCTCACTCGTGCAACCATGGAACACACAATCATATGAAGACAGAACGAATCTCTTCCTTTTCAAAAATTTCTGGTGTTTAGCCTATCAAGGAGCAAAAGTAGAAGAAGAACTTATGTTTTTGCTGGCAAGAGGACTTCCACAACCAGGAAAAATGTGGTTGCACGGACTGGTATCCAGATAATGAAGAATAGGCCTTTTGGACTGAAAAAGTAGCACTGCCCCAAATATAGCTCCATCTGTCTGTTTCTCCCTACATTCCATCACTGAGAATTTGCTCAAGGCTTTGATATTCATAGTAAGCTCGTTGTGACAGAGGAAGAAAAAAGTGATCTTGCATATTGGGTGTCTGCAAGAACTCACAAACAGAAATGTGAGGATTTTTTGCATAAGAAAGAAGATGAGGAAGCTTATGTTGTAAGCATTCATCATTCCACATATCAGTCCAGAGAAGAGTGGATTTTCCATCTCCCACCGAGCACTTTGCTATTCCTTTAAATATGTCAACTAATTTCAGATGAGCTTTCCACCAAAAGGATCCCTCCAGACTTCGTCCAGGTAGTTTACCATTGCAGTAATAAGTGTTCCAGACAAGATGAACCCATGGGATATCCTTGTGATTGTAGAATTTATCAAAAAATTTCAAAAGAAGTGCTGGGTTTTGAACATTAAGATCAAGCCCCCCAAACCTCCATGATTCTTTGGTCTACAAACTTTATTCCAGGAAACTAGGGCTTGACCTCTAGCTTGAACATCAGTGGTTTTCTTTCTCCACAAGCACTGCTTCATATACTTAATCAGCTGATCTTTAATAGAGACAGGAAGTTCAAAATAACTCATATAATATATGGGAAGGGAGGATAAGACAGATTTAACCAACTCTAATTTTCCCCCATAGTTTAGGAAATCAGCAATCCCACATAATCTTCTTTCTACTCTCTGAACAATAGGCAGAAAATGCTCCACTGCAGGCTTGTTGATGCTTAAAGGCAATCCAAGGTAAGTGAAGGGTAATGAGCCAGGGAGGCATGCAAAGTGCCTTAGCCTCTCAGAATCCATGTTGATTGGCATCATACTAGATTTAGAATAATTGACCTTGAGTCTAGTGGAAAGGGCAAAAGTATGAAGAAGAGCCTTAAGGAACAATAATTGCTTTGAATCAGCCTTAAGGATTAATAAGGTGTCATCTGCATACTGCACTACAGGGAAATCAGGACAAAACACACCTTCAAGGGGAAGGGACAGAATCCCAAGGCTCATTGCTTTGTTGAGAATGCACTGAAGAAGATCAGCCGCCAGGACAAACATGAGTGGGGAAAAAGGATCCCCTTGCCTTACACCTCTTCTGCAATAAAACTTTTTCCCAGGAACTCCATTTAACAAATCAGAGGATGAAGCAGAACGAAAGATCAACTGAATCCAATTAATCCATTTTTCACCAAAAGCTTTGGCTTTGAGAATATTAATAATTGTTGAATGCTCAATTCTATCAAAAGCCTTTTCAAAATCAAGCTTTAGAATTAAAATTTCTTCTTTGGACTTGTGGCATTGATCAAGGAATTCAAAATCCCATCCTAAACAATCCTGAATAAATCTTTGTTTGAGGAATCCATACTGGTTTTAATTTTTTGAAGCCTGTTAGCCAGAAGCTTGGTTATAATGTTGAAGACACTCTTGAGCAGAGAAATAGGCTTGAAATCAGCAGGTGTCAAAGGGGCTTCATTTTTTGGAATGAGGGTGATAAAAGAGGCATTAATGCTTTCCAAAGAAGTCCTGCCTTCATATAAATCCACAAGGAGTTGTTTAACATCCTCCTTAATAATAGGCCAGCATTGTTTAATGAATTCATTATTGAAGCCATCAGGACCAGGGGATTTGTCATTAGGAAGTTCCTTGATTACACCTTCAATCTCATTAACAGAGAATGGTTCTTCTAAAATATCCTTTTCCTCTTGACTCAAGCATTCCCCTGCCAACTCACTAAGGTTAAAGTGCATTTCAGGCTTATCAGATGTGCCCATTCTATCTTTAAAGGCATTCCAGAGTAGATCAAATTTACCAGAATGATCATGAATCTCTTGAGTCGAATCATCTTTGAGCATGGAGATGTAGTTATGCCTGAAGCTTATGGTGGCTTTTGAATGAATGAATTTTGTGTTCTCATCACCCAACTTGACCCATTTGACTTTTCCTCTTTGCTTCCAATAAGCATTTTGATCTTAAAGAAGTGAGATTATAAGGCTTTTCAGAAGGTCTCTGAGATTCCATTCCAGAATAGTAAGAGTTCTCATTTCCTCCAAGACATCCAAGAGATCAATGGTAGCATTGACATTGCTAATTTATGCTTTCAAGCAAGGCAGTTTTTTGCCCAGATCTTCAGTCCCCTTCTGACATTTTTGAATTTAGCATTAATTTTTTTAGCAGAATCATGGAAGCCAACTGGGATGTTCCAGGCATTTTGAACAATTGCTTTAATATCATTATGATGCATCCAATAATTCTCAAATCTTAAAACCTGAGATTTTGGAATCATTGTGCCAATGGAGATGACACAAGGTAGATGGTCAGAGGTAGGCTTAGTAAGAGGGACAACAAAAGTTGAAGGATAGCTCTGAGTCTAGGAAGCACATGTAAAGAACCAGTCCAGCCTTTCCAAAAGAGGTTCTTTTGCATGTTTCTTCAAGTGAACTTTCTACCTTTAAGGGGTAATTCAATGAGACCCAGATTGCTAATGGCTTCATTGAAAAGTAGCATATCATTCACATCCCCTCCCTTCCTATATCTGTCAGAGGGTTTTCTAATAAAATTGAAGTCACCCACAATGAGCCAATCCATATCTTCAGGCATGTCAATATTTCCAAACCATTCTAAATTTTTTGCTTTTTTTAGCTAAGCATGGCCCATAAATGTTGGTGAGGATCTAGGTTTCATTGGACAAGAGGGATGTCAAGGTGATGGAGATGGAGAATTCATTTTGGAATGAAAGATGCCCAAAAAATAGAGAGCTATTCCAAATGATAATCAAACCCCCAGAAGCCCCCTGGAGGGAAGGAATTCAAATTTGGTAAATTTGGGGGGTCAAAATTTTCTGATGTAAGAGATATCAAAAACTTCCTTCTTAGTTTCTTGGAGGCAAATAATGTCACAACCAGATTCATCAATTTTATTTCTGAGAGAACCCATTTTTTTCTGAATTAATTCCCCTGATGTTCTAGTTCCGAATCTTCCAAATTCTTTTATTATCCTTTAAAAAACCAGTTGTATGTTGAGTGCTGAGGTGATACAACCAATGTAATCACCCAACTGAGAAGATCACAACCAAGTAGAAAAATGCATTCCATACCATAAACCCACTGGCAGGTTCAACATTAGGTAGCAAACACATCAGAAGACCACTAATACAGGTTTTAGAACAGGGAGCCAACAAGGCTCCAATAAAAGACCGATCGATTGGATGATTCGAAGGTCCCACGAGTGGTGGTGGAGGAGCTCCGTGGGCGATATCGCCTGGTACGGGTGCGTTCCCATACCCGGGGTTCGGGGCTTGTTGCCTCATCTGGGACATGCTTACGCTAAGTTTCTGGAACTCGCGTCAATCCTTGAGCATGTGGCTTGACTTCTTTTTACCATCCTGCTTGTCGATGTAGAAGTGGATGGTGCATGGACCCGACAGATTGTCATATGCTGAGGGTCCATCATCATGGCCGCGACGTTGCCATGACTGTGCTGCGCGTCCTCCGTCATGGAAGTTGTTTCCGCGATATCCGCCGCTGCTGCGGTTGCCATCGCTGTGGCGGTCGGCGTAGCCAGCCACGACCATGTCGGGTCCATCGCGATCGTCGTAGACGCGTGATCTTCTCTTGCTACAACATTCACGTCGATGGCCTTAGTCATCTTCCTCCTCCGAGTGTGCTTGGTGGACGGAGTCCTCACCATCTGCCCACCTGTTGGCGATGTCCATGAGGTGGTCGAGTGTCTTGGGCTTGACGCGCCCAAGTTCTTCCTTGAAGTCCTGGCGCTTGACGCCATCCTTGAAGGCGTCGATCGCTCTCTCCTCAGAGATGTGCGCCGCGGAGTTCTTGGTGTTGGACCAGCATAATATGTACGAGCGAATGGATTCGCCCGTTCGTTGGGTGCAGGCCCATAGCTCCTCGATCGAGGCTGGCCTCTTGCTGGTGCCTTTGAAGTTTCGGATGAAACTATACGGTAGTTCCTCCAAGCTTCGGATGGAACCCGATGATAGGCTACTGAGCTAGATCGGGGCTGCGCCTGTCAGCTGCAGCTGGAGGCATTGCAGGGCGGTGTCTTTGTTTCCACCATGTAGCTTGACGGACGACAGGTGGTCGCTGAGCCACGCCTTGGGGTCCTGTGTACCGTCAAACTTTGGAGTGTCTAAAGGAATCTTGAAGTTCCGCGGCATCCATGTCCACCGGACGGATCTTCCGAAGCATCAGACTCCGCAGAGTTCTCTTTCGTCGTCCTCCTCCTCGGATTCGGATGAGCATACGCGCTTGTCGCACGCTTTGTTGATCTTGCGTTGAGTAAGCTCGCTTAGAGATCGTAATCGCGGCTGCAATGGCACGAGCTCTTGTGCCTTCGAGGTAGGTCGTGCTCTTCCTCGTCGGATGAAGGCGTGGTGCTGCGATTGAACCTGACCACAACCTTCTTCTTTGGATCCGCAGGAGCTTCTCCGTGGAGCGCAGCTCCAATGAGTCTGAGTCCGATAAGTGCGTACTTGTGCATGGCCCTGTTTGGGTCCCCCACCGGAGGTGGATGGGACGCGAGGTATGTGGTGGCTGCCATGATCGCAGCTTGCGGTGTCTTCGGGATGATGTTGTCGTCGGCATCCATCTCCATGAAGGACGTGTTGAGTGTCCGAGTCACCTCGCGGCGTGCCTTGGGATCCATGTTCTCCGTGCAAGAACGGTGCTTGTTGCCATGGTTGTCGTGCGAGCTGGAGCCGCCCATGGCGGAGAGCGCTGCTCGCCGCGCACTGGACTCCGAGGCTGCTTGCTTGCGCTTGTCAACCACTTCTTGCATCTTCACCTGCTTCTTGTGCTCTTCAACTAGGAGCAGGTGGTACGCCATCAGTAGGTCCCGTAAGGCACCCATAGGCAGGATCTTGTTAGCTGCCACAGCTTCGTGTGCTTGAGCCCATCCTTCATTGCTGAGGTGGATGATCCGATTGGGATCGGTGTCCTCCTCATTGGGCGGGGGGACTGGTTTCTCCTATTCTCGCCGTTTCTACCCTGCGGGTTGGGTGGCGGGTTGTGCTCCTGATCCACGTCGCTCTGGATGACTGTGGCATGGTAGCGCTCATAGATTGGATCGCTGCTGCCGCAGCTTTCGGATCCGGAACCGTAGGTACCTTCATCCGATGGTGGATCACACAGATCTGAGTTGCAGCTGCTGCTGTCATAGGACTCATCTGTTGATGGCGATGTGCGTAGCATGGGGTGTGGAGCCCACGAAGTGGGCCTGATCGATGGCAGGGGCACCCGCTCTGGGAGACGGAGAGTGCCGGTCTGCCCCACCTGGAAGCAGAAGCTCCCGAATAGGATCTCGAGTCCGTCACCAATGGGCTCGAAGTCCTTTAGGGTGGTTGGCGAGTGGGCGGTGAAGTCGAAAGCGCCAAAGAGGAAATGACTCTCCGTCGCCGCGGAGTTGTAGATCGCTTTGGTTGGGACCTTCACGATCGCACAATCAGCGTCCCTAGTTCCCACAGACGGCGCCAATTGACGAGGTTTAATCTCGTCAATGCCCATTGTTATGACCTTAGGTTTTGGAGAAGATGGGGATGCTGGAGATCGTGGAACGGTTAGCAAACAAGCAACACGGGGACACGAGGTTTACCCATGTTCAGGACCCGGAGGGAAAACCCTACTCCTGCTTGTCTGCTCTTGATTACGGCGGAACCGAAAAGTACAGGGGTGCGCAGATGCAATCTGGCGTGCAGGTGTGTATGCGGTGGTATGAAGGTGCCCTCCTCGTCGTGCCCTCCTAGCCTTTATATAGATATAGGCAGGTCCCAGGAACAGATCGAGTCGGTTATAGGTTTTAGGGTTTGCCCCTTTGAATATTCTATCTACTCTAGTCTTGTTCTCCAAGGATCCGAAGGCGTCATGGGCCCTGGCCACCCGAAAGTCTTCATGGGCTGGCGCATGTTCTCGTGGGCCTTCCTTGGGCTGGACTAGGTATGCTGAGATCGTGTACCTGTAGGGTATAACCATGTCAACCTTTGCTAACATACCGCCCTTCCTAGGACTAATACATACTTGTGATTAAACCCCCTGCAAACACTCGTAATCTAACCATAGCCTTAAACTCTGAGATCCTACGCTCCCTTGTGCAAAGGTGTCCTAACGGGGGTTTAGGTTTCTGTCACTCCGGCAACCCCACGATTAGTAGACAAATACACAATGCATCCCCCTAGGCCGATAAATGGTGAAGTTCATGTAGTTGACGTTCACATGACACCACTAGAAGAATAGCACCACAACTTAAATACTAAACCATTGAATTATAACTCATCATAGATTCAGTACTAACAACATGACTGCTCCCATGTCCTCAAGAACTAAACGAAGTACTCACAATACATCATATGGATCAAGATCAAAGATGATATGATAATGGATAACAATCTGAAGATAAACAATAATCCAATGGTTCCACTCACAAGCATTAACTACAATAGTAATCAACACCGGGAAAGTTTCCCCTAATGAACTAAGCAATATCCAACACAATTGTTACAACGGGACAGAGTGGTGATGATGGTGCTGTTGGAGATGATGGTGTGGATGATGATGATGATCCCGATGAAGCCTAGCTTGATGACGGTGTTGATGGCGACGGTCTCCCCTCTCCGAGAACAAATTCCCCCCGCAGAAATCTGTCTGTCGGAGAGATCTTTCTCTCTCGGTGTCCCCTCCCCTAGAGGCGGCGGAAATCTATCTGTGGTCGCCCCCCGAGCCTTAGGGGTTCAAAGGGAAGATATAGGCGAAGGGGCAGATTCAGAGCCGGGAAGGTGGGCCACACCTGCCCTAGGCGCGGGATCAGGTGAGCCCGCGCCTATGGGGGTGTGGGCCCCCTGAGGCCCCACTTCGTCCGTCCTTCTGGCATCCTTCGTCATCTGGTAAACTAATACGTTTCCATATTTTTCTGGTATTTTTCTAATCTTCGCGAAATTGCACCGAAACGCCTTCTTTTCCATCATAATCCAGACTCCGACAGTCCATCCTGCAAGAATCATACAACATGCATAAACAGATGAAAAGCCATAAGTAATACCTCATAATAAGACAAATATCAATGAATAGAGGTAAATTATGATATAGAATGGTGATGCGAATTGGGCGTCTCAATTATTTGAATAATAATTTTTCAATGAAAGATCTTGGTGAAGTAGCTTACATATTAGGCATAGAGATTTATAGAGATAGATCAAGACGCCTAATATCATTGTCACAGAGTACATATTTGGACAAAGTTCTAAAGAGGTTTGGAATGGAAGATAGCAAGAAAGGGTTCTTGCCCATGTTGCCCAATAAGACCTTGAGTAAAACTCAAAGTCCCGCGACAGCAAAAGATAGAGAAAGGATCCTATACCTCAGCCATAGGATCTATCATGCATGCCATGCTATGTACTAGACCCGACATTGCATATGCTGTTAGTTTGACTAGCAGATATCAAAGTGATCCACGAGTGGATCATTGGACAACGGTCAAAAACATCCTTAAGTACTTGAGAAGAACTAAGGATATGGTTCTTTCTTATGGAGGTGATGAACAACTCCTTTTTAATGGTTACACCGATGCTAGTTGGAAGACCGATCCAGATGATTCTAAATCTCAATCTGGATACATATTTACTTTGAATGGTGCAACATTTAGCTGGAGGAGTGCAAAGCAAAACGTTGTGGCGAGATCTTCAACTGAATCGGAATACATAGCTACTTCAAAGGCTTCACAAGAGGCGATATGGGTGAAGGAGTTCATTGCAGAGCTCGGTGAGGTTCCAAGTGCGCTGGACCCAATGTCTATCTACTGTGATAACATGGGCGCCATAGCCAATGCGCAAGAACCAAGGTCATACAAGAAGCTGAAGCATATCAAGCTACATTTTCACGCTATTCGAGAGCATGTCCAAGATGGTGAAATAAAGATTTGCAAAGTACACACATATCTGAATGTGGCAGATCTGTTGACTAAACCTCTCCCGAGGGAAAACATGACCAGCACCAGACCACCATGGGTGTTCGGTATATTACCATGTAATCTAGATTAGTTGACTGTAGTGCAAGTGGGAGACTATTGGAGATATGAGCTAGAGGCAATAATAAAAGTGGTTATTATTATATCTTTGTGTTTATGATAAATGTTTACATTCATGCTATAATAGTATTAACCAGAAACATTAATACTTGTGTGATTTGTAAACTAAATTAGAGTCCCTGGTAAAGCCTCTTTGTAATACTAGCTTGTTGGTTAATAGATGATCGTGGTTTCCCGATCATGAACATTAAGATATTATTAACAACAAGATCATATCATTAGGAGAATGGTGTGATGGACATACTCCTATAGATAAGTGTAGCATAAAGATCAAGTCATTTCAATAGTTCGTTTGCTATAAGCTTTCTGATACATAGTGACCTAATTCCTTCGACCATGAGATCATGCTAATCACCATCACCGGAAGGATGCTTTTGATGACATCAAACACCACACCCTAATTGGGTGGCTATAAAGGTGGCATTGAGTGTTCGAAAAGTATGTGTTGAGGCACATGGATCAAAAGTGGAATTTGTCCATCCATATGACAGATAGATATACTCTAGGCCCTGTCGGTGGAATGTCATCCAATTAGCTTGCAAGCATGTGACTGGATCACAAGGGATCACATATCACGGGAACGATAAAAGAGTACTTATCGGTAACGAGGTTGAACTAGGTATGCAGATACTGATGATCAAACCTCAGATAAGTAAACTATCACGAGACAAAGGGAAATTGGTATCGTATGTAAGTGGTTCATTCGATCGCAAAGTAATCGTAGAAATATGTGGGGGCCATATGAATTCCCAGATTCCTCTATTGGTTATTGATCGGAGAAGTGTCTCGGTCATGTCCGCATAATTCACGAACCGTAGGGAGACACACTTAGGGATTCGATGTTGTTTAGTAGATATGGAATGTTAGTAGGGAGACCAAATGTTGTTCGGAATCTCGGATGAGATCCGAGATCTCACGAGGAGATTTGGAGTGGTCCGGAGAATAAGATTCATATAAGGAAAGTCCAAATTCCGGAGTTCGGGAATGATTCCGATGATTTCATCGGAGAGGTTCTAGAAGGGTCTAGAAGGTTCACCAGACTGGAAGGGGAATGGTTCATGAATGTGTCATGGATAAGTGGAATGATTGGATCATGTCGTAGGTCACTTGGTTGTGCATTTGCAAGAGAAGAATTAGGCTCCAAATTGCAAGTCAAAAGGCAGGTTTGAAAAGTCAAACTGGAACGATGGTTTTCTAGTGGAAGAAGGAAAGAGTCCTTCTTTCCCTCCAACAAAAAGAGTGAGTTGGGGAAGGATTCAAACTTCCCTCTCCCAAGCTGCCCTCCCTCTCATAAATAGAGGGGAGGGGCTTCCCTAAGAGATCACAATAAGCCCTCCCCACCAAGCCGCACCGCCGCCGCCGCCCTCCGCGCCGCCGACGCCGCCACCGTCGCTAGTTGCCGCCGCCGCATTGCCATCGCCCTAGCCATTGCCGACTACACCTCCTCCTCTCCGGCCCTCTAAACCTAGATCACCGGAAACCCTAGATCCACCATAACCTGCTCCGGCTTAGGCGAAGCCCTGCAGGATTTTCCCTCTAGTTCCGACACCATGCCATCATGCTACCGGAATGGCGAGGGGAGAACTACAACCTCCGCTGCCTGCTGGAACAAGGGAGAGGAAGGTCTTCATCGAGTACCAAACGTGTGACCAACTGAGGAAGCGCTGCTGGAACGCAGCGCCAGAAGGATCGTCTACGCGATCTTGAGATCGGCAAGTGTACGACTACATCACCCACGAGAATCTGCTCTCGTTAACCGCTTTGGAATCTTCGAGGGTGAGTACTCTAATCGACTCGTTGCTACAATCTAGTAGATAGATCTTGGCTTGTTTGTGTGCATGCGGTAGAATTTTTTTGTTTTCCATGCTACAAACCCCTACATGGGCCCCCTGGCCGCCTCCCAGCCTCGCCTCTTCGCCCAAAAGAATACCCCGATGCCGAAACCCTAAGTATCTAATCAATATTCCACGAAACCGTCTATAGCCGCCGCCACCATCGTCCCTAGATCAGGATCTGAGCTCTTCCGGCACCTGCCGAGGGAGATCATCCCGGAGGCCTTCTTATTCATCATGTCAGCCTCCGGTATGAAGCGTGAGTAGTTCCACCTTGGACTACGTGTCGATGTAGTAGCTAGATGGTTGTATCTCCTCATTATGCTTTCTTGTCTAGATCTTGTGAGCTCCGTTCATGATCAAGATATAATCTATTTGTAATCATGCATGTTGTTTTGTGGGGATCCGATGGATACTGAGATTACTATGTCAGATTGATTAATGGTTTTGTCTTATTGATTCTATCATGTCTGTGCTCTTTGCTATCTTGCATGCTCTCCGTTGTTAGTAGCTATCTTGGCCAAGTAGTTGCTAGTGACTCCAAAAGGGGGTATTTATGCTCGATAGTGGGTTCATACCTCGACTTATCAAGGGATGTGATAGAAATATCTACGGTAGTAGATGTACTCTTTCCACTAGGGAGAAAACACCGGTCTCTTGTTCATGGAACAAGTGGATTGTTTACCTTACACACTTTGGTTAAAGCAGTTGTCTCTTTCTTGCAACTTAATACTGAAGGGGGTTCGGATGATACACTACTGGAAAACAGGCCTTCGGTTTGATCAAAACAACGTCACCAGTCCCGGCCCGTCATGAACCGCGACTAGTGCTAGCACTAGTCCCGGTCCGTGAGGCCTCCAACGGCTAGAAATGGCCATAAGCACTAGTCCCGGGCCGGACCAGAGCATTAGTCCCGGTCCGTAATACGGCCCGGGACTAATAAGCTGGAGCGGGCCAATAGCTCTTTTCGAGGAATATTAGTCCCAGATCGTATCACGGCACGGGACTAATTGTCCATCACTATATATACAGCTCCCTGGCCAGCTGCCCTAAAGCATATGGTGGCCATTTTTCTCAAAGAAGCAAGAGAGTTCATGCAATTTTTTTCTCAAGATTTGTCAAGATTTAGTTTGCAACACCTAAATCCAAAGCTTTAAAAGGTTAGAACTTCATTCTTTCATCTTTTATTGCTACTTTAGCTCTATAATGCTCTAGAACTATAGAGATATGGATCAAATGCATGCATGCTCTAGAAGTAGCTAGAAGGATTTTGATATATATGTGTAACAAATTCTGTCCATGTAATGGATGTAGGAATCAGAAGGATTACTCTGACTCAAAAACCCTTCACAGCCACCTGTTGAATTCCGGCTTCATGCCCAGTTATAATTGTTGGACCAAGCACGGAGAGAGAGGGGTTATAATGGAAGACAATGAAGAAGAGGAGGAGGATGACAACTATCATGGTTTCCCTGAGTACAGAGATACTTCCATGGGGATCTTTGAAGGGAGGATGAAGAAGAGACACATGATGAACCCGCTGATGATCTTGGTCGGACCATTGCCGATGCACGAAGAGATTGTAAAACTGAAAAGGATAGGGAGAAGTTCAATCACATGCTAGAGGATCACAAAAAATTGTTGTACCCAAATTGCGAAAATGGTCTGAAAAAGCTGGGCAGCACACTGGAATTGCTACGATGGAAGGCTGAGTGTGCTATACCTGACTCCTCATTTGAAAAGTTGTTGAAAATGATGAAGAATATGCTTCCAAAAGATAACGTATTGCCCGCCAGTACGTACGAAGCAAAGAAGGTTGTCTACCCTCTAGGTTTAGAGGTTCAGAAGATACATGCATGACCTAATGACTGCATCCTCTACCGCGGTGAGGAGTATGAGAATTTAGATGCATGACCGGTATGCACTTGACTTCGGTATAAGATTAGACGAGATGACCCTGGTGACGTTGAGGGCGAACCCCCCGAAAGAGGGTTCCTGCGAAGGTGATGTGGTATGCTCCTATAATACCACGGTTAAAACGCTTATTCAGAAACAAAGAGCACGCCAAGTTGTTGCGATGGCATAAAGAGGAATGTAAGTCAGACGGGATGTTGAGACACCCCGCTGATGGGTCGCAATGGAGAAAAATCGATAGAAAGTACCCGAACTTTGCAGATGACGCAAGGAGTTTAAGGTTTGGTATAAGTACAGATGGCATGAATCCCTTTGGGGAAGCGAGCTCGATCCACACTGGCCCGTGACTCTATGCATCTATAACCTTCCTCCTTGGTTGTGCATGAAGCAGAAGTTCATTATGATGCCAGTGTTGATCCAAGGTCCGAAGCAACCCGACAATGACATTGATGTGTACCTAAGGCCATTAGTGGAAGAACTTTTACAGTTGTGGCACGAACCCGGGATACGCGTGTGGGACGAGCACAAGCAGGAAGAATTTAACCTCCGAGCATTGCTTTTCGTAACAATCAATGATTGGCCTGCTCTTAGTAACCTTTCAGGACAGTCAAACAAGGGATACAATGCATGCACACACTATTTAGATGAGACTGAAAGTATATATTTGGAACATTATAAGAAGAATGTATACAATGAGCATCGTCGATTTCTTTTGGCCAAGCATCCCTTAAGAAAGAAAGGCAATCATTTCAACGGTCTGGCATGTCACCAGACGAAGCCTAAGGAGCGTACTGGTGCTGGTATATTTGGTATGGTCAAAGATTTGGATCAACTGGTAACCTTTGGAAAGGGTCCTGGAGGAAAATCTGTTCCGAAAGACGCTGAAGGACACGCACCCATGTGGAAGAAGAAATCTATATTTTGGGAGCTACCATATTGGAAATTCTTAGAGGTCCGTTCTGCAATCGATGTGATACATGTGACGAAGAATCTTTGCGTGAACCTGCTAGGCTTCTTGGGCGTGTATGGGAAGACAAAAGATACACCAGAAGCACGAAAGGACCATCAACGTATGAAAGACCCAGATGGCCTGCATCCAGAATGGTTTCAAGGTCATGCCAGCTACGCTCTTATCAAACAAGCAGTATTACGCTCTTACCAAACAAGGATGCCTATTTATAGTACAAGCAGCTCGGCATAATGTCGACACTCACGACATAATGTCGACACTCACCCCTATTATTAGTGCTGACTCATGTTTAGTCCGGGTTGGTGTCTCCAACCGGGACTAAAGGTTCATCTTTAGTCCCGGTTGGTGACACCAACCGGGACAAGGTACAAGCCGCACGACATAATGTCGACACTCACCCCTATTATTAGTGTTGCCTGGCCCAGTCTGCCGCAATCCCTTCAGTCGCGGTTGGTTTCTCCAACCGGGACTAAAGGTTCATCTTTAGTCCCGGTTGGTGACACCAACCAGGACAAGGTACAAGCCGCACGACATAATGTCGACACTCACCCCTATTATTAGTGTTGCCTGGACAAACCGGGACTAGCTAACACTCAGGACTAAATCCGCCCCCTTTAGTCATAATCATGCCTAGTCCTATAGTACGTAGCTTTAGGGTCTTCTTCGTCATCGTCATCATCATCGTCATCGTCACCTGCCACTCCGGGGATCCTCAGCACATCCATGGCATATACCAGGGGCCATTCCAGCCTCGGATTCACGATGGGCGGGGGAGGGGTCTCCTGGAAGACGATGCCGCTACTGTCGGGCCGGTGTGGGGCCTTTTTGTGGCTCTGTGGCGGGTGGACTCGTGGGCACCGCAGGCGAGGATGGTCTCCCCCGGCGATGTAGCGCATCACTCCGATGATAGTACGGTTCGCCCACCATGCACGGCGGCGGCTTCGTTGTGGTTCACCGGTGGCGGGCCATCACCCTCGTACCTAGCGAGCTCCCTTTCCCGCCTATTAGCGAAGAAGGCATTCCAGGTGTCGTAGTTGTCCGGATCCCACTGGGGATCCATCCGCTGCTCCGACGTGAGCTCGTGGTAGAAGTGGTTTGTGATGGCCGCCTGGCGTGCGGAACCTTGAGGGACAGGAGGGACAGGAACCTCCTCGGCCGACATCCAGCGTGGCGGCCGATAGCCCGGCGGACAAGGGTATTTAGAGGCACACAGCGCCTCGGTCTCCTCGAGGGTCAGAATGGCCCAGTAGGCGTTGTCCATTGTTCTAAGAGAGGAAGGTGTGGATGTGTGGATAGCCATGGCGCGATCACCCTAAATATAGAGGGAAAGGGCGAGAAAACTTGGCGTGAAGCTTTGGGAAATGGCGGGAAATATCTTTAGTCCCGGTTAGTGACTACATCCGGGACTAAAAGCTCTAAATGAAAAGGAAAGGGCGGGAAAACTTGGCGGGAAGCGGTGGGAAATGGCGGGAAATATCTTTAGTCCCGGTTTGTGAGTACAATCGGGACTAAATGGATATTATAGTAATATTCTTTATATTTTTCTGATAATAATAGACATATTATTTGTGTTATTTGGATTATTACAATAAAAGATATGATTTTCCAAAGTTTTTATATTTGATTTGAATTAAAAAAGAAAATTTATAAATGAAATAATTTATAAATGATGCAAACAGATAAATGGATATTATATAAAGATTCTTTATATTTTATGATAATAATAGACATATTATTTGTTTTATTTGGATTATTACAATAAAAGATATGATTTTCCAAAGGTTTATATTTGATTTGAATTAAAAAAAGAAAATTTACAAATGAAATCATTTATAAATGATGCAAACATATAAATGTATATGATATTAAGATTCTTTATATTTTTCTGATAATAATAGATATATTATTTGTTTTATTTGGATTATTACAATAAAAGATATGATTTTCCAAAGTTTTATATTTGATTTGAATTAAAAAAAGAAAATTTACAAATGAAATAATTTATAAATGATTTAAACAGATAAATGGTTATTATATTAAGATTCTTTATATTTTTCTGATAATAATAGACATATTATTTGTTTTATTTGGATTATTACAATAAAAGATATGATTTATATTTGATTTGAATTAAAAAATAAAATTTACAAATGAAATAATTTATAAATGATGCAAACAGATAAATGGATATTATATTAAGATTCTTTATATTTTTCTGATAATAATAGACATATTATTTGTTTTATTTGGATTATTACAATAAAAGATATGATTTCCAAAGTTTTATATTTGATTTGAATTAAAAAAAAATTTACAAAAAAAACAATTAGTCGCGGGTCGTGGCTGGACCCGGGACTAAAGGAATACATCTTGTGGCGTGAAAAAAACGGCCAAAAAACCCTTTAGTCGGGCGTGGCTTAACCCGACTAAAGGGGTCTTTAATGCAGGTTAAGCCACGGCCGGGACTAAAGACCCTTTAATCATGCGGTGGCTTAGCCCGGGACTAAAGGGCCGTCTCAGATATATTCCATGGCCCGGCTGCCCAACACTTAGCATTTCTCGACGAACGAAGCAGACGAAGACGAAGCATCGAAGACGCAGGGGAGGTGCTGCCCAGACGCCGGCCGATTCCACCGCGCCGCCGCCCTCGTCTCCGGCCGTGCGTGCTCCGCCGCTCCGCCGTGCCGCCACGCCGCCTCGACGTGCGTTTTTTAGCTAGGAATTTTTAGTTTCTTTTTTATATCTTAGTAGAACTTTTAGTAGCATTTTTAGGTCCTTTTTTTAGGAATATATAATTGCTTTTAGTTTCTTTTTTTAGAATATATATTTGTTTATATAATTGTTTTTAGGAATATATAATTGTTTTTAGTTTCTTTTTTTAGGAATATATAATTGTTTATATAATTGTTTTTAGGAATATATAATTGTTTTTAGTTTCTTTTTTTAGGAATATATAATTGTTTTTAGTTGTTTTTAGGAATATATAATTGTTTATAGTTGTTTTTAGGAATATATAATTGTTTTTAGTTTCTTTTTTAGGAATATATAATTGTTTATATAATTGTTTTTAGTTCCTTTTTTTAGGAATATATAATTGTTTTTAGTTGTTTTTAGTTTCTTTTTTTAGGAATATATAATTGTTTTTAGTTGTTTTTAGGAATATATAATTGTTTTTAGTTTCTTTTTTTAGGAATATATAATTGTTTATATAATTGTTTTTAGTTGTTTTTAGGAATATATAATTGTTTATATAATTGTTTTTAGTTGTTTTTAGGAATATATAATTGTTATATAATTTTGTAGGATTAGGATTATTGTTTTAGTGATTTTTTGTTTTATTTATTAAGATTACAATTAGGATTAGGATTAGGGTTATTTTTTTGTTTAAGTTATTATAATTAGGATTATTGTTTTTTCTAACCTGTTTAACTCTCTTTTTGTTAATGATAATTAAGTCATGGATCCATCCGAAGATCCTGGTCGCATCGGTGAAGGTTTTCTTCAGGGCATGATAAGAGGTGAAATTCCTCTTATTACTACCGGCGCCGAAGATATTTTGCTCGAGGAAGAGATATCCTCATATCTGAATCTATCCGGTGATGGACTAGAGGAAAACCTAATGTACCAAGGGGAAGACCAGATGGACGAAGGGCAAACAAATAACAACAATAATGATGGCCCCTCGACAGGATCCGGCGAGGTACATATATATATATATGTATAAAGTCTCGTGTTACCTCTATTCATTAACTGATCTAGATATATATTAATCACTCTCTCTTCTTCTTTTAGCCCACGGGATCGAAGCAATCGACAGCTCGAACGAAACGAGGGCCAAACAAAAAAAGTTGGATGGTAATCAGAGGTTCACCATCAAAGAAATAGATGATGATGGTGAACCGATTGCTCCAGAGAAGCACCGGAGGATGTTTATAAATCAATGCGGGGTGCTTGTTAGGGACAACCTACTGATCACCATCCAAGAATGGAATAAGTCAAAGAAATCCGGTGAAGAATCCAACAGCTATGTCACCGATGATGCCAAAGATGACCTTTGGCAGAAGATCATAGCACATTTCATACTACCTCCAGAGTATGAGGAATTTGAGGTAGATGGTATTACCCCAAGGCCGGGTGGGCTTGAAAATAGAGCGAAAGTCAAGGAGTGGGCACTAAGCAAGATGGCTGAACTGTACCGGAACCACAAGAAAAGTTTATACGCGAAATATGTCGCGAAAAAGAAAACTCCAGACTTCAAAGGAGTAAACGAGAAGTTGAGAGAATAGTGGCCCGATTTTGTACAGTACAAGCAATCTGATAAAGCAAAGGCAAAGTCGACAAAGAACGCGTTAAATGCTGCCAACAAGAAATACCATCATAAAATGGGGACAAGTGGCTACAAGAGTGCCATCCCTAAGTGGGAAACTATGGAGAAGGATATGAGGGCTAGAGGCGTCACTCCTGGTACAGATGGATGGCCCGAGAGGTCAAAGCACTGGTGGTACGGGAACGGGGGATCCTTGGACCCAGAAATAGGGAAGACATTATTTCATGATGAAATTCTAAAACCCTCCCAAGACCTTATTCAAGCAATGAACGATGCTCAATTGGGATTGTTCCATACCGAGAGAGAGAACGACGAGCTGACACGCGCCCTAGGGAATCCTGAAAAGGGAGGACGAACACGAGGCAAAGGCGCTGGTGTCTCGTGGAAGAAAGGGTTTCCTCAGTACGATGCCAGTTACAGAAGCCGTCAGATAAAGAAGGACCGGGAGGCAGACCGGATCTCCAGGGTAGAGCAGGACCTAGCTGATCTGAAGAACCTCATGCATGAAATTAGCCAAAGGCCGCCGTCGTCAACTCACCCGCGGTCTGATGATCCAGCGTTGGATCTTAGCCAACGGAGAAGCAGCGTGGCTTCCACGGAGGTCCGTGCTGATGATCAAGCACTGCTGGATGATGCACCGGCTCCTTACTACCCCATGGATGATGTCAGAGAGATGGCACAATGTGAGCTACATCAGCCAATGAACAACCTGTCCTTCAAGGTGGCGATCGGCACTGCTTTACCTTGTCTACCTGGAGCACTCCACCATTCACTTCCAATTCCACTAGGCTATGCTCGTGTCACGGTGGATGACATAGTGGAGGATTTTGCGGACCTAGAGATTGAAATCGCTATGCCTGAAGGCCTTACGAAACTAGGAGATGTCAAGCGCAACATCATTCTATGTAATAAGAAGTACATCAAGTTTCCAGGCTCGGCGCCAAGGTCACCGACTCCAAGGAATCCAAATCCACCCCGCATCGAATATCGTAAACCTCCAAGTCCACCCCAACCCGATTATCGCCAACCTCCAAGTCCATCCCAACCCAATTATCGCCAACCTCCAAGTCCACCCCGCCCCGCTGACGATCGCCGCAGCAGGAGTACATCAACTCGATCTCCTCCTCCGCCTCCGTGCAATACTACTACCTCGTCGAAGAAACAGAAGTTCGACGGTCCCCCGCGCCCACATCGAAGAAAGGTCAACCGCCGAAGATAGTCGATATCCCGCCGGCTCTTCCAAAGAGACCTTATGACAAGACCGACGAGGAAACTAACGCGGACGTGGCTGCCCAAGTTAAGGCGCATTTTGCACCCAAAAAGCCTGAGCCAAAGCCGGTATATAACGAGAAAACAAAAAAGTGGGCTAAGTCCTTTCTTGAGCAACCATCCCAGATATGGATGAATCTGGAATCAGACTATGACCGGGAGATTATTAAGCAAACACAGAAGAAAAAAATCACAAGTGCAAAAAGCGGGAAGCAAGTTGCCCAGCTCGGAGCATAGAAGAATCAATTGGTCGCCCCGCTCAAAGTCATTTTAGACCTCGATAAGGCCTTCAGAGCTGAAATGGATATGGACATGCAAATAATGGACCCTAGAGCCCATAATAATGCTGCACTTATGGGAATCACTGTATCGTAGGCTAAAGCACTTGCTAACGAAGCAAATATGTCTCTTGGTCAATATTTAGGCTATGAAGATACGCCGATTGGTCGGATAATGCAGTATGTCCAAGGGCAGCCTCTAGTCGTAATGAGGAGCTCATGCGTCTATCCACACATATGCTAAATCTGCATGAATGGTACATGTCGCAAGCACAAAAAAGCATCGAAAGATTGGTTTGTGGGCGTTAGAAAGGAGCATCACTTCAAACCATACTCGTCTGAGGTTCAAATGACGAAAGTTTAGTTATACAACCAGCGCCCTCGACAAATCTATCATTGGTTGCTACTGTCTGTAAGTTATTTATTTCTATAATTAAGTTTGTAGCTTTAGCTCGTTCATTGCATTTAATATATTATCCTAACTATATATCCTTTTGTATGATGATATTGTATTCCGCAGAATGAAGATGCTTGAATGCAAAAGAGCTAGAAGATACGACATTGGGTTCGTTGACCCATATATCATTAATGAATATACGTTAAAGAATCACCCCAAAGACGTGGAGGAAGACCTGTCCAGGTTCTTAACCGAGCATAATTTTTTTAAGGAAATACTATTTCCTTACAACTTCAAGTGAGTGTTTATATCTTGTACACATTTTATTTTTGCTTACTGGATGAGCTATGCATGTATGCTTATGTAAATGTCCGCAGATTCCACTGGATCTTGCTAAACATTCAAGTTGACAACTCCCTAGTTGAAGTCCACGACTCATTAAGTTGGGACCAAGAGAAGTGGAGCGACATGAAAGCAATGCTCCATAAGTAATTTCAATCGTTATCGCATTATATCGTCCTCTTTCATTCATTTCCTGATATCAAGTAACTAATAACTCCTTTGTTCATTTCTTTTCTTTGAGCAGGTGTTGGACCGCAGTTCGACAGAAAATACCAGGTCCATTCAAAGAGGAGCTAACTTATAAAATGGCGAAGAGTTTACAGTAGCTACCGGGAACTCATTTATGTGGATACTACATCTGCGAGTACATCCGCGAGTTGACCAGTGAGCGGAAAGTTGACTCACATTATATTTATGATTTGCGAGAGAAACTATAGCCAGACCAACACATAAGAGCAATTCAAGAGGAGATGGCGGGATTTATGATGAAGGAAGTGCTTGATGTACATGGAGAGCATTATGCGGATGACGTGGAACTCGATTTGCCTTAGTCATATCCATGTAGCTCATATGATATATATATATTCATCAATGACCATGTAATTTCAAAACATTTCTTCCTTTTGATATGATTGATTATATGTATGCTTGCAAGGGATCGATTAATTATATAAATGCATCGACGTGTAGTGTGTATGTAGTAGCGTATAATATGTATACTGAAATATATGTTTGTTATAGTGAAACACAAAACGAAAAAGGAACAAAATGGCAAAAAAAGGAAATACACAATCTCTGCATGGCGAGAAATGTGGTGTTCTGCTGGCAGAAACCTTTAGTCCCGGTGGTGTTCAGCCCGGGACTAGAGGGTTCCGCCCCAGCTGAAGCAGCCACGTGGCTGTTATCATCATGGGCGTTCTTAGCCGGGACTAGAGGGGGCCTCTAGTCCGTTTTTAGTCCCCGCCAAAACCGGGACTAGAGCCCATTGCGACCCGGGACTACAGGCCTGTTTTGCACCAGTGATAACCTGAAGGTGGACTTCTAGTCATAGATGCAGTTGGATGCTGGTCTATGTATATTGTTTTATTGCCCAATCGAATCTCATAGGATCTTTTTGTCTAGTATTGCATTGTTATGCCTTGCTCAGTCATGTCAATTGCCCTGCTGTAATTTGTTTACCCAGCCTGCTATGTATGTTTATCTAAGGAGAACACCTCTATTGAACTATGGACCTCGGTCCAATCTTTACCATTGATACATCTTCCACTGTTACTGTTTACTTGTTGCAAACCATCACCACCTTCCGCACCTTACAGTTAATCTTTGTTACAGCAACCGGCGAGATTGAAAACCTCACTATTAGTTGGGGCAAAGTCTTGAGTTTGTGTTGTGTAGGTTTCCACGTTGCTTGCAACACCTTTGAGGCATTTCCTTCCTCCTACTGGTTCGATAACCTCAGTTTCTTACTGAGGGAAAACTTGCTGTTGTGCTGCATCATACCTTGCTCTTGGGGTTTCCCAACGGGGCGTTCAAGGTGCATCATTCGGCAGGAGGAATTGCTGTTGAACCCGCCAAGGTTAAGGATGTTGAATAATGGCAAGCCCCAACCACCCAAACCCAAGTTTGTGCATTTCTCGGATTAGCGGGATATTACCGCAAGTTCGTAGAAGGATTCTTGAACATCGCAAGACCCATGACCCAATTGTTGAAGAAAGATAAGAAGTTTGAATGGACTGACAAATGTGAAGCAAGTTTTCAAGAGCTCAAGAAGATATTGATCTCAGCCCCAATCTTGATCATGCCGGATATCACGAAGCCTTTTGATGTGTTTTGTGACACATCCAATATCGGTCTAGGATGTGTGCTAATGCAAGAAGACAAAGTCATATCTTATCTATCCCCACAACTGAAGCAACATGAGCAGAATTATCCTACCCATGACCTTGAACTAGCAACCATAGTTTAAGCCTTGAAGACATGGCGGCATTACCTCATGGGTAACCGTTGTGATATTTATTCGGATCACAAGAGCCTGAAGTATATTTTCACCCAGAAGGAGCTGAATATGAGGCAAAGGAGATAGATCGAGCTAATCAAGGACTATGACCTACACATTCACTATCACCCTGGTAAAGCCAATGTCCTATCAGATTCTCTTAGCAGATTGTCGTGTCGCTTGAACTCCACGATTCTTAAGGAGCAACCAAGTTTGCACAAGGAATTGGAAGATTTCAGAATGGAGCTAGTAAGTGAAGGATTTTTGGCTAGCATAGAACTTCAACCCACTTTGATCAGTCAAATCAAGGAGGCGCAGAAAGGAAATGCTAGTATCGATGGAATCAAACATCGTATTGGTACAGGGAAGGTACCCGGATTCACTGAAGATGAAGAATGAGTTTTGTGGTACAAAGGACATATCTGTGTGCCAGCAGATTCAGAGTTGCAACAATCTATTTTGAAAGAAGCACATGATACTCTTTATTCTATCCACCCCGAAGGAACGAAGATGTATCAGGATTTGAAGGAGGAATTTTGGTGGCATAAGATGAAGATAGAAATCAGAAGCTACATAGCCAATTGTGATATCTGTTAGAGAGTCAAGGCCAGACATCAGAGACCCGCAGGACTTTTGCAACCATTGCAGATTCCAGAATGGAAATGGGATTCAGTCGGAATGGATTTTATCACCGGTTTGCCTACATCTAGTAGGGGAAATGACTTTATTTGGGTTATAGTAGATAGACTGTCTAAAGTAGCCCATTTCTTACCAGTCAAGACCACTTACCAGAGTTCGAAGCTAGCAGAGTTGTACATTGCTAGGATAGTCAGTTTTCATGGAGTCCCCAAGAACATTGTGTCGGATCGAGGAACCTAGTTTACCTCGAGGTTTTGGAAGAAAGTCCAAGAAGGATTAGGAACCCGACTGGATTTCAGCACAACTTATCACCCTCAGACTAATGGACTAATAGAGCAAGCAAACCAAATACTCGAAGATATGTTGAGAGCCTGTGTGTTGGAATATGGATCAAAATGGGAAGACTGTCTGCCGTCCGTAGAATTTTCATACAACAACAATTACCAAGCCAGTTTGCAAAATGGCCGCATTTGAGTTCATGTATGGAAGGAAGTTCCATACCCCTTTGAATTGGTCGGACGTAGGAGAGAGTCAGATTTTCGGACCCGCCATCCTACGAGAAGCCGAATAGAAAGTTCACAAGATCTATGAGCACCTCAAGACCGCCCAATCCAGATAGAAGAGTTATGCTGACAAGAGACGTCGAGACCTAGCCTTCAACATCAGATATTTTGTGTATCTCAAAGTATCACCTTTGAAGGGAATGCAACGTTTCCAACTCAAAGGAAAGTTAGCCCCTAGATATATTGGACCCTTCAAGATTTTGAATCGTCGAGGAGAAGTATCGTATCAACTGGAACTGCCGGAAGAGATGTTAGCCGTGCATAATGTGTTTCACATCTCGTTACTTCGCAAATGCCTGGAAGTCCCTGAGAAGACTGAAGTGTTCAATAATATTGATCACCGAACCATAGAGATCAACGATGACCTGACATATCCCGAAGTACCCATTCGGATTTTGGAGGAATGCTTCATAACCACCAGGACCCGGAGTATTAAGTTTCTCAAGATCCAGCAGAGTAACCGCACTGAAGAAGAAGCTACGTGGGAGCGAGAAGACTACATTAGGACGGAGTTTCTAGATCTCTTTATATCCTAGTATTATCTTTTTTCTCAAATCTCGGGACGAGATTTTGTTTAAGGAGGGAAGGTTTGTAGCATCCCAAAAATATTAATCAAGGTTATCAAGTTTTAATCACCCAAAATTAGGGTTAACAAAAACTTTTGTTAATTTAAATCAATATGACTGCATGTGTGTATGTGATGAATGCAGGAATGCTTGTATAGACTTGTTTGATTGTTACGAATGGCAAAGATTTGTTCAAAGATGAAAACAACATCATCTAAATCATTTCCAAGCAGAATAAAATCAGTAGAAATTCAAAAACAAGCAATATGAGCTAATGGTCATTTTTGCCAATCTTGCTCACTAGACCAATTTGAGTGTTTCTAGTCCAAGATTTCTAACAGAAACAAATCCAATTATTTTCACCCCTTGCTAGACCAAGTAAAAGTGAACACAAGCCCACCTTGCAAACCCACAGAAACATTTGGCAACCCTATTCAAATGATATTTAAAAATTGAATCTAGTTCATATGGTAAGATCACCATTTCTCAAAACCCAACCAAACCAGTTCACCTTGACAAATCCAAACAGCCAGAGACTACCAAGTATGTGCCTAGTACACCCACCAAATTTCATCCAAAAATTCAAATATAATTTTCTTTTGGCCATTCCATCAAACACCTTATGAGCACAAATCAAATAGAACAACAAACACTATTTTGAGCAGGTTCTTGCCAAACTTGTTCCCTCTCCAGCCCTTACCACACTCCCAGTATGTCACCCACCTTGTCTATGCAGCTCTAGCCCTCTGTTTACATGACCATCTCATCAATGGACACCATGGACGAGCACATTTGCCACCCCCACCGTTGACAACAAGCTACAAGCATAGCCAGCCTCGCTAACCTTGTCTGGCATGCTGCTCATGCCTCACTGCCCCCTCTAGACCAGCCCTAGCTCAAGGACAGAGAGAGGAGACATCAGAAACACCGTGCCCACGCCTCTATCGACCATGCCGATGCGCATCGTAGTTCACACGCCGTTCCCACTCAACCCGACCACCTCGATCTCTCGCCACCCATCTACATGATCACCATCGCCCCAGGAGACCACCAGACATGCCCGTTTCCTCGGTCGTGCCCCGTAGCTGCCGCACGCTGCGAATTTCACCGTCGGTACCGCGTAGAGCACCGCACGTTCCAGACCAAACCACACCACCCCTTGCCGCTCCATCAAGTCGTTGAGCATCGCCAGGAGACCACGCACTGTCCTAACCCCCGCGCCATGCCAGTAGCTCGTTGTAACGCCGACCCCGACGAGCTCTGCCCATGCCGCTCCACCTCTCTCGCTCTCCTATAAAAGGAGGCCTCCCCCGCACCATTTCTCCACACCATCTCAATCCCCTCTCTCTCAGAACAACCCCACTTATTCCCCAGAGGAAGGTGAGCACCAGGCCGCCGGAATTTCATCGGAGCCCACTGCTGTTGGAGGAGAAGGGCGTCGTCAATTGCGGCCACCCAGGAGACGCCGCCAGTACTAGGAGAACCGCCGTTTTTGACAACCTCATTCACTCCCGTCGCCGAACCTCGCCTGAGACCCGGTGAGCCTCCCCGAACCCTCACTGGCCATGCTAGGGTTAGTCCCCGTTGTGTCCTGTTCAGATGAGGACGATGACCGTGAGTTGTTGATCCTACATCTAATCCTACGGTCATAATCAACCCATACCCCTTCGCCATCCCCTGTCCCACTGACAAGTGGGGACACCACTTAAACCAGCCCGCGCGCACTGTGCGCAGTGGGCCGGCTCAGTTTCGTTCCCGTGCAACCTAGTTTTTTTAAATTTAGATTTTTCATTTTAGTTTCAAACCTAGTTCTGTCCGTTGATTCAAAAATCAATTTAGAGAGATTCACTGAACCAAATTGCATGAAACTAATTTTTTTAGAAAGGTATGGAAATCCTTAATCCAAGCCCGTTGGATTCAACCCATTTCAAATTATAGATCACCTATAGTAAAAATAACAAGGCAGAGACTTTTCTGCATTCAAACATTTTTCAAAATTCAACCATAAATGCTTTTGAGTTGATTCCAACTCTCAAAATCACATTTGATAAGATCTTTTTGAATATATAAAAATATCTAGGTTTACTTGCAGTAATAATGGACAAGTAATAAAAGAATTCCCCATAGGCATTTCTAGTCACTTTAATTAATTAAAATAATAATGTTAAACCTTATTAAATTGTGTCACCACTTTAAATCACATTCCCAAGTTTTAAAATATGTGCTGAGGATATGTGTCAACATGATCCCATAGTTTTTCAATGAGTAGAAATTACTTTTCTAAAATAAAATAAATAAGACTAAGTCTTTAATACATGTGATGATTGTGATGATGCTAGATCATTTATAGATGCTAATACCGACCAAGGATACGAAGAGGAAGGAGAATACTACGAAGAGGAAGCAGAGGAGAACTTCAAGCACTGCACCAGTCAAGGCAAGCCTCACAACACAAGTGAACTTAGCAAGCTAGAAATTGGCAAGCTAACACTTGCATGATAACTATGCAAACTATATGCCTTAGGCATATTTGGTTATACCCCTTTATTACACCAAATCCCAGTTTTACTTGCAAGATTTATTCTTTTTATTTTCTTTATCAAAGTTCTTTATTTAGGTTTACTTAGTGACTTGTGAATTTTGGAAAGTTATTAGAGGTAGCATAAAGAGCATAAAACTTGTCCTAAGTTAGATAGAATTAGATGTCATCCTAAGGCATGATATTAGACTTAGATAAGTCACACTTGATTATCACCCCTCATTAGAGATTACCCCCAAACTGTAGTGGCTAGTGCTAAGCATAAAACTTGGTCACTTTAGATGGGATTACTTGGTGAAAAGGATTATGAAAACCTTAGAATGATGAGTCATTCTATTGAAATGTGTTTACATGTGTTATGAACACCAGATGATTTGATGATGAAAATGTTGAGGCATGAGCCTTAGCCCCTTCATAAAACTGATGGTTGTGTTCGGATGCGACACCATTCCAATTTTACCGTACAACCACAATACCCGAATTTGGGTAGGGCTTGACTGGAAGTTTATATATCTTAGTATGGGTTCCCTTACGGCCGAGGTTTGAGCTGAGGCTACCTCGTGATGATTGTCCACCTGTGCAGTTCCCAAGATGACAGATGGTCATGGTTGGGAGGCCAAACTCATAGGGGAGGTTCCTATACTAGGGTGTGAAATTGAAAGGTTAGGATTGATTATCCGCATACTGAGTATGGTGATTCAGGATTGTTCCTGACGGATGTATCGAATGTTTTGGTGAAAGTGTACCACCTCTGCAGAGTGTCAAACTATTCGAATAGCCGCGTCCGCGGTTATGGACAGTTGGAGTGGCCATACTGTTCCGTCATCAGATGTTTTCAAAATTACTTGTGAAATGAATCATGCCTTTGACTTGACCACAACAGGGTCGTGATATGAAAACTAAGTTCCCACTAAAGTGTTATAAAACCTTAAACAAGTTTTCTTTACTTCTGAAATCAGTTAGAAAGAAACCTGGCTTTTTGTAAAACAACCTAGATCTTAGTATTCCTACTTGAACCACTTTACTTGTTAGTGATAGTTTGTGAGTACTTAAAGAGTACTCATGGCTTTGTGCCTGGCTATTCATATGGCCAGACTATGAGGAGGACTACCAGGATGATGGACAACAGGAAGTCTACAACAACTAGGATCATCTCCCACAATCAGCATTGCCTGTGACCCTGAAGATGGAGCTTCGCCCACTCTACCGTTGTTATAATATTCCGCTGCATTGATTGTATTAAGACTGTATCATGAGATCCTTTAATTGTAAGACCTGTATTATGGTTTGTAATGGATGATGAGCTATGGTACCAATGTGTTATGTCTCGCAAAAATGGTAATCCTGGGATTGCGATGTATGGCATAACAAGAATCTGAGATTAAAAATCCGGGTGTTGACAGTCACTGACAAACATCCTGTCAGCACGACTGTTGGTGGGTCCATTCTTTACGGAACAGAACACTGTTTCAATGCCCACGCGATAATCGAGGGGTCGGATGCATCATGAGTAATGCTCCTCTCTCTCCTATACTCATGGCGCAAATCACGTGGATCAACGCGAATCTTGGAACGGAGGTTAATAAAAGTTGAAATCTCTTTCTCCCAGATTCATTCCTCACTGTTCTTCATTGCCTCCTCGTACTCCTCGAGCGATCCGCATCATCCCCATCTACACACCCAAAAAACCCTTAGCGCCGCCAGTTCTTGAACTTCTCCAGCGAGATGGAACCATCATCAAGCTGCAAAGCGGCAATGGCAATAGGCACGGCGGCAGCGGATGAGAGGAAGCTGCGGGGCCTCTGGGTTCCAAGCGCCATGGACGAGCCGAGCCCCAACCTATGGACGACGATGGCTACCTCGTCACCGTCACATGGCAGAGCAGCGCTGGAGATGCCGTTCCCGCACCACGCGACGACGAGCAAGTCCTCTTTGCAACACATGTCGACCACGGCCTCGGCCTTCCACCATCGGAGTTCTTCACCGAAGTTCTCCAATATTACGGTGTGGAACTTCATAACCTTACTCCCAATTCCTTGCTCGAGCTTAACACTCATGCAAATCTTAGTGAGGGATTTCTTGGCATTAGGCCGAGTCTTACCCAGTTTCCGGTACTACTATGGTACTCAGAAGAATTCCATCAGTGCCGGTGTTCCTTACACCACTAGAATCCTTAGCTTAGTCCTTAGAAGAAACTGAATTTATCCTAGGATTAACGCTAGTGAATCAGTAAAGATATGGTCTAGAACTTTCTTCTATCATAAGGATATTCCAGCTCTGATTTGATCCAATGCTGGATGGATCACCGAATTCAGCCACTACAACATCACGGAGAGAGCCTGATGCACACGGTCACTAGAGACCGGAAGGACAGCCTGAGGTTTAGTCCGAGTCGCATCCCTGCGAAGGACTATAAGACCCGGATGTAGTTTTTGATAAAGGAGAGGGTGAACAAGAAGATCCCCAAAGTCTCCATGAAGATGTATACAGATGAACAACCACTGACTCCGGTGAGTTTTTCGACTCTTGTCTTGATGCATTTTGCCTATTCATCTCGTATCCGACTTTATTTTGCACTGTTGTGTTTAACAACTTATTAGCTCAAGAAGCTTCCCGGGTCTAAGCTCGCCCCTCTTGAGGGTTATCCCTCATATGAATCAGAAGCGATGGAGGTTGACAAGGTGAAGGAAGTTCCTGCCTCTGCTTCCAAGAAGCGTAAGGCCAAGGAGACTGTTGTTACCATTGGCACACAAGTGTCGCCAGTGGTTAAAATGTAAGCACCTTGTGATCTCTAGTACTTTGTACATTGTTTCTTTCCGAACCACACCTGACATACATTCTTGTGTGTTTCAGAGCTAAGTCAGTTTTGAAGAGTAAACCCAAGTTGGAGAGCAATCCGGCCAAGCAACTGCGCAAGCAGAAGCTTGAGTTATCTCCAGCCATGCCTCCTCCAACTCCAAGCAGCACTCAAACCTCAACATCGGAGGTTTCTGTTTCTCCTAGTGCTAGTTCTGTCATCCCTAATGCTGCCACAACCTCGCAACCCCTGGTTACCATTGGTAGCCAGGCAACTGACAAGGGTGAACCCATCAAGGGTAATGATCCCATGGTAATATCGCCAGGGAGAATTGACAAGATGGCCGGCTCTGCTGCCTCCGGACTGAAGCAGAAGAAGGAGGAGATTCTCAAGTTGGCGCAATCCAGCCTTGAGGAACAAATCCTTACTCCAGAGGCGGCGAGCCAGGAGATGGAGGACGTCAAGCTGGCATACCTCCTAGACCAAATTCTGGTCCGGGATAAAAATATTGAATCTAGCGAGATTCCAACGATGAGCGTTTCTCCCCTCTCCCTTGCTGAGAAAGTGTTCCACAACACGAAACTTGGATTTGATAAGTTGCACCTGGAGCACATTGTAAGTTTTCCGATTGTCGTTTGTAGTATTTATTATCATATCCTCTAGCCCCCAATCATAAAGTCGGATAAAGATCGTAACATAAGATCCGAGTTGATACTTATAGGATGCAAAAGAGGGATATAGTGTAGCCCCCAAGGCTCGTGCTGTATTTAACTTTGGTAAAGTTGCAGCCTCAGTCTTAATAGCCGTCTGACGGTATTCCGTCTTTAACTTATATAAAGTTACATATTGCAACCAAGACTTGCTCAAAAACATTTGCAGCAAGCGCAAAGAGATTAAGGCTTTGCGTCTTGAGAATTCCAATCTGCAGGTTGAGAAGGATGGGGCAGAAGGTAATCTTTTTCCGACCATCAACCTTAGTTATTTTCATAATCGAACTATTTAGGTGACTGATAGTTTTGCTTTGAAGAATTGCTGAGCCAGTCCAGCAAGATGGTGGAGGAGGACGAAAACTTCAAGGTCTGCCAAATGGAGAATGCTGAACTCCGGGATGAGCTTAAGAAGCTTAAGAATGATTCGGAAAAATCCATGAACGCCATCCTGGAGTCAAGCAATATGGAGATCGAGAGGCTCGAGAAGCTGTTGGCCCTCCATGATAAAGAACTTGATGATTTGAGGAAGGATTTTGACAGCCAGAAGGATATAGCCCAGGACACAGAAGAAGAACTGAAGAGTCTCTAGGAGGAGCATTCTCAGTGGAACCACTATGTGCTAGGTAACATTTCTGACCTTTCTTTTAGTTAGATTTTTATTTTTGGTTCTTTCCCAGATCCTATGCATCTTTTCGACTCCTCTTCCTATGAACCTCGCCTTGAGCGCATCAAATTGGTCGGAGATGTTATTTTCGACTTCCGCCAGACTCTTGAAGAGGCTGGCGAGTCGTTTAGACTTTCTGGCTTGAACAACTTGTGAGTACTCGAGATGAAGGATAGAGCGAAGGAGATTCCGAAGCTCATCGAGGATTGGAAGATTTCCTACGCCCGGACCGCTGCACAGACTGCCCTCACTATGGCGATGAGTCACCACAGTGATATGCAAATATGGCATGTCACCAAGGGCATCGCCGACGAGGACAACGAGGGTAACCCGCAAGACATCAAGGCCATCCAAGAATCTTGTGCAGGTTATGCTTGTAGCATGGCAGAGATGATGAATTATACGATGCTATTCTTCCAATCTGTCACTGTGCCTCCTTCTCCCAAAGAGCCGAAAGATAGCCTCGTCAAAGATGAAGAAGCTTCCGAGTCTCTAGAGCAAGGTGGCGACGATGTCGACTCTAGCGCTCCAAGGTATCCACCACCACCGCATGAATCTACAGCATAAAACATTTGATGCATTATCCTGAAATTCCATTTGGTCTATAATGATGGGAACAATATTTTGTTTTAAATGTGCTGGCATGTAAGAACTAATGCTTTACTACTTAGCACTTGTTGTATATATTTTGATGTGTGTGCTTGAAAATTTCTTAAGCACTTTTGTGTGTACATTGTTTGTTTTATCTGGATCTCAGCCTCGTCCCTTTCATGAGCCAGGCAACCTTTAGCACAGAAACTCTGCCGAGTCAATGGAGTGCAATTGCTAAACCAGTTTAAACTCGGAAATAGAGCCGGCTTCCAGTACCAACAATTCATTACTCGGAATATGCATGTGTCTAAGCAATCAGACAAAAAACGAAAGTATAAACATGAAATTAGATTTACACCCTAAGGTAAATGTTTTATAGATATTTAAAAATCATAACCATAATGAACATGAGTATAAAGTACTTACAAGCATCCTGGGATTTTTGAAAATGACATGCTCTTTTTAAGATGGTAAAAAACTTCTCAAAAATAATATATGAGGAACCAATAATTTATTTCTCTTTGAACATGTACATATATAATTTCAAGTAAATGTAACTAAGAATAGAAGGGACGTAGCTGTGCAATATTCCATGTACAGTCTAATTCATCCCGGTCTGTACTACCGCCAGCTCTCTTTCTCTTCTGAGTATCAGGTCTTTCCTTGATTGGTCACATATCGGTTAAGTAATATGACCCATTATGCAGAACTCGGTTGATCATAAAAGGTCCTCCCAAATTGGGGAAAGCTTGTTCTTTATTTTTTACACGAGTCGGAGAACCAAATTGCCTTTCCAGAAAGAACGATTTGCACTATTTGACTATTATACTTTCATAACTTCTGCTGATAGGTTGTAGATCTCTGATCAGCAATGACGCGAACTTATTCAACTATGTCGAGACACTTCTGACTCTTCTTCAATATACGCTTTGACTCTAGGAGACTGATAGATTAAATCACTTGGAAGAACTGCTTCTGCACCATATACCAAGAAGAAAGTAGTGTAACCAGTTGATCTGTTAGGAGTTGTACGCAAGCTCCATATCACAGATGGTAATTCTTCCGCCCAAGCCCCCACGGCACGACGAATTGGTGCCTCAAGACGAGGCCAGAGTCCTTGTAAAATGAGACTGTTTTCTCTTTCGACTTGTCCATTAGCTTGTGGGTGTGTGACTGATGCAATATCAAGTCAGATCCCTTGTTCTTCGCAGAATTCTGCTAATTATCCCATGGAAAAAATTCTCCCGTTGTCAGTGATGATAGTACGTGGATATCCGAATCTGATGATTACGTCCTCGACAAACTTTGTGGCTGTGACTTCATCACAATTTGTTACAGGTTTAGCCTCAATCCATTTTGTAAATTTATCCACCATAACTAGTAGGTGAGTAAATCCACACTTTGCCGTTCGAAATGGTCCTACCATATCAAGCCCCCAGACCACAAATGGCCATGTAATAGGGATTGTTCACAGCTGATCAGTCAGAACATGTGCTTGACAGGCATACTTTTGGTAGCCTCTGCACATTTTGACCAGTTTTTCGGCATCCGCCTTAGCTGTGAGCCAAAAGAATCCGTGTCTAAAAGCTTTTGACACTAATGACTTGGCTCCAGCATGGTGACCACACTCACCTTCCTAGATCTCTCATAAGATTTCCACTCCTTCTTCTGGAGAAATACAACGCTGGAAAACCTTAGAAACACTCTGCTTATAGAGTTCACCATTGATTATCATATAGGCTTTTGCTCGTCGGATAATCTGTCGGCCTAGAACATCCTCTTCGGGTAATTTTCCATCTATCAAGAAATCCAGATAGTTTTTTCTAGCTGGGAATTACAGACATAACTTCTACTAAAGGTGAGCCGGATTTCGTCGAATAGTCCGCATCAACTCCTCTGATAGAGGGAACTTTTTGGTGCTCTAGAAAAGTGACATCCGGGACTTGTTTCCACACAGAGCCTATTCTTGATAAAGTTTCCACTTCCTCATTTTCTACTCGAGGGATGTGTTGAATTTCAAAACCCTCGAACAATTTAGATAATTCATCCACAACAACTTTGTAAGCTGCCATGTCTCTTTTTGTATTGCAGATATTGGATACTTGCCAATATTTTTGGCCATGCTTATTCCATGTAACAGTTCTTCATATTCGGCAATATTATTGGTTACCGTGAAGTGTATCTGTAACACATAGAACAACTTATCTCCTTGGGGTGACTTGAGCACCACGCCAGCCCCCGAGCCCCCTCGTGCTCTTGACCCATCAAAATGTAGGGTCCAAAGTTCTGAGTCTGGATGACTTGTATTTTCTGCCGTATCTGTCCAATCAGCGATGAAATTAGCAAATATGTGGGATTTGATTGCTGTTCATGGCTTGTACTCAATGTCGAAAGCTGCAAGCTCTATTCCCCACTTTGTGACACGTCCTGTGGCATTGTGGTTGTTGATTATATCTCGCAGAGGAGCAATACTCACCACTATGATCTTATGCTCTTGAAAGTTATGTTGTAGCTTTCTTGCAGCAAACAATACTCCATAGGCTAAATTTTGGTAATGTGGATACCGTTGCTTCGACTATGTCAGGACTTCACTCTGGTAGTATGTTGGACGTTGCACCTTACGCTCAAGTCCTTCTTCCTCGCGCTCCACTGATGTTACCACACTCACGACTATGTTAGTCGCTGCGATGTAGAGTAACATAGGCTCCTTTGGCTCTAGCGCTACAAGAATTAGTGGATTCAAAAGTAGATCTTACAAACTTTGCAGGGCTATGTCGGCTTCCTTGGTCCAGACAAATTTGTCAGTTTTCTTCAAAAGTTTGTATAAGGGTGCGGCTCTTTCTCTGAGCCGGCTGACGAACCTCTTACTGCTGCAATGAAACCAGCGAGTCGTTGTATGTCCTTTAGGCAAGTCGGCCTGGTGATGTTTAGTATAACCTTGATTTTTTCCTAGTTCACCTCTATGCCTCTTTCAGACACGATGAAACCTAAAAATTTTCCGGCTGGGATTCCAAAGAAACACTTCGAATTTAGCATTATGTAGATATTTTGTAGGCTAAATTTTTTTCTTCTAAGTTGAAAATAAGAGTTTCCTTCTTTTTGGACATCACTGCTATGTCATCTACATATACATGGAAGTTGCGTCCGATTTGATCGTTAAGACAATGCTGCATGGTGCGTTGATATGTAGCTCCTGCATTCTTTAAGCCAAAAGGCATAGTTTTATAGTAGAAGGTTCCGAAAGGTGTGACGGAAGACGTCTTGAGTTGATCCGATTCTTTCATCGGTATTTGGTGATATATGAAATATGCGTCAAGAAAATAGAGTAATTCCTACCCTGCCTGGAGTCGATAACTTGATCTATTCTTATCAAAGGGAACGGATATTTAGAACAAGCCTTGTTCAAGGAAGTATAATCAATGCACATACTTAAATCAATAGTGTCCTTTTTAGGTACGAGTACAGGATTTTCCACCCATTGGATATTTGGATGACCTCTGCGATAAATCCGGCTAATTCTAGTAAGGCTAATTCTAGCTTTGCGCTTTTCATCATCAAACCGTCGTAAGGACTATTTGATGGGTTTAGCGTCAGGGTACACATTAAGAGAGTGTTCGACAATTTTCCTAGGTACTTCGGTCATGCCAGAAGGCTTCCATGCAAAGATATATTTATTAGCTTTGAGGAACTCGACGAGCGCGCTTTCCTATATGCGGTCTAAGACTACACCTATGTTCACCGTCTTGGAGGGATCATCTTCCTTCAGCGACGTCTTCTTCGTCTCTTCCGATGCCTTGAATTGTAAACTTGGCTTCGGCACCTCGTTCTTCGTAGCGGGCATCTCGGGCGGGTCAATGGTCTTCTTGATCTCATGGTACTCCTGGGCGTGTAGCACGGCTTCAGCAAAGGCGGCATATCCTTCCTCGCAGTCTCGTGCTTTCTTCTGGTTTCCCCGGATGGTGATAACGCCCTTTGGACCCGAAAGATTTATCATGTTGTAGATGTAGCAGGGGCGAGCGATGAACGCCCAGTAAGCCGGATGCCCGAAGATGGCGTGGTAAGAACTTTTGAACGGTACCACCTCGAAGGAGAGTGGCTAGGTCCGGTAATTGTCTTGGGTTCCGAATGTCACGTCTAGTGTGATCTCACCTAGAGAATCCGCCTGTCTCCCTGGTACAATGCTATGAAAAGTCAAGTTGTTGTGATTTAACTAGCTTTCGTGGATCCTCATGCGGTGGAGCGTCTCAATGTAGCGGATGTTGATGCTGCTACTACTGTCCATGAGAGTTTTAGAAAACTCATATCCATCAATAAGAGGATTGAAGACCAAAGGGTACTTCACCCAAACGATGTGTTTTCCTCGGGTGCTCTTTGCGGTCAAAGGTGATGGTTGCATCCGACCAATCCAAAAATTGGGGGACTGCCGGAACCGTGGCGTGGAGCTCACGAAGAACCACCTTTTTGACTTTAGCTAGCTGAGTCCCAAGGAAGCAGACATATGTGTCTTTATTTGTGGGATAATCCTTCTTTCCATCCGACTTGGCTATGCGACATCCGCTTCTTCCATGTCAGAATTTTCCTTGGGCTCCTTGCCTTTATCGAAATTTTTCTTTCCTTTTCGTCACTTGGCTATGTTGCCAACGTATTCGTCTTTCTTGATGTCGTCCTTGAAACGACACTCAGCATTGGTATGGGTAGAACCTCCATTCGCATTCAGGTTATGAACACAAGGGTTGTTGGCGATGTCGTCCTAGGAATATGATTTTCCGGGCTGTTGATCTCCTCTACCTTGGACCCAAGAAGTTCCACGGCCTCGTCCCTAGCCACATCTGCGCCCTCGTCATCCTGTGGATCTGAATGTTGTGTTGGCAGCTGCGTTGTCCTGCGCTGATTTATCTTTGGAGGTGTGCTTGCGCTTTTAAGTTTGTTGTTCTGCTTCTTGGCCTCATTCGAATTGGCCAGAATATTCAGAAGTCCATATTAATCGTCATCAGCGTCTGCATATTTTCTCGCCGTTTCTATCATAACTCTAGGTCTGTAACATGGTCACGTTTTAGTATGTGACGCAAAAGTCCGATTGGGAGTCTTGCAATGAAAGATTCAATCTCAGTTTGCTCGTTTACTCCTTCATAGGAGTTTTTTCATGTCAATCCAGCGTTCGAGGTAATCCCGACTTGTTTCTATGGGTCTTTGAGTGCAACGCTGCAAGTCTCCGACTGTGTAGGGCCTCCTGTATGTACCCTCGAAGTTTGAAAAGAACACACTTTGCATGTCATACCAGTTGTGAATCGAGTTCTATGGTAGTTCATTGAGCCATGCTCGGCCGTCTTACGCAATATGAGTGGGAGATATCAAACTGCAACCAAAATGTTTCCTCCTTTGGCGATGCAGCAAGTATCTGGCCGAGCTGCTCCTTCATAGGGTTGAATGTGTTTGGAAATACGGAAGTCAACCAGAAACTTTGTTTGACGGATATGTTGTCCAAAGCATTTGGGCCCCACATATATGTCTTCCTCCTTGTACCGCCATGCTGCAATGTTGGATTCAATGTGGTGGTGAGCATCGTTTGGCGAGAGAGACCGCCGCCTTGGACACTCGCGGCTTCTGCGTGGCAGAGTTGAATTACTGCTTCTCCTGCCACCATCGCCGTCTCCGCCCCTGCAGCTTCCATGGTTGCGATGAGATCCTCCATGGTCGCTACTGGTAGGTGATGGTGGCTCTGGCGGGTTATTTCCGGCTGAGCGGCGCGGTCCCAGAGCCTCATTGTGCTGACTCCGAGGTTGATTTCCTCGGCTCCGTCCCTTCTTTATTCAGGACGATCCGGGTCATTTCTTTGTCCTGCATTGCCAGCCGGACGGCTGGGGGTGGCATCCTTAGCCGATCTTTCTCTCGCTGGTGGCGCACCTTTGGGTCTTCCCTGTGGCATCCTTAGCCGATTATTCTGACGACTATGGGCCTGGAGAGGTACCAATGCCCTGATGGCATCTTGAGACGCAGCCGGAATAACTCCCAACCAGTCCCGTGCAGCCCTGCGAGGATGACCGTTTGATCCAGTCCTTTAGTTTTCTTCTTCCCGAGGACGATGACGTTGATCCATATCCCTACGGGTCTTTCAACAGCGCTTTGGCTTGTGCCAGTGTGACAAAATTCTGACCTTGAGGTCAGCTTGCCACTGAATGACGCGGTTGTCTTTTGCTGTTTCAATCCTTTGTCGAGTAATGCTACACATTGCCGAACCTATTTTGGTGATGGATTATTAGCAAGGATGGATCGAGAAGCTGCAGCGTTCTCCACTGGCGTGCTATAGACTCGGATCTTCTCTCCGGTTTTACTGTCAAATATATCTCTATGGACATCCGGGTTCCTATTAGCAAGAACCGGACCTCCCCTTGTCTTGTTTGGTAGTCGCTTGAATTCTGACTGGTACTGGGCATGATTGCTGTCTATCTGTCATTTGATCTCGACGATGCGGGCAGCTTCCTCGAGCAGAAACAAGCGATGCTTTTCTAGGTCCTCAGCCCTTTTCGCCAGCTCTTCTGGAGTGATATCTGAATCAGTTGGGATTGGTATAGTGAGTACATCTCCGTAGATTTCACGCTCACCCTTAGTGACAATGTGTCCATCCACAGGAGGATCAATCAGTGTGGGATTAATCGGATCTCCGTCCTGATTCTCCATCTCGATCTCTTCATCAACTTCTTCCTTGTTGGCTTCCTCTACTGGCTCCGCCGGTGTCGGGTTCTTGTTCTTATTCTTCTTCTTTGACCGCCCGGTAGCCTTAGTGTGCGTACAGGTGGAAATAATGGTGTTCGGTCCGGTACCGGGAGATAAACTTCCGTCAATACTTTCAGTCATGGTTGGCTTCTGTACCTTAGACAAATCTCTGGTGTCCATATCGTCTTGCGAGGTGAAGTCTTCGTCCATGCTATCATATGGACTCAGAGGGTTCTCCAGCTCACCTTGCGCTGGTTTGGAGGCGTATTCTGCTTCGTACGCTTCCATCTCCTTCTCGAAGTCTTGGAGTTCCTGCGACGTCAGTGATTCCGGAGGGGAAGCAGGCAAGTCAGTACTTTCTCCAATAGCATCAAGAACAGAGTCGTTACCGACTCCAACATCGACAGAGTCGGATCCAGATCCCATGTAGCGTATGAAGCAATGCTTCTTTTTCTTCATGGTTTTGAGGTAACGACACGGTTGGGTTTCCGCCTCTGCCATCTCAAAGCTCTGTTTGATCTCGGCGATTGCTTTGTAATCGATGTAGGGGCGCTTCATCATCTGCTTTATCATGTGTCTCAAGAGTGTTTTTTCTGCTGTAGCATTGGTAAAACCGGATCCGAAGCGAATATACTCCTCATCCGTGTATCCGATCTCAACAGGGATATGATATCCGGATTTTTCTTCCACTACAGGAGCGGGCTGGGTGGGTTCAGGTTTTCCGCAATCTTGAAATCTTCCGCCTCTACGGACAATGTAGATTCGGGCTTTTCTTCTGCCATGGTCAAACCCCCAGGGGTGGGTTCGGCGGGATCAGCGAAGCCGAGATAGATGTCGATCTCGCTGATAGACATGATTGTGTAGGTTTTCATGGGTTCCTTAGTCAGAATCCAGGTCTCGTCAAGAATAACGAGGGGGACATCACTGGCGTAAACCACATGACCCATTGCGATTGTTTTGCTGATTCCTACACGCACATATTCCACCCGAAATGAAGCTCCAAAGGTCACCTGCCCCACGGTGGGCGCCAACTGTTGTCGGATTGTCGACAAGTACGCCATAGGGGGTCCTAAAGGCGTTGAGAAGATGGGGTGTGAGTCGTACGGTGTTCCGGGAGCGGTGAGAACAATTTTACCTAGGTTCAGATCCGACTGCGGTGATCGGATCCTACCCCTTCTAGCAACCCAATAATATGTCGATGAGAGCCAGATGTTACAGCGGATTACAAGAGAGGTTCGCCTGTGTAAGTAGGTTGTGGTTGATCCATGATCTGGTGCCCTAAAGGCTCCCTCAGGTCCTGTTTATATAGTAACTAGGGCCTATGGTTACAGGAGAGACCTATCCGGCTACGTTACAGAGTCGGTAACTAGATAGAACTTGGACTACAAGTAATACTACAAGCCTAAGTCAGTAACTGGCAGCCCGGCTGTCGTGGTAATGGCGGCCACACTGGCGGTCGTGGTGCTCCTGGCGGTGTATCCGCGACACTGTGGTACAGGATCTTCGCTCCTATGGGGGCCCTGTCATCGTATTCTCGACAAGTACGCCATAGGGGGTCCTAAAGGCATTGAGAATATGTGGTGTGAGCCGTGCGGTGTTCCGGGAGTGGTGAGCACAAGTTTAACTAGGTTTAGATCTAACTGTGGTGATCGGATCCTACTCTTTCTAGCAACCCAGTAATATGTTGGCGAGAGCCGGATGTTATAGCGGATTACAAGAGAGGTTCGCCTGTGTGAGTAGGTTGTGGTTGATCTATGATCTGGTTGGTATTGTGCCCTAAAGGATCCCATATGGTCTGGTTTATATAGCCACCGCGACCTAGGTTTACAGGAGATACCTATCCGGCTACATTTTAGAGTCGGTAACTAGATACAGCTTGCACTACAAGTAATATTACAGGCCTAAGTCGGTAACTTTCTAGGACTTGTTGTAGCTAGAAGTGACTCCTCTTTCTCTGTCTCGACCGCTTGTGAAGCAAAGATCTAACCCGTTGGTGGGTCACCCTGGTCAGTGAGTCCTATGGGTATAACCGGAAAGTATATCCCCAACATGCCCCACTACCACCGACGCATGCATCCTAGGTGCCCTCGAACATATCCAACATACTTGGTGCGCAACTCGGACTGGCTCATTAGACGTACTCGGTGTCATACGCTGGAGGTATGCCCCACCACCCGCCTCCTGCCTCGCCAGACTCCATGCCACCCATGTACACGTTGCCATACTTTCTTCTAGGTCCCTCCTTCAACAACAATGCAATGGAGAACGTTGCTGCCTCCAACACACCGTTCCCACCACCTGAATGGATTGGACTCCGAGGCTTCATCACACGTCACTGGTAAGACGAGTAACTTGACCTCAACTCATCCCTCTTTAGGTCATGATTCTCGACATATTATTGTTGCTGATGGGTCTCAAATTCCTATTTAACCTGTAGGCTCCGTCCAAATCTCCTCTCTACCTTTATACCTACAAAATTTTCTTATCTCTCCACATATAATAAAAAATTTAATTTTGGTATGAAAATTCACTCATGACAATTATGTTTCCATCAAATTTGATCCCTTTGGTTTTTTTTGTGAAGGACCTAGCTACCAAGACCCTTCTTCTTCGCTCCAATAGTGATGCATATATCTACCCCTTCTTCGGATCCAAGACATTGGCGACCTATGGCATCAGTGTCTTGGGCATCCAAGCACATCATCTCTACCTCATTTACCATTATATTTTCTTCAAGCATGTAATAATAGCACCACTCTTCACTCCCCCCTGTGTGAGGCTTGTCAGCTTGGGTGACAACCTCGCCTCCCCTTTCCCACCTCCACAACCTCCGCTACATTCCAACTTGTCCATTGCGACTTTTGGACTTCACCCGTTGGTAGTTTCTCTGGATATGCATACTACTTAGTTGTGTTGGATGATTACACTCATTATTCATGGACATTTCCTTTAAAAAATAAATCTGATACTTGTGCCACTCTTCAGCGTTTATTTCAATATATTCTTACTCAATTTCATATTACTATCAAATTCTTGTAATGTGACAATGGTGGTGAATTTCTTATTACTGCCTTGGGTGATTTCTTTGATCAAAATGGTGTTTCCTTCCTTTTCTCATGTCCTCACACTTCCCCACAAAATGACAAGGCCGAGCCATCCTTGCGTGAGCACAAAGGATACAGGTGTATTGACATACAGACACGTCGCATTATTATTTCTCGCCATGTGGTATTTGATGAAATGCAATTTCCATATGTTTTTGCAGATTACAGCGCCCCAGCCATAGAAAATCCTACTTTTGTCCCTCCTTCCAACCGAAACCCTAGTGGGATTCGTGCGGTATCCACCCGCGCCCCATCGGGATCGCCATGGGATCCTCCTACGATCGCCTCCACCAACCCGCACGCGCCACCTCACCTCCCCGTCCCACCATCGATGTGGTCCCGCTCTACTTTGCCTGCCGCACGCCCCAGCGCTGCATGTGTCCTAGGCCCACATATGGCCCATGACACTCCCGCTGCCTCCACCCTATCCTTCCATGTCACCTGGTCCGCTCTTGCACATGGCCACACATCCCCCTCGCCTGCTGCGTCCCTGATGCCCCCGTTAGTTCCTGCTGATCGGTCGGGGTGACGTCACCACATCTCCTGTTGCGCCCGTACAGCCCCCACAGGTTCTCCCGCCCAACGCTCTCCCAATAACTCCACCCGCTAACCCACACACATGGTCACTAGAGGCAAATCCGGCTACTTCATGCCCAAACAAAATTTTCCCTCATTTCTTCCACACAATCCATTTCTCCCATACCTTCCACTTACTGATCTACTTTAGAAGACCCCAATTGGCACAATTCTATGCTTGATGAATTGCATGCCCTAATGCGGCATGACACATGGTCTTTAGTTTCTCGTCCTGCAGGTCTCAATGTGGTGACCAGGAAGTGGATTTTTTGCCACAAGTTCAATCCGGATGGCTCTCTCTTTCGCTACATGGCATGATGGGTGGTCCGTGAATTTACTCAGAAGTATGGAGTGGATTATGATGACACCTTCAGTCCTGTGGTGAAGCCGGTGACTATTCGTCTTGTTCTTAGCATTTCCACAACTTAGTCATGGCCCATTCATCAAATGGATGTGAAGAATGATTTTCTCCATGGTGAGCTCCAAGAAATGTTATATTGTGAGCAACCCTATAGTTTCATTTATTCTTCATACCCTACTCATTTGTGTCACTTGGACAAATCCCTATATGGTCTCAAACAAGCTCCACGCACCTGGTTTCACTATTTCACCACATTCATCACCTCCATTTGCTTTAACGCCTCAAAGAGTGATTCATCATTGTTCATCCTCCACCAAGGAACCTCCATGGCATATCTGCTTTTGTATGTAGATGACATAATCCTATCCGCTGACACCACACCACTCCTGCACTCCATTATTTGCTCTCTTAACCATGAGTTATCCATGAGTGATCTTGGTGATATTCATCATTTTCTTAGCATTAATGTGCATCGCACTAGTGAGGGTCTCTTTATTTCTAAGCAACAATATGCCTTGGAAATTCTAGAAAGAGCTAAGATGCTGAATTGTAGTACTATCTCTACTCCCATTGACACACATCATAAGCTCTCCTCTAAAGAAGGGGATCGGTTTGGTGATCTGACCCTATAGAGGAGCATATATGGCGTCTTACAATACCTCACACTTACCCGTCTAGACATATCCTATGCGGTGCAGCAGGTGTGCTTGTTTATGCATGATCCACGGGAATCTCATTTTGATCTTGTCAAACGCATATTGAGGTACCTCAAAGGAACATCCCACTATGGCTTACAAATTCATCATAGTTCTTCACTTGATCTCATTGCATACTCTGATGCTGATTGGGCTGGGTGTCCTGACACTCGCAAGTCCACATCCGGGTTTTGTGTGTTCCTTGGCACCAACCTGGTTTCGTGGTCCTCTCGTCGCTAGCCCACCTTCTCGAGGTCAAGTGCGGAAGCGGTGTACCGTGTAGTGGTGAATTGTATCGCTGAATCTTGTTGGTTGAGGCAGCTTCTTCAGGAACTCCACCACCCTCATGCTCATGCCAAGATTGTCTATTGTGATAATATCAGCGACATGTACATGTCATCCAATCCTGTTCAGCACCAAAGGACCAAGCATGTTGAGATTGACCTCCACTTTGTTCTAGACCATGTTGCTCTTGGGAAAGCCAAAGTTCTGCACATCCCGACTAACTCTTAGTTTGCTGACATATTCACCAAAGGACTGCCGACTTGTGTTTTTCAGGACTTTCGTTCCAGTCTAAACATTGTCATGAGTGTCATTCCAACTGTGTGGGGGTGTTGAACAATATCTTTATGCAATGTTGGCTGTCACGTTTATATCTATAACGTTGGATCCCATCCTAGTTTAGCGGCACTCCCTAGTTTATAGGATCTCAATCCTGTCGTGGCCTCCTGGTACTCTGTATTTGTAATTCTATTTTGGAAGGAATACAATCGGTGACACTTTTCCAATTTTGCTTATAGAAGTGGATGTAGAGCATAGGTATAAAGTTAAGGAATCTCTCTTGACATGTCTTCTGTTTGGAGGATGGTGAACTGATGTGTTCATACTTTATGTATGCCTTCAATACTGAATTTGCATGGAGCAAACTATGATTTAAAAATTAAAATCCTAAGACAAATGATTAAGGGTCAAGCGACATGCATCAATGGCAGTAAAGAGGGGCTAATGGTTGCAGTTGGCTGCATCCAAAGAACAAACATCACGACCTTCTACTTTTTTTGAGGGGGGAAACAGTAAGGGAAAGAACCCCCGCTGCAGCTTTTTTATTTTATTATAATAAATCTAATTTACATGATACAAGGCAAGACAAATACTGCCCTCTAACTTATAGAAAAATGATACAAAGCTACGAGGTTACAAGTTGGAACCATCTAATGAACTTTTCTCTGAAACCAATCATTGAATTGAAGATAAAACTTTTTTTTCATTATGAATTTGACCCATCTCATTTCTTGTAATAAAATTACTTTCAAACTTGTTAAATCTGTTCTTACATTTTCAAAGATATTTTTGTTTCTGCAAATCCAAATCCCCCAAGCTGTCATGATTATTATATCCATGGCAAAAGGCAGGTTTAATTTTGTTTTTATATCTTGGAAGGCTTAAAAAACAGACAATCCTTGGTCTCTATGGGGGCAGACATAATCCTCGGAGGCAAATGAACATGTCCAGAAAAGATGGACAAGCGTTTCTTCAGTGGTGTAGTTCAAAGTTGCACAGTTATATTCAGGCAAAGGACATTTTTTCCTTCCGAGAAGATTCCTTGTATTGAGTCTATACAAGAGAAGAAGCCAAACGAAAAATTTATGTTTAGCTTGACATGATGATTCCTAGATCCAAGTGAAATGAGGTGGAGCAGGCTGAGAACCAGCAAGCACTAGCTAAGCCTTCTTAACAGTAAAATCATCAGAGCCCCATATGTAATTCCACTTATTAGGATTATTTAGCTGACTACTGGACAAGAATTGTTGACAAATACCCTCAAGCTATTAAAATTCAGAGAAGGCTTGTTGAGACATAGGAATATTAAAGAGATCTTCCAGATATTCAATATGGACTATTTCATGCACCGTGACTTTAGTGTTCTTTGCATAGGACAGAAGATGTGGCAGTTCGCACTACTAGGAAAATGGCTATAGGTAATCAGCACATCCGTGGCTCACATGGTTGAAGTGCCCCACGGCTAAAACAGGCGTGGCTCACCTATGGGCAGTGCCCTACTAGTAACTAGAACAACCGTGGCGCACATGACTATAGTGCGCCACAGATATGTGTGGGCCAGAGCCCTATTGGCCGCACGCCAAACATCTATAGCGCACTATGGTCATGTGCGCCACGGTTGTTAGTGTCAACCGTTGTGCACATGGGGGGGTGCGCTACGCCTAAGCGCATGCCCCCTCTGCTGTGAAACGTCTAGAAACATCTGTGGTGTACTCTGCCTAGTGCGCCACGAGTAAAACATCCGCGCACATGGAATAGTGCGCCACGGATGTTCCTACTCCCTGTGGCGCACTAGGGCAGAGTGCGCCACGGATGTGTCGATTTTTTTACAGCACTTTATGTGCACATGTGTGACCACATCCACCACCCCACACTTCACTTTCCCCTTCTTCTTCCTCCTTAGATCTAGTCGGGATCTTCTCCTTCCCACCTCAATTTCTCCACCCATTCACCATTTTTAGCATGTAGAACTTGCTTGGGATGTTACATAAGTAATAGAGGAAGGTCTCCGGTCTCTCATCTCCTTCTCCGGTCGACGCGTGCACCTCTCCTTTCCATCTTTCTCGCGATCGGTCTCTCATCTCGGTAAGTTGTCCATGTAAGGATGTGTTCATGTGTATATGGATGATATGCTCATATGTATGTAGATGATCGATGCTCATGATGTGTGTATGGAGAGGATCGATCGATGGTCATATATGTGTGTATATGGAGAGTATCGATGATGCTCATGCATGTGTGTATGGAGAGGATAATGATATGTTCATGTGTGTATGGATCGGTCTCTCTCTCTCTTGTGTTTGTATGTGAACAAGTTGCCATTTGTTTTGCCAAAATGTTGATTCATTTCCATTTTGGCAAGACTTTGGCATTTCGCAAAGGTCCTAATTTTAGGATAGGTCATGCCGAAATTTTCTATCGACCATTGCATGCATGCATTCATTATGTGGTTTTAATAGACTTCTAATTGTACCATGTACACCGTGCAGGCAAAAATGGTCTGCATAATGAGCGAAGGCATTGTGGCTAGATTTTTGAAATGTGCGACGGCCGACATGATACGAAATAACAAGATGGATATAAGATGTCCGTGCAGAAGATGCAAACTCAACTGGGTGATCGACCCAGATTCCAGGAATCTGCAGGCGCACCTGCTCCTCCATGGTTTCATAGATGGATACACTCGTTGGATAAGCGATGACGTAGATGATGGAGACGGTGAAGGTGGCCAACATGACGATGATCATCATCACGGTGAGAACGGGCGAGATGATGAAGAGTCTCCTGGAGATGGTGAAGGTGCGGAAGCAGACCGGGATGATGATGATCTAGATGCCGGAGGAGCAGACGACGATGGAACAACGTCAGGCTGGGTGCGGGACACTTATGTGCAAGAGCTGCTTCTCAAGCAGACGAGTAACGCTAGGGCTGCCGCTAGAGAGAAAGCCAAGCTTGCGCAACTTGAGAAGGAAGCGGTTACTCCATTGTATGAAGGATGCAGGACCGATGATACCCGGTTGAATGTAACGCTCAAGGCTATGGAGATGAAGGAAAAACACAAATTGAGCGACGCAAGCTTCGACGATATGATGGCATTCTGGCACGATCGTCTCCTGGAGGGGAACACATGTCCAACTAGTATCGAGGACGCCAAGAAAATCGTCTGTCCTCTGGATCTACCGCACGTTAGGTATCACGTATGCATCAACGATTGCATCATTTATCGGGGCGAGGACGCGGAGAAAACCACATGTCCGGTAAAAGCGTGAGTCGATACAAGAAAGGGAAGAAAGCACCTCGAAAAGTGGTATGGTACTTTCCTATCACTCCTCGTTTGCAGCGCTATTTCGCGGACCCTAAGGAAGCGAAGCTCATGCGATGGCATGCGGAAAGGAAGAAGCCAGGATATGATGATGATGACCCCGAAAAGGATGAGCTGGCGCACCTTCGGATGCTAGCCGCTGGAAAGCATTGGACCTCAATTCCTGCATTGGTGGAGATTCGAGGAACATCGGGCTTGGTGCGAGCACTGATGGACTCAATCCGTTCGGTAGCTGTGAGCACGCACAGCACTTGTCCCATGTTTGTATGGATGTACAACCTCCCTCCATGGTTGTGCATGAAGAAGAAGTACATACAAATGAGTATGCTAATTCAAGGGCCGAAACAACCTGGTACCGACATCAATCTGTATCTCGGGCTGTTGAAAGAGGAGCTAGCCACGTTATGGGAATCTGGAGCCAATACTTACGACGCCATCACACAAGATTATTTCACTATGAGAGCCGCGTTGGTCACTACGGTGCAAGACTATCCAGGTTGCGGGTATATCTCGGGGCAGGTTATCCAAGGATTCTGCACATGCGTTAGGTGCATGGATAACACAAGCTATCTCCAACTAGAGAAAGATCCAGGGTCATCGAAAACCGTGTTCATGGCGCACCGGAGGTGGCTCGGCAAGAATGATCCATGGAGAAAACGTGGAGACCTGTTCGATGGCAAAGCAGAGACCCGAGGAATCCCAGAGCGTAGGAGCAGCAAAGAAGTGGAAGAGTTGTTGAAAAACTGGAAAGATTGTCCTAATCCTGGAAAGAAGCGAAAGAGGCAGCAACAAGACAAGCCGCTGATGAAGGTATGGAAAACAAGGTCTGTTTTCTGGGAGTTGCCATACTGGAAGTTTCTCCGCACGCCTCATAGCCTCGACATCATGCATATCACGAAAAACATGTGCGAGAGTCTGGTCGCCACCATAATCAACATGCCAGATAGGAAGAAAGATGGTCCGAAAGCAAGGCACGACCTGATATGCTTGGGTATCCGGAAGGAGCTTCACGGAGGGCCTACTCTCGATGATCAGGAAGATGACGATGATCATGAGTCGGAGACGACACAAGGTCGTCGGAAGGGTAAAAAGTTCAAGAAGAACGAATATTACTGCCCTCCTTCTTGCTTCACTCTAAGCCAGGATGAGATCAAACAGTTTTTTAAGTGCCTTCTAGGAGTCAAATTTCCTTACGACTACACGGGCAAGATAAGCAGATACCTAGACAAGGCGAAGCAGAGGTTCAGTGGCATGAAGTCTCACGACTGTGCCGTGCTAATGACGCAGGTACTTCCGGTCGCACTAAGAGGGATAATGGACGAGCACGTCCGTGAAACGTTATTTGGCACAATATATATGTGAATGTGCTACGACGGGATAGTTAGCCTTGTGATATGCACAAGTCCAGGAATTGTGCATCCTACTTGGCTGACTGTTCCGTCGTAGCATATTCCTGTGTTCAACGACCTATGTATATATATGAGGCATTCTTTTTGAGTTATTTTTGTCTTTTTCGAGAATATGCCGATGATTGAAATGTCGTGGCACAATATATATGTGAATGTGCTATGACGGGATAGTTAGACTTGTGATATGCACAAGTCCAGGAATTGTGCATTCTACTTGGCTAACTGTTCCGTCATAGCATATTCCTGTGTCCAACGACCTAGCTAGTTATATATGAGGCATTCTTTTCGAGCTACTTTGGTCTTTTTCGAGAATAATGCCGATGATTGAAATGTCGTGGCACACTATATATGTGAATGTGTTACGATGGGATTGTACGCCTTGTGCTATGCACAAGTCCAGGTATTGTGCATCCTACTTGGCGTACGGTTCCATCGTAGCATATTCCTGTGTCCAACGACCTATGTATATATATGAGGCATGCTTTTTGAGTTACTTTGGTGTTTTTCGAGAATAATGGCGATGTTTGAAATGTCGTGGCACACTATATGTGAATGTGCTGCGATGGGATTGTTCGCCTTGTGCTATGCATAGGTCCAGGTGTTGTGCATCCTACTTGGCGAACAGTTCCATCGTAGCATATTCTTGTGTCGAACAACCTAGTTATATATGAGGCATGCTTTTTGAGTTTGGTCTTTTTGATTTAGGAGTACTTTCTATAAGTGTATCTTCATATGCGACTTTAATTATATACGTTTTTTTTCAATCACCGGTTAATTATTAGTCAACTTATAGATGACGTGGTACGTCGTGTACAAGGGACGGGTTCCCGGAGTCTACGATGATTGGGAAGACTGCCGGAGATAGGTGCACTATTTCAGCGGCAATAGCTACAAAGGGTACAACACTATGACGGAGGCGGAAGCTAGATACACGCGCTATCTAGCGGGAGTTAGGACAAGGAACCGGATGAAGACCTACACCTTCATCGCGGCGGTGATCATGTTTATCTTCTTTGGTTGTTTATCCCGCGTTTGTGTCTAGCTAGTTTAGATGTCTAGGCGAGCTTCCGAGCTCTAACTTGTTCGATCGACACATGTATTCGCATGTCACCAACTACTACTTTGTAACTTGATCGAAACAATGTAACTTATACTATGTATTCATGTATGAGACTTATCTATATGTATTTGTTTCAATCTTGTTTTTCATATTGTGTATTTATATATATAATTGTATATCTTGTATCCGTGTGTGTATATCTGTTGTAATATTGTATATAATCTGGCTCGGAAATTAAAAAAAATAAAAAACACATCTGTGGCGCACATGATCTACCTTTTGTGGCGCACTACACCTAAAACGCACTATAGAAGCTTAGTGGCGCACTAGGTAGTGCGTCACAGAAGATCCTAGGGGTAGCGCACCTGCCCAAACATCTGTGGCGCACTAGCAGGTGCGCTACGCTGCTACCGAGAGATAGCCGTAGCGCAAGGCACGTGGCGCACTGCTAGTGCGCCACAGATGATGTTTTCAGGTGCGCCACTAAAGGCCGTTTTCCTAGTAGTGTCGAATTGAAGGCAATCATTCTCCCAAAGATCAGTAAAAAAATAAGCAGTTTTCCCATTCCTTGGCTGGCATTTTTCCATAGCTTTATAAGCATGAATGATTTTCAGGTGTGCCTTCCACCAAAAGGACCCTTCCACTTGATATCCTGGCAAATTGCCTTCTGAATAATAAGTTTACCATAAAAGATGTACCCAAGGAATATCATGGTGATTGTAAAATTTGTTCAAGTACTTGAGCAGTAATGCCGCATTTTGTATGTTCAAATTAATAACCCCCAACCCATCCTGATTGTTGGGTCTACATACTTTTGTCCATTCCACCAGTGCAGAACCTTTGGCTTATACATCAGCAGTCTTTTTCCTCCATAGACAATGCCTCATATATTTGATCACTTATTTCTTTATGGAAATAGGCACATCAAGATTACTCATGAAGAAGAGTGGCAATGAAGATAATACAGACTTGACCATTTGTAGCTTTCCTCCATAATTCAAAAAATATGCAATTCCTCCAAGTCTATATTGAACTCTCTAAACCATTGGAAGGAAGAATTCTAGAGGTGGCTTTGTCATGCTAAGAGGCAATCCAAGATAAGTAAAGGGGAGGCTACCCATGTTGCATCCAAATGATGGAGAAGTTAAACAATCTTTCTGGATGCATGTTGATGGGCATCATGCTTGATTTGTGGTAATTAACTTTGAGTCTAGTTGATAGAGCAAAGGTATTGAGAATTGTTTTCAGACAAAGCAGTTGTTTTGAATCTGCTTTCATGACCGCTAGAGTATCATCAGCATATTGAATGACAGGAAAGTCAGGACATGTAGGGCATCTAATGGGGAGTTTAATTAGATCCTTATTCATGTCAGAGTTGAGAATAGTCTGCAGGAAATCAGCTGCCAGGACAAAAAAGGGGTGATAGAGGATCACCCTGTCTAACCCCTCTTTTACAGTAGAATTTTTTCCATGCACACCATTCAGGCGGACAGATGAGTTCCCAGATTGGAAAATCAAAGTGATCCAATTAATCCATTTATCTCCAAACCCTCTTTATTTCAGGATGGCTAGGACGATTGAGTGTTCAATTTTGTCAAAAGACTTTTGAAAATCAAGTTGGAGAATTACAATTTCTTCCTTTGATTGATGGCATTGGAACATACATTCAAATTCCCAGCCAATACAATCTTGAATAGACCTTTTTTTTAGAAAACCATATTGGTTTTTATGAACAAGCTTGAGGATGATTCTCTAGAGTCTATTAGAAAGAAGCTTAATAATGATTTTGAGCACACTGTTTAGTAAGGAAACGGGCCTGAAGTCATTAGGGAGAACATGAGATTCCACCTTGGGGATGAGAATAATATATGATGAATTGATGCTCTCAAGTGATATTTTCTCATGATAGAAATCCTAGATCAACTGAATAATGTCCTTCCCAATAATAGACCAACATGATTTAATAAACTCATTATTGAAGCCATCTGGGCCAAGGGATTTATCATTTGGAAGTTCCTTAATGACATCTTCAATCTCCCTTTTAGTGAAAGGATTCTCCAATGCAGCAGATGTATCAGAGTCCATGTTATTGCTGTAAAGATCTGATAGGTTAAAATGCATTGCTGGTTTATCTGAAGAACCCATCCTCTTTTTAAAATCCTCCCAAAGGATTTGAGCTTTCCCATCATGATCATGTATTTCAATGGAGCTCTCATATTTCAGCATAGAGTAGGCCTTCTGAGTTTGGAGTGGATTAATAACATGATTCTTCAGAATATCTGTCAAGTTCCATTCAAAAATACTAAATGTCCTTAGTTCCTCCATTATATCTAGCAAATCAAAGGTTTCATTAACCTTTGTAATCAGAGTTTTAAGGCAAGGTAATATTTTTTCCCAAAGCTTGAGCCCTCTTCTAACATTATTGAGCTTGGCATTTATTTTAGTTGCACTGTCAGTGTGCCCTACCGGAATATCCCAAGCATTTTGAACAATCTTCTTGAAATCACTATGTTGAAGCCAATAATTTTCAAATCTGAAAACTTGAGCTTTAGGGATCTTTGTACCAACTGAAATGGCAAAATGTGTGTGGTCAAAGGTGGGCTTTGTCAAAGGGTAAACAAAAGAAGAAGGATATGAAATTGTCCATGAAGTTGAAGAAAAGAACCAGTCCAATCTTTCCAGGAGTGGATCTTTTTGCATGTTGCTCCAGGAATATTTTCTTCCTTTTAAAGGGAGCTCTACCAAACCAAGATTACCTATAGATTCATTGAAAATACACATATTGTTTACATCCCCACCATATTTGTTTCTATCAGATGGTTTCCTGATAAAGTTAAAATCTCCAATGATCAACCAGTCTAAGTCATCAGGCATATCAATGTTGGAGAACCAGTCAATAAACAAAGATTTTTTTCAGGCTGAGACGGGCCATAGAAATTATTCAATATCCAAGAATCATTGGAAAACTTGGAAGTGAATTTGACAGATATGGATAATTCATTTTGAAAAGCCATTTCTCCATAAAACAGACCACCATTCCAGATGATGATTGCACTATCAGAGGCACCCAAAGTAGGAAGAAAAGCAAATTTGTTGAATTTATGGGGATAATATTTTTAATGTATTCTATGTCAAAAGAATCATTGCACGACATGCTGCTTAAGTACGGAAACCATTTTGACTTGTGTGTTTAATATTACAAAATTTAATTACTTTATGTTTTTTTATGTAATGTAACAAGACATTTTTATATGATTATTTCATAAATTTTTTGCCCGATTATTTTATACTTTTGGATACATGCAAAGAAAATTAGAAATTAACTTTTGGATACACCCAAAGAAAACTAGAAAGTAAGTAGTCAAATTTTATTTTACTTTTCAGAGGATTGTTGTATAGTGCGACATCAAAATAATTAAAATTTAGGTGAAAACCGACGTGCTTCTAAAACAACACGATACGACTTGCGATATAAACATAAGATGATTTATTTTAGACCCGTTGCAATACACGTGCACTTTACTAGTTTGTCTAGATTCAGATGAATCTAGCACTAAAAAAACTAAATACCTCCAAATTTATACAACTCCGTGTTCATCATTTTTTTATTTAAGAGAGTGTTATAATTTTAAAAAATAATAATTTTCCTATGCTAAAAACAATAGTAATCTTATATCTTTATTATTAGGACACGTCTAGCAAGCGCCTCGACACTCGTTAGTTGTCTCTGTCACCCCTTCTCTCTTTGGAAAGTGATATGGGGTGGCTCGATCTTTCGCAGTAAGCGAGGGTGGTAGATAATGATAGTCGGTGTAGATAACTTGTATGATGCCCACGAACCTCTCAATCAATCCCTGATGCCAATGCAATATCTCTCAACCCTTCTAGATATTCGCAACTTCACACACTTCCGCACGAAGCTGCTGACCACGAAGCGGTTATTGCAATCTTCTAATTCCCAATGAAACATGAGATCACACAAAACTTGCAATTGGCTAAATCCCAATGGATCAACTAATCACACTTGATTGATAGTAACAACCAAACCAGATCGATATGAATTGGTGTGGGGAATTCTAGGGTTTGCACTTAGCAACACAAGAACTAGGGTTTACTTTAAACATGGTCTCAACTATGCTATGGGGGCATCCCAGGCCTTATATGGGAGGCTAGGAAGGCCAAAAACTGAAACAGAAACAAGTCCGACTCAAACTGATACATGCCGACTCTGACCAGAATTCGTACGGCGGCCAGACATTCTGGTTGTTACGCGCTAGAAAGTATGGTCGGGTCGGACACTCCGGGTGGAGTGTGCCAGACATTTCGATCTGGCTGAAAACTTCAAAGTTTCCGGGTGGTGTCCTTGTAGTGTCCGATCTGGCATACAGACTGGCAACCACCTTGTCGCTTCTCGAGTTGGCCGGACAGTCTAGTAGGAATAGGCCAGACACTCCGGTCTTCACATGAATTTTTGCTTTCTTCTTGATGATGTTTTCTTGCGCCTTCCTACCGCTCCTCCCTCACACATCCTTGGGCGGTCATCATGCTGGGATCCTCTTGCATCTCTTCTCCTCCTCTTGCCATTCTTGCTTCCTCAACGAACTTGATCATACACAAGTGCATAGACTTAGGTAGTATAAAATTATCATTAATTAAAACACCAGATTCATTTAGGAGTGAATTCACCTGTTGTTCAAGTAGCTTTGCACGAGATTGATTAATTGGTCCAATCTTGATCTTATTGGACTTGGTATTGGCAGCAACATCGACAACTTCATTAGGATTTGGTGATAGCAAATCACTAGGGATGTCCTCATCATCTCCCCCTTCAAAAGGCACCAACCTCGACACTCCAAGGTATTCTCCATCATAAGGTGTCAAATCAGCAACATTGAAACTATCACTGACACCTCCAAACACATCTCGAGGAATATCTATCTTGTAGGCATTATCATGGATCTTGTAAATCACTTCATAAGGACCAGCACTAGTTGGAAGTAACTTGGATTTATGCAACTCCAGAAATCTTTTCTTGCGAAAGTGTACCCAAACCATTTCTCCAGGCTTAAACAACACCTCCTTACGCTTCTTATATTTCTTATCATTGTTCTTTCCCTTCTTCTCAATAGCCTCTTTAGTATTCACATGTATCTTCCTCACAAAATCTGCTCTCTTTGATGCTTCCATGTTAACTCTCTCTTGGATAGGAAGAGGCAACAAATCAAGTGGCGTAATGGGTTTGAAACCATATACCACCTCAAAAGGAAAAAGCCGTGTGTTAGAGTGGACCACCCTGTTATATGAAACTCCACATGCGGCAAATACTCCTCCAATTCAGTAAGATTCTTCTTGATCATAGCTCGAAGCAATGTCGATAGTGTTCGTTTCACCACCTCCATTGACCATCAGTTTTGGGGATGACAAGTTGTGCCAAATAGTAACTTTGTCCCTAGCTTTCCGCAAAGTGTCTTCCATAAGTAGCTCATGAACTTCACATCCCTGTCAGAAACATTCGTCTTGGGTACTCCATGTAGACGCACAATGTCCATGCGAAAAAAATTAGCAATATGCCACGCATCATCGCTTTTGTGGCAGGCAATAAAGAGTGACATCTTAGAAAATCTATCCACTACCACAAAAATAGAATCATGGCCTCATTTAGTTCTAGGCAAACCTAATACAAAATCCATGCTTATATCTTCCCATGGTGTAGTAGGTGAAGGTAATGGCGTATACAAACCGTGAGGCTTCAATTTGGACTTTGAATTGTTGCATGTAATGCATCTCTTGAAAAACATGTCCACGTCACGCCTCATATTAGGCCAGTAAAAGTGATCCACAAGCCTGAGCAGCGTCTTCTCATGCCCAAAGTGACCCATGAAACCTCCAGCATGTGACTTGTAACATCTCAAAAATATTAATGAGGATATCAATTTCTAATAAACCAAAATTAGGGTTAACAAAAATCTTTAATATTAAAATATTATATAAATGCATGTGTGTTATGTTGTATGAATGCTTGAAATGCCATGTTTGTTTGTTGTAAAAGATGAGAATTGGTTTAAATATCAAAACCATATCATCTAGGTCAAATCCAAAACAAATCAAAACAAAAGAAAATCAATATATGAAGCATATGACCTAATGGTCATTTTTGCAAAAGTTAACACCTATCTCACTTTGAGCATCTCTAGCAAATGATTTCAAACAGAAAAAATTCCAGTTCTTTTCTCCCCTTGCTATACCAAGTAACACTAAACACAATGGAGATTTCAAATCTTGCAGAAACAATTTCAAATCCACTTGAGAGGCAATTCAAAATTGAATCTATCTTATGCATCAAGATAGTCATTTTTGGAAAACCATCAAAACCTTAACCACTTAGCAAACCCTTCCACCTAGAGACTACCAAGCTCATGACCAGCACACCCACCAAAAATAATTTGAAAATTTGGAAGTTTAGTTCTTGCGGCCATTTAATCAAACACTTGGTGATCCCAGTACAACCCTACCAACTATTCACTGTTTTGATCAATGTTGTGATCATCTTTGTGACCTCACCGAGCCTCCACAACGTGCCCTTAACTCTCCAAGTACCAGCCCGTGCAATGGAGATCCTCTCACTCACCATATTGACCAGTGCACTTTGTACCCGAGCTCACCCATGTCACCCCGACGCGGGCAGCAGAAAAGACACGGACATGCTGCCACAGACCGCGCCGCCGTCGCCCACTATGTCTAGGAGGTAGCCGTGACCTCACTGCCCCTGCCTGTGCACGCCTCAACCAACGACCTCCCATGAAGACGCCAGCGCACCAGCCCCCATTTAATACTTGACCATGCCCATCGGCGTGCCAGAGTGCCGAGCAATCCCACATGAACATACTGCGCCTCGCCCTCCCCTTGCGCCAATAAGTTCGCCGCGACTCCAGCGACCGCCCAAACATGCTCGTTTGACCCCGCGAGAAACGTGACCACCGTATGCCGTGACGAACGCCGATGGTTCCGCCACAAAGCACAGACGTTCTAGAACGATGGAGACCATTCCTCGCCATGCCACTGTGCGCATGACGACCCCATGAACCCCTGAGTCGACCTACACCCTTGGTTGTGCCGATAGCTTCCTGTAACAATGTCGCCGATGAGCCCGAGCCATGCCGCCGTGCCCCCTTCACCGCAGTAAAAATAGCTCCCTCCCCTGCCTCAAAACGCAACCGTTCCACTGCCCTCTCATCCAGCAACCTCTCTGACCAGTCCCTGGAGCATGGCGAACACCACATCGCCAGAATTTCACCGGAGCCCGCCTGTGCAGTGGAGAAGAGGAACCAACGCTAGGAAACGCCCCCGGAGCTGCCGCGACCACCAGTCGAACCGCCGTCGTCGACTCGCTCGTTCGCCCACCTCGCCGGACCTAGCTGGAGTCCTGGTAAGCCCCTGACGACCCCCTCCATAGCGCTAGGGTTAGCATCTTGCGCGCCCCGTGCGACGGAGACAACGACACAGAGCCGTCGATTATGCTTTAATCGTGCGTTCTAGATTAAAGGATACCGCTTCACGCTGGATGAGTCACTGACGTATGATACCAACCCCGATGCAGCCCGCCGCGCACGTGTCGCGTAGTTGGGCCAGCCCGTTATCCTTCCCGCGCAAGCCCGCAGATTCAAACTTAGATTTTTCTTTTATTTCAAAAAATCCTATATTGTAGGTAACTTTAAAATCAATTCAAGAAGATTCACTAAAACAAATTGAATGAAACCAATTTTGTTAGAAAGTAGATGAAAATCTCTAATCACTCCCATTGGATTCAAACAGTTTGAAGTTATAGATCACCCTCAGTAAAAATAACAAGATAGTAGCTTTTACCACTTCAAACATTTTTCTAAAATCAACCATAAATGATTTTGAGTTGATTCCAACATTCAAAAATCACATAGGCCAGTACCTATATGAATATGTAAAAATATATAATCTTGCATACAGTAGTTCTGGACCAAAATTAAAGAATGTCTTTATAGTCATTTCTAGTCACATAAATATTATTAAATGGCATTATTTAAACTTTGCAATTTATGCCAACCACTTTAAATCACATTCCCAAGTATTGGAATATGTGGTGATGACATGTGCCAAGATGAGCCCATATTTGAATTGAAGAATATTAAATGTTAAGTTGTTTTTCAATGAGTAGAAATTACTTTTCTAAAATAAGATAAATCACATATTGTCACTCTTTCTTGTAATGATAGAGATGATGCCATATTATCTAGTGTGGATCCTTGTGTACTAACTAGAAGTAGTTAAGTATTGTTTGGTGATTGTGTATCTCATATTTATTTATAGACGCTAGTATCAATCCGGGATACGAGGAGGAAGAATTCTACGAAGAAGAGGAAGAGAACTATGACCTCTATACCACCCAAGGCAAGCTACTTATGCAAGCTATACTATGCAAGATAGAACTATGCATACTGTTTTGCTACCCCCTTGATTATACCAATCCCAAGTTTTGCCTGTGTCACATCCCAAGATTTTCCAAATCATGTAATGTGAAAAATAAATAAACAAAATAAATTATTGTTGAATTTTAGGGTGAAAAAGAAACTTTTGTTTATAAATGGAAACGTAAAATCCCATCTTGAACAAACTTTAATTAAAGTTTCAATCCAACAAAAATCCAAATCAAGAGAAATGCATTCCTCAATGAATGTATCTGGAAATTTAAACACTTGGAAAATAAATCCAAAACCCTAAGCCCTAATGGAATAAAAACATTTCCAAGTTATCTCCAAGCCTATGGATTTGATCCATATAAAAATTTGTCAACAAACATTTACAAATGATCAAGAAAGACAAATAGAAATATTATAAAGCCATATAAATTGGTTTCATTTAAATTGAAGCCATAAATAAAATCTTATGAACATAATAAGATAAGGAAATTAAATTTCCAAAGCTAATAAAGAACCTATCTATAAATCCATACCAAATGGTGAGCAAATAATTTTAAAGGGATTTAAAAGGATAAACAAATATTAAACAAGATTTTACAAATTAGAATCACCAAGTTTGGATCTCTAAATAAAAAGATATGGAGTTTATAAGATGAAGAAAGAAATATTAAATAAGGAATATTTAAAGACCAAATTAAATCTTGGCCAGGACCATAAGAAAATGGAATGAATCTAATCCAAATCCAAATCCAAATAAAATAAAAGGATAAAGAATTTTCCAAAATAAAATAAAATGGCATAAAACAAATCCTATTAGAATAAAGACAAATCTCTAATAAGAGTAATTATATAATTCATGAGAAAATAGTATTTTGGAATTTACCCAAGTAGAATAAAAGTTGTTAAATTCAACCTAAATAAAATAAAATAAATCTTCCAAATAAAAATTTAGGGAATTAAAACTATATTTAAATCCATTGGAATTAAAACAAATACCCAATTCAAATGATTTATGAATCATATTAAATATATTCCAATTAATTCAAGGTGAATATTTTTGACACCGTATTAAACAAATAAAAACCTATTGAAAAGGTTTTGATGAAAAATTGGAATTCAAATAAGGGTTGAAAATATAAATAAATCTCATTTAATAAAGGAAAGTGCCTATTTTAAATAAAATATAAACTATAAATGAATAAAGGATTTATTCCTAAAAAGGACTTTAAATACATGATTAAAACATATTAAAAACCTACTGAAAAGTTTGGAAAGTTTTGAAATGAAAAAGAGTTTGAAATCAATTGAAAAAATTCAAAACAGGAAAAGAAAAATGAAACAGAACAAAAAAATGAAAGAGACGACCCAACCCACTGGCCCAACTAGCCCACTCCCTCTCTCTCTCAAACGCGAAGCGTTTTCTCACCGCAAAACACACCCGCGCGGACACTGAACTCTGGACCCCACTCTTTCTTTCTCTCTCACGCTGGCAAAATGACCCCACCCGGCAGACCTTCTTCCTCACCTCCCCCCGCGGTGACCACGCCCTCACCTCGCCGTTACTGGCCATTGAATGATCGTTTCAATACGCGTTACTACCGCACTAATCCCTCCCTGCGATCACGCTCGTTAACTCGCCTGCCTCTCCTCTCTCTTTCCCCTCGCTTACCCTCCCCTCTCGGCCACAAGGCTGCCTTGATTTCGCGCTTGAGCATTCTCTACTCCGACGAACTCTCCGAGCAATTACGGCGAGCACGAACCTCCCCACTGCCCCCAGAGCACACGAGTGTGATTCCCATCATCCCCTGCATCTCCCCATACCACCCACTCACTCATGCGCGCCTTGAAACATCGGCAACAACGACAACCGAGAACCGTTGTCGTCTACCTCCACTCCGGCGACACCCCCTGGTAACTTCTGACCGCCCCATCCCCTTTGACCGATGCTCACGTATTCACCTATCCCGTACGCATCTAAGTGCATGGTTTGTTTGGTTTGGTTTGACCCGTACCTTCGCCTCCGATGACGAACAGAGGAGCCCAACGCCAGGAGCATCTCCGGCGAGCAATCAACATCGACTCCGTGCGCCCATGACCATCCTGCGGCCACCTTGAGCATCACCGCGACCCAGCGAACCCGGTGAGCTTATTCCCCATCCCCCTTGCTTCCTGTATTAGCCGGAGCACCACCGCCTGAACGTGTCGCCGCCGCTCACCGTTGCTAGCGCCGCCAATCCATGACCAGACGCTTAGAGCCGTTAGATGCCGATCCAAAGGACACGATAGAAACTTAACCGAAGGGGTAAGTAACACCTCTGTGCCATGCGATGTAACTTAAATCCAACGGCCTCAGTGCGTGATCCAGACGAACCGGTACGGGCGAATAAGAATTAGCCACGTGGCTCTGATCATTTGATTAAAAACAGATTTGATCTATTAGATGCTAGATTTTGTAAAATCTATAACTTTTAATCTACACGTCCAAATTTTGCAAATTCTATATCAATGGATTCAGCAAGACAAGACCTAGCCAACCATACACTTTCTTTAGTATAAAGCTTCTGTTAAATTGATTGTTTTTGCACAAACTTGTGTATGCATGTTTAGGTTATAAAATTTATTCTAAAATGATTTTGGGGATAAAATCTTTGGCAAATGGTTTGTTTTGAACCTACTGACCATAGGAAACAAATTGTGGTTTCAAAAATGTATTTGGTGAAATAAAAGAATGAATCTTTGATTTAAAACATTTCTAGTCAAATAAAAATATGGTTTAATTATTAAAAATGGTTTTGGAAGAAAACCTTTGAGAAATGTTTTGGAAATAAATTCTCTGACCCTAAACACAAGGTTATATGGTTTGAAAACATATTTTGTGAAACCTATAGAATTTTGCCTTATTAAAAGCATTTCTTCACCACATAAAATAATGACTTGATCTAAAAATGGTTTATGAAGTAAAATCTTATACAAATGATTTTGACACTTTATAAAATTACCATTAGGTGTTTTCAAATGTTTATGAACCATTAGAAACCACTTTTTCAAATAAAACAATCCTTGACATGCTTGCATGCATTGCTTTGTTTTTATCATTTTATGTGATGAATTGCTTGAATGGTAGATTGAAATATTGTTTGCTTGATTGAATTGTAGTGACTTGAAGTGTGTGAACATTGCAAAGATCATGGAGTGAACTTATACTCTCTACCAAAAAGGCAAGTTATGCTTCATTCTTTTGACCCATTATTTTCACTATGCATTAGTGATATTTCTAAGTAGGTCTTGCATGGAATTTTGCTAAGTATAAACTATGCCATGGGAAATCCTAGTAGATGAAACCTTAGAAGAATTTCCTAAGTTAAGATTCCTAATACTATCATGCTTACCTTAGCTATTAGAAAACAAGGGTGGAATATATATTCATGCTATGGAAAATCTCTAAGTCTGTGGACTTGTGTTTTGTTTAATAAAACAACTAAGTGAATGAATCACCTGGGTGGAATGGAAGGAATGGTTTGTGTTGAGTGGTTACACAAGTCCAGGGGACTGGTGAACCTTGTGTATCACACTTGTGGAAGGCCACCCAGGAACAAAGAGATTTGAGATGTCAAATGTTGAGAAGCTTCAAGTGCAGCTACTTGGAATTATGGGCTCTTCCTGGATCATATAGGTTGCAAGAACTTAGCCAAATGGACAGTTGGTGGTAGGGGATGATAGGTTGGAACGTGTCCATTCTGGTCTAAGGGAAGGCTTCTGAAAGATCTTGTCTTGGTGAAACCAAGTCTTGTGGGGAAAGTGCACCACCTCTGCAGAGTGTAAAATCTAAGTACTTAGCCATGTACCTGGTAAAGGACAATTTGAGCATCGAGACATGGAAGCTATCAAGAATCTCATCATCCCAATTTCTAAGTTAAAAACTTGTGGGTGAACAAGGGTTGAAGGATCACCAATTTCTATTGGGAGATGCCCTGGGAAAGATTTTGTCAAGCAAAAACTTAGTGTTTTCAAATGATAAGGAAAATCTATTTTGAGCAAAGAAAGCCTAAGATCCACTTAGCCAAATGCATATAGATGATAGACTCCACTATTCTACCATAGTATCACTTGACAATACAATTCAAATGTATTGACCCTTGTGGCTGTAACTTGTTATGTTGCAGGTTTGTTTGATGTTAGTGAAGTTTATTGATTAGGATTACAAGTCTACAACCAACATGTCTGCCTGTGGCACTTTGAAGATGAAGGACCCCATGCTATTGTTATATTCTGCTGCATTGTAATGAGATAGCCAAATGAGCGATGTAATAAATTATTTTATTCCTGGTTATAAAGTTGTATTATGACCTTTGTTTCTTGATATTACATCTTAACTGTGGATGCTATATATTGATCCAGGGACTAGCATTGTAAACACAGGGATCTCTACCTTATTAAAGGTTGGGAACCTTACAGCCTGCAAGCTTTATCTTTTTATTCTTTTTGCAAAGTACTCAAGTAGTTAATTAATTGGTGATAAGTGGAAAATTAGGAAAGATGTCATCAAGAGCTTAGAACTTGATGTAGGTAGTTACACCTTATTAGCACCCCTCAATAGTGACACCCTCATTGTTATATTCTAGTGCTAAACTAATCTTGATCACTATAGATGGGAATACTTGGATAAAATGATTATGAAAACCTTGGAATGATGAGTCATTCTATTGAAATGTTTTAACATGTGTTATGGAACACAATGAGTTGAAGAGGATATTGAATGACGTATATGCCCTGACTGATAAAAACTGATGGTTGGGTTTGGATGAGATACCATTCCAATTTTACCGTACAACCACAATACCCAAGTTTGGGTAGGGATTAACTGGAAGATTTTGTGTCTTAGTATGGGTTCCCTCGAGGAACAATGTGAGTTGAGGCTACCTTGTGAATATGAATGCCCACCTGTGTAGTTCCCAGGATGATAGCTAGTCATGGCTGGGAGGAAAAACTCATAGGGGAGGTTCCTATACTAGGGTGTGTAATTGAAAGGTTAGGATTGATTATCCGCATACCAAGTATGATGATTCAGGGTTATTCCTGACGGATGTATTGAATGTTGTGGTGAAAGTGTACCACCTTTGCAGAGTGTCAAACTATTCGAATAGCCGCGTCCGCAGTCATGGACAGTTGGATAGCCATACTGTTCCGTTGTCAGATGTTTTAAAAATGACTTGTGACCTGAAGTATGACTTTGACTTGACTCCACAAGGATGTGGACATAAAACTAGTTTCCCTCTAAAGTAATCTAGACAACTAAAGTTAGGTCTTTACTATCAAGTACTTGTGAAATAAAATTGTCTTATTGCAAACAAACCTAGACCTTAGGATTCCTACTGGAATGGTATTATTGCTTTAGTGATAGTTTGCGAGTACTTAAAAGTACTCATGGCTTTGTCCCTGGCTATTACCATGGCCAGACTACGAAGGAGAGTACGACGAGGATGCACAGCAGGACGCCTACGATAACTAGGATCATCTCCCATCGTCAGCATTGCCTGTGACCTTGAAGATGGAGCCTCTACTACGCTATTATTCCGCTGCTTTGCTTTGTATTCAGACGTGATCATGCGATCAACTATTTGTGAGACTATTATGGTTTGTAATGGATGATGTACTGTGCTACCAATTCTGTTATGTCTCGCAAAAATGGTAATCCTGGGATTGCGATGTACGGCATAACAGGCATCTGGGATTAAAAATCCGGGTGTTGACAAGTTGGTATTAGAGCCATCCTGACCATAGGAGACCCTAGTTAGAATGGACGTCTGAAAAACTTAGTTTACAAAACAAATAAAGTGAGTATTTATGAGAACCTATTATCACTCTTATCCTTGAGATCCTTTCCAAAAGAAAGACATTACATTCCTCAAAATTTTTGCAATCCTACATAAAATTTGGCACGCTTGATCACCTCTCTAACTTACTCCTCTTAATTGCTTGTAGATGGAGGTTAAGTATAGCAAGTTTTATCAGCTGGGAAATAGAGGAAACCTCATCTTCGAGAGTGACCTGGAGTCAGCTTGAGGACTTTTTGGAGCACCCGCATCCGGAATTCTATGGACTCGGCTCAATGATCAACCCGGAGGGGAACTGCAATGGCTGATAGTTGCAGATATGCGAGGAAAGATGGAGGCACCCACATCTGAGAAGATCCAGTTCATCCTAAGGGTGAACAACTGGCTAGATGGATTAGCGAGAGAAATGCAGGAAGCACTTGCCTATTTGTGTGGGCAGAACATCAATCAGCTCGCCGGCACCCGCTTCGCTCACTATGCCAGGCGTGACTCCCAGGGACAGCCCTTGTCTATGCTAGGACACCCGGAGTTTAGGCACCATGTTGACTGTCTTTCCTTCATGCTACACGAGAACCAGAAAGAGCTGGACAACACCCGTGAAGACGCAAACCAAAAGCAGAGTGTCGCAGTGAAGAAGGACCATACCCTCGCCATCCTTTCTAAGGATCGCAAGTCACTTTGCCGCCTACGTGACAAGAAGGACCGCATCATTGCTCGCCTCCGTCACAAAGTTTCAACCCTGGAAGAGACCATCCATGATCGGGACATGCAGCTTGAGGAGAGGGAGCACAAAGGGGAAGATATTCATGGAGATCCCTACTCGTACCTCAGTGATGATGATGACTACTTGGAGGACATCATCCAGGAGTTCCACACTGACAATGAGGACCGCGACTTCATTGATGACGAAGAGGCCACCGGTTCTGATGAGGATTAGTAGCACCAGAGCACTGTCGTAGGTGTGAGTTGTACCCGGTCCCACTGTATCGTAGCTTGCTAGAATGGTTCTTAAAACCATCTGCTTTATTGTTGTGATGTGTTTGGAATGTGTGGTTTGTATGTGTGCTTGGAATGAATGAAAAAGAGTTGTTATCTTTGAAACCCTCTCCTTACTCAAAGTTTAAAAGCTTTTACACCAAACCCATAAACCTTAAAAAAAAATTCGCCTCATGTCTTATGATCTATCTTAGTCTTCATATGACTCGCGGTGGAAGCAGCTCATCTCAAGACCCGATGGTCCAAATTCTGCAAATGCTAGTAGCAGATCGAGAAGCCGGTAGAACCTATTGAATTGATGCACTAGCCATCTGAACCAAAAGTCCAAACTGATGGAAATAGATAGGAGTGTATTATATTCTTAACACCCCCCCTCACATCTAGGCTATTTTAGTCCTTAGCATGGGTTCGGTGCAGGCTGTAGAATCTTTTTTTATAAACTGCATGAGCAAGGTCTTGAACTTGAGACCTCTTGGGTTTGATACTATATTGAATTGATGCACCAGCCATCTGAACCAAAAGTCCGAACTGATGGAAAGAGCTAGGCGTGTATTATATTCTTAGCAGAACCGAGCGTCAAGCCAATCTTGCCACTCTTCAGCAGATCGCCCAACTAGCACATGACAACCAAGGCCATGGAAATCAGGATCATCATGGATCCAATCTTAAGAACTTCTAGAACACCAATTCTCCTATCTTTAGGAAATCTGAAGATCCCTTAGATGCTTATGACTCACTGCAAACCATGGAGAACAACTTAGAAGTTGCAGGAGTAGACGCCGCAGAGAAAGTACTATTTGCCACCCACTATCTAGCAGGTTCTGCAAGAGCATGGTGGAATAGCACACGTACAATGAACAGAGGCCAGATGGTGACTTGGGAGGAATTCAAACTCAAGTTCAGCCGAACTCATGTGCCTCCAAGTTTGATTCTGAGGATGAGGGATGAATTCAAGGAGCTAATGAAGGGGAGAATGACTGTGGTGGAATACCATGACATATTTATGTCTTTGTCTAGGTATGCCCCTGATGAGATTGGCACTGAAGCTAAGAAAAAGGAAAGGTTCCTGAATGGTCTGCATGATGAGATGCATATAGTACTAGTCAATATTCCTTTTGCCGGTCTAGAAGCTCTAGTGGATTCTTCTATCCATATGGAAGGAAAGATCAATCAAGCCACTGAGAACCGTAAGCGTCGTATGATGCATCAGCCTGGTCCCTACCATACCCCAAAGTATCGCCCTAGTTCGTCTACAAGATTTGCACCAAGGAACAACAAGACACCTATGTCTCGTCCAAACTTCCCCAATTGTAGCGGAGGAAACCTGAGGCCCGGAGGCAACAACTATAACACCGGCAACCCTAGTAACTTCAACCGTGCACCGCCAAGGACCACCACCAACAACAACAACAATACTGCCCCAAAGACTGGAAGCAATGATGTGCCTATCGCAGGGAAGGACAAGTCAATGATCACCTGCTTTGAATGTGGAATCACGGGTCACTACTCCAATGAGTGCCCCAAGAAGCTTGCTACAGCACCCAATGCCACTGCACCTACCCAGCAGCAGCGTCGTGTCCAACCTAGAAATATATTCGCTCTAGGAAACCCGCACAACCGTACCGGCCATCTGTTCCACATGAATGCTGAAGAAGCCCAAGAAGCCACAGATGTCATGCTGGGTATGTTTTCTGTTAACTTAGTACTTGCAAGAGTGTTGTTTGATTCTGGAGCATCATACTCGTTTGTTACCGAATAATTTGCATGCACTACTAAGATTCAACCAACAAATTTGAAGCATGTCATGATAGTTCAAATACCTGGGTCAACTACCAAAGCTAGAAAAATTTGCAAGGCCATACCTATCAGAATACATGGAATAGATTTCTATGCCAACCTAATAGTACTTGGAACAAAAGGTTTGGAGATAGTACTAGGAATGGATTGGATGTCGAAACATCAAGGATTAATAGACTGTGCTAAGAAAGCCATAACCATGAGCAGTAGCACCGGAGTATCAGTTGACCATGTGTCGGAGACACTGCCCCGTCAATTCAAGTGCAACAAGAGTTTAGCCCAACCAACCCTATACCAAGTCAGAGTAGTCTGTGAATACCCCGATGTGTTCCCAGATGAATTACCCGATATGCCCCTAGATCGGGATATCGAGTTTACCATTGAACTAATCCCGGAACTGGACCCATAGCTTAGAGACCCTATAGTATGAACCCAGCGGAGTTAGCGGAGCTCAAGAAGCAACTTGATGATATGATTAGCAAAGATCTGATTCAACCAAGTACGTCGCCATGGAGATCACCTGTTTTGTTTGTGGAAAAGAAAGATGGTGCCACCTATTTATGTACGGATTACCGGAAGTTGAATGATGTCACCATCAATAAAAAGTACCCACTGCCAAAGATATAAGATTTTTTTGACCAGTTGACTGGTGCCATAGTGTTTTCTAAGATTGATCTTAGAACTGGTTATCATCAACTAAAAATCCGCGCAATAGATATCCCAAAGACCGCCTTCACTACCTGATATGGATTATATGACTACAAGGTCATGTCACTTGGATTAACCAATGCCCCCGCTTATTTCATGAACCTCATGAATAAGATTTTCATGAACTTCTTGGATAAGTTTGTCATTGTTTTCATCGATGATATTCTGATCTACTCCAAATCGGAAGAAGAACATGAACAACACCTAAGGACCATCCTTGGAACCCTTAGAGAGCATCAGTTGTATGTCAAGTTCAGCAAATGTGAATTCTGTTTAAAGGAAGTAGGATTCCTAGGACATATCTTGTCGGCCGGAGGAGTTGTCGCGACCCCGCCAAGATTAAGGATGTTGAAGAATGGAAAGCCCCAACCACTCAAACTGAAGTTCGTGCATTTCTTGGATTAGCGGGAAATTACTACAAGTTTGTTGAAGGATTTTCAATCATCGCAAGGCCGATGACTTAGTTATTGAAGAAAGACAAGAAGTTTGAATGGACGGACAAATGTGAAGCGAGTTTCAAGATCTCAAGGAGAGTTTAATTTCAGCCCCAATTTTGATCATGCCGGATATCACGAAGCCCTTTTTCGTGTATTGTGATGCATCCAAGATTTGTCTCGAATGTGTGTTGATGCAAGAAGGCAAGGTGATATCATATCTGTCCAGACAAATGAAGCAACATGAGCAGAATTACCCAACCCATGACTTAGAACTGGCAGCCGTAGTCTTAGCCTTGAAGACATAGCGTCATTACCTCATGGGTAATCGCTGTGAGATTTATTCAGATCACAAGAGTTTGAAGTATATTTTCACCCAGAAGGAGTTGAATATGAGACAAATGAGATGTATATAGTTAATCAAGGATTATGATCTTGACATTCACTACCACCCCGGCAAGGCCAATGTGGTAGCAGATGCCCTTAGTAGACTGCCGTGTAGATTAAACACCATGATTATGAAAGAGCAGCCAAGTTTGCATAAGGAGTTGGAGGATTTCAGAATGGAGCTAGTTAGCGAAGGATTCCTAGCTAGTATTGAACTTCAACCCACTTGATCGGTCAGATAAAGGAAGCTCAGAAAGCAAATGCCAGTATCGACGAAATTAAGCGTCGTATCGGTATAGGGAAAGTACCCGGATTCACGGAAGATGAAGGAGTTCTATGGTAGAAGGGAAGAATCTGTGTGCCAGCAGATTCAGAGTTGAAACAAGTTATTTTCCAGGAAGCCCATGATACCATTTATTCTATTCATCCGGGAGGAAAGAAGATGTATCAGGATTTGAAGGAGCAATTTTAGTGGCACAAAATGAAAGAGAGAAGTCGGGAGCTATATCGCCAAGTGTGATATCTGTCAGAGAGTCAAAGCGGAAAACCAGCAACCCGCTAGACTTTTGCAACCTTTGCAAATTCATAATGGAAATGGGATTTAGTCGGAATGGATTTCATCACCGGTTTTCCTACCTCTAGTAGGGGAAATGATTCTATATGGGTCATAGTGGATATAGTTTCCAAGGTAGCTCATTTCATACCACTCAAGACCACTTATAAGAGTTCGAAGCTAGCAGAGTTATATATTGCTAGAATAGTCAGTCTGCATGGAACCCCCAAGACCATCGTATCAGACCGTGGAACCCAGTTTACCTCAAGATTTTGGAAGAAAGTGCAGGAAGGATTAGGAACCAAACTGAACTTTAGCACAACTTACTGATGGCCCACAAGTATAGGGGATCGCAACAGTCCTCGAGGGTAGTATAACCCAATTTATTGATTCGACACAAGGGGAGCCAAAGAATACTTATAATCCTTAACAACTGAGTTGTTAATTCAGCTACACCTAGAAATAGTCTTGCTCACATGAGTTTATCAGTAGCAACAGTTTTGTAGTAGCAATAGCAAAGTAATAGCAGCAATAAACCAAAGGAAATAGTAACAATAGTGGCAAACATTAGGATATGAGTGCGGTAGGCATAGGGATGGATTGACGGGCGTTGCATGGACGAGACTATTCATATAACTTCAAGATCTATTGAATTTGCAGATAAATAAGATAAAGCATCCAAGTATTAAACAATCATAGGCATACGTGCTCGCAATGAGAACTTGCACAACAATTTTTGTCCTGCCAGCCCATTGCAGCGGGGCCTCAAGGGAAACTACTGGCAATTAAGGTACTCCTTTTAATAGAGCACCGGAGCAAAGCATTAATACTCCATGAACACATGTGATCCTCACATCACAGTCATGCCCTCAGGTTGTCCCAATTTCTGTCACTTCAGGGCCTTTGGTTCTGGACAATGATATGTGTACAGAACTTGCAGATAAGATCACAAACAATACTATCATCATGAATCAATAATAAGTTTAGATCTGAGATCATGGCACTCGGGATAAGCACAACAAGTTGCAACAAAGTCAAATAGCACTAATAGAGATACTAGGCACCATGCCCTAACAATCTTATTCGATTACATGATAGAACTCATCCAATCCCTACCATCCCCATAGCCTACAATAGGGGATTACTCACTCATGGATGGGGGAAACATGGATGGTTGATGGAGAGGCGTCGGTGATGATGATGGCGATGATCCTCTCCAAATTCCCCGTCCTGGCAGGGTGCTAGAACGGAGTTTCTGGTTCCAAATCGCGGTTTCTCGTTGTGGCGGCGCAACGGAACTCTTTATGGAAAAATGGCGAACCCCCCTAGGTTTTTAGGTAAAGAGGCATCTTATAGGCGAAGAGGGAGGCCGAGGGCGTGCCCGAGGCGGCCACACCCCTCCTAGGCGCGGCCAGGTCTGGCCCGCGTGTCCAGGGGGTGTGGGCCCCTCGGAGCCCCACTCCATATCGTCTTCTGACTCCGTGAGTCTTCTGGTGAAATAGGTTTTTTGGCATATTTTCCGGAATTTTTCCTGATAGTTGATTTTCTGCACAAAAACTAGACACCAAGGTAATTCCGCCGAAAACAGCGTCAGTCCATGTTAGTTGTATCCAAATTGCACAAGTTTAGAAGAGAAACAATAGAAAAAGTGTTCGGAAAAGTAGATACGTTTTGGACGTATCATCTCCCCCAAGCTTAGCTTATTGCTTGTCCTCAATCAATTCAGTTGAAAACTAAGTGCGATAAAAGAACTTTCACAAACACATTGCTTCATATGATGTAAATATTATCAGCACATGAGTAGATACTTAGACAATTCATAATAAGGAGCATGCAACTAAGTTTACTCAATAGTCATTGCAAGCTATGAAGAGATTCTAACTCAATAATAATAAGTAGCATGAAACATAAACATAAGTAACATTGCAATGCTCATAAGAAGGTATGATAGAGTGGTATCTTGCTTGCCTTTGATTGAAGAGCACAACATAAATGCCAAGGAACCTCTGAAGTTCATGTGAAGACTAGATGTAAAGATATCAAAGATACAAGCATCAAAGTTATGACATAATTAACCAAGTTTTGAGACAAGCACATTACACTAAGAATGACAACTATGCTCTCAAGAAGGTTCTCAAAGAATAAGTGGTGACTCAACAAGGAAATGAAAGGGTTTTGAAAAGTTCGAAAGTCTTCCAAATGCTGAAATAATGAGGATCATGGTATCAATCGTAGAGCCATTGTTTTTACCCATGACATCAGGTGCATGCTTCTGAACTACCCATGGCAACTTTGGGATCCTGAATCTGTGATGAAAACTTTTATCCCCTTTGGTAGATTTCTTGTCTGGAATAAGGATCTGTCAAACAAGGCTAGAATTCTTGTCAAATTTCGTGCTTATGATATTGACACCCTTCCCCTGAGTGTGGTGATTGGTAAGAATGTGGCTGATGATGGCAATGGTGACTCCTGGACATGCCCCATGATTTTGCTCTCCTATACTCTGCTTGGTGCCAATGCTGATGATGAAGATCCCCTGCCACCTGATGGTGGTAACCCTAACCCCCTGCCCATGGTTCATCAGGGGTTTTGGCATGATGCACAACATGACCATGTGATGGAGGAAAATGTTGCTGACAACATAAATGTTGCACCTCTATATGCTGCAGTTGGACAAGCTGCTCCTGCAGCCAATGTTCAGAATGTACCTGTGGCTAACCTAGAGCCTGCTACCCCTCCACTATAGCCTGAGATTCAAGAAAATCAGAATATCCCTGCTGCTGAACTAGATCCAATTGCTAACCTCTCCAATCTACTTGTTAGCCTGATGGGTGGTGAAGAACATGCAAACTTCCCCAATATTGCTGGTAGCACTATCACTGGTGCTAAAGTTCCGATGAATGAATCTGTCAACAATGGCATCAACACTGTCAAAGTGACCTTGGAGATCAATACTGTCCCACCCAATCAACAAAGCACCATGCAGCATGATATCCAGATTGAGGCAAACAATGTTTCACAGGTGGTGGAGAACAATAATGCTGCAGTTAATGAAGCTGGTCCAAGGTTCATTCCAGTTCCTGCAGATAGCTCTGACAGTGTTACTGTGATCCCCAAGCCTGATAACTTCCCCAGGAGTAAAAGGAAGAAGCATGAACCTAGCTCTGTCAAATATGTCCGGAGAAGCTGCAGGATTGCAAGTCTGAATGCAGGTTTCAAAAATAAAGCAAGTGCAGATGAACATGCCTCCAATGCCCAAGTCACACCCATGAACCTCTCTGGTCACTTTGAAGCTATTGTCATGGACAACAACAATGCACCCCCACCAATTCTCCCAGTTGATACAATCCAGGCTATTGGTACCAGCTTCTGTCAGATTCCTCCTGGGGAGGTTTCTGCTTCAAACCTGAACTATGACAGTTCTAATGATAATGCTTAATCACTACTCCACTATGTCCAAAAGCATGGACAGTAGATGCTCTGTTATCCTATGATTTTATTCTAGTCTTTATCATGTAAGGTCACTGTGTCAGACTCATTTTGTTTATCATCCAAAGTCTCTGATGTGTGCAGAGCAAAACATTTATCTTATATATCTGGGTTGTACTATCCTCTATCTGAGATGATTTTATCTTATCTGGACTGCAATGATCTCCTACTCAAGATTTACTTTTGCCTACTGCCTATGTACATGAAAACCATGATTTTGGTCAGTTGGTCACACCTTTACACACAATGTAATGATCATCATAGATATAAAAACAGATCCCTCTTGTCATGTATTATCACCCAAGGTATACAGTACCTGTATATCTACTACAACAAATCTTACTTTGTTTCTAATGAGTAGACAAATCAAAATACTAGACTGGAACATTAGAGGTGTTAACTCACAGGAAAGATGGGATGACCTTGCTGACAAAATAAGTCAGAGCAATTGTAATATCGTATGTTTACAGGAAACTAAGTGAGAAAAAATTGACAGTAATTACATCAAAACATTCTGTCCTAGAAGACTTGGGCAGTTTGCATACCAACCTTCCATTGGTAATTCTGGTGGATTGATCACCATTTGGAATGGGAACATGTATAATGGCAGTGTGATCAGCCAATCATCATTTCATTTGACTGTTAAGATGCACTGCAATCTTACTAATGAGGAGTATTACATCACCAACATTTATGCCCCATGCACAAGTGATGGAAGGGCTGATTTTATTGATTGGTTCTTAAATGTTGATTCCTCTATCTTCAAATTATGGATAATTATGGGAGATTTCAATATGATCAGAAGCACTGAAGATAGAAACAGAGCAGGAGGCAATATTTCAAATATCCACTCTTTCAACTCCATCATCCAGGAACATGATCTAGAGGAAATACCACTTAAAGGGAGAGATTTTACTTGGTCAAATATGCAACAGCAACCTCTACTTGAAAAGCTTGATTGGATTTTTACATCACATGAATGGACCACTACCTTTCCCAACACTATGGCCACTCCATTGGCCAGATTGGGATCAGACCACATTCCTATATTGATACAAATCAGTACTGGAATACCAAAATCAAATTTATTCAGATTTGAGGATTATTGGTTGGAATTTGAAGGACTATCTGATATTGTGAAAAACAACTGGGCCAATAAAGGATGTTTCAAGAATGATGCACATGATCTGGCTGCTAGATTCAAAAACTACATGCTATCCAAAAATGGAGTAAATCCATCTCCAACCTCAACATTGTCATTGATAACTACAACTTTGTTTTATCTCTTTTGGATGGTCTTGAGGAACAAAGAGCATTATCTGTACCTAAGATAAATTTCAGACATATCATAAAGTCTCATCTTGCCAAACTGTTGGAAGCTAAAAGAATATATTGGAGGAAAAGAACTAATATTAGGTGGGCTAAACTTGGTAATGAGAACACCAAGTTCTTGCACTCCATTGCCACAACAAACTACAGAAACAATTATATTGCTGCACTGTTGGATGAACAGGGCAATGAAACTACTAACCATGATCACAAAGCTGCTCTATTATGGACTGCCTTCAGAGATAGACTTGGAAAAACTTCTGAAACTGAGATGAGGTTTGACCTGCAGGATCTTATCACCCCACATGATCTCACATCTCTTGAAGAACCATTTACCCAACTGGAAATTGATGATATTATCAAATTCATGCCAAATGATAAATCACCTGGACCTGATGGATTTAGTGGCTACTTCATGAAAAAATATTGGAGTATCATCAAAACCCAATTTTATAATCTTTGCAATAGATTTCACTCTGGGGAGCTGGACATTGTCAGCATCAATACTGCATACATTGCACTCATTCCAAAAATCTCAAACCCCATGAAGCCTTCTGATTTCAGGCCTATCTCACTGGTTAGCATGGCACTCAAGATTCTGACTAAGCTTATTGCCAATAGAATACAGAACATTATCATTCCAATTATAAGCAAAAACCAATATGGGTTTATCAAATCCAGAACTATTCAGGATTGTCTGGCATGGGCATTTGAATATTTACACATTTGTCACAGATCCAAGAGAGAGATCATCATCCTAAAGCTTGACTTTGAGAAAGCATTTGACATGATAGAATATAATATTATCATCACCATGCTAAAGCACTTTGGATTTGGGGAAAAGATCATTGGATGATCAGCAAGATACTTCATAGTGCTAACACCTCTGTGATACTAAATGGTGTCCCTGGAAAAAATATTAGATGCAAGAGAGGTGTCAGACAGGGTGATCCATTATCACCTTTATTGTTTGTTGCAACTGCTGAACTTCTGCAAATTATTGTGAACCATGCATGGCAGACTAATGAGTTAGATCTACCTGTTGATAATGCTTATGGACAGAATTACCCAATTCTTCAGTATGCAGATGATACACTACTCATCTTACCTGCTATTCAGGAGCAGCTCACCTATCTGAAAAATCTGCTGATAGATTTCTCCAAATCAACTAGACTTAAAATAAATTTCCATAAATCATCTATGGTCCCTATCAATATGACAACTGACATATGTAGAACATTTGCTGATAGATTTGGTTGCAGACTTGAAACTTTGCCATTCACATACCTGGGTCTACCTATGGGCACAACTAAACCCAGTGTCAGTGATCTTTCACCATTGATAAGAAAAATTTATAAAAGGCTGGCTGGTATCTCAAATTTATTATCTCACTGTTCTAGAGTTGTTGTCATCAAATCTGTAATATCTGCTATGCCTAACCATATTATGTGTGCCATGAAACTGCACTACACACATATTGACCTAGTGAACAAGTCTACAAGAACCTTTCTTTGGCATGGGAATGAAATTGAAAAAAAGGTAAATGTCTGGTTGCATGGGACAAGGTTTGCCTTTCCAAAAAAGCAGGAGGACTAGGAATATTGAAATTGAGACAACACAACAAGGCAATGATGATGAAAAACCTTTACAAATTCTACAACTGTCTGGACATGCCCTGGGTCAAACTTATCTGGCAAGCATACTATTAAAATGGTTCCCTACCAGATCACAATACACACAAGGGATCTTTCTGGTGGAGAAATTGCCTCTCATTTCTGATAGACTTCAATAATATAACTACTATTGTGTCTGGCCAGGGAAACAACACTATGTTTTGGCAGGACAAATGGCATGACACTGAGTTATGCAATAAATTTCCTAAATTATTTTCATTTGCCAAAAAACCAAAAATCAGAACTGAGGAAGCTAAGCAATATCAGATTACAGGGGAGTTAATAAGCTTGTTCCAATTGCCACTATCCCTTATTACTGAGAATCAGATGAATAGTCTTTGTATAATCCTTCAAAATTCAAATGTTCCTGGAAAAGACAGATGGACATTCCCATGGGGAGGAGACAGATTCTGTACAAAAAAGGTATATGACATCCTTATCAAAGCACCTGATGCACCAAAGCCCTTTGAATGGATCTGGAAATCTCCATGTCTTCCCAAACATAAGTTCTTCTTTTGGCTTCTATTAAATGATAGATTGAATACCAGAGAACTTCTTGTCAGGAAAAATTTCAACATTGAGGAGGACACTTGTGTCCTTTGTGAGGAAAGCTCTATTGAATCTGTTGAACATCTCTTCTTCAGATGTGAATTTAGTCAAAATTTCTGGTGGAAACTTGGAATTGAATGGAATACTGACTATCCACTGATCAATATGATTCAAGAGGCTCATGATAGATCGATGGAACAGTTCTTCAACATTACAATGATAACATGCTACTGGAGCTTATGGAATCACAGGAATAACATCATCTTTGAGCAACACACTAGGTGCATGGATAATTGTTATGGCATATTCAAATTATCAGTGGCTGATATTAGACATAGAATTAAACCCAGTTTACTGGATGGCATGCAAGCATGGCTAGATACTTTGTAATTTTCTGTGCTTTTTCTCTGTGACTCACTCTATGACTCACATCCTGTACAGTGTATTATTTATAAAATGAAAAATGACATAGTGGGGGATTTCCCCACTGTCTTTGTGTCAAAAAAATGCTGAAAGTATGGTACTCATTAGCTTTGAGCTCTCATTGCCCCTATCATAGGCATATTTAAGTGGTTAAGGTGAAAGTGAGGTCCAATATGAGTTATATGCTTGATAGACCATAATCTGGAAATCTCATGTCCCTTGAGTACGAGGGCCGCTCCTCATGCTACTCAACTTTAGTTACCAGAAAGTTCTTGTCATAGTAAATACATGCGTATCATAGAGAACCGCCAACGGGGTACCCCTTGCACATGATACATGAGCTATCCCATAATCAAAATGACAAGGCAAGTGGACAATGAGCATCTCAACAATCTTCTTATTTACCATGGGAAAATGGTGCTTTTTTCTCTCTTTCCACTTTTCAATATGTCTCTCTTTTTTTATAAGAAGAAAGCTTCATAGATTGCTCATTATGGTGACGCTGCAAGTTTCCACCATGATTATGCATGGCTTAGGCTAGCGGCCTAGGCATTTATATAACACATAAACATAACTCCATGGACTTACAAGATCCCCTTTTATTTCACACCGACGACATCCACAAACAAAAGAGCATGATATCAACTGGTTATAATATTTACAGGTGTTGAAAGCGTTCCCCGTGACAGCACGGTTCTGCTAACTCCTAGACTATAATTTGCAAGCATATAACTTTCATGGATAGTCACAATGGTTCAGGTTTATTAAGTGCAAGAAATAAAGTGTGCCATCAAGTTCGTGAGAGCTTTACTAACTAACTTTCTCATAACAGTCAAACATTTTATTTGGAAGAAAACAAGGCATAATGAATATGCACGGAATAGCAAATGATGCTAGTAGGTAGGTATGGTGGACACTTCAAACAAGTTTGGTTTTGGGGAGTTGGAAGCACGAGTAGAGCTCAGACTCAGTGCAGGTGAAGGCTAGCAATAGAGAGGGAGCGAAAAACGAGAGAGCAATAACTGTCATAATCATGCATGCAACAAAACAGGACTAATTATGTCATAAAAGTGATACAAGAACTCTGAGGCAAAATAGATCATTGAGGCTTAACTGACTATTATTCAGTCATATGCATGCGTGAGCATGTGCCAAGTCGATTCAAATGAAACATTCAGAGGAGGATACCACAATGTCATACCAAGTTATGAATAGAAAAATGCAAGCAGACATTCATATGACATGCTACAAACTATTAGCAAGCTGGAGCTAATCATAAGAGAGCAAGAACTACTAAGCATCCATAAATAACATACACCTTCCATGAAGAGACTAAGCATGCCCATAATGATGAGTATATGTACAAAAATGAAAACAAATAGAGTTCGTTACCAGCCTCTTACCTCACCTCAAATTGTCATTAATCTTCATTATTGCCCTTCACTTGTGTGGCTTGGATAATAACATGAAACCAAATTCCACTGAGGACCGCTGAACCTTGCAAAGAACTTCACAAAACCAAAGAAGAACATCAAATATTTTTGGTGTTTTCAATTTTTTTAAAGCAAGCACACAAAGCAAAAACAAACAAAGCAAAATCTTTTTGGATTTTTCTTAAGGCAAACCAAAGCTAAAAAGCAAAGAAACAAACCAAGAGAAACAACAAAAATATTTTTGGTCTTTTTGTGTTTTGGGAAATCAGAAACAAAAACCAAAAAGAAAGCAAAACATGGGTATACAAAGAATCGACAAAAGATAATATACAAATGAGTGTGATTTCGGTATACCTCCCCCCAAGCTTAGGCTTTTGGCGTAAGTGGGGCTCAATTCCAGCCTGGCCAAAAAGGTGCGCCTTCATAATGTGATGAAGAGGCCCCTTTGTCCTGGTACGTGCTCAAGGAAGCCCCTGTGTAGTGCACAGAGTGGTCATAAGAGGGCGCGTCCCCCTAGTAGTGTCCGTGGAAACCATGAATACGCAGCTGCTCATCCATCTCCTCCTTGGAGCGTGACCAAGGTCCCCTGCAAATACTGAACAAAGTGGTTTGTGGCAAAGGAATTTCCCTCTCTTCCCCGTCAGTATACATCATCCTATAAACCAAACTCTCAATGGTAGAGATAGCAGTGAAAAAGTGATGTGCTTTCATGGCAGCAAGATCAAGCCTCTAAGGAGCCAAAATTGTATCATTTGGATCAACAGAAAGTTCTAAGGCAGCAACTACACGTGCAGCAATAATACACCCATAAATGGGTCCTCTAGCAGCTAGGCGACGAGTAATGAGAGAACCAAGATTATACCTGGTTTCATTGTTGAGTGCAGCATCTAGAAAGGCCAAATGATAGTTGGAAATATTGCTAGTGTTCTCCCTACCAAGAATACTAGTGGCAAGATAATAAGCAAAATATCTGATAGCTGGGAGTTGAATATTTCTTATCTTCCCGCGCTGGACTCTACAGATAGTTACCCTGTGGTAGAGCTCCAACAAATCAACGGGTTGAGCTAGAATCTTCTTCACCTCCCAGCCATGCCAATACCCAAAATTTTGCAAAATTTCTTCAATGTCATGGTGATAGGCCTATCATAGATTTTGAATCACACATCTATCCTGAAAGGGTTGTTAGTAAAAGATAAACTCTCCACAAAAGTTTTGGTGAGCATAGCATATTGCTCACTCTCATCCTGCATATAATCAGTTAGTCCAACCCTCCAAACCAAAGTTAGGAAATCATTGAGAATCCCTGCAGCCTGCAAAAAGGTAAAACAAGGGAAGGTAGAAGGGTGCGCATCCCCATCATCTTCCTTGTTGCCAAAGCGCGGCGTAATAAGATCCTCATTGTATGATGGCCTAGCTCGGGAGGATGATCTCGAAGGCCTTATCCTCCTTGGTGAATCACTCTCAAACACTTCTCCAAAGGTGTGGTCATCCATGACCCTTTTTTCTGAAATTTTTAGATAAACATCAAACCAAGTAATTTCCTAGTTGATAAATGGTGAGAAACTACTATAAGAACTTTCTAGAGGGATAAACATGCATCAAAATGAAATTTCTAAGCATAGAACAAGCATGCAAGCTCACACAACCTGTCACCTACAGTAGCAAAATACTCAAGATACAATCTACCAATCAAAAATCTAATTGGACAAGCGGAGGAGGGACATACCAGAGAGCAATCCCTCAAAAAATCAGCAGCAAAGATGGTCTGAGCAAGGAGATCGAAAATCGGGAGCAAGAACAGTAGGAACTTGAACTTAAGAAAGTTTTCCGGTGTTTTTCGGGAGAGAGAAAGAAGTGGCTGGGAGGAGGCATCTTGGAGGGCCACATGTGGGTCCCACCCAGGCCAGGCGGTCCCTAGGGCTGGCCACGCCACCAGGGGTGTGCTGGCCTGGTGGGTTCCCCTGGCCAATCCAGGTATCCCTCTGCCCCTTTTCCGAGGAAAAATTTAATATGAATTTTCTAGAATTTTTCGGGAAACTTTATTTTTGGCCAATTTTCAGGTTATGAAAATTGATTTTCTCATAGAAAAATATTTTTTAGAAGAAACAAAAAGCAAACCAAAACCAAAACTACAGAAGTTCTAAGACACTCTAAAATGCAAACAACTAGCAAAACTAAAGCTAACAAGAGGAATAGCAATGAATGAAAGGAGAAAAATAAAGGTGAGCAAGTATAACCATTGTGAAAGCATTGCTTTGTTCATTAAAATACCTTTGTTAACAAGGTTGATCAAGTATTGTTACCAAAACAATTTAAAATGAAACAAAACTTTGCATTTCACAAAATGATTATGTTACCTCAAACTTGATAGCAATAGTCCTAATCATAATAGTTTCAAAACTTTCTTGTGGAATGGGACAATATATTTCTCTAACTTTGATGCTCTCAATATTTTCAGTGGAATTCAGGCAATAGCTCTTATCAATATTCTTGGGAAAATAGATAGTATGATCTTTGTCATTAATATTAAAAGTTACTTGCCCTTGATTACAATTGATGACAGCACCTGCAGTATTAAGAAAAGGTCTCCCAAGAATAATGGACATATTATCATCTTCAGGCATCTCAAGCACAACAAAATCACTTAAAACCAAGCAATTATGAGCCACTTGAACAGGAATATCCTCACAAATACCAACAGGAATAGTAGTTGACTTATCAGCCATTTGCAAAGATATATCTGTTGGTATCAACTTTTCTAGCTGAAGTCTCTTGTAAAGAGAAAAAGGCATAACACTAACTCCAGCTCCCAAATCACACAAAGCAGTTCTAACATAATTATTCATAATAGAGCAAGGAATAGTTGGAATACCTAGGTCACCAAGTTTCTTTGGAACCTTACCATTGAAGGAATAATTAGCAAGAAAAGTGGAAATTTCCTCATTAGGAATCTTCCTTTTATTAGAGACAATATCCTTCATATACTTTGAATAAGGAGGCAACTTAATAGCATCAGTCAAAGGAATTTGCAAAAATAAAGGTTTCATCCACTCACAAAACTTGTTATAGTGTTCTTCCTCCTTTGACTTGTGTTTCTTATTGGGAAAAGGCATAGGTTTCTGCACCCAAGGTTCTCTTTCACTACCATGTTTATTAGAAATAAAATCTTCCTTAGTGCACCTAGTGTTCTTAGTGTGCTTCTCGGGTTCTTCCTCAACTTCTTCCTTATCAGGAGCATCATTGTTATTATTACCACTCTTAGTTTCAGCATTAGCGACAAATATACTATTAGGATCTATAGCAGGTTCAGGAGGTTCCTCAACTGTTTTATGTTTCTTTTTCTTTCTTTTATGAGGACTACCACTATTTTTAGCTTGTTGAGAATCCTGCTCAATTCTTTTAGGGTGTCGTTCAGGATATAACGGATCTTGAGTGGCTATACCACTCCTAGTTCTAATTCCATAAGCATGTTTATCTCCAGAAGCATTAACTAGCATATATTTTTGTACCTTAACAAGTTGATCAATTTGGGTTTGAACCATTTGGAAGTGTTTAACAAGCATTTTAACATCATTAGCAGTTTTTACACAATATCTTCAACTCATTGATCATGAGGTTTACCATAGGGAATATCACCTTCATCAAAGTGTTGGAGAGAGTGTACCTCAGTAGTGTATGAGTGGGAATTGGCTTACATAATTCTTCTATAGGAGGTAGATTCTTCACATCTTCAGATCTAATACCTTTCTCCTGAAGACATTTCTTAGCTTCTTTCATCAATTCATCATTTAATGCAATCATTCCCATCTTCTTTGGTGTTGGTGTTGGAGTTGGTTTAGGCACAATTGGTGTAGGTGTAGTAGGCTCAGGTGTAATTAGCTCAGTTGAAGTCCAATCATCATAATTCTTGCTTATTTTAGCCATTAATTCTCCAGCTTCTGCAGGAGTTCTTTTCCTGAAAACACAATCAACAAAACTAGTTCTGTAGGTATGTCCTAGAATCATCAGTTAGTCCATTATAATAAATATCAAGAAGCTCATTTTTAGGTAATGGCCATCCAGGATGTGCATGAATCGAGGCACAAAACCTTGTCCATGACTCAGGCAATTTCTTTTCTTCTACCTGTTTAAAATCAAAAAGTTTCTGCAAAGCAGCATGTCTAGCACTAGGAGGAAAATATTTCTGAAAGAAAGAAGCAATCAAACAATTAGGGCTATCAATGGATCCAAGAGGTAATCTATTAAACCAAGCTTTAGCTTCTCCTTTTAGTGAAAAAGGGAAGATCTTTGTCACAAAGTACTTGCGCATCTTAAAATCATCAGAGAATAAGGAACTCATAGTGGAAATCTCATTCATATGAGCTACAACACTTTCATTTTCAGTCCCACAAAAAGTTTCTTTCTCAACAATGTGTATATAGGATAAATCAAGAGAGAAATCATAATCTTTATCTTTAATATCTATGGGAGAAGTAGCAAACTTAGCATCAGGAGACAGTTTAGGAATAATGGTACGTCTCTCAAGGAGACTCCTTATAGCACTAGCACCATGTGTGTTTTGACACTCTTCAATAAATTCATTAGTCATTTCAATGTAACTATCATTAATATCATATCTCTCTCTAGACTCAGGTGAGCTAACAGGTGTAATAGTGTCTTCACTAGGAGTTTCTGTGTTTCCAAAAATAGTTCAAGCAATAGTAGCATCTAGGGAAGGACCTAATGAACCACTCGCATCAAGCACATTATAAGTAACATCATGAGTATTAGAAGCAATTTCAGATTCAGCACTAGTAGCAATGTGTGTAGCATGTGTATGTGGTGGTGGTGTAACAAGCTTACTTATAACATACGATGAATCAAGAGAAGAAGAGGTGTTTAGAACTGTACCTCTTCTTGTAGTGGATGGTAAAATGGGGAACTTTCCATCACGAGACTTCCCCATGATGAAAGGAATAGCAGTGAACAATAATAGATCCAAGTGAACTTACAAATAAAGCTATGCTCCCCGGCAACGACGCCAGAAAATAGTCTTCATGACCCACAAGTATAGGGGATCGCAACAGTCTTCGAGGGTAGTATAACCCAATTTATTGATTCGACACAAGGGGAGCCAAAGAATACTTATAAGCCTTAGCAACTGAGTTATCAATTCAGCTGCACCTGGAAGTAGTCTTGCTCACAGGAGTTTATCAGTAGAAACAGTTTTGTAGTAGCAATAACAAAGTAACAGTAGTCGTAAAACAAAGTCAATAGTAACAATAGTAGCAAACAATAGGATAAGAGTGTGGTAGGCATAGGGATGGATGGACGGGCGTTGCATGGACGAGACTATTCATATAACTCCAAGATCTAGGGAATTTGTAGATAAATAAGATAAAGCATCCAAGTACTAAACAATCATAGGCATGTGTTCCATATATAGTCATACATGCTCGCCATGAGAACTTGCACAACATCTTTTGTCCTACCAGCCCGTTGCAGCGGAGCCTCAAGGGAATCTACTAGCAATTAAGGTACTCCTTTTAATAGAGCACCGGAGCAAAGCATTAACACTCCATGAACACATGTGATCCTCACATCACAACCATCTCCTCAGGTTGTCCCAATTTCTGTCACTTCAGGGCCTTTGGTTCCAGACAATGGTATTTGTACACAACTTGTAGATAAGATCACAAATAATACTATCATCATGAATCAATAATAAGTTTAGATCTAAGATCATGGCACTCGGGCCCAAGTTACAAGCATTAAGCACAAAAAGTTGCAACAAAGTCAAATAGCACTAATAGAGATACTAGGCACCATGCCCAAACAATCTTATTCGATTACATGATAGAAATCATCCAATCCCTACCATCCCCATAGACTACAACGGGGGATTACTCACTCATGGATGGGGGAAACATGGATGGTTGATGGAGGGGCGTCGGTGATGATGATGGCGATGATCCTCTCCAAATTCCCCATCCTGGCAGGGTGCTAGAACATAGTTTCTGGTTCTGAATTGTGGTTTCTGGTGGTGGCGGTGCAACAGACCTCTTTCTGGAAAAACGTCGAACTCCCCCTCAGTTTTTAGGTAAAGAGGCATCTTATAGGCGAAGAGGTAGGCCGAGGGGGTGCCCGAGGCAGCCACACCCTTCCAGGCGCGGCCAGACCTGTCCCGCGCTGCCAGGGGGTGTGGGCCCCTCGGAGCCCCACTCCGTCTTGTCTTCTGGTGAAATAGGATTTTTGGCATATTTTCCGGGATTTTTCCTAATAGTTGATTTTCTGCACAAAAACTAGACACCAAGGTAATTCTGCTGAAAACATCATCAGTCTGTGTTAGTTGTATCCAAATCAGACAAGTCTAGAGGAGAAACAATAGCAAAAGTGTTCAGGAAAGTAGATACGTTTTGGACGTATCACTTTTCACCCACAGACCGATGGACAAACGGAAAGAGTAAACCATATACTCAAGGATATGTTGAGATCTTGTGTATTGGAATATGGATCTAAATGGGAAGACTGCCTGCCTTTCGCAGAATTCTGGTATAACAACAGTTATCAGGCCAGTTTGCAAATAGCTCCATTTGAGGTTTTGTATGGAAGGATGTGTCGTACCCCCCTGAATTGGTCTCAAGTAGGATATATTCAGATATTCATACCAGACATCCTAAGAGAAGCCGAATAGAAGGTTCACAAGATCCGTGAGCACATGAAGACCGCTCAATCCAGACAGAAGAGTTATGCTGACAAGACGTCGAGACCTAGCCTTCAATATTCGAGATTTGACTATCTCAAAGTATCACCCTTGAAAGCAATGCAGCTATTCCAACTCAAAGGAAATCTTGCACCCAGATATATTGGACCCTTCAAGACTTTAAGTCGCCGAGGATAAGTATCATATCAGATAGAACTGCCAAAAGAGATGTCGGCCGTTCATGATGTGTTCCATATCTCATTACTTCGGAAATGCTTGGAAGTTCTAGAGAAGACGGAAGTTTTCAAGAACATCGATCACAAAGCCGTGGAGATCAACCCAGATTTAACCTATCATGAAGTACCCGTTCGTATTTTGGAAGAATCTTTCAGGATTAGCCGGACCAGGAGTATCAAGTTTCTCAAAATTTAGTGGAGCAACCATACTGAAGAAGAAGCCACCTGGGAACGAAAAGATTACATGAGGACGGAGTTTCCCAATCTCTTTAGTTACTAGTTTTTGCTGAATCTCGGGATGAGATTCTGTTTAAGGGGGGAAGGTCTGTAACATATCAAAAATATTAATGAGGATATCAATTTCTAATCAACCAAAATTAGGGTTAACAAAAGCTTTAATATTAAAACATTATATAAATGCATGTGTTTTATGAATGTTGTATGAATGCTTCCAATGCCATGTTTGTTTGTTGTAAATGATGAGAATTGGTTTAAAGATCAAAACCATATCATCTAGGTCAAATCCAAACCAGATCAAAACAAAATAAAATCAATATATGAAGCATATGACCTAATGGCCATTTTTGCAAAAGTTAACAACTAGCTCACTTTGAGCATCTCTAGCAAATGATTTCAAACAAAAACAAATCCATTTCTTTTCTCCCCTTGCTAGACCAAGTAGCACTGAACACAATGGAGCTTTCAAATCTTGTAGAAACAATTTCAATCCATTTGAGAGACAATATAAAATTTGAATCTATCTTATGCATCAAGATAGTCATTCTTGGAAAACCATCAAAACCTTCACCACTTAGCAAACCCTTGCACCTAGAGACTACCAATATTATGACCAGCACACCCACCAAAAATAATTTGAAAATTTGAAAGTTTGGTTCTTGAGGCCATTTAATCAAACACTTGGTGATCCCAGTACAACCCTACCAACTATTCACTGTTTTGATCAACCTTGTGATCATCTTTGTGACCTCACCGAGCCTCCACGACGTGCCCTTAACTCTCCCAGTACCAGCCCATGGAATGGAGCTCCTCTCACTCGCCATATTAACTAGTGCACTTTGTACCCGAGCTCACCCATGTCACCCTGACGTGGACACACTGCCATAGACCGCGCCGCCCTCGCCCACTATGTCTAGGAGGTAGTAGTGACCTCATCGCCCCTGCATGTGCACGCCTCGACCAACGACCGCCCCTACATGTGCACTCCTCGACCAACGACCGCCCGCTGAGACGCCAGCGCAGTCGCGCCCATTTAAAACTCGACCATGTCGATCGCTGCGCCAGAGCCGAGCAATCCCATGCGAACATGCTGCGCCTCACTCTCCCCTTGCGTCAATAAGTTCGCCGCGACTCCAGCGACCGCCTAGACATGCTCATTTGACCCCGCGAGCACTGTGACCACCGTATGCCGTGACGAACGCCGAAGGTACTACCACAGAGCACGGATGTGCTAGAACGATGGAGATCGCGCCTCGCCGTGCCACTGTGCGCGTGACGACCGCGATGAAGCCCTGCGTCTACCTACACCCTTGGCCATGCCAATAGCTTCATGTAACAACGTCGCTGACGAGCCCGAGCCATGCCGCCGTGCCTCCTTAGCCGCAGTATAAATAGCACCCTCCCCTACCTCAAAACACACACCATTCCACTCCCCTCTCACCCATCAACCTCTCTGACCCGTCCCTGGAGCAAGGCGAGCACCACATCGCCGGAATTTCACCAGAGCCTGCCGCTGCAGTGGAGAAGAGGAACCGGCGCTAGGAGCCACCCCCTAAGCTGCCGCGACCACCAGTCGAACCGCCGTCATTGAATCGCTCATTCGCCCACCTCGCCAGACCTAGGTGAAGCCCTAGTAAGCCCCCGACAACCCCTGCCATAGCGCTAGGGTTAGCATCTCGCGCGCCCAGTGTGACGGAGACGACGACGCGGAGCCGTCGATCGTGCTCTAATCGTGCACTCTAGATTCAAGGATACCACTTCTCGTTCGATGAGCCACTGACGTGTGGACCAACCCGGTGCAGCCCGCCGCGCGCGCGTCGCGTAGTTGGGCCATCCCGTTAGCCTTCCCGCGCAAGCCCATAGATTCAAACTTAGATTTTTATTTTATTTCAAAAAGCCTATATTGTAGGTAACTTTGAAAATTAATTCAGGAAGATTCACATAACCAAATTGAATGAAACCAATTTTGTTAGAAAGTAGATGAGAATCTCTAATCACTCCCATTGGATCCAAACAGTTTGAATATATACATCACCCTCAGTAAAAATAACAAGGCAGTAGCTTTTACCACTTCAAACATTTTTCTAAAATCAAACATAAATGATTTTGATTTGATTCCAACTCTCAAAAATCACATAGGCTAAGACCTATCTGAATATGTAAAAATATATAATATTGCATATAGTAGTCCTGGAAAAAATGAAAGAATGGCTTTATAGTCATTTCTAGTCACATAAATATTATTAAATGGCATTATTTAAACTTTGCAATTTATGCCAACCACTTTAAATCACATTCCCAAGTATTGGAATATGTGGTGATGACATGTGTCAAGATGAGCCCATATTTGAATTGGAGAATATTAAATCTTAAGTAGTTTTTCAGTGAGTAGAAATTACTTTTCTAAAATAAGATAAAGCAAATCTTGTCACTCTTTCTTGTAATGATAGAGATGATGCTAGATCATCTAGTATGGATCCTTGTGTGCTAACTAGAAGTAGTTAAGTATTGTTTGGTAATTGTGTACCTCATATTTATTTATAGATGCTAGTATAAATCCGGGATACGAGGAGGAGGAATTCTACGAAGAAGAGGAAGAGAACTACGAGCATTGTACCACCCAAGGCAAGCTACATTATGCATACTATTTTGCTACCCCCCTTAATTATACCAATCCCAAGTTTTACCTGCAAGCTTTATCTTTTATCCTTTTTGCAAAGTGCTCAAGTAGTTAATTAATTGGTGATCAGTGGAAAATTAGGAAAGATGTCATCAAGAGCTTGGAACATGATGTAGGTAGTTACACTTGATTATCACCCCTCAATAGTGACACCCTCATTGCTAGATGCTAGTGCTAAACTAATCTTGATCACTATAGATGGCAACACTTGGAGAAAATGATTATGAAAACCTTGGAATGATGAGTCATTCTATTGAAATGTTTTGACATGTGTTATGGAACACAATGAGTTGGAATTCCTTCAACTAGTTCCAACACCAATTCCAATATTTCCAAATCCATTCTTCCAAACCTACTGAATTGTATCATGTGTTACTTGTTTGTTTGTTTGTTGTATGCAATTATGATTGTATGCCTTCTTTTGATTGTGCCCTTGCTTCCTTGCATGTATGGTCTCTAACGGCGATAGTTGCGATTATATCAAAGACCCGATGAAGATGGCTTTGTTTATTATTATGGTATTATAAGAAGAAGTCCAGGGACACTATTGCCATATTGCTACTAGTCAGGCAAGCCACCTTCTTGCTCATACGCCTTGTCCTACTATTTTACTTATGCATGCTTTACCTACTGTTTATCAAAATTGCATCGTTTTATTATACGATGAGCTATATATGGTATTGGCTTGGATCCTCTAAGTCATTACATGTTTTTACTACTAAGTACAATACCCTCTGTGACACCTACTTGTCCATAGTATGATAGATGGTGTATCACACCATGCCCCTTTGGAAACCACATTTTAGCCGAAGCAAAACTATGGGATGGGAAGACCCTAGAAAAGCTTACAAGATGTTTTATGAGAAAACCTTGGTGAGGTTTGGCCTGCCAAGTGAGTTTTAAAAGGAAAAAGGTATTGGTTTTACAAAAATATTGGACGAAATATGGAGGAAAAAGGTTTATGAAAACGCACAGAGATTTGCAGTTTTGCCCGAAGAATTAACCCGTTCTACCACATTACTCTGGAATGGGATAGGGTTGGGCTAGAAGTTTGTCTATTCCAGTATAGGTGCCTCACAACTACGATAGGGGATGTCAATATCCTAGTGGGTGGGCCTTCTCTGGTAAAACGGTCCATGTAAAACATCGACCGTGAGAAGGAACGAAGGATCTACGGACCTCCACGTGTTACTATGAGCCCCTCATTGAAAGCACACACTTGGTGTAGTGGAAAACATGCTCCAGTTGCTTTGGAACTGTACAGGGCGTACCGGTGTTGAGAGTAAAACACTCATAGGGTAGGCACTTATATTAGAGGGGGCATTCTGAAAGTCTTGACCGGTTACTCGACCCACGATCGGTGTAGATCAGGGCAGTGTAATCGGATGATGTGGGTAAAGTGTACAACCTCTGCAGAGTGTAAATCTATTCGAATAGCCGAGTCCTCGATCATGGACGATTGGGAAGGTTGCAGTATAGGCGCTGGTTTTGATTTCAAAAATGATTTCGGAAAGACAATGGTTTGGAAATGTTTTGACCATGGGATGGTCGGAGAGGCTATTCGTTTTGACCATGGGATGGTCAGAAAAAGGAGGAAGGAGTTTGGTCATGGGATGACCGGAAGGAAAAACAAATGGGTGACCCCAATCCTAGTGTTTTACTAAACTTTTCAAAAAGGTTTCTGAAGTCGGATTGTCGACAAATACGCCATAGTGGGTCCTACTGGCATTGGAAAGATGGGGTGTGAGACGTCGGATGTTCCATGAGTGGTGAGCACAAGTTTACCCAGGTTCAGATCCGACTGCGGTGATCAGATCCTACCCCTGCTAGCAACCCAGTAATATATCGGCATAAGACGGATGTTACAACGGATTACAAGAGAGGTTCGCCTGTGCGATTTATGATTGTGGTAGTAAGATTGGTTGTGCCTTAAAGGCTCCCATAGGGATGGTTTATATAGATACCAGGACCTAGGGTTACAGGAGAGAGCTATCCGGCTACGTTATAGAGTCGGTAACTAGATACAGCTTGGACTACAAGTAATACTACATGCCTAAGTCGGTAACTCTTCTGGGCCTTGTCGTAGCTAGAACTGACTCCTCCTCTTTCTCTGACTAGGCCGCCCGTGAAGCAAAGATCTAATCCGTCGGTGGGCCACCCTGGTCAGCGAGTCCTGTGTGTATACCCGGCAAGTATATCCCCAATAGTAGCCCCCGGAAGTATCCAAGATCCATAGTCGGATAAATCGTCTAGCTTGATGGTTTATTCGTCTTGAGAATCTTGAAGAGTTCCTGAAAACTTCATTTAGTAGTGTAGGATTTCGAGTCAGTTGAGTCAGATATGTTTTGTTCCGACTTTAATCTTTTCCTTGCTCAGTTTGAAACATGAGCCGGATTTTAGAGCGGCGTGTGGGCTGACAACTTTTCAGACTAGGTATTGTCACTGACAAGAGTCCCATTGACACGACCGTTGGTGGGTCTGCTCCCTACGGAACAGAGCACTGTTTTAATGCTCACGTGATAATCGAGGGGGCGGAGGAGTTGCGAGGAAGTTACCCACCTATCTCCTATATGCATGGCGTAAATCACGCGACCAACGCACGAACCTTGGTGTAGAGGCAAATAAAAGAGAGGAGAAAACCCTTCTCTCAGTTTTATCTCTCCACCGCTTCGTTCATCGTCTCCTCATAATCCTCGAGCACTCCACAGCCATTCCCATCTACACACCATGAGAAAAAATCTCTCTCCCCCACCAATCCTTCTTCTCCAAGAGCGATGGCGTCTGCATCTGGCTCAGTAGCGGCAGGTACATCGGCGGCGGATGAGAAGAAGATGCGGGACCTCTGGGTCCCTAGCGTCATGGACGACGCCGAACTCCAGGTCATGGAGGATGAGGGATTCATTTTTGCTGGCGCATGGCGGAGCGCCTCGGGACACGCCGTTCCCGCCCCGTGCGACAGCGAGCGGGTGCTGTTTGGCATGCACATTGACCATGGCCTCAGCCTGCCACCTTCGATCTTCTTCATCGAGTTCCTCAAATACTACAGTGTGAAGCTCCATAACCTCCCTCCCAACTCTCTACTTGAGCTTAACACTCATGCAGCTCTGTGCGAGGGGTTTCTTGGCATTAGGCCAAGCCTCACCCTTTTCCGGTACTACTACGATATCCGAAAGAACTCCATCAGTGCCATTGTGCCTTACACCACTGACACTCTTAGTTTAGTCCTCAGGAGAAACTGAGTTTATCCTAGGATTAACGCTAGCCAATCTGTCAAACATTGGCCCGGAACCTTCTTTTATCGTAAGGATATTCCGACTCCTAGAAAGGCGGAAGGTCTTCCGGCCTTCGTCAATGGTGCCGCTCCCCACCAAAGTTCATGGGACCCGGAGGCGCCGAAACTGTCGAATATCTTGATCCTCGCCAAAAGGCGGATTGATTTTCTGATGAAGCACATGGGGCTCCGTGGATCCAACTTGACCCACTGCTGGCTGCAGGACCGGATTCAGCCTCTACAGCACCATGGAGACCGCCTCATGTACCAGATCAACGGCGAGAAGAAGGAAAAATGCGAGTCAGCCCGAACTGGATTCAGGTGAAGGATTACAAGACCCTCATGGAGTATTTGATCAAGGAAAGAGTGGAACAAAAAGTTCTGGATGTTTCCATGAAGATGTTCACGTCCAACCGTCCTCTGACTCCGCTAAATATTTCGAATCTGCTTTTGTGTTTTGTCATTCTTTTCTGTTCTTTCTCCGACTCTATTTTTATCGATGCTTTTTGACTTTGTCAGCTCGAGAAACTCCCCGAGTCTGAGCTAGCTCCACTAGAGGGCTATATCTCAGACGATCCAGAGGCGATGGAGGATTTGAGGTGCAAGAAGTTTCCACCTCCACCTCCAAGAAGAGCAAGGCGAAGGAAGTTGTTATCACTACTGGTAGCCAAGTGTTGCCAGTAGTTAAAAAGTAAGCACCCTGTCTTTTTGTTTTCAGTACCTTGTACCTTTCTTTCTTTCCAAAGAATACCTAACATTTGGATTTTCATGCTACAGAGCTAAAGATTTTTTGAAGAGTAAGACGAAGTTGGACAACAAACCTGGCAAGCTTCTGCTACGTTAGCAGAAGCTTGTTATCTCCCCAGCCATGACGCCACCGACCCCCTCTAGTACTCCATCAGCACTAGAGGCTTCCGCCTATCATGGTGCTGGTAACATCTCGAAATCCTTGGTCACCTTTGGTGGCCAAGCAACTAACAAGGGTGAACCCGTTAAGGGTAATGATCCCATGGTAATATCTACAGGAGTATTGGATAAAGTGGTTAGCTCTGCTATCGCTGGCCTGAAGAGGAAGAAGAAGGAAGAGATCCTCAGGCTGGCTCAGTCCAGCATTGAGAAGCAAACCCTTACCACAGAGGCAGCAAGCCAGGAGCAGGAGGAGATCAAGCTGGTCAGCCTCATGGACCAAATTTTTGTCTGGGATGCTAAGATAGAGTCTCGTGAACTCCCAGCGATAGATGTTCCCTCCCTATCCGTTGCTGAGAAAGTGTTTCACAACACTAAACACGTATTCAAGAAGTTGCACTTGGAACACATTGTAAGTTTTTGATTCTTATTTGATTGTGCTAGTCTGTAAAAACTGATGCTTTTACTATCGTAGCACTTTTGCTTGTATATATTTTATGTGTGTGCTTGAAATTTTTTGAAGCAATAGTTTTTATGCTTATACTTGTCATTTTATTTGGCTCTCTACCTCGCCCCTTTCATGAGCCGGCCAACCTTTAGTACCAAAACTTTGCCGAGCAACGGAGCCCAATTGCTAAACCAGTTTAAACTTGGAAACGAAGCCGGCTTCCAGTACCAACAATTCATTACTCGGAAAATACCCGCATCTAAGCAATCAGATAAAAACCAAAGTATACATAATAAATTAATTTTTTACCCTAAGATAACATTTTTTAGATATTCAAAAATTGTAACCAGAACGAACATGAGCACAAAGTACTTTCAAGCATTCTGAAATTTTTGAAAATGACATGCCCTTTTGGAAATAAGATGGCAAAAAACTTCTCAAAAAATAATATATGAGGAAACCAAAACATTATTTCACTTTGAATATGTACATATATGATTACAAGGAAATATAACTAAGATTAGAAGAGACATAGCTGTGCAATATTCCTTGAACAGTCTATCTCATCCTGGTTTGTACTACCGCCAGCTCACTTTCTTTTCTGAGTATCTGGTCTTTCCTTGACTGGTCTCGTATTGGTTAAACAATACGACACATTATGCAGAACTTTGTTAATCATAAAAGGTCCTTCCCAAATTGGGGAAGTTTGTGCTTTATTTTTTGCACAAGTCGGAGAACCAAATCGCCTTTCCTGAAAGAAAGGTTTTGAACTCTCTAACTATGATACTTGCGTAACTTCTGCTGGTAGGCTGTAGATCTCTGCTCAGCAACGACGCATACTTCTTTGATTATATTGAGATCATCTTGTCGAGAAATTTCTACATGTTCTTCGATATACGCTTTGACTCGTGGAGATACTGATGAATTAGATCACTTGGAAGAACTGCTTCTGCACCGTAGAACAAGAAGAAAGAAGTGTATCTGGTAGATCTGTTAGGAGTTGTACACAAGCTCCATATCACAAATGGTAATTCTTCCGCCCCAGCCCCCGTGTCATGCCGAAGTGGTGCCTTGAGACGAGGTCGGAGTACTTGTAAAATAAGACCATTAGTTCTTTTGACTTGTCCATTAGCTTGTTGATGCGCGACTGATGCAATATCGAGTCGGATCCCTTCTTTTTCGCAGAATTCGGCAAGTTCTCCCATGGAAAAATTGCTCCCATTGTCATGAATTATACTGTGCAGATATCCGAATCGAATGATCACGTCCTCAACGAACTTTCTGGCTGTATTTCCATCACAACTTGTTACGGGTTTAGCCTCAATCCATTTTGTAAACTGATCCACCATTAGTAGTAGGTGAGTAAATCCATATTTTGCCGTACGAAACAGCCCTACCATATCAAGCCCCCAGACCGCAAATGTCCATGTAATAGGGATTGTTCGCAGTTGTTCAGCCGGAACATGTGCCTGATGGGCGTACTTTTGGCAGCCTTTGCACGTTTTGACCAATTTGTCGGCATCGGCCTTAGCTGTAAGCCAAAAGAATCTGTGTCTAAAAGCTTTTGCCACTAAGGATCTGGCTACAACATGGCAACCACACTCGCCTTCGTGGATTTCTTGTAAGATTTCCACTCCTTCTTCCGAAGAAATACATCACTGAAAACGGTAGAAACACTACGCTTATAGAGCTCACCATTTATTATAGTGTAGGCTTTTGCTCGTCGGACGATCTGCTAGCTCAAGACTTCGTCTTCGGGTAATATTTCGTCTATCAGGAAATCCAGATAGGGTTTTGTCTAGCTGGGAATTACAGCCAGAACTTCTACTAAAGGTAAGTCATATTTCGTCGGATAGGCCTCATCAACTCCGACTATGGAGGGGACCCTTAAATGCGCTAAAAAGCGCCATCCGGGACTTGTTTTCGCACAAAGCCTATCCTTGATAGAGCATCTGCTTCCTCATTTTCTGCTCGAGGGATTTGTTGAACTTCTGTAACATCCCTAAAATCATGTTTCAAACTCATGCATATTATCCATGCATCCATGATCATATAGAGTTAATTTCAAACAAATCAATTCAAAAATAGGAGCATATGAGCTCATTATTTTATGTGATCAATATTTAAAACAAATAAAAATCTCCAATGTGAGATAGGTGTTCAGTGAACCAAACCTTGTGTCTTATTTCTTTCAGAGTGTATTGCTAGATTGCAAGGATTTAAACCCAAGTTTCAAAACAAATATAATTTGAAAACCAATTTCAAAACCTATATAAAACTAGTGCTATGTCACTGCTTATTTTATTTTTATTCAAATGACCAGGCCAATTCAAAGTCACCACTTGGTTTTATGCCCAGAATTGTGATTGTTGCACACCGCAAAAATCCTAAAAAGATTTGAATTCAAATAGAGTTTGAAATCATTTGAATTTGATTCCTGAAATTGAAAACAGAAAAAGAAAAGGAGAAAATAATTGGAAAAGGGCCTGTGCCACCTATCTAGCCCAACGACGGATTCAGCCCACTAAGCCCACCCGGGTTCTCTCTCTCTCTCACTCGCAGACGCACCCGAAAGGACCCACCCCCTCTCTGTTTCTCTACGATAAGCTGCGGGCCTCCTCACTGCCTTCGTCCCAAAATCGCGCCCACGACCACGTCGCCGGCCGTTCCCTCCGCCATTCACTGGCGCGTTGATTCCGCGCTTAATTGCCATTGATACCGCGCGAGATGCTCGCCCCCGCTCTGGCTATAAGACCACCTCCCCCTTGCGGCCATTTCCCCTAACAAAGCCAGACAAAAACGCCCCCAGGCTGCCCGCAATCGCTCCTGCACCGCCGTAGACAGAGCTCACTCCGGCGACCAATCCCGGTGAGCCCCTTGCGCCCCTTCTTCTCTAGTTCTTGCAGACAGCTTCGCAACTTCCTTGCGCACCTTCTGACACCATTGGTTCCTCCTATACCACCCCAGGTCGTCGTCTTTGTCAAGCACAGCAAGGTTCCGATGACGTCCTCAACTCCGGCGATTAAATTCGGTGAGCCCCTTGTTCCCCTTCGCCTCTGATTCACACGATCGTGTTCGCCATACTCTTGCGCATCTCCTGATGCCTTTTGTTCATGCTAGGGTGACCAGGAGCGTCGCCAATGTTGTCGTCCACCCGAGCCCGACGCTCTCAGCAACTCCGACGAGCCCGTGCAGCCGTGTCCGTGCGCCCCTTGCCAAGCCGTCGCCAGGTTGAGCATCAGTGCATCACTACAAACCTGGTAAGCGCCTCCGACGACCCTGAACCCCTCAGCGCCACGCCAGAGGCGAACTCGCCGCCAGTTGCCACCGCCAGCGCCGCCCATCTGTGGTCGCTTGATCGTGGACCGTAGGATCTAGATCGAGCGCGTATAATTATATCACTTATCGAAATGGTATAGATAGATCTGGACCGTGCAGATTAAGTAGATCTAATGGCCTGTGAGCGCGATCCTGAGCGAACCGGTACGCACCAATCAGGTTATGACGCGTGGCTAGAGTTTAGGTTTCAAAACAGGATTTGAATCTATTAGTTGTTTGAAATTATTTTAGCCATAACTTTTGATTCCCACGTTCAAATTTGACAAATTTTATATCAATGGAATCAGAAGAACAAGCCCTTTCCAAATATGCAATTTGTTTAATGTTTTGTTTCTGTTAAAATGGTTTTATTTACAGAAACATGTGTAGGCCTATTTTGTGTATATAAATTATTTGAGAAATGTTTTAAGGTTTAAATAAATGTTGTTTGGCAAGTTTTGAACTTGTTTATGAACCAGTACTATACACTTGTCTTGTTGAGTTTAAAAAATCACCACATATCATGTTGCATGCATCCATATAATTTTGCTTGTATCTATTTGTATGTGATTTGTTGCTATGATTCTATGTGTAGATTTTGGTGCCAATAGTGATTGTGATTGTGAGGAGTGTAGATACTCTCCAAACTACCAAGGCAAGTGGTGCTTCATGATATTTTTATCCCTATGTTTTCTACTAAGCATTAGAAATTTTTTGCTAGTCTTGCATGTTATATTTTACTTATGCTATGCTTGGGAAATCCTAGTAGTTGTAGAAATGCTAGAAATTTTCTAAGTTAAGATGCTTATCTATGCCATGCTTAGCCTAGCTAGTAGCAACCAAGGGTGGTGAAATATACATGCTATGATAAAAATATTTCTAAGTCTTTGGACTTGTGTTTTGCCTAATAAAACAACTAAGTAAATGAAACACCTGGGTGGAATGGAAGGAATGGTTTATGTTGAGTGGTTACACAAGGCCCATTTCTATGGCTTACCTTGTGTATCTCACTTGTGGAAAGCCACCCAGGAACAAAGGGATTTGAGAGGCCAAATGTTAAGAAGCTTCTAGTGCAGCCACTTGGCAATATGGGCTCTGCCAGGATCATATAGGTTGCAATAACTTAGCCATTTGGACAGTTGGTGGTAGTGGGATGATAGGTTGGAACGCGTCCATTTGGTCTAAGGGAAGGCTTCTGAAAGGTCCTGTCTTGGTGAAAATCAAGGCTTGTGGGGAAAGTGCACAACCTCTGCAGATGGAAGAATCTAAGTACTTAGCCATGTCCCTGGAAAAGGACAACTTGAGCATCAAGACATGGAAGCTATCAAGAATCTCCTCATCCCAATTTCTAAGTAAAAACTTGTGGGTGAACAAGGGTGAAGGACCTCAATGTCTATTGGTGGTTCCTTGGGAAAAGTTTTGATAAAGAAAAAGTTAGTGATTTCAACTAATAGGAAAAACCTATTTTGAGCAAAGCAAGCCTAAGCTACACTTAGCCAAATTGCATATAGTATCTAGTCCACCAAAAATTATACTAAGGTATCACTTGCCAATACTATTCCAATGTATTGAACCACTGTGGCTATAACTTGTGATGTTGCAGGTTACTCTGATGAGGATTAGGAGTCATGAGTCTACACTCAACATGTTTGCCTGTGGCACATGAAGATGAAGACTTTTATCTATTTACTTATTTAAACTCTTGTACTAGGCCTGTGGCCTTGGAGTTGTAAAGACTATGTTTGTCTCTGGAATAACTGTAATAACGACCTTTGTTTCTGTGTACTTCATCTTAAACTGTGGATGCTAGCATTCATCCAGGGACTAGCATTGCAATCACAGGGATCCTTTTCCTTTATAAAGGAGGGATCTTACAGATGGTATCAGAGCACTGTGTTTCCTGTAGGATTATGACCCTAGGATTGGAAACCACTAAGGAAAAAATTTCAACAAACTTCTACACTTGTCTATTCTTCTCGTAAACTTTTCTAATCTTCTTTCTCATCCCTATTTGTAGATGAACTCCATCAACGAAGCCGTAAGGAAAGGACCACTCATGACAATGACTTTGGAGTGTGAGACAGAAATTCCCAAGGCTCTCAAGGACCTCATGGTTGCAATGGAAATACATGGTGCAGCTGTGTACAAAGGCTTTCCTGTGATGGATGAAGGAGTTGAGTACTGGTGGGTGCAACTTCACTTGTATAAAAACAAGGAAGACAACCACAAGGAATCAGGATTCTGCATGTTCACCAATTCAGTGATGCACCCTACATTCTTTGATTCAGCAAGGGATGCATCTTGGAAGACCATCAAAGAACTTGGTGATAGAGTCAAGTGCAGAATGTTCAACATCCAAAATAACCTAAAAGAATAGAAGAAACATACCCAAGAGTTGGAGGCTACCAACCAAACCTTAAGAGGAGACATTATAGACTTAGTAATGGAGTCATGTGCTCAAGATAGAGTGATTGCTTCTAGAAATATTGTGTTAGCCAACATATCTAGTGAGTTGAGATTGTAACTTACTTCGTTAGTTGGACCACCACTTATCACCTTATTTTCCAAATGTTGATTAGAATAAGTTGAACCTTGGTTGTGGTAATGGATCCATGTATGCCATGACTTGTGTGTTTTGATTTCCAAATATATGCATGTGATGCTTTGCCTTGTGTTTATCTTAAATTGTGTTGTTTCTAACTTCTGCTATCTTATAAATAGATGCCTAATGTTACCATCAGCACTGTTGAGGAGTTCCAGGGAACTCGCTTTGGTCCTCGCATTATTGAGCTCACTACTTTGCTCAATCTCCCTCTTCCTACTATCATGGTGCTTCCCCTCACCAAGTTTGAGAGGAAAGACCTTTGGGGCTTCAAGGTCAATTAGCCCGGACGCCAGACTGAGCCTACCACGGAGGATATCATCTTCAAGCTCATGCACGATGACAAGGAGAGAGGCCTTGAGGTAGTCATGCAGGATATGATAGGACGTCTGTTAGGGAGACACTCTCTATAGGTTAGAGGTACTCACTTCCACGTCTTCGGTAGACGTGATGAGGATGGAGAGGCCATAGACTTCGAGGACACTTCGAGGGAGACAGCGGAGCCGATTCGCCTATACCTCCAGGACTTAGAAGTTCTTCTTAGGCACGTGGACACTGATAGGACCAACGTCATGCTTAGCAATGACGAACTCCAGGTGCAGCTTCGTGAGAAGGACAAGCTCTTTGCGGAGCAAGATGAGATAGTCAAGGAGATGGAGGCAAAGTTCGAGAGCCAGGACAGAAAGTTCAAGAGTCAAGAGAAGCGAGTCCAAGATAGGAACAAGAGGATTCGGGACATGACTGAAGAACTGTAGGCCAAGGACTTCGAGCTCGAGCATCAGCAGACTATGATTGAGAGGCTTCGTTCTCAGAAGAGGGCTCTCAAAGCCAAAGTAGAGACCTTGACCGCCAATGTCGAGGAATACAAGACCGCTATGGAGAATGCAGGTCTTACTTTTGTTGAGGAGGTTGATGCCGAGGAGTAGTGATGAATACTCATTTATCATTTATTTATCATACTTTATTTGAGTCACAATGACCATCCAACATGTGGATGGCTTGTTATTTGTGTGTTTACTTTGCGAACTTGTCGTTTTGGTTGTTGAACTATTATTGTTATGATGCATGCTTGGTGATTGTTTATGTGATGTATTGTGCATGAAAGCATCTCTGGGTATCTCATTCTTATCTCTATTGAACAAACCACAGATGCCTCCCCGTCGTGCCAATCCCAACCCCAATAACAACAACATCACTCCTGAGATGCAGCAAATGATGACAGCTCAGACTCAGCTGATGCAAATGATGACTACGTTCATCCAGAACCAGAACAACAACAACAACAACAACCCACCGGGTTTTGACATGCTTACCAGGTTCTTGAGATTGAGGCCAGCAAAGTTCTCAGGAACAACTGATCCTATGGTGGCCAATGATTGGCTACGCTCTGTGAACAAGGACTTGGTAACAGTTGGCTGTACTGATGAAGAGAAAGTCAGATTTGCAGCTCACTTGTTGGAAGGACCAGCAGCCACTTGGTGGGATAACTTCCAAATCACCACTCCCATTGCAGATGTGACATGGGCTATCTTTGAAGATGGCTTTCGTACTGCTCACATCTCATCCGGAGTGATGAGTTTGAAGAAGAAAGAGTTCCATAATATGAAGCAGCGCCACCGCAGCGTGGCTGAGTATATTGAGGAGTTCAACAATCTGGCGCGTTATGCACCGGATGAAGTTGACACTGATGCTAAGAGGAAGGAAAAATTCCTTGAAGGGTTGAATGATGAACTAAACCTGCAGCTATCAGTGGCCTATGTTCCCACATACCAGTATCTTTGTGATAAGGCTGCTATTTTGGAGAACAAAATGAAGCAAGTTGAGAGTAGAAAGAGAAAGCACTCGGACAAGCACAGCTCGGGATCGTCCCACAAGCGTTCCCATTATGATGATAGTGGAAGCTCAGGAACCCACAAGCATGGGAAATTCAACAAGCACCACAACCACAACCGTCATCATGACAACAAGCATCACCGTAGTCATGACAATGACAAGTACAAGAACCACAAGTGTGGATATAAGAGCCACCACAGTGGTAGTGGAAGTGGCAGTGGAAGCCAGCCTGTCAAGAAAGATATCGGTCAGGTTGAGTGTTTCAAGTGCAAGAAGATGGGGCATTATGCAAATGAATGCCCAGAAAAGAAAGTTGAAGGACCCAACAAGCCCAACCCTTTTCAGAAGGGACAAGTGAACCACATCAATGTGGAGGAAATCTATGAAGAGCCAGATGCTGTTGCTGGTAAGTTCAAACTCAATTCTATTCCAGCACTTGTTCTTTTTTATACTGGAGCATCGCATTCATTCATATCAAAAGCATTTGTGGATAGAAATGGGTTTCCAACTAAAAACATTGGGTGTCCAATAAAAGTTAGTTCTCCAGGTGGAGATATGATAGTAAGTCTTGGATGCCGGGATCTAGTAATAGAGTTTGGAAAGCATAAGTTTCCAGTGAGTCTGATAATCCTAGATTCCCAAGGACTGGATGTAATTTTCGGAATGGATTGGATGGCTAAGTATGAAGGAGTACTAGATTGTGCTAATCATACTGTTGCACTCACAACCCCGGAAAGAAAACGGATTAAATTCAAGTCTAACTTTGAATCAAAAGGGAGTAAGCTAAATTCTCTTAAGGGGGTTAGCATAGACAGTGTGCCAATTGTGAGTGAATATCCGGATGTGTTTCCTGAAGAATTGCCGGGAATGCCACCAGATAGAGATGTGGAGTTCCTTATTGATTTGCTACCAGGATCTGGACCAATAGCAAAGAGACCGTACAAAATGTCAGTTGATGAACTAAAAGAACTCAAGAAACAACTTGGAGAGCAGTTGCAGAAAGGATTTATTCAACCAAGTTCTTCATCTTGGGGAGCACCAGTTTTGTTTGTCGAAAAGAAAGATAGAAGTCAAAGGTTATGCATAGATTACCGTTCACTCAATGAGGTGACTATCAAGAACAAATACCCTTTGCCAAGAATCAATGACTTGTTTGATCAACTAGAAGGAGCTTGTGTATTCTCAAAGATTGACCTCCAGTCAGGTTATTTCCAACTCAAGATAAGAGAACAAGACATATCTAAGATAGCTTTTACCACAAGGTATGGATTGTATGAGTATACCGTGATGCCATTTGGGTTGACCAATGCACCAGCATACTTCATGAATATGATGAACAAGGTGTTCATGGAATTTCTTGATAATTTTGTTGTCGTTTTCATCGATGACATTTTAATCTACTCCAAGAGCAAAGAAGAGCATGAAGGACATTTGCGTTTGATACTTGAGAAGCTTAGAGAGCATAAACTGTATGCCAAATTCAGCAAGTGTGAATTTTGGCTAAATGAAGTCGGATTTCTTGGACACGTTGTGTCAGGAGATGGTGTAGCAGTTGATCCTGCTAAAGTTTCAGCTGTAACTGAATGGGAATCTCCCAAGTCAGTGAAAGAAGTTCGTAGTTTCCTTGGCTTAGCAGGTTACTACAGAAGGTTCATTGAGAATTTCTCCAAGGTAGCTAAGCCTATGACAGAATTGCTAAAGAAAGACAAGAAATTTGCATGGTCTGAAGGTTGTGAAATTAGCTTCCAAGAATTGAAGAAGAGACTTGTGACATCACCAGTCTTATGTCTGCCAGATTTGGAGAAGGATTTCCAAGTGTATTGTGATGCATCTCATCATGGTTTGGGTGCAGTACTAATGCAAGAAGGAAAAGTTGTGGCTTATGCCTCGAGACAACTCAAGACTCATGAAGTGAACTATCCTACTCATGATTTGGAGTTAGCCTCTGTTGTCCATGCACTCAAAACATGGAGACACTATCTTTTGGGAAAGCGATGTGAAGTGTTCACAGATCACAAGAGTTTGAAGTATATCTTCACCCAGAAAGAAATTAATATGAGACAAAGAAGATGGCTAGAACTCATCAAGGACTATGACTTGAGTTTGCAATACCACCCCGGTAAAGCAAACGTTGTAGCAGATGCTCTAAGCCGTAAAGTTTTTGTAAATGGCCTTACTAAGGGAGAATTGCTAGATGATCTGTGTGCCCAATTTAGAGATCTCAGATTGGAGATTGTGCCTGAAGGACATCTCATGTCTTTGGATGTTCAACCTACTTTGTTGGACAAAATCAAGGAAGCCCAGAAGACTGATAAAGAAATTGAAGAGATCAAGGAAAAGATTGGCAAGTGAAAAGCCAAAGGATTCCATGAAGACGAACAGGGTACTTTATGGGATGGGAAACGTATCTGTGTTTCAGAAGATCCGGAGCTTCGGAAACTGATTTTGCAAGAAGCACACAACTCACCGTATTCCATTCATCCGGGTAACACCAAAATGTACATGGATATGAAGGAAAGATTTTGGTGGAATAATCTCAAGAAAGACATCGCCGAACATATTGCTTTGTGTGATGTGTGTAGTAGAGTGAAGGCGGAACATTAGAAACCAGCAGGTTTGCTTCAACCACTACCTATTCCTGATTGGAAGTGGGATAAGATTGGTATGGATTTCATTACCAGATTGCCAAGGACCCGGTCAGGATATGATTCTATTTGGGTAGTAGTGGATCGCCTAACTAAAGTAGCTCATTTCATACCCGTGAAGACAACTTACACAAGTGCTAAATTGGCCAAGATCTATATGAGTAGGATTGTATGTCTACATGGAGTACCCAAGAGTATTGTGTCTAATAGAGGAACCCAATTCACTTCTCATTTTTGGAGGCAATTGCATGAGTCATTGGGAACGAGGTTGGAATTCAGCACTGCTTTTCATCCTCAAACTGATGGACAGACAGAAAGGACTAATCATATTTTTGAAGATATGTTGAGGGCATGTGCCCTAGGCTATGGAGCCAGTTGGGATGAAAGTATGCCTTACGTAGAATTCTCTTATAATAATAGTTATCAAGCCAGTATTGAGATGACACCGTTTGAGTTTCTTTATGGGAGAAAGTGTACCACCCCATTGCTATGGAATGGTGTGGGATAAAGAAGTTTGTTCAGACCAGAAATTATCAAAGAAGCTGAAGAGAAAGTCAAGCTGGTTAAGGACAGATTAAAGATTGCACAGTCCCGACAGAAAAGCTACGCGGATCCTAAGCGTAGAGAAGTCATCTATGAAGTTGGTGATAGGGCTTATCTTAGAGTGTCACCACTCTGTGGAGTGAAGAGGTTTGGATTCAAAGGGAAGTTGTCCCCAAGATATGTTGGACCATTCAAGATTCTGAGTCGCAAAGGAGAAGTTGCTTATGAAATTGAATTGCCAGAGTCTTTGTCAGCTGTTCATAATGTGTTTCATGTGAGTCAGCTTAAGAAATGTCATCCGGAAATGGAAGAGACTTCTTTGAAGGATACTATACCTTTGGAAGAGGTTCAATTGGAGAGTGACCTCACTTATGACGAGAAACCTATCAAGATTCTTGAGACTGCAGAAAGAGTTACTCGAACCAAAACTATCAAGTTTTGTAAAGTTCAATGGAACCATCATTCTGAAGAAGAAGCAACATGGGAAAGAGAAGATGATCTTCGGAAAGACCACCCTCACCTATTTGCTAGCCAGTCCGAATCTCGAGGGCGAGATTCACCTTAAGGGGGTTAGATTTGTAACATCCCTAAAATCATGTTTCAAACTCATGAATATCATCCATACATCCATGATCATATAGAGTTCATTTCAAACAAATCAATTCAAAAACAGGAGCATATGACCTCATTATTTTATGTGATCAATATTTAAAACAAATACAAATCTCCAATGTGAGATAGGTGTTCAGTGAACAAAACCTTGTGTCTTATTTCTTTCAGAGTGTATTGCTAGATTGCAAGGATTTAAACCCAAGTTTCAAAACAAATATAATTTGAAAACCAATTTCAAAACCTATATAAAACTAGTGCTATGTCAAATGACCAGGCCAATTCAAAGTCACCACTTGGTTTTATGCCCAGAATTGTGATTGTTGCACACCGCAAAAATCCTAAAAAGATTTGAATTCAAATAGAGTTTGAAATCATTTGAATTTGATTCCTGAAATTGAAAACAGAAAAAGAAAAGGAGAAAATAATTGGAAAAGGGCCTGTGCCACCTATCTAGCCCAACGACGGATTTAGCCCACTAAGCCCACCCGGGTTCTCTCTCTCTCACTCGCAGACGCACCCACCGAGTGACTGACGCCAGGACCCCACCCCCTCTCTGTTTCTCTCGCTGACAACTGGGCCTCACTGCCGCGTCACCCTTCGTCCCAAAATCGCGCCCACGACCACGTCGCTGGCCGTTCCCTCCGCCATTCACTGCCGCGTTGATTCCGCGCTTAATTGCCATTGATACCGCGCGAGATGCTCGCCCCCGCTCTGGCTATAAGACCACCTCCCCCTTGCGGCCATTTCCCCTAACAAAGCCAGACAAAAACGCCCCCAGGCTGCCCGCAATCGCTCCTGCACCGCCGTAGACAGAGCTCACTCTGGCGACCAATCCCGGTGAGCCCCGTGCGCCCCTTTTTCTCTAGTTCTTGCAGACAGCTTCGCAACTTCCTTGCGCACCTTCTGACACCATTGGTTCCTCCTATACCGCCCCAGGTCGTCGTCTTTGTCAAGCACAGCAAGGTTCCGACGACGTCCTCAACTCCGGCGATTAAATTCGGCGAGCCCCTTGTTCCCCTTCGCCTCTGATTCACACGATCGTGTTCGCCATACTCTTGCGCATCTTCTGATGCCTTTTGTTCATGCTAGGGTGACCAGGAGCGTCGCCAATGTCGTCGTCCACCCGAGCCCGACACTCTCAGCAACTCCGACGAGCCCGTGCAGCCGTGTCCATGCGCCCCTTGCCAAGCCGTCGCCAGGTTGAGCATCAGTGCATCACTATGAACCTGGTAAGCGCCTCCGACGACCCTAGAACCCCCTGTAGCGCCGCGCCGCCGTAGGCAGAACTCGCCGCCGCCAGTTGCCACCGCCAGCGCCGCCCATCTGTGGTCGCTTGATCGTGGACCATAGGATCTAGATCCAGCGCGTATAATTATATCACTTATCGAAATGGTATAGATAGATCTGGACCGTGCAGATTAAGTAGATCTAATGGCCTGTGAGCGCGATCCTGAGCGAACCGGTACGCACCAATCAGGTTATGACGCGTGGCTAGAGTTTAGGTTTCAAAACAGGATTTGAATCTATTAGTTGTTTGAAATTGTTTTAGCCATAACTTTTGATTCCCACGTTCAAATTTGACAAATTTTATATCAATGGAATCAGAAGAACAAGCCCTTTACAAATATGCAATTTGTTTAATGTTTTGTTTCTGTTAAAATGGTTTTATTTACAGAAACATGTGTAGGCCTATTTTGTGTATATAAATTATTTGAGAAATGTTTTAAGGTTTAAATAAATGTTGTTTGGCAAGTTTTGAACTTGTTTATGAACCAGTACTATACACTTGTCTTGTTGAGTTTAGAAAATCACCACATATCATGTTGCATGCATCCATATAATTTTTCTTGTATCTATTTGTATGTGATTTGTTGCTATGATTATATGTGTAGATTTTGGTGCCAATAGTGATTGTGATTGTGAGGAGTGTAGATACTCTCCAAACTACCAAGGCAAGTGGTGCTTCATGATATTTTTATCCCTATGTTTTCTACTAAGCATTAGAAATATTTTGCTAGTCTTGCATGTTATATTTTACTTATGCTATGCTTGGGAAATCCTAGTAGTTGTAGAAATGCTAGAAATTTTCTAAGTTAAGATGCTTATCTATGCCATGCTTAGCCTAGCTAGTAGCAACCAAGGGTGGTGAAATATACATGCTATGATAAAAATATTTCTAAGTCTTTGGACTTGTGTTTTTCCTAATAAAACAACTAAGTAAATGAAACACCTGGGTGGAATGGAAGGAATGGTTTATGTTGAGTGGTTACACAAGGCCCATTTCTATGGCTTACCTTGTGTATCTCACTTGTGGAAAGCCACCCAGGAACAAAGGGATTTGAGAGGCCAAATGTTAAGAAGCTTCTAGTGCAGCCACTTGGCAATATGGGCTCTGCCAGGATCATATAGGTTGTAATAACTTAGCCATTTGGACAGTTGGTGGTAGTGGGATGATAGGTTGGAACGCGTCCATTTGGTCTAAGGGAAGGCTTCTGAAAGGTCCTGTCTTGGTGAAAATCAAGGCTTGTGGGGAAAGTGCACAACCTCTGCAGATGGAAGAATCTAAGTACTTAGACATGTCCCTGGAAAAGGACAACTTGAGCATCAAGACATGGAAGCTATCAAGAATCTCCTCATCCCAATTTCTAAGTAAAAACTTGTGGGTGAACAAGGGTGAAGGACCTCAATGTCTATTGGTGGTTCCTTGGGAAAAGTTTTGATAAAGAAAAACTTAGTGATTTCAACTAATAGGCAAAACCTATTTTGAGCAAAGCAAGCCTAAGCTACACTGAGCCAAATTGCATATAGTATCTAGTCCACCAAAAATTATACTAAGGTATCACTTGCCAATACTATTCCAATGTATTGAACCACTGTGGCTGTAACTTGTGATGTTGCAGGTTACTCTGATGAGGATTAGGAGTCATGAGTCTACACTCAACATATTTGCCTGTGGCACATGAAGATGAAGACTTTTATCTATTTACTTATTTAAACTCTTGTACTAGGCCTGTGGCCTTGGAGTTGTAAAGACTATGTTTGTCTCTGGAATGACTGTAATAATGACCTTTGTTTCTGTGTACTTCATCTTAAACCGTAGATGCTAGCATTGATCCAGGGACTAGCATTGCAATCACAGGGATCCTTTTCCTTTATAAAGGAGGGATCTTACAACTTCAAAACCCTCGAACGATTTAGATAATTCATCCACAACAACTTTGTATGCTGCCATGTGCTTGTTTGCCTTGCAGACATCAGATACTTGTTGAGAAACTAAATCCTGAGTCTTGTTATGCCAATGTTTTTGGCCATGCGTATTCCATGCAGCAATGCTTCATATTCGGCAATATTATTGGTTGTCGTAAAGTGTATTTGCAACACATAGAATAGCTTATCTCCTTGGGGTGATTTGAGCACCACGCCAACCCCCGAGCCTCCTCGTGCTTTTGATCTATCAAAATGAAGGCTCCAAAATTCCGAGTTTGGAGAACTTGTGTTTTCTGCCGTCTCTGTCCAATCAACAGCAAAGTCGGCAAGTATTTGGGACTTGATTGTTGTACACGGCTTGTACTCAATGTCAAAATCTGCAAGCTCTATTCCCCACTTTGCGACACGTCCTATGGCGTCGCGGTTATTAATTATATCTCGCAGGGGAGCGGTTCTCACCACTGTGATCTTATGCTCTTGAAAATAGTGGCGTAGCTTTTGGATGCAAAGAACACTCCATAGTCTAGCTTTTGATGGTGTGGATACCGTTGTTTCGACTCTATCAGGACCTCACTTAGGTAATAAGTTGGACGCTGCACCTTATGCTCGTGGTCTTCTTCCTCGCGCTCCACTACTGTTACCACACTTATGACCTTGTTGGTCACTGCAATGTAGAGTAACATAGGCTCCTGAGGTTCTGGCGCTGCAAGAACTGGTGCAACCAGTGATACATTGCACGTCCTTCAATTGAGTCGGCCTGGTAATGTTGAGTATAGCCTTGATTTTGTCCCGGTTCACCTCTATGCCTCGCTCAGAGACTATGAAACCTAACAATTTTCTGGCTGGAATTCCAAAGAAACACTTCTTCGAATTTAGTATCATATTGAATTTTCGTAGACAAGCAAATGTTTCCTCCAAGTCGGAAATTAAAGTTCCCTTCTTTTTTGACATAACTGCTATGTCCTCTATGTATACATGGACGTTGCATCCGATTTGATCGTTGAGACAATGTTGCATAGTACGTTGATATGTTGCTCCTGCGTTCTTTAAGCCAAAAGTCATAGTTTTGTAGCAGAAGGTACCGAAATGAGTGACAAAAGACGTATTTATTTGTTTCGGCTCTTTCGTCGGTATTTGGTGATATCCGGAATATACATCGAGAAACAGAGTAATTTCGACCCTGCCGTTGAGTCAATAACTTGGTCGATTCTTGGCAAAGAGAACGGGTCTTTTGGGCATGCCTTGTTCAAATCAGTATAATGAACACACATCCTTAAATCAATAGTGTCCTTTTAAGGGATGAGTACAGGATTTGCCACCCAATTTCTATGGATGACCTTTGTTATGAATCTGGCTAACTCTAGTCGGGCTAATTCCTTGGCTATTGCTTTGCTCTTTTTGTCACCAAACCGTCGTAAAGACTGTTTGATGGGTTTAGCGTAAGGGTACACATTAAGAGAGTTCTCGGCAAGTTCCCTAGGTACTCCGGTCATGTCAGAAGGCTGCCATGCGAAGATGTCACTATTAGCTTTCAGGAACTCAACGAACATGCTTTCCTATGTGAGGTCTAAGCGTACCCCTATGTTTGTCGTCTTGGAGGGATCGTCTTCCTTCAGTGACGTTTTCTTTGTTTCTTCCGATGCCTTGAACTATATGCTTGGCTTCAGCACCTCATTCTTCGTAGCGGGCATCTTAGACGGGTTGATGGTCTTTTTGATATCCTGGTATTCTTGGGCGTGCAGCACGGCTTCGACAAAGGCGGAAGATCTTTCTTCGCACTCTCGTGCCCTCCTCGGATTTCCGCCGATGGTGATTACCCCCTTTGGACCTGGAAGTTTAATCATATTGTAGATGTAGCAGGGACGAGCCATGAACGCCTAGTAAGCCGGACGTTCGAAGATGGCGTGGTAAGCACTTTTGAAAGGTACCACCTCGAAATAGAGTGGCTCGGTCAGGTAATTATCTCGGGTTCCGAATGTCACGTCCAGAGTAATCTCACCCAGAGAATCCGCCTGTCTCCCTGGTAAAATGCCATGGAAAGTTACACGACTGTAACTCAACTGGCTCTCGTGTAGCTTCATGCGGTGGAGCATCTCTATGTAGAGGATGTTAATGCTGCTTCCACCATCCATGAGTGTTTTAGAGAACTCATAGCCATCAATAAGAAGATTGACGACCAGAGGGTACTTTCCTCGATGATGTGTTTTCCTCGGATGATCTGAGCGATCAAAGGTGATGGTTACATCCGACCAATCCAGAAATTGTGGAATAGCCAGAACTATGGCGTTTAGCTCACGGAGAACCACCTTCTTGTCTTTAGTCGCTGAGATCCAAGGAAGCAGACGTATGCGTCTTTATTAGTCGGAAATTCCTTCTTTACATCCGACTTGGGTTGTGCGGTATCCGCTTCTTCCATGTCAGAGTCTTCCTTGGGCTCCTTGCCTTTCTCGGAATTTTTCTTTCTTTTTTGTTGCTTGGCTCTGTAGCCAGCGGATTCGTCTTTCTTTATGTCGTCATTGAAACGACACTCGACATTTGTGTGGGTAGATCCTCCGTTACTATCCAAGTGGCGGACACATGGATTATTGGCAATGTAGGCCCAGCTATAGGTTCTTCCTGGTTGCTGTTCTCCTCTGCCCTGGATTCGGGAAGTTCCACGACCTCTACCCCGGCCGCCTCCGCGCCCTCCTCATCCTCCAGATCCGAACGTTGCATTGATAGCTACGTTGTCAGGAGCCATTTTTCATCCGAGGTGTTCTTGCGCTTCTAAGCTTGTTGTTTTGGTTGTTTGGCCGCATTGGGACTATCCAGAATATTTAGCAGCCCTTCTGAATTATCGTCGTCATCAGCATATTTGCTAGTCGTCTCTATCATTTGTCCCAAATCTGTGACGTGGTCACGCTTCAGTCTGTGACACAAAGGTCCGACTGGAAGTCCTGCAATCAAAGATTTTATCGCAGTTTGCTCGTTTACTCCTTCACGCGAGTTCTTTTTCTCAATCTAGCGTCCAAGGTAATCCCGACAGGTTTCTCCGGGTCTTTGTGTGCAACGCTGCAAGTCTCCGACTTTGGAGGTCCTCCTGTATGTCCCCTCAAAGTTTGAAAAGAACGCACTTTGCATATCATACCAGTTATGAGTTGAATACTTTGGCAGTTCACTGAGACATTGTCGATTCGCCTTCCTCAACATAAGCGGGAGATATCGGACTACGGCTAGGCTGTTTCCTCCTTTGGTGATGCAGCAGGCCTGGAAAAAATCCTGGCGCCAGGTATCTAGTTGAGCCGCGCCGTCGTAGGGCTGGATGTGTTTGGAAATACCAAAGTCAACTGGAAATTTGGTCCGACGTATGCGTGGGCCAAAGCACTTGGGTCCCACGTACACATGTTCTTCCTCGTACCACCGCGCCTCTATGTTTGATTCAATGTGATGGCAAGCATCGTTTGGCGAGAGAGATCTGCGCCTCGGAGGCTCACGGCTTCTGCGCGGCGGAGTCGGATTTCTGCTTCTCCTTTCAACATTGCCGCCTCCACCCCTGCGGCTTCCATGGATATATCGGGATCCTTCATGGTCGCTGCTTGGGGGAGAGGGTGGCCCTGGTGGATTATTTCCGGCTAGGTTATGCGGTGGTGGTGGTGGAGCCTCATTATGCTGACTCCGATGCTGGTTTCTTCGGGCTCCATCCCTACTTGAGTTAGGACGATCCGTGTCATCTCTTTGTTCGGCATTACCAGCCGGACGGCTCAGTGGTGGCATCCTTAGCCGATCTTTCTCTCGCCGGTAGCACACTTCCCGGTCTTCTCTATGGTGGTTGTTTTGCCGACGATGTTCCTGATGAGGAACCATTGCCCTGATGGCAATCTTCGGACGCAGCCGGAATAACTCTTGCCCAGTCACGTGCCGGCCTATGCGAGTGGACCTTTGAGCCGGTTCTTGAATTATCTTCTTCTCCGCGAGGACGATAATGCTGATCTGTATCCCTATGGAGTCTTCCGTCAGCTCTTTGGTCGGCGCCAGTGTGGCAAAATTCCGACTTTGAGGCTAGCTTGCCACTGAATGATGCGACCGTTTTCTGCTGCTTTAATCATTTGTCCAGCAAGACAACGCACTGCTAGACCTGCTGTGGAGACGGATTATTGGCGAGGATGGCCCGAGCTGCAGCAGCGTTTTCCAACGGCGTGCTATAGACTCGGATCTTCTCTCCGGTTTTTCCGTCAAATAGGTCTCTATGGATACCCATGTTCTTATTAGCAAGAAACGGAGCTCCTCTTGTTTTGTTTGGATGTCGCTAGAAACCTGACTGGTATTTGGCAGGATCACTATCTAACTATTGCTTAAGCTCGACGATGCAGGCGGCCTCTTCGAGCAGAAATAGATGGTGCTTTTCCAGGTCCTCAGCCCTTTTCTCCAGCGCCTCCGGAATAAGATCTGAAGCCGTTGGGATTGCAATTGTGAGAGAATCTCCGTAGATTTCACGTGCACCCCTGGGGACGACGTGTCCATCCATAGGAGGGTCGATCAGTGTGGTATTAATTGGATCTCCATCCTGATTCTCCATATCGATCTCTTCGTCAACTTTTTCTTTGTTGGTTTCGTTGATGTATGTCTCTACCGGTGTCAAATTCTTGTTCTTGTTCTTCTTCTTCTTTGAACGCCCAGTAGCTTTAACGTGCGTACCGGTGGCAAAGACGGATTTTGGTCTGGTACCGGGGGATAATCTTCGTCGGTGCTTTCCGTAGTGGTTGGCTTGTGGACATCGGATGAATCTCTGGTATCCATATCATCCTTGCGTTGGCTTGGAGGCCTGTTCTTGTTCGTACTCCTCCATATCTTTATCGAAGTCTCGAAGTTCCTGCGACGTTATTGACTCCTGAGGTGAGCCAGGTAAGTCGACGTTTTTTCGATTGCGTCGAGGACTTAATCGCTGCCGGCTCTAGCATCGACAGAGTCAGATCCAGAGCTTATGTGGTACACGAAACAGTGCCTATTCTTATTCATGTTCTCGAGGTAGTGGCACAGCTGGGTTTCCGCCTCTTCCATCTCAAAGCTTTCCATGATATCAGTGAATGCTTCGTAATCGATATAGGGGCGTCTCATCATCTTCTTTATCTTGCTCCTCAAGAGTAGTTTTTCTGCTACGACATCGGCAGGGCCGGATCCGTAGAGGATATATTCTTTATCCATGTATCCGATATCGTCAGGGAGATCAGATCCGGATTTTTCTTCCATCTCTTCTTCCGCTATAGGAGTGGGCTGGGTGGGTTCGATTTTTTCTTGGATCTTGAACTCTTCTGCCTTTGCAGACAAAGTAGATCTGGATTTTTCTTCTGCCATGGTCATCACCTCAAGGGTGGGTTGGGTGGGTTCAGCGAAGCCGAGGTAAATATCGATCTCGCCGATAGACATTATCGTGTAGGTCGTCACGAGTTTGCTAGCCGGAATCCAGGTATCGTCGAGAAGAACGAGAGGGACATCAGTGGCATAGACCACGCGATCGATGGCGATAGTTCTAACGATTCCTGCAGGCGCAGATTCCGCCTAAAACGATGCTCCAAAGGTCACCCGCCCCTCGGTGGGCGCCAACTGTCGTCGAATTTTTGACAAGTACGCCATAGGGGATCCTAGTGGCGTTGGAAAGATGGGGTGTGAGATGTCGGATGTTCTAGGAGCGGTGAGCACAAGTTTACCTAGGTTCAGATCCGACTGTGGTGATTGGATCCTACTCCTGCTAGCAACCCAGTAATATATTGGTGTAAGCCGGATGTTATAGAGGATTACAAGAGAGGTTCGCCTGTGCGAGATGTGATTGTGGTAGTAAGATTGGTTCTGCCCTAAATGCTCCCGCGGGTCTGGTTTATATAGATACCAGGGCCTAGGGTTACAGGAGAGACCTATCCAGCTATGTTATAGAGTCGGTAACTAGATTCAACTTGGACTACAAGTAATACTACATGCCTAAGTCGGTAACTCTTCTGGGCCTTGTCGTAGCTGGAAATGGCTCCTCCTCTTTCTCTGACTGGGCCGCCCAGTGAAGCAAAGCTCTAACCCATTGGTGGGCCACCCTGGTCAGCGAGTCCTGTGGGTATACCCAGAAAGTATATCCCCAATAGTTTCCAAAATGTTCTACAAAAGTTTTTCAACAAAAATATAGAGACATGCTATATTTATAAGAGAAAAATAAATTATAAAAGTAACTCTTATCGAGCCATCCTACCACAGCCTTATTGCATATCCTTTATTTTTGTTCTCATAAGGTGGTTTGCGAGTATATTCAAAGTACTCACCAGCATTGTCCCTGGCTATTTACTTGGCCATATTTTTAGAGGATCGAGAAACGATGAAGAAGCTGATGTCTATGCGAGCTAGTCCGTCTCCCAGTCAGTCGCGTGTAGGTTAAGGCATGACACAAGCTATGCGCTTGAAGACTTCCGCTAGTTGTGTTGTAATCGCCATATTCGCAATATTGTAAGTTTTGTAATCGATAATTTATGGATGTTGTAATTATACTGTTCGGTTATGCTCACGTCGCACTGATCATGGGAACGTGACTTGTACGCATAACAGGTACTCTCGGACCGAAAATCCAGGGTGCTACATATTGTCTTCTAGAAATGATCTAGTACTATTGACACTTTTTGCATTATTGTAGAAAGTAAAACGGTTACTATTGCTAGCCCCACCATATTAAAACAACCTCCTTTAGCACAGTAAACTTAGAATTTATATAGGAAACACCTACCCAAATAGCTCAAGCTATATCCCAAAGTATACTATCATGTGTGAGTCATTATTTAGCTTCCAAACACTATTATTATGGATATGGGTGATATGAAGAAGTTAGTAGTAGGGTGACTATGAACTCATTGGGCATAGAGTACCCCTTCCGAAGAAGAACAATTTTACGCATACGAGAAAAGATGAGGGAAAAAACCCTCCAAGCAAGGGTACCAACGCTAAGATGAGGAAAAAGTGAAAAAATAATATAAAAATAGGGAAATGGAAATGCAAAATTATGGGTTGGTTGTATGAATATTTTTCTAGGATTGAGGATGACATTGGATTGAAGTGTTATCAAATACCGTATTTCATGAGAGGAGGTTTTCAATGTGAGAGAATGTGCCCAGAACGGTAGCGACAACAATGTGGTGGCATGACAAAGAGTGGACACGAGAGGGTTTTTTACACAGGTTCGGGGCCCTTGTGAGGAGGTAGAGCCCCTACTCCTACCTTGTTGTATTGCTCGCGTGCCTCGCGATGGTACAATTATGGATGAATGTCTAGGGTTTGAGATCTCTAGGATCAACCCCTTCCATGGAAGGAGAAGGTCTCCTTATATAGGCGACGGGCCTCTTCTCCGAATTATTTGGCGGGAAGGGTCACCACATTGCCACTCCTCGAGGTCCCGGTATACAAGGCTTCTTTTTGTGGACTTACTCTTGCTCATCGAGGTCTTCTCTACCTTTTTGTAAGGTGAACTCCGTCGGTGCTACTTGGTTCTGTCCGTCATCACCGGCTCTCTCTCTTGCACCAAAATGGAAAAGGAGAGGACAGCCAGTGTTGAGGTCGTCCGTCCAGCTTTTTCACTGAAGGGGCCAGACCAATTTTTCTTTAACGAGGCAGACTGGGGGTACGCTGACTAGCAGCGCCCTTTGTCAGGATGCATTGTCCCTGCTGCCTCCATGATGATATTACGAGCGTGACCCTAGGGTATTCTTAGAGGTATCCAAAGCCCCATGGAGTGGTGACATGTCGTATAGGAGCCGCTCTTTAGGTCTCCACATGCCGATTCCGGGCCTCTAGAGGCGTCGTAGACTCCTGTAACACCCTTATATCAGCCCTATACAAGCTTTAGTGATTCCGCCAAACCCTCATAGAAATGATTCAAAGGTGCCCATTAAGCACTTTGGTGCGGGTGGAAAATGATGTAATATCATTACACAATAGTCCATGATGGAACCCACAGAAACAGATATATACAACAGTGACTCATTGAGTCAAGAATACATACAATGGAAAGATCCAGATCACCTTTAAAACTATACATCATACTAGTATGGATAAGAAGCTAATGGGGATAAGAGACCTAAACAATAACCAATGAAATCCATAACCCTGACCAGGCCAAGCCGGAAGGTTAACCCTGCTAACAACGTCGATCTCAAACCTGCTCAACAAAAGGGGTGCCTACAAAGGGCAAAGGACAAAAGGAGCGGTCAGTTCTGACGCCAGTACACAGCGAGATTTAGAATTCGGCAGCTCTCTCCTACATGGGTATGGTGGACTAAAGCGGCAGTGCAGCATGCACTAAACAACCTACAGAGACTCGATATAACTGACGGCTATCATAGGGGGATAAGAGAGACCTATTCGGAACCAACCTGATACTAACACGAAACATACCCATCCTGGTATTCCCCTTCGAGACCAAACGAAGAAGTCATACCAAGGAAACTCACATAGTTGGTAATTTTATTCATTCTGTTATAGTTATAGCGACTACTAGTTTAGTTAACCATTCCATTATGGTTGCAATACTTACTAGTTAGATACATATAGCATGAGGTATCCCAATTCTAGCAGTTGTTGGTAATTTTATTTAGCCATTCCATTGTAGTGAAGCTGATTAGTAGTCATTCGAAAGTAAAATTTATAACACTACTTTAGTTATACTATTCTATGATCGAGATATTGTGCTCCAAGTCATCCATAAGCGTGGACACGACTTTCAAAAAAATTTACCCTGTAGGGGCACAAATAGAAACACACGCATGATCAACCTCGGAAAAACCAAATGAAAACCCAACAAGGCATCATGACAAAGCATTCGCAATATTCATAAATGATTTCAGGGCCACCCCGCTAAGCTACCCGCTACAAAGTTGGCCGGCTCCACGATGGACTGAGGGGTTTGCACGAATGGTTATAAATGATTGGGAACCCAAAAGTGTGACTGGGCTTGTAGATACCGTAAATCGTCCCACAAACCTAAACAGTACACTAGTAAATGCTCCTCAAGCAATAAATAAGCAGTAAAACATGGAATAAGTATAGGATAGTAATAACTCCCCAAACTAGTTTGTGTCTCGAAGAACTTAATTATGACTCAAGCTAGGACTAAGTGGATTCATGATCCTACATGTAGATAGTGCGATAGTCAAGGAACATGTATCAAGTACTCGGGGTCCTACGTGACACCAGTGAGTGGTTAAAAACCAAATTACATCTATTGCCCCCTAGTGCCTCTGCATTAGTTTTATCTATTCCCAGCATTTTAATATCATGTTTTAATTTAAGTCATGATCATCTCCAACATAAAGCATATGGCAAACTTCCAACAACTGTGATACTTGACGACATGAAGCAGCACCTGAGCAAGCGACTACGACACGCAAGGTCGACTATCTACCAAACAACATGTACTAGGAGGTTTTCAAGGCAATATATAGGCTGTAAGGGATATCACGGGTACGAAATCTAAAGCATCGCAACACATATAGCAATAGATCAACATGAGGAAATAAAGACTATAGAAGTAAGATAGGTATAAAGGGGGGAGAATGCTCGCCTGGAAAACATTGCCGAAGATTCATCTGAAGTTAGGGTCGACACTCGCATCAACTCATCAGCCTAATCTATGAAGAAGTGATGACCCACAAGTATAGGGGGTGTATCGTAGTACTTTCGATAAATAGGAGTGTCGATCGCAATGAGGAGCAGAAGGTGTTGACTAGTGGTATGGAGCAGGAAATCTCTATAAATACTTAGCAGACATATTTTTAGGGGTTTCTGATAAAGCAAGGAAATAAAGTGCAAGTAAATAAAGATAGCAAATAATTGCAGCAAGTGGCCCAATCCTTTCTTAGCAAAGGACAAGTCGGTGAAAATAATAATGAGGACCAAACGTTCTCGAGGACAAATGGGAATACTGTCAAGTGCTTTCGTTTCATATAGCTGATTAATCTTCTTTGGTTTTATAAGTGTTGTGTGGGTGAACCTGTGCTAATGTACCGACCTTACTTGGACTAATACATATTGTTATGAAACCCCTTTCAAACATCCACAACTACTATAAAGAAATTAAGATATAAACCTAACCACAACCTTAAACTCCGAGATCCTATACTCCCTTATGCAATGGTTTCCTAACGGGGGTTCAGGTTTCTGTCACTCCGGCAACCACATAATTAGTAGCCAAATTCACAATGCATTCCCCTAGGCCCTTAAATGGTTAAGTATCATGTAGTCTACTTTCACATGACACCACTATAAGAAAAGCACCACAACTTAAATATTAAACCACTGAATAATAGCTCAACACAATTCCACTACTAACAACATGACTTCTCCCATGTCCTCAAGAACTAAACGAACTACTCACGAGACATCATATGGATCAAGATCAGAGATGATATGGTGATGGATAACAATCTGAACATAAATAATAATTCAATGGTTCCACTCACAAGCATCAACTACAATAGTAATCAACACCGGGAAAGTGTCCCCTAAGAATTATGCAAGATTCAACACAATTGTTACATCGGGATGGAGTGGATATGATGATGTGGATGATGATGATCCTGATAAAGTCTAGCTTGATGATGGCATTAATGGAGATGATCTCCCCTCTCCAGGAAGGAATTTCCCTAGCAGAAATCCGTCTGTCGGAGAGCTCTTACTCTCTTGGTGTTGTCTGCCCCGTAGAGGTGGCGGAATCTTTCTGTGAACGCTCTCCCCGACTTTAGGGTTTCGAGAGATATAGGAGAGAGGGCGGAGCCATAGGTGGGCCAAGGTGGCCACACCCCCTGTAGGCGCCGCCCAGGGTGGCCCACGCCTGGGGCGTGTGCTCCCCCTGTGGCCCAACTCCGCCTCCCCTTCTGTCTTCCTTCGTCTTCTGGGAAAATATAGTTTTCTGTTGTTTTTCTGGTATTTTTCTGATCTTCGCAAAATTGCATCAAAACACCGCTTTTTCCATATGAATCCTGACTCCGGCAGTTCATCCTCCAAGAATCATCCAACATGCAAAAACAGATGAAAATACATAAGTAACACCTCTTAATATGAAATATATCAATGAATAGAGGCAAATTATGATATAGAATGGTGATGCAAATTGGACGTATCAGCTCCCCCCAAGCTTAGACCTCGCTTGTCCCCAAGCGAAAACTAAGCTCAGTAAACATGTCCACAGGTTTATGGAGTGAAGTGTCGATAAAAAGAATATGGACAAGAAGCATCACACTTACCAATACACAACTCGAAGTAGAAAGAAACTCACCATTATATGACTTAGCTTGCAACAAGTATGGTAGTCACAATAAAGATGCATAAAGACAAATCATAATTGGGATTGGCAAACTTTGTTCTTGGTCAGAGAATAGTTGGCAAACATTTTTCAAGTAAAGCTTTTGTAAAGAGGTTTATAACAGGAGTACTATTTGATCAAACATGAAAGGTTTTTCACAATGATAGCTTTCAAAGTAATACTCATTTAGATAAGAGTCTTGTGCAAACAAGGAAGATAAAGAAACATGATTGAATAAATCATCATATGAATGCTTGAAACACAATGACTCAAATGCTTGCTGGAGACAGAGAGGAATAAGATTACTGACTCAACATAGAAGTAGAAGAAAGGCCCTTCATAGAGGGAAGCAGGGATTTAAAGTTCATAAAGTGCTTTCAAAAGATTACGGTACTTACTAGCTTTGAGCTCTGATTGGCCCTATCATAAGTATCTTGAGGTGATTAAGGTTAAAGTGAACAAGGATGGATTATATGCTTGACGAAATATAAGTTGGCAATCTCATGTCCATTGAGTAAGAGGGCCGCTCCTCATGCTACTCAACTTTAGTTACCGGTAAGTTCTTGTCATAGTAAGTACATGCGTATCTTAGAGAACCGCCAACGGGGCACCCCTTGCACATAATATAGGAGCTATCCCATAATCAAAATGACAAGGCAAGCAGACAATGAGCATCTTAGCAATCTCTTATTTACCATGGGAAAATGGTGTTTTTTTCTCTCTTGCCTCTTTTCAACATGTCTCTTTTTTATATAAGAAGAAAGCTTCACAGATTGCTCATTATGGTGATGCTGCAAGTTTCCACCATGATTAGGCATGGCTTAGGCTAGCGGCCTAGGCGTTTCTCTAACACATATACATAACTCCATAGACTTACAAGCTCCCGTTTTATTTCACACTGACGACATCCGCAAACAAAAGAGCATGATATCAACTGGGTATGTATTTACAGGTGTTGAAAGTGTTCCCCGTGATAGCATGGTTCTGCTAATCCCAACGTATAGATGCAAGCATATACAACTTCGATGACACAATTGTTCAAGTTTATTAGGGGTGAGAAAATAAGGTGTGCCATCAAGTTCGTGAGAGATTTACTAACTAGTTTTCACATAACAAAAGAATTTTTAATTTGAAAGATAGATGAAGCTTGAGAATTTACTTGGAATAGCAATAATACTAATAGGTAGATATGGTGGACACAAATGGCACGGGTTTTGGTTTAAAGGATTGGATGCATGAGAAGTATGCCCTCTCAATACAGGTTTTTGGCTAGCAAGGCTGGGTAGCAAGCAAAAGAGTTGAAGGAAAATATCTTCCTTGAAGACACAAAATATCTTAAATAAAGAATACTAAGCTTATGAGACAATCAAGAAAGAAAATAAATGATACAAAATACCTGTAAGATTTTTCTCTTTTCCTTTCAAACCTCAAAAAGTGTTGGTACTAACCAGATCTCGGTTTTCCAAAACCAATTTAGATCTACTTGATCCTCCCAAAGTGATACCAATACTGATCAACAAGATCAATCATATAATAGAGACTACAAACTAAAATAAGAAGTGTAAAAAGTAAAAGATGAGACTTCTCATTAATATTCCATAAAGGCACTCACACCAAGGGATACATAGATAACCAACTAAAGGAGAGATACTTCCACAATGCAAACCAACCTATAAGATAACTTCTCTACACAAGATATGAATCTACTAAAAAGGTAAAAGATAAAAGATAATGATGTGATACCACAGCACTCCCCCAAGCTTGGAACAAGCCAAGGGGATGCCAAACATGATGATGGGTTACTCCTTCGGTGGTGGTGGTGGTGGTGTTCCCTTGTCATCGTCAGACTTCCAAGGTAAAGGCTCTCCAACCACAAAGGATGTCTTGGTCTCAAATATCCTGAAACTAGCAGCAGAGCTTATGTGTTTAAATCTAGCCACATACTCACAATTTTGATTTTGTATGTCGTAGAGCTGTGCTTGTAATTAGTTGGTGGTCTGATGGAGTGAGGGCATTTCATCCTGAAGCTCAGTAGTCTCCTCTTGTGCTCGGCGATGAGTTCTGAACTTATCTTATGGATGACATCCACTTCGCGTTTCGCCATCTTCTTGTACCTAAAAACTTCCTACTCTAATGCTTCCATCCTGTCTTCCAGACTGCCTTCTCCTTTAGGGCCTTGAACTTCTTTCATCTATACCTTCCCATCCTTGAGAATCAACTCCTTGGTATGAATCTTCAACTCATACATGTACTGGTTGATGGCATCCACGGAGGAATCCTCCATGGGTTATCCAAAGGAAGACATTGTGGCTCCAAAACTGAGAATCTGCCTGACAGAAATAGATCGAAATAAAAACACGACGAGAACACGTTATACAAACCTCGGGGGATCCATGTTGTTATATATTATGAAGTTCCAGTGCATAAGGAAGGTACTGTGCGAAAACAAGGCGGAGACGGACTCTAGGGCCCGCGTCACTAGTGGGTGTGGCCCACCTGGGCTACGTTTCCTCCTCTGTTTCATCTCGTAACCTTCCGTATGTAATAAAAACATCAAAAATTGACAAGGTTTTCACGAACCTTCAGTTTGCAGCACTTTTACCTATTCAAATACGGACTCTGCAGATTCTGGAGTTTGGTTTCTAATAAATTCTTCCGGAGTTACCATTTGAATAATATCAATGTCTTCATTGTAAGAATCTCCAGAAATATAATGTTTGAGCCTTTGACCGTTCACCACCTGTGTAGTGTTGTCCTTTAAAGAAGATATTTTAATATCCCCTGAATGATACACCTCCTCAATAACAAAAGGTCCTTCCCATTTTGAGAGTAGTTTCCCTGCAAAAATCTGAGACGAGACCTATACAAAAGAACTTTCTCACCAACATGGAACTCCCTTTTGAGAATTCTCCTATCATGCCATGTTTTTACCTTTTCCTTAAAGAGTCTAGCATTTTCATAAGCTTCACTTCTGCACTCATCTAAGGTACTCAAGTCAAGCAATCTTTTCTCACCAGCAAGTTTAAAATCTCTATTCAGTTCTTTCACTTCCCAATAAGATTTGTGTTCTAATTCTAGAGGAAAGTGACAAGATTTACCATAAACCATTTTGTAAGGAGACATTCCCATAGCATTTTTATAAGAAGTTCTATAAGCCCATAAAGCATCATTCAACTTTTTAGCCCAATTTTTTCTAGATCTATTAACAGTCTTTTGCAAGATAGATTTAATTTCTCTATTTGAAAGTTCTACTTGCCCACTAGTTTGGGGGTGATAAGCTGAAGCAATTCTATGGTTAACATCATATTTAGCAAAAGTCTTCCTAAAACCACCATGGATAAAATGAGAACCTCCATTAGTCATGAGATATCTAGGCACACCAAACCTAGGAATTAACATCTTTAAGCATTTTTAAAGAGGTCTTACCATCATTGCTGTTTGTAGGTATGGCTTCTACCCACTTTGTAACATAATCAACAACAACAAGAATATGAGTATACCCTTTTGAAGGAGGAAAAGGACCCATAAAGTCAAATCACCAACAATCAAAAGGTTCAATAACAAGAGAATAATTCATAGGCATTTCATTGTGTCTGGAAATGTTACCAACTCTTTGACATTCGTCACATGATAAAATAAACTTTCTCGCGTCCTTGAAAAGAGTAGGCCAATAAAAACCAGATTGTAAAACTTTTTGTGTAGTCCTATCCCTAGCATGATGTCCTCCATAAGCACTGCCATGACATTTTCTCAATATCTCTTGTTGTTTATATTCTTGGACACATCTTTGCATAATACCATCTACTCCTTCTTTATATAAATGTGGGTCATCCCAAAAGTAATGCCTTAGATCATAAAATAATTTCCTTCTTTGCTGAGCTGTAAAGGTTGGAGGCAAATACTTGGGAACAATAAAGTTAGCATAATCAGCATATCAAGGACTCTCATGCGGGCTTACCCTTATTGCAGCCAACTATTCAATTGGAAAACTATCATTAACAGGCATAGGGTCAAAAGAGATGTTTTCCAAACTAGATAAATTATCAGCAACGGGATTTTCAGCACCTTTCATATCTATAATATGCATATCAAACTATTGTAAAAGGAACACCCATCTAATAAGCCTAGGCTTAGTGTCTTTATTTGTCATAAGGTACTTAATAGCAGCATGATCAGTATGAATAGTAACCTTTGAATCAACAATATAGGGTCTAAACTTATCACATGCAAAGATTACAACTAAGAACTCCTTTTCAGTAGTAGCATAATTCTTTTGAGCGGCATCTAGAGTCTTGCTAGCATAATGAATAACATTCAACTTTTTATCTATACATTGCCCAAGAACAGCACCCACATCAAAATCACTAGCATCACACATAATTTCAAAGGGTAAATTCCAATTAGGTGGTTGAACAATAGGAGCAGTAGTCAAAGCTTTTTCAAAGTTTCAAAAGCTTCCTTACAATCATCATCAAAAACAAAAGGTACATCTTTTTGCAGAAGATTAGTAAGGGGCTTTAAAATTTTGGAGAAATCTTTAATAAACCTCCTATATAAACCAACATGACCAAGGATACTAAGAATACCTTTTATATCCCTAGGGAAAAGCATATTCTCAATTTCTTCATTTTTGGCCCTGTCTACTTCAATACCTCTTTCAGAAATTTGTTGTCCAAGAACAATCCCTTCTTTAACCATGAAGTGGCATTTCTCCCAATGAAGAACAAGGTTAGTTTCTTCACATCTCTGCAAAACTTTATGAAGGTTGTGCAAACAATTATCAAAAGAAGTTCCATAGACGGAGAAATCGTCCATGAAAACTTCCACAATTTCTTCACAAAAACCATGAAAGATAGCAGACATACATCTCTGAAAGGTAGCAGGAGCATTACATAAACCAAAAGGTATACGCCTATAAGCATAAGTTCCATAAGGACAAGTGAAGGTGGTTTTATCTTGGTCTTGTGCTCTCATAGAAATTTGAGAGAACCCAGAATAGCCATCAAGAAAACAAAAGTGGGTCTTTTTAGACAATATTTCTAGCATTTGATCAATAAAAGGCAGATGATAATGATCTTTCTTGGTAACTTTATTAACCATTATAAAATCAATGTATATCCTATAACCAACCACTACTCTTTGAGGTATAAGCTCATTATTTTCATTAGGCACAACAGTGATTCCCCTTTCTTTGGGACACAATTAACAGGGCTAAACCATTGACTATCAGCAAAAGGGTAAATATTACCAGCATCAAGGAATTTTAATACCTCATTTCTTACCACATCCTTCATCTTAGGATTTAAACGGCGCTGGTGTTCAACAACTGGTTTTGCATCAGGTTCTATATTAATAGCATGCTGACATATAGTAGGAGAAATACCTTTTAAATCATCAAGAGTATACCCCATAGCTCCTTGGTGTTTCCTCAATATTTCCAATAACCTTTCCTCTTCCTTCCCTGAAAGTTTAGAACTAATAATAATAGGATATGTTTTCTTATCATCTAGATAAGAATATTTAAGATCATCAGATAGAGGCTTTAATATGAAAATAGGGTCCCCTTTAGGTGGTAATGTGGTACCCAAATCTTCCACAAGTAGGTTATGCTTAAGTAATTCAGGTTGACGAAAATCTCGTCAGTCTCATTTATTTCCTTCATGAAGACTTCACTTTCATGATCTTCCATATACTGCTGCAAGGCATTGTCAGGAGCAAGAGAAATAGCAGAAAGTTGTTCAACCCTGAAATCCTCATTAGACAATTCATTTTCATAAGGAGTTTTAGCAAATTTGGAAAAATTAAACTCATAAGACTCTCCATCAAACATAGTCAAAACTTTCTCCTTCTTACAATCTATGATAGCCCCACAAGTATTCAAGAAAGGTCTACCAAAGATAATAGGAAAAATTTTACTAGCTTCTGAACCAAGTACTAGAAAATCAGCAGGATATTTAATCTTACCACAAAGAACCTCCACATCTCTTACAATGCCGATTGGAAAGATTGTCTCTCTATTAGCAAGGTGAACCACCACATCTATGTCCTCAAGTTCACAAGGACCGTTTTCATGCATAATTTCCCTATAAAGCTCATAAGGAATAGCACTAGAACTAGCACCAATATCATATAAACCATAGTAGCAATGATCACCAATTATAACAGAAAGCACATGGACATTAGTTTTCCTAACTTTTATAGGATGAGAGACAATATTAGAAGCGTCTTCACAGAAGACAATGTGCTCATCCTCTATATTCTTAGTTACAAGATCTTTCACAAGGGCTACTACAGGTTCAATGTTTATTTGCTTATCAGGTTCCACAATTTTATTTGCACTTTTGCTAACCACATTAGCTATGATAGAATGTTCCTTTACCTTAGCAGGAAAAGGGATTTTCTCAACATAAGGTTCAGGCAAAATAGGATCAACATCACAAACTTCAATGCTAGTAGGAACATAACAATATGTTTATAAGGTGCATGGTACTTGTCCCACTCCTTTTGGGAATTTCCATATAAGAGGCAAACGCCTTAAAACATTTTGCAAGAACTTGAGAATCAAGACCATACTCAGTACTAATATCACAGAAGTCATTAGTTCCCATAAAAGTTTTAATGCATTCATAATCATAATTTATACCTGACTTTCTTCCTTTGTTATTCTCCCATGCTTCAATGTTCTCTTGAATACGGTCTAGGATATCCCATTAAGCTTCTTCCTTCATACGTGTGAATGATCCAGCACAAGAAGCATCTAGTAAATCTTTATCATGAAGAGAAAGCCTTGCATAAAATTTATTGATAATAATATTGTTAGGGAGTTCATGAATAGGACATTTAAGCATTAGTAACTTCAACCTCCCCCAAGATTGAGTTATACTCTCTCCATCACAAGGCCAAAAGTTATATATTTGATTCCTATCCTTATGAATCTCACTCGGAGGATATAATTTAGAATAAAAGAGAGGAACTATTTCCTCCCTTTCCATGGATTGTCCATTCTTCAGCAGCTTATACCATTCTTCAGCTCTTCCTTTCAATGATATAGAGAGTAACTTCTTCTTTACCTGTTCAGCTGTGATACCTGCACACTTCAACAACCCACACAATTCATGGATGAAAAGCAAGTGATCACCAGGATGGACAGTTCCATCCCCTAAATAATAATTATCCATAACACGATCAACAATACTTGTAGGTATCTTAAAAGGATCTATCTCAATAGGTGGTGGTTCATCTACTACCCTAACAGTGGTAGTAGTTTTCCCAAACAGAAAACCAAGTAGGTTATCCATATTGGAAACAAAGTAACAAGTAGAAATAAAAACCAATACTCACAGTAGAAGTTTCCTTTACCAGTTCCACTCTTCAATAGTGCTTCACTCCCCGACAACGGTGCCAGAAAATAGTCTTGATGACCCACAAGTATAGGAGGTGTATCGTAGTACTTTCGATAAATATGAGTGTCGATCCCAACGAGGAGCAACAGGTGTTGACTTGTGGTATGGAGCAGGAAATCTCTGTGAATACTTAGCAGACGGATTTTAAGGGGTTTTCTGATAAAGCAAGGAAATAATGTGCAAGTAAATAAAGATAGCAAATAATTGCAGCAAGTGGCCCAATACTTTCTTAGCAAAGGACAAGCCGGTGAAAATACTAAGGAGGACCAAACGTTCTCGAGGACACATGGGAATACTGTCAAGTGATTTCGTTTCATATAGCTGATTAATCTTCTTTGGTATTATAAGTGTTGTGTGCGTGAACCTGTGCCAATGTACCGACCTTACTTGAACTAATAAATACTTGTGATTAAACCCCTTGCAAGCATCCACAACTACAAGAAATCAATTTAGATATAAACCTAACCACAACATTAAACTCTGAGATCATACACTCCCTTGTGCAATGGTTTCCTAATGGGGGTTCAGGTTTCTGTCACTCCGGCAACCCCACAGTTAGTAGCCAAATACACAATGCATTCCCCTAGGCCCATAAATGGTGAAGTATCATGTAGTCGATGTTCACATGATACAACTAGAAGAAAACCACCACAACTTAAATATTAAACCATTGAATAATACCTCAACACAATTCCACTACTAACAACATGACTTCTCCCATGTCCTCGAGAACTAAACAAACTACTCACGAGACATGATATGGATCAATATCATAGATGATATGGTGATGGATAACAATCTGAACATAAACAATAATTCAATGGTTCCACTCACAAGCATCAACTACAATAGTAATAAATACTAGGAAAGTTTCCCCTAAGAACTATTGAAGATTCAACACAATTTTTACAGCGGGATGGAGTGGAGATGATGGTGCTAGTGGAGATGATGGTGTGGATGATGATGATATCCCGATGAAGTCTAGCTTGATGATGGTGTTTATGGCGATGATCTCCCCTCTCCGGGAAGGAATTTCCTCGGCAGAAATCTGTCTGCCGGAGAGCTCTTTCTCTCTCGATGATTTCCGCCCCGTAGAGGCAGCGGAATCTTTCTGTGGTCGCTCCCTCCCCCCTCCCCCGACTTTAGGGTTTCTAGGAGAAGATATAGGTGAGAGGGCGGAGGATCCCCTGTGGCCCAACTCCGCCTCCCCTTCTGTCTTCCTTCGTCTTTTGGGGAAATATAATTTTCTATAGTTTTCCTTGTATTTTTCTGATATTCGCGAAATTGCATCAAAACACCGCTTTTTCCATCAGAATGCTGACTCCGGCAGTTCATCCTCCAAGAATCATCCAATATGCAAAAATAGATGAAAAGATATGAGTAACACCTCTTAATATAAAATATATCAATGAATAGAGGCAAATTATGATATAGAATGGTGATGCAAATTGGACATATCAAGAAGCAAAGAACTAGAAGAAAATCGGATGCACTATTTAATACTACAGTAGAAGATCGGCATGATGCATGTATGATGTATGACATGGCAAAGATGCGGTGCCATTAGGCAATATTAATCAGAACCGGAGTCCCGACAATTAATTAATAGGTTCATGTTGTTTAGATACCCCACGCTTTAAATGTTGTATTAACAAGGAAAAATATGTCATTGGTTTGCTACACCAATTTAAGTGAGGCCAATATAAGACTAGAAAAGCCCGCATATGGTCTCCATATTTAATTATAAGGTGAATTGGCATAAAGCCCCCAAACCACATGATATGTGTGCAAGCATGACAATTTATATGCAACAAGTAGATATATAGCAATTTATAAAATAGGGCTATAGGATCAAGGTCACCCATTGGGTTGCAAAGATTTTGGGACTCGTTGGGATACGGGGAATCGGTCTTCGGATCCTAGGATTTCGGGAAGAAGAGCTTGGCGTGGCACCGAGTGTTTGATCTAGCGAAGAAGATCTTGGGGTTTCTGGTTCCCTTGTCGACGACAAACTTGAATTAGGCACAGAGACCTTGTTCGGATCTACGGGTCTTCGTCTCGGGTCGATCTCGGTCTCTCGAATGACATCAGCAAGTTGGGGAGGATGATCCGAAACACCTAGGAGCAACGCCAATTATCCTCCAACAACACCAGAATATCACCACCATCGCCTATTGTTGTTCTTGCCATCACATACATGCAGTAACTTCCTAGGAACGATGCCATCCATACTTCGTCAACAATGCACACCACCACATCCTCGCAGCAACACTACGAGCAGAACCAACCGGCAGAGCAAAAGGAGCCAGGGCACATGCCCAGGAAAGCAAAAGGATGGTGATGGAGGACCGACAAGAGGGTGTGGGAGCTAGAACGGTGGTGGAGTGGAGTTCAGCACGGGGAGGCATAGAGAGGATGCACGAGCGTCGGGAGGAACCATGGCGGCGAGCAGAGCGAGGCACAGGCAGTTCCCGACGAGTGACCAGATCGGAACGGGTGGATGTGACCGGGATGGAAAGGGGAGGGAGTCAAGGAGATCGAATGGCAGCGGTAGTTGGTGGCATTGGGAGGAGGAGGGAGACGCTGTGAGCGAGGGCGTACGCGAGGAGCAAGGCAGGAATGGGGAATGCGTCGGGGTGGGACACAAGTATCGTGTGGGGCCGGTTGTCGAGCAGGACATAGAGGGGTGGGGAGTGCATGTACGATCAGGGTCGGGGTTGGTGTGTCTTGCGGCGAGTGTGGGCGTGTTACGTGCATGTAGAGAGAGTGCATGCTGCGGAGTGTGGGTGCGTGCGTGTACCACTTGTGCTGTGTTGCAGTAAGGAGTAGCGGGGTTCGAGAGTCGGGAAGTGGTTTGGGCCAGGGTCGGGTGTGATCCAGGTGTGGTGGGGTGAGGGCTGGGAATAGGCTAGGGTTTGGTGGGATGGAGATTAGGTTTAGGAACTGGTTAGGGTTTTAATCTGGGTAGTAGGCTGATGTCAGCTAGGCCTTCGAGCCTGGCCGGTGGCGGCCTCCCAGGACAAATAGGTGTTATAATTATAGTTTATTTTAATTTAAATAAATGTTTTTGTAAAATAGTTTTAGATAACAAAATATTCGGAAGGTTCCGGAATGATACATTTGAAACAGAGAGGGGGCTATTTGTAGAAAACAAAAATAGGGCTTTTAGAAAATAGTTTTTGACGAACAGATGCATGCAGTCATGAGGATGCTCAAATGCAATGTGGCATGATGACATAAGCATGCTGTCATGATGATGCACAAAACAAACCAACGAGCCATTTTCTAGTACTGGTTTTACCCGGGGTGCTACACCTCCTGAGGACTCCTCCACTCAAATGATGGACTCGTCGACCATGGGGATGTGGCACCCCCGTTTTCAAGACCCCGGCAGTAGCCACCGGGCACTAGACGCGCACGTGTCCCTTGGACGACACAAAGGGGCAAGGGCCCTAAAACAATCGATTGGTTCAGTGCTATTATGGTCAACATGGGTCTGCCTCGTGCTCTTCCTAGCCGTGGATTCAAATCGGTCGTGTGTCCATCACCATTGGTCATGGGTGTGACCTCTTCGCCCCAAACAGTTACTACTGCGTGCCCGGCTCAGCGACGCATCCTTTCGAATTCTCTTGTCATGTTGGTGCGCGGGCATGTTTTCCTCTGCTCATCGATTATTTCCTTTGCTTCCCCATCCCCTTCTTATTCAGAAGATCTAGGGCCCCGTTATCCCCATTGACGCCCCCGTGCTTCTTTGCCGACGAGAAGGGCAAGTCCACGATGGTCGCGGCTGAGGAGATCCCACCAATGAAGAGCGGGCGTGGGCTGACGCGTGGGAGCAGCCGCGGGAGGCGCGGAGGCTGCGTCTCCGCCCTTGCTGCCGCTTCCTCCTCTGGCGTAGCAGCGGCCGAGGGGGAGGCGCTGGTCAAGCGCAGTCACGGCCGTCCTCCCGGCAGCAGTCGGGGGCAACGTGGAGGACTCAGCAGAAGGCCTGGCGGCAAGCCGAAGCCCGTGCTACTCCCGCCTCCCCCTCTGTGCCGGTCGTGATTAAGATCGAGGATGGTCCTGAGACAGCCTAGGACATCGAATTCGTCGTCATCCTCGAGGACTCAGACTGGTTCACCAGGTCATGGCTTTCCTCGGGCTTTGCGCTTGGGGTCATGAATGATCTTCTAGAGGAGGTGGAGTTGCGCCACTCCAGTGGTCACAAGAGGTGTAGGTCGAGGGTCGAGACCCTCCCGCTGGAGGATATGTATCTCACCAAAGGCTGTAATCATCCTTGTTGCGCACTGCATCCGACATGGCTCCATGTTGTGGTTCCGCTACACCAGCAGTGGAGGCTTCTCTGCGTCGGTATTCGACACCTTGATGCGTCGTGTCGACTTCCTGGCCACGTTGGATAGGTCTAAGCGGGGTATTTTCGATGTATAGCATCACGCTGACGAGTTCATGGATGTTTTGTTAGTGTAAAAGTAAAGACGTAGTGCTCTTTAGTCATTTTCCTTGTAATCCTGACTGCAATTGACTTCCTTAACCAGATTCTCGTGCTAGTTGTTTTTCTTTCTGCATGCTTTGTTGTGATGCTAGGCCCTGAGCGAGGTTGAGTTTGTTCCGTGGTACTGGCTCGACAAAGCCAATGGTGATCACATGTGCGATTATCTCAGGCGACTTGCCTCGCAGGGCTCCTTCGTACCTACTTTCCGCAGGTCGCACTCTTGGTAGTTCCTAGGACGTGCTCTTCACCAGGAGGGAAGAGTGAGTGCATCGCAGGGAAGCAGAGATGACCCCGATCTTCATCGCCCGAAGTCAATATCTGATGTAATGACTTTGTCGTGTCCGAGCTACTCACAGAAGGCGAACCTGTTCGCGGGTTACCTCGTTCCCCCTTTTCCTGTCGGGCTCATGCGTTTCCTGTAGTTCTCCAGAGAGATGTATGTAGGCATTGCGCGTCCTAGCCTATGGGTTCTCTTGTGGAGGGGCTTATGCGGCTACGCTCTCCCTGATGGCTCTCCTGGGGGAGAACCATTGGTGCGCCACACACAAGGGGCCTTCTAGGTCATGTTGACCCTCAACGGCCGTGCCACGGATTCCACCTGGCGATCCCCATGGGGTTTCGCGCATTTCCGACTGGGAAGCCCCCGGTCCTCATGGGGAATCATGGGTAGAAGGCGTAGTGACCCTTGTGGGTCTTCGTGAGCCAGGATTGAGCGTGAATAGCTCCCGTTCACCCTCACGAATGGATGTGCTACTAGCCCCCATTCAGAAGGCGCCCGGCGGGTCAACCCGTCTCGTATGCTCCAGCACCTGGAGGGAGGTCTGCGTGTGTTCTCAGATCTCAGCCGTTCAAGGGGCGCTGCCCTCGTGAGCCCTGTGCAAATCCTTGCTCACTAGCCATAAGCAATTTCGCGAGCCACTTTCGAGGAAAAGGGATATGGGGTATGATTTTACCATATAGACTTCAAACGGAGGGAAGGATGCAAATGGAGCTAGTATTTAGGCGGATGATGGGGTTTTCCCCCATGAGCCACCATGTAAGCCTCTCAAGGAGAATGCCATAGGGAAAATACGCATGCCGCAGAGATCCCGAACATGTGTCATGTAAGGGTCTCAAGAACCAGGAACCGTGGGTGAGGTGACTTATTGCTAGAACTGGTCTATAAGTTCAGAGATCGACACTTTAGGTCCTGAGATTATGGCCGCTGGAGGGGTTTTGCCTCATGATCCACCCCGTAAGCCTCCTGTGGAGGAATCCATAGGGAAAATACGTGCGCTCATATGATCCAAAACATGTTTTGTGTAAGGGTATCAACTGCTAGCAACCGTGGGTGAGGTGACTTATTGTCGGAGCGAGTCTGTAAGTTTAGAGCTCGAGACTTTAGGCCCTGAAATTTTTGCCATTGCAGGGGGTTTGCCTCACGAGCCGCCCCGTAGGCCTCTTGAGGAGACATTCGTAGGGCAAATTCTTATCATATTGGTCCCCTGAGAAGGAGACTGTAGGTCTAGCATGAAAATTTGTCTGCTGGAGGGGGCTTCCCTCACGAGCCGCCCCGTAGGCCTCTCGAGGAGAAAGCCGTAGGCAAAATGCTTATCCTTTTGATCCCTAGAGAAGGAGAGCGTAGGTCTAGCATGAAATCTTGTCCACCATTGTGGTATCTGAACCTGGGTAAGGTGTGTAACCTCGTACCCATCAACCGTCCGCCTTACCCCATGTCTCTAAACGCGCACTGTGAGGACCCCTCCATGGCATACTCGTCGGCAATACCACGACAGTTGGTGCCCACCGTGGGGCGAGAGACACTTCAGGCTCTACAGCGGGCGAGGTCCAAGATCTTCGTGGGAATCGGCGAAACCATAGCCATCGGTTGCTTTCTCTTCGACGGCAACGTTCCGATCGTCCCTCCGGATGAGTTCTGGATCCCGGCGAAGACAAACCCTACGTGGTGCTCAATCGTCGCCATCAGAGATATCCACCTCTTCATTGGCGAAACCGACTCGGGCACTAGTTCCCTGGAAGTCGGAGGAGCATCAAGACCCGCACGGACCGCCTATGGGCAGGATACGTTCGCGGAAGGATCGATGTCGGATCTCTCTTCGGAGTTTACCGGCAAAGATCGGAAAAATTCAAGGCCCACCCAAACCACCTCTGTGCAGGAAATAATAGTGAAAGATCGCTGCAAGTCCGCCAGCTTTGTCCACGCGAATGGACAGCATAGATCCAAGTTTGTCGGAGTGGTGACCATCTTCTATCTGGCGCGTTGCGTTCAGAGAGAGGGCGAAAACCCCCGCGATTACCTTGCTAGGTGGCTCCGTATACGAGCCGATCTAGCTCATTACCCCAATGATGATGCTATGTATAACTTTGTGGAAGGACTGGACCAAGGTATGTTTCTCTGGCATACGCTAAGGCGGCAGCAGGCTTCAGGACGCCTCACTTTCGAAAGCATGGTGAACACCGTCAACAGCTACACGGAGGCTGAGGAGGAAGCTCAGACAGGACTTGTGCTCATTTGCGGAGCCCCTCCGCCTAAGCCACCGCCACCTCCGCCTCCAATCATCGTCGTCGCAGCTGCGCCACCACCACCAGTCATTGTCGGTGCTGCTGCACCTCCACCCCCCATCATCGAGGAAGCCCCGGCACCCTCCGACTCCGTGCTTGACGCGCTCTACACCGACATCAGCGCAGATTTAGAGGAGATAGACTTCAGCCCAGAGGATCTAGACTCTGCCATGCAGGAGATGGAGAGGGATTATAAGCGCGACGAGCAGGCCAATAATGCCATCACATCCCGAGAGGTATTTGTCGCCATCAGGACGGTGATGGATGAAGATCAACCCGGACGAGCTCCGCCTACAGCGCTGGACAAGAGGAAGGGACCACCCGTTGCTGCCAACAATGATCGCGCAAAGGCCATGCCCCCTCCGCCTAACCCAGTGCAGCAGCCGCAGGAACTCCGCACCGGTCCGAGCAACAACAACACCGCAAACCCACCGCCTCCGGCATCTACGTCTACTGCTGCCCAAGTCACTCCAGCTGATAGAGTGATGGACGACAATCTCCTCGTCCTGCCCATGACCGTGGATCATATTCGCAATGTAGTCCAGCTTGACGAGAAGCGCTAGCAGCTGCTGGAGGAAGCGCAAGCCATCACGGAGCAAGGCGCTAAGCTAGATCGAGATCTAGCCAACGCGCAGAAGTCAATAGAGAAAGCTAGAGCAATGGAGGCCGAGTACAAGACTCTGCTACAACAGCAGATGGCTAAGAAAGCTCTAGCTCGCGTCATCAATGATCCTGATGTATGGAGAAACCTAGGATGGGATCCCTCGAAGCCGGCACAGGCCAAGCCATACATTGACAGTGAAGGCAGGCAGGTGATGCCCACTCCTCTTCTCAACCTCGCCATCACCAAGACCCTTCTAGAACAGGATAGATCACCCGCAGCTGTGGATCAGGTCTATGACCTAGTGGCCAAGGCGGTGAAACAGCAGGAAAAGGCCACCTCTCAGAGGCTTGAGTCTGACCCAGTGTTCTTCCAGTCTAGCCAGCATAATCCGCCAAGGGAAAGATCTCCTCATGATATCGGGTCATAGACGGGTTCGTCAGAACAAAGACAAAGGGATGCGCGCAATAGGAAGGACGCTATCCCCATATCCTCCGACCATGGAGGCAAGGCTCAACCTCATCACACATCTCCACCGCCCTGCTTTCCCCGACATTGCGAAGATACCAAGGCTCACCGTCATACGGATATGCCTCCGCCAAGGTAGAGAAGCATCGTCATCCGCGACAACACGGAGCAGACCCATCATGATGGAGAGCACAACCAAGGACACAAGAGCAGGTCGCTCCATGACCCTCCGCGTCTGACAAGAAACCGCGACAAGCATGAGGCATCGCAGGAGGGTAACAACAAGAAGGCTAACCCACCGCCACCTCCGCCTCCGTCGCCACCCAGCAGCCACCATGGCGGAGGAGGCCCACGTCGTTCACGCAGCCCATCCCCTGATGGAAATATGAAGAAAAGAAGCCTGGAGCCATACAATGCACGTTCACCTCTAGACAAGATCCACGAGGCCCGGGAATGACCATACCTGGGACCATGTTGCTTTGGACCTGTGATACAGTCCGCAACTTATCCCAAAGGTTTCCGGATTGACAAGACCATCAAACCCTATGACTGCACCGCCAAGCCAGCTACATGGTTGCAGGACTACGGTAACACGGTGGAGATCGCCGGGGGTAACCCCAACGTCACCGTCAAGTACCTCCCATTGATGCTGGCAGGCACAGCCTGACAATGGATTGATGACTTGCCAAACAGATCCATTTGCAATTGGTTGGACATGCAAGAAGCGTTCACCAAGAACTTCGAGGGTACGTACAAACGTCCCTGTACTATTGGCGATCTATAGCGGTGCGTGTAGGAGAAAGACGAGACATCTCGCGCCTACCTCTCCCGCTGGCTAGATATGAAGAATTCCTGCGTAGGAGTGCACGCTCAGACTGCCATGTCCGCCTTCATTGATGGGTTGGAAAGGGGCATGTTGCTCCAACATAAGTTGGAGCGCCTGCAGGACAATCACCAGCTAGATCTCAACAAGATGATTCAGTTATGTTGGAGCGCCTGCAGGACAATCACCAGCTAGATCTCAACAAGATGATTCAGTTGGCCAGTGAGTTCGTGGCTGCCGACGATGATGCTCGCGGCTCCCTTTTGGCAACGGCTATTCCAACTCAAGCTCGGAGGAATAGAAGCACCAAGCGGAAGACCCCACCAGGAGAAAAGGAAACCTCTGACATGGTCTATATGACATTTGCAGGATGAGGTGATGGCGTACAACGTGGCCGAGGACGGGGAGCTGGCCGTGGGCAGCAGCGAGGCAGTGAAACTACCTCTGCAGCGCTCCGCGTTCCCCAAACCTTCGAAGAGTACCATGATATGCCGTTCCTCGTACACCTCGACGCCAACGTCAATGCCACTCACACCAATCGTCATTGCAAGTTCGTCAACGATCTCAAGGAGGACCCAGAGTCCGGCTACAAGCGAAGTCGGAAGAACAGACCGCGAGGAAAGGGCAAGGGGAAGAAGAAGGAAGAGGAGTCCAAGGATTCAAGTGACATGGATGAGGCTGTTGAATCCAAGCACGCCACCAAGAACGATGGCAAGGGCAAGAACCCCTTCGATAAGAAGGTGGCAGTTTTCCACACTTTCCTTGGCACCCCCACTATCCGACAAAAAAGACCTCTATGAAGATACTGATGGCCACTCTACCCCCAGTTTCCCAGTACCTGTGCTGGTCGAAGATTCCAATTACTTGGGACAGGAAGGATCACATAGACCTGATTGACGACAATGAGTTCACGAAATGTATGGTGGATAGTGGAAGCAGCATCAACATCATGTACATACACTGCACAAGATGAACTTGATGGAGGCTAACCTAAGGCGGACCAGCACCATCTTCCACGGCGTAGTTCCTGGTCGGGAGGCTCGGTCCCTTGGGTGCATCACGCTTCAGGTCGCTTTTGGCGATGTTAATAATTACCGCCAAGAATGCATGACCTTTGAGGTGGTCCCCTTCAAGAGCGTGTACCACGTCATATTCGGCCGCGACATCTTCCACGCATTCATGGCCAAGCCATGCTTCGTCTACAACAAGCTCAAGATACCCGGACCAAACGGTGTCATCACCGTATCCGGAAGATTTCCAAGGCAAGGGACTGCAAGATTGGAGAAGCAGCCTTTGCGGAAGCAGTCCTCTACAACAAATAATTCAAGGAGATCCAGAGCAAGGTCAATGCCACGGAGATGCCGGCATCGAAGAAGAAGATTTCTTACTCCGCCCCAACTTTCAAGACCGCCATCAAAACCAAGCCGATGGAACTTTTGGTAGGCGATGCCTCCAACCGCCAGTGGGATGAGCCTGGATCCCAAATAGGAAAGCACGCTCTTTGAGTTCCTCCGTGAGAATAGGGACATATTTGCCTGGCAACCTGCCGACATGAAAGGTGTACCTAGGGAACTTGCCGAGGACAACTTGAATATTGATCCAAAATGCAAACTGGAGAAACAACCCCTACGACGCTTTAGAGACGAGAAGAGACGTGCCATAGGCAAGGAGATAGCTGGGTTACTTAAGGCTAGTTTTATCCGAGAAGTGCTTCACACCCGATGGGTGGTCAATCTTGTAGTTTTCCCCAAAAGGGAACCAAAGAATTAAGAATGTGCGTTGATTACATCGGCTTGAACAAAGCGTGTCCCAAAGATCCGTTCGCTTTGCCTCACATTGACCAAGTCATTGACTCGACGGCTGGCTTGCAACTTTTGTGTTTTCTCGATGCATACTCAGGATACCACCAAATTAAGACGAGGAAGTCGGGACAATTGGCCACTTCGTTCACCACACCTTACGACACGTTTTGCTATGTCACGATGCCCTTTGGGCTGAAAAACATAGGTGCTACGTACCAGCGGACAATTCAGCATTGCCTACACGATCAAATTGGTCGGAACGTTCACGCCCATGTGGACAATATAGCGGTGATGTCTAAAAAGTCAAACGACTTAATCTCCGACTTAAAAGAAACCTTTGATATTCTCCGGAAATACAACATGATGCTTAACCTAAGAAGTGCATCTTCGGGGTTCCAGCCGACACATTGTTGGGCTTCATTGTTTCCCAGCATGGAATCAAGGTCAACCCGGAGAAGATCAAGGCCATCCTAAACATAAACCATCTGACATGCTTGAAGGACATACAATGGCTAACAGGTTTCATTGCAGCGGTTAGTCGGTTCGTCAGTCGACTTGGAGAGAAGGCTCTCCCGCTATACAAGTTGCTGAAGAAGGCGAACAAATTTACATGGACGGACGAAGCAGATGCAACACTGAAGAAGCTAAAGGAGACATTATCCTCGGTGCCTATCCTTGCAGCACCCGATCCGGGGAGCCTATGTTAATCTACATGGCAACCACCAACCGGGTAATCAGCATCGTCGTCGTGGTAGAGCGGAAAGAACCAGGGAATGAGTACGGAGTTCAACGACCAGTTAACTATGTAAGCATGGTCTTGACGGAGTCCAAGCAGTGTTACCCGCACTACCAAAAGATAGCTTATGGAGTGTTCCTTGCTTCTCGAAAGCTAGGGCACTACTTCTAGGAGCACCCTATCATAGTTGTGAGCAAAACTCCACTGTCCGACATCATCAATAACAGCGACGCTACAGGAAGGGTCACGAAGTGGGGCATATAACTTGCCGCCTTCGAGATCACCTACAAGAGATGCGACGCTATCAAGTCACAAGACTTGGTGGATTTTATCGCAGATTGGACGGGATGCCAGATGCTACCCCAATGCCGGAGCCAGAATACTGGGTGATGCACTTTGACGGATTAAAGCTACTCAATGAGTCGGGGGCTGGTATATTGTTACAGCCACCAACCAGGGAAAAGATACACTACGTTCTGCAGATCCACTTTGAGGCTACGAAAAACAAGGCGGAGTATGAAGCACTCATTCACGGACTATGCGTAGCCAAGGATATTGGCATCAAGCGCATAGTTTGTTGTGGAGATTCTGACTTGATTGCCCAGCAGGTGGCTGGCACCTGGAATGCACGAAACCCTATGATGGTGGCATATCGATATGAATTGGATGAGATAACCAAGAGTTTCTTGGGCTATGAAGTCAAGTATGTACCTAGGGAGCAAAATGAGGCGGCTGATCTACTATCTAAGCTTGGATCAGGGCGCAAACGAATTACGCCTGGCGTTTTCCTGGAGCATCTACGGACACCATACGTGAAGGGAGTAGACATCGGCAAACCGGATAGAGTTGAATCTTTCGTTCACGCAGTGACAAAGGTCCCTCCGGCTTGGACACAACCGTTCATGGAGTATCTGAAGGAAATATGCCCTAGAAGCAATGATTATATTTCTTATGTATCCATGAGTTATTGTAATGTTCCTTGAATATCCATATCAGGCAACTTGTATTGATTGGAAATTATGTGAATTGTTTGTGAAACTCTATACTTGTATGGTTATTTAAGCGTTGTCCCTAGTCGGAGTTCATGTGAGGACACACGTGTATATTAGACTAGCACATAGATTGGTTGATGACTATGTTTCGCAGGTCATAGACATGGAGATGTCAAACCAATGATGTGGACACATGTTATGAAAATGGGGTTGGACTGACCAACATGAGACTGGCAATTAGTTGCAGCTCTCTCTACACATCGTGTACGTTTTGTCCTTAGACCTGAGATTGTCGCATGTACTTGAGATGTGGATCGGCCTACTTTGGGGCTATCAGACGCTACTCCGTAACTGGGTAGTTATAAAGGTAGCTTTCGGGTTTGTCCTGAAGCATGCTGCAAGGCATGGTCAATCAAGATGGGATTTGCTCCTCTCTACTTGAGAGAGATATGTCTAGGCCCCTCGAGTGATCGGATCTAGAAATGAATGGTCGTGCTACATATGGTTAAGAGTTAACCTAGTAAAGGGATTCCGAATCACAGCATCGAGAAAGGGAGGTCAGCTTGGAGCTAGACAAATATCGTGAGGCAAAGGGAAATACATGTACTAAACCTTGTGATGGTTCATCCGATATGATCTTTGTTTGCGTTTAGGAGTTGGCACGTCTTGCTAGAGGCCGCTACCAACTATTGACAGAATAAGTGTATTCGTGTCATGTCTATACGTATATGAACCTATAGGGTCACACACTTAAGGGGCTGGAAGCCTAATGAGGATTGGATCTGAATTAGACCAGACTTAGGCTGCTAATGGGCTGCTAATGTAGAAGCCCACTAGGAACTCCTATATAAGAGAGGGTGCGGCGAGCTGACCAGGGCTAGACCGTTCCACCGAGCCGCCACTCCTCACGCATGTGTTGCACGCGCGGGCCTAGCAGTCCGGCGTTTGACGCTTCCACCCTATACATGTGGATACCTCGGAGGCGCTGCATCTGTAGAGCTTGGACGAGCCCTGCAAGGGGAGCTGCTCGTGGGACGGGAACGAGGAGGAGACGTAAATCGTCTGCACTGCCTCGACGCGCTTCATCAAGTTCCGCAACTGCGTGTTTAGTGGTAATCCTGTGATCTATGACAAAAGTAATCCAGGTTTACGCGGTAGAAAATTTTGATTTGCGCTAGTGTAGCCTACCCGTATCCCTTCAGTGGTATCAGAGAAGATGCTGTTCAGTTATAGGTTCGGGATGTTTCCATATGGTGATATGCAGATTGATATGAATGATGTGATTGTTTGTATTGTGGTGGTTCAGGATTTATCTATGATCTTGCTTTCCGTGATCGTGATTCTGAGGTTGTCGAACGACTTACCCCTACCGGTCGGCTTCCGCCATCAGGGTAGACAGTGACACATAAATCCTGTTGAATCACGCGAAGATCAATATGATTGATCGAATCAGAACCTAGATCTAAAATAGATGTACCGTGATCAAAGGAGTTTTATCAGATCGGAACAACAGACGGTTTATGGTAAATTTGATTTGCCGATCAAAATCCTTAAAGAAAATTGTGTAGATACCGCGAGGGGCACTGCCCCTTCGAACCCCTCGGGGGGAGAACCCCTAGACCCCCCTAGTCATAGCACATTTTTGTATCTCGTTAAGGTAACTAGGTGGTGTGAAGTCACATGATCCGGTAGAATGAGATTCTATGCATAACTTGTTTTTGCAGGATGTATGTGATCAATATGGCCCATATATGTATGAGATGCATGTATGAAATTTATCATGACCTGCGTGTCGTGAGTAGGGCAACATGGCTGGATCCATGTGTGTTGTAAATTATTGTAATGGCCTGTGTGCCAACTTGTGATGATCCCAATTATATGTAATTTTGATTACTAGCTGTTAGGGGTAATAGCTTGTATTAGTTCTTGGAGGACTCATCACTTGGAGGATGGCTCGCATGGAACATGAAGATGGAGATCATCATGGTGGACAGGTTCTATGGCGATAGAGATCACCATGAGAAAATGGGCCATACTGTATCACAACTATGTGAATGTTATTCTTATGCATTTTACTCTATGCATGCTTAGATGATAGAAGTAGAACGATCCCTCACAAAGTTTAAGTTAAACCATGCCCTCCCAACCAAACCTTGCACCATCCTATGCCCTGTACAATCGTTGGTGGGCCTATGAAATTAGGGTGCCACGGTTTTCCTTGGCTAGATGGGTTTGTATCAGATACCTACACACATAAGGGTTGGTGAGCTTGACAAGGTCATCTTAACAGTTAAGGACCTTGGGGCATAAAGGTTGGGCGCCTAGTTTTGACATAGAGATGTCACCCAACAATAAGAGTCATATGTGATATGATTAGCAAGTGTTGCTTACCGACTTACCTTGTCTTCTAGCAGTGATGCTAAAGCTCACTAGTCGACTTGTTAATTGTGGATCTTGAATCACTTAGTATCAATAGAGGGATATCGATTTAAGTGTGAGTATATGCTATTAAATTGTTTAATATGTTTTACTCTTTCTTGGTTACATGGCATAATATTTTGCATGTTTTCTATTGTAGATCAATGGCACCGAACACTGCATCACCTTTTTCTTTGCGTTCAATTCTTGACAAAGATAAACTAAATGGAACAAACTATACGGAAAGGGTCCGTAACCTAAGAATTGTTCTTAGGCTTGATAAAAAGGAAAACGGTTCTGGATACCCCAATCCCCGATGAACCTGCTGATAATGCAGGTGATGCCCTAAAGAATGCCTACAAGAGAGCATGTGATGATTCTCTTGAGGTTAGATATCTTATGCTTGCATGCATGGAACCTGAACTCCAAAAGAAGTTTGAGGATTAGGATGCGTACGATATGATCTTGGCGCTTAAGGACATGTTCTAAGATCAGGCAAGGACTGAGAGGTACAATGTTGCCAAGTCCTTTGTCGAATGCAAGCTAGTTGAGGGAGCAGCTGTAGGCCCCCATGTGATCAAAATGTTTGGTTATAGTCAGACTTTGGAAAAGCTTGGTTTTCCTCTAGGCCAAGAGTTGGCCACTGACTTGATTCTGGTGTCTCTTCCATCCAGCTATGGGCAGTTCATTTAGAACTACCATATGCATGGGGTAGATAAGGGCCTTAATGAGTTATGCTGGATGCTTAAAACAGCAGAAAGTGACATGAAGAAGTGTGCATGGCATAGCCATGTGATGGCTGTGCAGAACAAGCCTAGCTTCAAGAAAAAAAGTACTTCTTGGAAGAAGAAGGGCAAGGCTAAGGATACGATCCCTAAGCCTGCACCCAAGAAAAAGGCTGGACCTGTAGAAGACACTGAGTGCTTCTTTTGTCATGAACATGGCCACTGGAAGAGAAACTGCAGCAAGTACCAGGCTTCTTTGAAGAAGAGTGGAAGTAAGAGTACTTTCCACTTAGGTACGCTTGTTGTAAATGTTGTGTACATTCTTCTCGCTGATTCCTATGTTAACTCTTGGGTATTTTATACCAGATCGATTGCTCATATTTGCAATTCGATGCAGGGGCTAATAAGGACTGGAGAAGTGCAGAAAGGCGAAGTGGATTTTCACATCGGAAATAAAGCAAGGGTTGCTGCATTGTTTGTCGACGCCATGCAACTTCACCTTCCATCAGGATTTATTATGGAGTTGAATAATTGTTATTACATTCCTAGTACGGGTCAAAACATTCTATCACCTCCATGTTTGATGAGGGATGGTTATTCATTCGCGAGTGCAAACAATGGTTGTGTAATCTCTAAGAATGATATGTTTATGGCTAATGCTCCCATTGTGAATGGGTTATTTATTTTAAATCTTGATGATGCATCTGTTTACAATGTTAGTGCTAAAAGTCTTCGGCCTAATGATTTGAGTCCTACCTATTTATGGCATTGTCGTTTGGGGCATATAAGTGAAAAGCGCATGAAGAAGCTCCATGGTGATGGTCTTCTAACTTCGGTTGATTTTGAATCATACGAGACATGTCAGGCTTGTTTACTTGGAAAGATGACCAAATCACCTTTTTCGGGTTTACCCAAGAGAGCGACAGAATTGTTGGAACACATACATACTGATGTGTGTGGACCAATGCGCACGAGAGCCAGAGGAGGATATCACTAGTTCATTACTTTCACTGATGATTTCAGTATATATGGTTATGTCTATTTGATGAAGCATAAGTCTGAAACTTTGGAAAAGTTCAAGGAGTTTAAGAATGAGGTAGAGAATCAACGTGGAAAGAAAATAAAGGCCTTGCGATCTGATCGCGGAGGTGAACATTTGAGTAAGGAATTTAGCAATCATCTAAAGAGTTGTGGAATTGTTCCACAGCTCACGCCGCCCGGAACGCCTCAAAGAAATGGGGTATCCGAACGGCGTAATCGAACTTTGTTGGACATGGTTCGATCGATGATGAGCCAGTCGGATTTACCATTATCATTTTGGGGTTATGCTCTGGAAACGGCAGCTTCCACACTTAATAGGGTACCATCTAAATCCGTAGTTAAGACACCGTATGAGATGTGGACTGGAAAGAATCCCAGTTTGTCTTTTCTAAAGATTTGGGGTTGTGATGCATTTGTCAAGCGACTTCAGTCGGACAAGCTAACACCCAAATCGGATAAGTGCATTTTCATGGGATATCCGAGGGAAACCTTAGGGTATTACTTCTACAACCGAGAAGAGGGCAAAGTGTTTGTCGCTCGTAGCGGTGTTTTCCTAGAGAAAGAGTTTCTCACAAAGGGAACGAGTGGAAGGTCGGTGCGACTTGAAGAAGTTCAAGATGAGCCAGTTGGGAATGCTTCTACAAGTGATGTTATTGTAGCAGACCAAGTTGAGGAACCCGTGGCAATAGAAGCACCACAACCACGAAGATCGGCGAGGCTCCGCGAAACGCACGAATTATTATTGTTAGACAATGATGAGCATGCGACCTATGCAGAAGCGATGGTAGACCTAGACTCTGAGAAATGGTTAATGGCCATGAGATCCGAGATAGAGTCCATGGGAGACAATCAAGTTTGGAAATTGGTTGACCTGCCTGATGGTTTTAAAGCCATCGAGTGCAAATGGATCTATAAGAAGAAGATTGATATGGATGGAAATGTTCACATCCATAAAGCTCGACTTGTTGCAAAAGGTTTTCGACAAGCTCAAGGAGTTGATTACAACGATACTTTCTCTCCCATAGCGATGCTTAAGTATATACGGATCATTCTAGCCATTGCTGCACATTTTGACTATGAAATATGGCAGATGGATGTCAAGACGGCTTTCCTAAATGGAATCCTAATTGAGGACGTGTATATGATGTAGCCCGAAGGTTTTGTCGATCCAAAAAATACTAGAAAGGTATGCAAACTTCTAAAGTCTATTTATGGGCTGAAGCAAGCATCTCGGAGTTGGAACATTCGATTTGATGAAGTTGTAAAGGAGTTTGGCTACATCAAAAACGAACAAGAACCTTGTGTTTACAAGAAGGAAAGTGGGAGAGCGCTGGTATTTCTAATCTTATATGTAGATGACATATTGCTGATTGGAAATGACATTCCTATGCTCAAGTCTATTAAGACCTCGTTGAAAAATAGTTTTTCGATGAAGGACTTAGGAGAAGCGGCATATATTTTGAGTATCAAGATCTATAGAGATAGATCAAGAAGGATAATTGGATTAAGCCAGAGTACAGTCATTGACAAAGTGTTGAAACGGTTCAACATGGAAGAGGCCAAGAAGGGGTTCTTGCCTATGTCTCATGGCATAAAACTTAGCAAGGCTAAGTGTCCTTCGACTACTGATGAGCGTGAGCGTATGAGCAGGATTCCATATGCTTCGGCTATTGGATCCATCATGTATGCAATGATATGTACTCACACAGATGTTTCCTATGCTCTAAGTGTTACGATCAGATATTAGGCTGATCTAGGTGAAGGTCACTGGACAGCGGTAAAGAATATCCTTAAGTACTTGAGAAGGACTAAGGATGTGTTCCTAGTTTATGGAGGTGAGGATGAACTCAGTGTAAGGGGTTACACAGATGCGAGGTACCTTAATGACTCAGATGATTCCAGATCGCAATCTGGTTATATGTTTATCATGAATGGTGGTGTTGTGAGTTAGAAAAGTTCCAAGCAAGATACGGTGGCCTCCTCTTCAAAAGAAGCTGAATATATTGCCTCCTCGGAGGCTGCAAAGGAAGCTGTTTGGATTAGGAATTTCCTGATCGCTCTTGGTGTGGTTCAGGGCGTGTCCAATCCCATGGACGTTTATTGTGACAACAATGGTGCTATTACACAAGCCAAGGAACCTAGACAGCACCAGAAGAACAAACATACTCCATGCGTTACCATCAGATTCAAGAGTTCGTTGAGGATGGTAGTTTCATGATATGCAAAATACATACGGACTCAAATGCTACTGATCCTTTTACAAAGCCACTCCTATAGCCTGCGCATGAGGCGCACGCAAGAGCAATAGGTATTAGATACAATCTAGATTGACTCTAGTGCAAGTGGGAGACTGAAGGAAATATGCCCTAGAGGCAATCATAGAGATGATTATATTTCTTATGTATCCATGAGTTATTGTAATGTTCCTTGAATATCCATATCAAGCAACTTGTATTGATTGGCAATTATGTGAATTGTTTGTGAAACTCTATACTTGTATGGTTATTTAAGAGTTGTCCCTAGTCGGAGTTCATGTGAGGACACACGTGAATATTAGACTAGCACATCGATTTGTTGATGACTATGTTTTGCAAGACATAGACATGGAGATGTCAAACCAATGATGTGGACACATGTTATGAACATGGGGTTCGACTGACCCAACATGAGACTGGCAATTAGTTGCAGCTCTCTCTACACATCGTGTACGTTTTGTCCTTAGACCTGAGATTGTCGCATGTACTTGAGATGTGGATCGACCTACTTTGGGGCTATCAGACGCTACTCCGTAACTGGGTAGTTATAAAGGTAGCTTTTGGGTTTGTCCTGAAGCATGCTGCAAGGCATGGTCAATCAAGATGGGATTTTCCCCTCTCTACTTGAGAGATATATCTCTAGGCCCCTCGAGTGATCGGATCCAGAAATGCATGGCCATGATAGATATGGTTAAGAGTTAACCTAGTAAAGGAATTCCGAATCACAGTATCGAGAAAGGGAGGTCAGCTTGGAGCTAGACCAAATATCGTGAGGAAAATGGAAAGAAATGTACTAAACCTTGTGATGGTTCGTCCGATATGATCTTTGTATGCGTTTAGGAGTTGGCACGTCTTTCTAGAGGCCGCTACCAACTATTGACAGAATAAGTGTATCTGTGTCATGTCTATACGTATATGAAACTATAGGGTCACACACTTAAGGGGCTAGAAGCCTAATGAGGATTGGATCCGAATTAGACCAGGCTTAGGATGCTAATGGGCTGCTAATGTAGAGGCCCACTAGGGACGCCTATATAAGAGAGGGTGCGGCAAGCTGACCAGGGCTAGACCATTCTACCCAGCTACCACTCCTCATGCCTGTGTTGCACGCGCGGACCTAGCAGTCCGGCGTCTGACGCTTCCACCCTGTACGTGTGGATACCTCGGAGGCGCTGCATCTGTAGCGCTTGGACGAGCCGCGCAAGGGGAGCTGCTCGTGGGACGAGAACAAGGAGGAGACGTAGATCGTCTGCACTGCCTTGAAGCGTTTCATCAAGTTCCGCAATTGCGCGTCTAGTGGTAATCCCGTGATCTATGACAACAGTAATCCTGGTTTACGTGGTAGAAAATTTTGATTTGCGCTAGTGTAGCCTACCCGTATCCCTTCAGTATCTCGTACACGGAACTTTGCCCGACGAGAAAGTCGAAAGACAACAAATATTACGTCGAGCAAAGGGCTATACCATAATCAATGGACAACTCTACAAAAGAAGCACCACTGGTGTATACCTTAAGTGTGTTTCCCAGCAACAAGGTATTGAGATCCTACGTGAGATCCATCTCGGAGATTGCGGTCATCACGCCGCTCCTTGATCATTGGTCTCCAAAGCCTTCCAGCAAGGATTCTACTGGCTGACCACGAAGGCGGACACTGACAAGCTAGTTGAGAGATGCATGTGATGCTAGTATTATGCCCGACAACCCCATATTCCAGCTGAAGTATTACGAACAATACCAATAACTTGGTCGTTTGCAGTCTGGGGGCTAGACATGGTTGGTCCATTACAGACGACACCATGTGGGTTTACGCATCTGCTAGTAGTAGTTGATAAATTCACCAAATGGATAGAAGCTAAACTCATTAGAAAGCTTGATGAGGCAACTGCCCTTAGGTTTGTCCAGGATCTAGTGGTGATATTTGGTCTACCACATAGCATTATCACCGACAACGGCAGCAACTTGTCACTCGGAGAAGTGGAAGCTTATTGTTGGGACAAGGGCATCCGACTTGACCTAGCGTCTATGGCACACCCACAGTCCAATGGACAAGTTGAGCAAGCCAATGGATTAATTCTGCAGGAAATCATGCCATATCTAGAAGCACCGCTACATAGAGCAGCTGGAGCCTGGGCGGAAGAATTTCCATCTGTGCTGTGGAGTTTACGAACTACACCCAACAGATCTACCGGCTACAACCCTTACTTCATGGTATATGGAGCAGAAGCCATCCTACCTTCCGACATCCTTCACTATGCACAAAGAGTTGCCGCCTACGACGAAGATGACGCTGAAGAATCTCGACGCCTAGATGTGAACCTTCTCGAGGAAGAGCGCGTTTTGGCATGCGAAAGATCCGCCATCTACCAGGAGAAGCTATGCAGCTACCATACTCGCCGCGTTCGGCATCGCTCGTTTAAAGAGGGGGATCTGGTGATCCGACTTAAGCAGAAGAAGTCACAAAAATTATCCCCGCCATGGGAAGGACCGTTCATCATAAGCAAGGCGCTGCTCAATGGGTCTTACTACCTTGTTGACAATAGTGAACTTAAGGATAGACTCAACAAAGATCATAAGAATAAGCGACGTTACCCGGATGATGACTACCGGAGCTTGACCGGACATGGAACATAGCACAACTACGTTATTTTTACACTTAGCACATTTTTTATCTATTGTGTACCTCTTATATGATCAGTGAAATAAAGCTCTCTGGTTCACTCATATTTCTGAGTCTTTTACCTCCGTTAGTGTTCATTTTTGGATCGTATAAAACCTTTATGCGCAAGTTTGCATTTGCACTTGTGAAAATTCCGCCTACGAGCGTTAGCTTAAGTTTTCTGGTCTACATGTTCTTTGTTGTTTTTATGTGGATTCTGGAGTAGTGACTTTCAGCACTTGTCGTCGGCGATTTTGTGCTTAGGTTTTTGACGGTGCCATTGGGCATCATCACCTGAGCGCATAGTTCCGACTATGAGTCTTTCGACTCACGAAAGGTCAAGCATAAAAGCCAGAGTAATGGATAAGCCAGCACTTTCTTAAAAAATAATTACATGCTGGAACCAGTGCTTAAGTAGCAGGATATTACACCTATTGTTTTTCCGGCTTAAGATAACTTAGTATTTTTTCCGCATACATCAAACCAGAGGAAACAAATATTACATCATGTTTTTTCATTCCTTTGGCGCAGGAGATTTGGAAGCAGCATCATCGGCGGCAGGAGAACCATCCTCTTCGAAGTCGGTGGTCTTGAGGGACTCGGAGGAGCCTTGATGATCTCCGTCGATGATCTCGTGCGGCACGAAGACATTGTGGTCAACCAACTCGGCAACCCTTATGTCATAGGCCACGAGAGATGCCCAGATAGACTTATGGTCAATCTTCTAGCCGTCATCGTCTACGTCGGGAAGACCTGAGGTTACCACGTTGATGTCGACATCTTCATAGTGCGCCTTGACCATCGATAGTCCCATCCTTGCACCAGCCCGTGTACATGAAGCTTTCCAGCTTAAAATACGCTCGGGGGCTTGGCGCAGGATCTCCGAGAACTTCATCATGGAATCCACCGCTTTGATATTGATCTGTAGGGGTTGGCTATCTCCTTGGCATGCCTGATGGCGGTGCTGATAAAGTTGCCAGCGAGGACCATGCATTCCTTAGGCAGAGGAGGCGATTGGGTTAAACTAATAGGAGTTGCAATTTCGACAAGGTAACACATGGGTTCAATAAAAACAAAAGTTCAAAGTACCTAACTGACAGAAGTACAAGACAAAGAATCACTTACCAAAGATGCTCGCCTCGGCTTGCTGGAGAGTCTCCGCCATGGAGTCCCGTTCTTGTCGGAGGATCTTGTATGCTTCAAGATTGCGCTGATTTTGCTCATCGGCAGCCTTCTTCTGCTCCTTCAGCATCACAATCTCCTCCTTCAAGAGGTTCATCTCCGTGTTGGCGGACTCCTATAGGGCCTTCATGGAGTCCTCGTGCATCTTCAGCGTATCCTTTCTCTCCTTCTTAAGGATCTTGTTTTCACTATCCAGCAACTCAATGTGCTTAGATTGCTCGACAGTATCCTTGGCCTTGGCGATGGTTTCGGCAAGTCGGAGAAAGAACAATACACAGTGAGTAGTCGGAGAATGGCGACACAAGACCAAGCCGGATTACGAAAACGAAAGGAAAAAAGACTTGCTGTTGGTGATTTGTTCCTTCAAGAAGGAAGTTTCACCCTTTTCACCTTCCAACTCCGCACGCATCTTGTGGAACTTCTCGTTGGTGACACCTCTCCGCGCATTCTCGTTCTGTGAAAAGAACATTTAAAGTTGTTTAGTCTACTTGGAGCATCTAGCCGGATAACTATCCACCTATAGGCTTGGGGGCTACAATGAGAGTTTTTAAACTTGGCAATATGCTTTAGTATTTCTTTAAGCATCTAGTCGGAACTCATTCAGTTTTCAACTAGAATCTTGGGGGCTACAATATAAAGTTTTTTAACTTAGTCATATACTTAGTCTTTCTTTAAGCATCTAGTCCGAACTAATTCAGTTTTCAACTAGAAGCTTGGGGGCTACAGTATCAAAATTTACAAACACTGCGTATGCTACACTGAAAGTATCTAGTCGGAGTAATTCATTCAAACTAAATACTTGGGGGCTACAGTGAGAAGTTTTCTAGCATAGTCACTCTTAGAGCATTTAGATGCAAAGACCTATGGTTTTCTGTCTAAATCCTCGGGGGCTACAATGGGATACTCATATGAAATGCAAAAGGCAAATAAAACTTACAAGTGCGATGATCTTGAGGTTAGTAGCGCTCTTGGAAAACAACTTGCTAAAGGAAAGACTGTTTCCTCACAAGATATCTTCTTATCAGAGAAGCTCCTCAAGGCTGCAGGTTGGAGATGTCGGCGCTGCATCAGGAGCTAGAGTGGAGCTACTCGGCGTAAGTGCCGGGTAGACTATCTTTGGAAGCTCTATGGTTATCCTGGGTGCAGAGGCACCGCGTTCGATGGACGTTCCACCCACCACCGCCGCCTTTCCGCTACTGATGGCATCCTTAGCCGGAGCTTCAGCCATTCTGGTTGCGGTGCTTTCTTCCATCGCCTATTCGCTGACAACGACGATATCCGCGGAGGCAGCTGAGTCCACTTCCATGGCGGAAGGGCCAGATGCATCCTTAGCCGGAGAGCTTGTCAACTCCCAGATTTTTAATCCCAGATGCCTGTTATGCCATACATCGCAATCCCAGGATTACCATTTTCAAGAGACATAACAGATTGGATATCGCAGTACATCATCCATTATGAACCATACATAAGGTCTTACACAAATAAAGGATCACATGATCCAGTATTAATACAATTGAAGTAGCGGAATAACGTAATAATAACGATAGCATAGGCGAAGCTCCATCTTCATGGTCACAGGAAATGCTGACGATGGGAGATGATCCTAGTTGTCGTAACCTTCCTGCTGTCCATCCTCCTGATAGTCCTCTTCATAGTTTGGCCTCGGGAATAGCCAGGTCCAAAGCCATGAGTACTCTTTAAGTACTCACAAACTAATACTAACAAGTGAAGTGGTTTGGAGTAGGAAATACTAAGCTCTAGGTTGTTTTGCAAAAACCCAGATTTATCTCTACTGAGTTCAGAAGCAAAGAAAGCTAGTTGAAAGTTTTATAGCACCTAAGTGGGAACTTGAATTTCATATCACAACCCTATTGTGGTCAAGTAAAGTCATAAATCATTTCATTAGTCATTTTGAAAAAATCTGACGACAGAACAATATGGCCACTCCAACTGTCCATAACCGTGGACGCGGCTATTCGAATAGTTTGACACTCTGTAGAGGTGGTACACTTTCACCACAATATTCAATACTTCCGTCAGGAACAATCCTGAATTCACCATACTCCGTATGCGGATAATCAATCCTAACCTTTCAATTACACGCCCTAGTATAGACACCTCTCCTATGAGTTTGGCCTCCCAACCATGACCAACTGTCATCTTGGGAACTACACAGGTGGACAATCTTCACAAGGTAGCCTCATCTTAAACCTTGTCCGCAAGGGAACCCGTACTAAGGTATATATATTTCCAGTCAAGACCTGCCCAATTTTCGGGTATTGTGGTTGTACGGTAAAATTGGAATGGTATCGCATCCAGACAACCATAAGTTTTATAAAGGTCTAAGGCTCATGCCTTAACATTTTCATCATCAAAATCATTTTGTGTTCAAGAACACATGTCAAAACATTTCAGTAGAATGACTCATCATTCTAGGGTTTTCAGAACCATTTTCACCAAGTATTCCCATCTAAAGTTGATCAAGTTTTATGCTTAGCAGTAGCATCTACAAGTGGGGGTAAATACTAATGAGGGGTGGTAATAAAGTGTGACTTATCTAAGTTCAATCTCATGCCTCAGGATGACATCAAGATTATCTAACTTAGGCCAAGTTTTATGCTATTTATGCTACTTTTAAATATATTTCTACAATCTACAAGTCACTAAGTAAACTCTAATAGAAATCTTTGATAAAGGAATAAAAGAATTAAGCTTGCAAGTAAAACTAGGATTTGGTATCATCAAGTGGGTATAATAACATATGCTTAAAGCATCTAGTTTGCATAGTATTATGCAAGTTTTTACTTGCTAAGTCATCTGGTAGTATTAGGCTTGCAAAGTTGCAAATATAGGCTTGCCTTGTGCAGAGCAGTGGTTGAAGTTCTCCTCGGCTCCTTCCTCGTAGTGTCCTCCTTCCTCCTCGTATCCTAGGTTGGTACTAGCGTCTATAAATAAATACGAGGTACACAATCACCAAACAATACTTAACTATTACTTATCACACCAAGGTTTTCACTAGATGATCTAGCATCATCACAAGCATTACAATCAATAAGGCAAATAGTTTTATTTCCTTTATTTTAGAGAAGTAATTTTGACTCATTGAAAAACTACTTAAGATTTAATATTCTCCAACTCAAACATGGGATCATGTTGACACATGTCATCGCCACATATTTCAGTACATGGGAATGTGATTTAAAGTGGTGTCACAATTTAATAAGGTTTAACCTTTTTATTTTAATTACTTAAAGTGACTAGAAATGCCTATGTGGCATTCTTTTATTACTTGTCCATTATTTCTGCAAAGTAAACATATATATTTTTATATATTCTGAAAGGTCTTGTTAAATGTGATTTTTGAGAGTTGGAATCAACTCAAAAGATTTTATGGTTGAATTTTGAAAAATGTTTGAATGAAGAAAAGCTTCTGCCTTGTTATTTTTACTATAGCTGATCTACAAATCCAATTGGTTTGAATCCAACATGCTTGGATTAAGCATTCCAGTTCCTTTCTAACTAAATTGGTTTCTTGCCATTTGTTTCAGTGAATCGACTTGAGTTGATTTTTAATCTAGGTACATAACTGGGTTTGAAATTAAAAGAATAAACCTAAATTTGAACTACTGGGTCGCGGGATGCTAACTGGGCCGGCCCACGGTGCACAGCGCATGCGCGGGTGGGTTTAAGTGAACGACCCCACCAGTCAGCGAGACAGGGGGTGCAAAGCGGTATGGGGGGATCTAGGCCGTGAGATCAAACTCTAATCGAATGGTTGCGGTTCATCTTCCATGTCGGGCAACGCCGACGAGACAGAACCCTAGCGCGGCCAGTGGGGGTCGTGGGAGGCTCACTGGGGCTCATGCGATGGTCGGTGATGGGGGCGCATGACGAAGTCGACAACGGCGAACCTCCTGGTACCGACAGCTCCTCCTGGGGAGGCTCCAATCAACGGCGCCCTTCTCCTCTAGCAGCGGCAAGCTCCGGCGAAATTCTGGCGATGCGCTGCTCGCCTTGCTCTAGGATTGAGGTGGGGTATTTATGAGAGAGAGGGTATTGAGATGGTGTGAAGAATTCGTGCTGGGAAGGCCTCTATTTATAGTGCAACAAGGGGACCAAATGGCGCGCGCTGAGCTCGTCAGTGTCACCGTCACAGCGAGCAACGGAAATGGGCAAAAGTAGGGGACGGTGTTATGCTCCCTGTTGAAGCTCAACGGCATGGTCACGCGGCGTGGGGCGGTGCGAGATGGTCAGAACGTCGTGGCGCTCTGAGCAGGCCCGACGGCAGTTTTAATGGTGTGCAGCGTCTACAGTCCGCGCGGTGACGAACGGGCATGTCTGCGGTGTTGCTGGGGTGGTGGCGATCCTGCTTGCATGTGGCGAGGGCGGCGCGCGGTCTGTGGGCTTGTGTCGCGGGTGACGCTCTGGCACGCTCTCGGCACGCTCACAGAGAAGTTGGGCGCGCTCGGGTTGCATGGTCCAGGGGCTGGCAGTACTTGAGGCTTGGACAGGGGTGGCGGTGGACGGTGGAGAGTGTCCCAGACATGGTGGCTAGGCTTGGGGCTGCTCCTAGCTTTTTGTCGACATTAGGGTGTAAAGTTAGGCTCGGCATGGTCACCATTGATGGCTATGGCAAGCTCACAGTGGTGCTAAAGCTTGTTAAATGGGATAGATGATCAACTAATAGCTTGCTGTGAACCAGAGAGGGAACAAGTTAGGCCAAATTCACTGCTCACTATAGTGTTTTTTTTTGGGTTTGCAAAGTGTTTAATGAAGTGGCCGAAAGAGATTCAAACTTGGTGGGTGTGTTGGTTACATACTAGGGAGTCTCTGGTTAGTTGGATTGGTCAAGGTGCACTGGTTTGGTTGGGTTTTGAAAATGTGTGATCTTCATATATGTTATAGATTCAATTTTGAAATGTTATATGAATCAAGTTGCCAAATGTTTCTGTAAGTTTGAAAAGTGGGCTTTGATTCACTTTTACTTGGTCTAGCAAGGGGTGAAAAGAAATGGAAATGTTTCTGTTTGAAATCTTGGACTAGAAACACTCAAAGTGGTCTAGTGAGCAAGATTGGCAAAAATGACCATTTGGTTTATTTGTTTTGTTTTTTATTTTCTCTTGATTTGTTTCTGCTTGGAGATGTTTTAGATGATGTTGTTTTCATCTTTAAACCATTCCTTGCTATTTATATCGATCACACAAGTCCATTCATGCATTCATACAATCATCACATACACACATGCATTCATATCGATTTTAATTAACAAAAGTTTTTGTTAACCCTAATTTTGGTGATTGGAATTTGATAACCTTGATCAATATTTTTGGGATGTTACAGAGCTTGTCGGAGCAGGTGTGGGTTGGATGCTGGGAGTGACAGGGGCAATGGTGGGAGATGATTGGTGCGGCACATCTCGCTGCAACATATCTTTAATGTTTTTAGAAGCCCCCAATGTTTTGGAATTCTTCTTCAAACTCAAGCCAGCATTCTTCCTGAAACATGCAAAAGTATAAGTACAGGAAAAAGACGAACAATGGACAATGACAGAGGAAAATAAGCTTCATGATAGTGGGTGCTTTGGTAAAAGGGATCCCGGTAACCTTTCTTTTCTCCGCCTCCAGGGCGGCAGTGGACTTCTTGGAGGCTCCACCCTCCGTCTTCTTCTTCTTACCTCTGTCGGCAGCGTCAGAGGTGGAGCTCTTCCGCTTTCGCGCCAACGGGACATCGTCGTCGGACACGATAGTGACTTCCTTCATCTTTGGGTCATAAATTTGGACAGCCATGTCATCCTCCTTTAGACTCTTAAGATGTTAAGTGAAATCACGAGGTGTTAGATAAGATGATAAAGGAAAGACAGAAGAACTAGAGCAAATGTAATACACAGAAAATAAAAAGGTACCTCTGGGCACTTGCCCTCCTCGAACATGTCATAGGTGATGGTGAAGCCATGCTTCCTATCCTTCACCTTGACGATGTCCTTGAGGCGGAGCTTGACGGAGTCGCTGGAGAAGTTGTCCTCAGAGATGCTGTCAACACCCGGATTTTTAATCCCAGATGCCTGTTATGCCATACATGGCAATCCCAGGATTACCATTTTTGCAAGACATGACAGATTTGGATACCACAGTACATCATCCATTACAAACCATACATAAGGTCTTACACAAATAAGGATCTCATGATCCAGTTCTTAATACAACTCAAGCAGCGGAAATACGTAATAATAACGGTAGCGTAGGCGAAGCTCCATCTTTAGGGTCACAGGCAATGCCAACGATGGGAGATGATACTAGTTGTCGTAACCTTCCTGGGGTCCATCCTCCAGGTACTCCTTTTCATAGTCTGGCCATGGGAATAGCCAGGGACAAAGCCATGAGTACTCTTTAAGTACTCGCAAACTAATACTAACAAGTGAAGGGGGTTTTTGTAGTAGGACACTAAGCTCTAGGGTAGTTTTGCAAAAAGCCAAATTTACATCTACTAAGTTTAGAAATGAAGAAAGCTAGTTGAAGTTTTATAACACCTATGTGGGAACTTGTATTTCATATCACAACTCTGTTGTGGTCAAGTCAAAATCTCAATCCATTTCACAAGTCATTTTGAAAACATCTGACGGGGGAACAATATGGCCACTCCAACTGTCCATAACCCCGGAAGTGGCTATTCAAATAGTTTGACACTCTACAGAGATTGTACACTTTCACCACAACATTCGATACATCCGTCAGGAACAAATCCTGAATTCACCATACTCAGTATGCGAATAATCAGTCCTAACCTTTCAATTACACGCCCTAGTATAAGCACCTCTCCTGTGAGTTTGGCCTCCCAACCATGACCAACTATCATCTTGGGTACTGCACAGGTGGAAAATCTTCACAAGGTAGCCTCAGCTCAGACCTTGGCCGTGAGGGAACCAATACTAAGGTATATAAGTTTCCAGTCAAGCCCTACCCAATTTTCGGGTATTGTGGTTGTATGGTAAAATTGGAATGGTATCGCATCCAGACAACCATCAGTTTCATAAAGGTCTAAGGATCATGCCTCAACATTTTCATCACCAAAATCATCTGGTGTTTGGAAACACATGTCAAAACATCTCAATAGAATGATCCATCATTCCAAGGTTTTCATAACCATTTTTCCACAAAGTATTCCCATCTAAAGTTGATCAAGTTTTATGCTTAGAACTAGCATCTACAAGTGGGGATAAGTACTAATGAGGGGTGGTAAACTAGTGGAGTTTAACTAAGTTCAATCTCATGCCTTAGGATGACATAAAGATTATCTAGCTTAGGTCAAGTTTTATGCTCTTTATGCAACCTTCAATTATCTTTCTAGAATCTACCATTCACTTAAGTAAGCTCTAAGTACTAGCTTTGATAAAGAAATAAAGTATAAAGCTTGCAAGTACAACTAGGAATGGGGTTATCAAATGGGTAATATCACATATGCTTAAGGCATATAGTTGGCATGGTAACAAGCAAGTATTTGCTTGCATAGGTCAACTTGATTAGTAAGGCTTGCTAAAGTAGAGTATCTTGCAAGTGTTAGCTTGCACATTCAACTAGTAGTATTAGGCTTGCATCATTATCAGTATAAAGCTTGCTAAATTGCAAGTGTTATCTTGCACATTCAACTAGTAGTATTAGGATTGCATCATTATCAGTATAAGATTGCTAAATTGCAAGTGTTAGCTTGCCTTGTACAGAGCAGTGGTTGAAGTTCTCCTCGGCTTATTCTTCATAGTATCCTCCTTCTTCCTCGTATCCTTGGTTAGTACTAGCGTCTATAAATAAATACGAGGTACACAATCACCAAACAATACGTAACTACTTTCAGTCATCACACAAATTGGTTCTATAGATGATCTAGCATCATCACTAACATTACAAGCACTTGACTTAATGATTTTATTTTTAGAAAAGTAATTTCTACTCATTAAAAACTACTTAAGATTTAATATTCTCCAAACCAAACATGGGATCATGTTGACACATGTCATCACCACATATTTCAGTTCATGGGAATGTGATTTAAAGTGGTGTCACAATTTAGTAAGGTTTAACCTTTTTATTTTAAATAAAATAAGTGACTAGAAATGCCTATATGGCATCCTTTTATTACTTGAACATTATTTCTATAAGTAAACCCATATATTTTTATATATTCGGAAAGGTATGATCAAATGTGGTTTTTGAGAGTTGGAATCAACTCAAAAGCTATTATGGTTTAAATTTGAAAAATGTTTGAATGCAGAAAAGATTCTGTCTTGTTATTTTTACCAAGATTGATCTATAGATTCAAATGATTTGAATCCAACGGTCTTGGATTCAGAATTTACAGACCTTTCTAACAAAATTGGTTTCATTCAATTTGATTCACTGAATCGAGCTGGGTTGATTTTTGAAACTAGGTACAGAACTGTGTTTGAATTAAAATCGAAAAAGTTAAATTCAAATGACTAGGATGCGCGGGAACTGCTAATGGGCCGGCCCAGTGTCACTCCGCGGCGCGGGGCTCAACTGATAGGGGGTTCCACCAGTCAGTGGCTCTTTAAACGCGAAGAGCTACGGGGCAACATGGTGCGTTGGATCTAGTTCTAATCCAACGGCTCTGGTTCATCGTCCATGTCGGGAAGCGTCGGCGAGACAGAACCCTAATGCGGCAGGTGGGGGTCGTGGGAGGCTCACCGGGGCTCAGGCGAGGGTCGGCGATGCGGGCGAAGGATGAAGTCGACGACGGCGAACCTCTTGGTATCTGCAGCTTCTCCTGGGGCGGCTCCAATCGCTGGCTTCCTTCTTCTCCCGAGGAGGCGGGCTCCGGCCAAATTCCGGCGATGCGCTGCTCGCCTTGCTCCGGGAACAGAGTGGAACGATCAGTGAGGAGAGGGGAGTGAGATGGTGTGAAGAGTTTGAGCGGGGGAGGCCTCTATTTATAGTCTCGATGGTGAGACCAAACGGGATGGGCAGGCGATGGTGGCGACATGGCTACGGGCTTCTAGAGGCATGGCCGAGGGTGGCAATCGATCGGTGGTCTCCTGGCGATGCTCTAAGGCTTTAATGCGTGTGTAGGTGCGGTGTCAAACGGTCTGGAACGCTCGACGTTCTGCGTGGCAGAGGAGGCGTCTTCGACAGCGAGTGGTGGCTACAGGGCACGAGCGGTGAAATGGGCATATATGGCGTGTTCCTGGGACGGCGGGGATCATGTTGGCGGGCGGCGAGGGCTCGAGGTGGTCGGGTTGCGTGGGAACGGTGCGTGCTCTTCGGCGCACGTCAGCATGGTCGACAGCGGCACGGGCGCGGCGTTCCTGGCGGTTCTGGGCATTGTCTGCGAGGCAGGGCTGGTCGAGAGGGGGCGGTGAGGCATGGGCTACCTCCCAGACATGCTGGCTAGGCTTGGTGCTTCTCCTAGCTAGTTGTCGACATGTGGGTGGCAAGGGTGCACTCGGCTATTCACCATTGATGACATTGGGAAGCTCACAGTGGTGCTAGTGATTAGTTAAGTTCGTTAGATGATCTACTAAGGCTAGTGGTGTCCAGAGAGGGAACAAGTTTGGCCCAAAACACTGCACACTATAGTGTTTGTGATTTTGTTGATTTGAATCTGCAAGGTGTTTGATGAAATGGCCGCATGAATTCAAGGTTTGAATTTTGAAAAGATTTTTGGTGGGTGTGCTAGGCATGTGCTGGTGAGTCTGTAGATGCTTGGGTTTTGAAAGTTGAGCTTGTTTGAGTGGTTTTTGAAAAAGTGGGATCTTCCCATATGATAAAGATTCAATTTTAAACTGTCATTTAAACTATGCATTTGAATGTTTCTGGATGATCACAAGGTAGGCCTTGATACTTTGTTATGAGTACTATCAAGGGGTGCAAAGATCCAAACAAGTTTATGTTAAGTTCTGAAAGTTAGAGATAGCCAAAGTAGGCATGGGAGTTAAATTGGCCAAAGTGACCATTCACTCATTTTGTTTGTTTTGATTTATTTGTCTTTGGGAAAAGTGTGGGGATTGTTTAGATGATGTTTATTTCACCTAAGAATCCTTTTACAAGCAAAGAAACACACAATCATGGCAATTCAAAAGAATCCAAATTGTCATGCTTACACATATGCATGCTTTCATATTTTTATTTAGAAAAGTTTTTGTTAATCCTAAATTTTGATGATTGGAGTTTGATGATTCTAGTTTAATATTTTTGGGATGTTACAAACCTTCCCCCTTAAACAAAATCTCATCCCGAGATTTGAAAAAGGACGAAAAGATTACCTAGGATTTGAAGAGATCGGGAAACTCCGTCGTAATGTGATCTTCGCGCTCCCAGGTAGCTTCCTCTTCGGTGTGGTTGCTCCACTGAATCTTGAGAAACTTGATGCTTCGGGTTCTGGTGGTTCTGAAGACTTCTTCCAAAATATGGATGGGTACTTCGGGATAGGTCAGGTCATCATTGATCTCTATAGTCCGGTGATCAATATTCTTGAATACTTCAGTCTTCTCCGGGACTTCGAGACACTTGCGACGTAATGAGATATGGAACACATTGTGCACGGCTGACATCTCTTCGGGTAGTTCCAATTGATACGACACTTCTCCTCGACGGTTCAGAATCTTGAAGGGGCCGATATATCTGGGGGCTAACTTTCCTTTGAGTTGGAAATGATGCATTCCCTTCAATGGCGACACTTTCAGATATATAAAATCTCCTATGTTGAAGGCGAGGTCTCGACGTCTCTTGTCGGTGTAACTCTTCTGTCTGGACTGGGCGGTCTTGAGGTGCTCACGAATCTTGTGAACCTTCTCTTCTTCTTCTCGTAGGATATCGGGTCCGAAAATCTGACTCTCTCCTACTTCCGACCAGTTCAAAGGGGTGCGACACTTTCTTCCGTACATGAATTCAAATGGGGCCATTTGCAAACTAGCTTGATAACTATTGTTGTATGAAAATTCTGCGAACGGTAGACAGTCTTCCCACTTAGATCCATATTCTAACACACATGCTCTCAGCATATCTTCGAGTATTTTATTTACTCGTTCCGTTTGTCCATCGGTCTGGGGGTGATACACGGTACTGAAATCTAGTCGGGTTCCTAAACCTTCTTGGACTTTCTTCCAGAATCTCGGGGTAAATTGAGTTCCTCGATCCGATACGATGTTCTTGGGGACTCCATGCAAACTGACGATTCTAGCGATGTATAACTCCGCTAGCTTCAAACTCTGATATGTGGTCTTGACGGGTAAGAAATGGGCGACTTTGGACAATCTGTCCACTATGAGCCAGATAGGGTCATTTCCCCTACTAGAAGTAGCTAATCCGGTGATAAAGTCCATTCCAACGGAATTCCAATTCCATTCCGGAATCTGTAATGGTTGCAACAATCTAGCAGGTCTTTGATGTCCTGCCTTGACTCACTGACATATATCACACTTGGCGATATAGCTTCCGATTTCTCTCTTCATCTTATGCCACAAAAATTGCTCTTTCTTCAGCAATTGGGTCATGGGTCTGGCGATACTAGAGAATCCTTCTACGAACTTGCGGTAATATCCCGCCAATCCGAGAAATGCACGAACTTGGGTTTGAGTGGTTGGGGCTTGCCAATCTTCGACATCATTCACCTTTGCAGGGTCAACGGCAATTCCTCCGGCTGAGACAATGTGGTCGAGGAATCCTACCTCCTGTAACCAGAATTCACATTTGCTAAACTTGGCATACAACTGATGCTCTCTAAGGGTTCCAAGAATGGTCCTTAGGTGTAGCTCATGTTCTTCTTCTGATTTGGAATAAATCAGAATGTCATCGATCAAAACAACGACAAACTTATCCAGGAAGTCCATAAAAATCTTATTCATGAGATTCAGGAAATAAGCGGGGGCATTGGTTAATCCAAAAGACGTGACAGTATACTCGTATAATCCATAACGGGTGGTAAAGGCAGTCTTGGGAATATCCTCTGCGCGAATCTTGAGTTGATGATAGCCAGTCCTAAGGTCAATCTTAGAAAACACTTTGGCACCGGTCAACTGATCAAACAAATCTTCTATCTTGGGCAAGGGATACTTGTTCTTGATGGTGACATCATTCAACTTTCGATAATCTGTACACAAACGGTTACCTCCATCCTTCTTGTCCACAAATAAGACAGGTGATCTCCATGGTGACGCACTTGGTTGAATTAATCCAATTTCTAACATGGAATCCAGTTGCTTCTTCAGTTCTGCTAGTTCTGACGGATTCATACTATATGGTCTCTGGGCTATGGGTCCAGTTCCAGGGATTAGTTCAATGATAAACTCGATATCCCGATCTAGGGGCATATTAGGCAAAACATATGGAAATAAATCGGGGTATTCACAGACTATCCGGACTTGGTCAATGGTAGGTTGGGCTATACTCTTGTTGCACTTGAATTGATGAGGTAAGGTTTTAGATACATGCTCGACTGATATTCCGGCTGTACTGGTCATGGTTATGGCTTTCTTGGCACAATCAATCAATCCTTTATGTTTGGACATCCAATCCATTCCTAGTACTACTTACAAACCTTTAGTTCCGAGTACTTTCAGATTAGCATAAAAGTCTATGCCATGGATTCGGATAGGGACGGCTTTGCAAATTTGCCTAGGCTTGGTGGTTGAACCAGGAATTTGGACGATCATAACATGCTTCAATTTGGTTGGTTGAATTTTACTAGTGCATGCAAATTCTTCAATGACAAATGAGTGCGATGCACCAGAATCAAACAACCCTCTAGCAAGTACTGAATTAACAAAAAACATACCTAGCACGACGGCGCGCTCGAGCTTCTTCAAAGATGCATGAGAAAAGACGGACGCTATGTTGAGCGAATTCCCTGGGGAAAATCTCCTTCCTGGCTGAACACGACGCTGCTGCTGAGCTAGGGCATTTACATTGGGGGCTGCGGCATTCTTCTTGTTGGGGCACTCGTTGTAGTAGTGACCCTTATTTCCACAGTCATAACAAGTCACTTGCGACTTGTCCTTTGCCGCAACAGGCACAGCATTGCTTCCAGTCCTTGGGGCAGTGTTGGTGTTGGCGGTAGCATTGTTGTTGAACTTGGGTGGGGCACGGTTGAAATTGTTAGAGTTGCCGGGGTTGTTGTGATTTCATCCGGGCCTAGGGTTTCCATGGCTGGGATAGGTGGGACGGTTCATCGGGGGTCTGTTGGTTCTTGGGGCAAATCCTGGAGATGGGTTAGGGCGATACTTTGGTGTCTGATGGGTTCCTGGTTGATGCATAATGTGACGCTTGCGGTTCTCATTGGCTTGGTTGATCTTTCCTTCCATCTAGATGGCAGAGTTGACCAGGGCTTCAATATCCGCAAAAGGGATATTGACTAACACAGTCTGCATCTCATCGTGCAGACCATTCAAGAATCTCTCCTTCTTCTTGGCTTCTTTGTCGATCTCATCCGGGGCATACCTAGCTAATGACAAGAATTTGTCACGGTATTCCACTACGGTCATCCGTCCTTGCTTCATTTCTCTGAACTCGTCTCTCATTCTCTTGATCAACCCCGGTGGCACATGGGTTCTACTAAACTTGACCTTGAATTCCTCCCAGGTCATCATCTGTCCTCCGGTCATTGCACGAACGCTGTTCCACCATGCTCTTGCATCTCCGGCTAGATAGTGGGTGTCGAACAAAACTTTCTCGTTAGCTTCCACTCCGGCGACTTCTAGGTTGTTTTCCATGGTTTGCAGCCAATCGTCGGCATCTAGGGGCTCTTCCGACTTGGGGGTTGGTGTTCTGGAAATTCTTGAGCTTAGATCCATGGTTCTCCTGATTTCCGTGGCCTTGATTGTTGTTGGCTAGCTGGGCTATCTGTTGAAGGGTGGCTAAGTTGGCTTGACATTCCGCTCTTTCAGCTTCGCGGTCAGAAACCAACATTTGCAGGATCTGCAACATCGGGTCTGGGGATGAACCACTTCCTCCACGTGGCATCTGAAGATTGAGATAGATCATGAGAAAAGAGGGAAATTTCTAAGGTTCAGGGATTTGAAAAGTTTTTAAAGTTTGACACAGATTTTGTAGCAACTTGCTTTTCATTCATTCATTCATAGCACACGATACAAACACGCACCATAACAAGGTAAAAAGATGGTTTTAAGAACCATTCTGGAAACTACGATACAGTGGGACCGAATACAACTCACTACGCTAGTGCTCAAGTGCTACTACTCCTTGGAGTCACTGTAGTCGTCATCCTCATCATCCTCATCATCATTGATGAAGGCGAAATCATCCTCATCGGTGAAGAAATCCATAGCCTAATCCTCCAGAAAATCATCATCATCACTGAGATAAGAGTAGGGGTCTCCACGAAGATCCTCTCCGGCATTCTCCCTTTCCTCCAACTGCATGTCTCTCTCGTGGATGGTCTCCTCCAAAGACGAGATACGGTGGCGAAGACAGGCAATGATGCGCTCCATCTTATCGAGCTGACGACGACGAGACTTGCGATCATTTGCTAGCATGGAGATGGTCTGATCCTTCGTCTTGATGATGGCGGACTTGTGGTTGGAGTAGTCATGGCAATTGTCTAATTCCTGCTGACGATCGTACATCATGAAGCTAAGGTGGTCCAACTAAGTCTTCAGCTCGTGGTGGTATGGGGCTTCCAGTGGCTGTCCATTAGCATCACGCCTTGGACAAAACTCAAAGCGGGTACCCTTCATCTGGTTGATACTCTGCCCACGCAGACGGGCAAGAGCTTCCTGCATGGCCCTAGCAAGTCCATCGAGCCAGTTGTTCTCTCTTAAGGTGAACTGAATTCCCTCGGCAGTGGGAGGTTCAATCTTTCCTCGGAGACTTGAAACAATTAGCCACTGCAGGTCTTCTCCTCCTTTATCATTGAGCTGAGCTCCAAAGAACTTGGGGTGCGGATGCTCCAGAAGTTCCAAAAGCTGGTCCAAATCCCTCTCAAAGATAAGGTCTCCGCCATTTCCCAACTTGTAAAACTTGTTGTACTTCACGTCCATCTATAAGAATATAGGATGAGTAAGTTAGTAGAGTGATCAAGTGTGTCACATTTTATGTATTTTTGCAAGAGTTTTTTTTGAGGAACATGAATTTTCGTAAAAGAATCATGGTGATAAGAATGGGAATAAGTTTTTGTAAATATTTGTTTCCTTTGGTTTTGAAACTAAGTTTTTGATTCAAACGTCCAGTCTAAGTAGGGTCTCCTATGGTCAGGATGGCTCTGATACCAACTTGTCAACACCCGGATTTTTAATCCCAGATGCCTGTTATGCCATACATCGCAATCCCAGGATTACCATTTTTGCGAGACATAACAGATTTGGATACCACAGTACATCATCCATTACAAACCATGCATAAGGTCTTACACAAATAAGGATCTCATGATCCAGTTCTTAATACAACTCAAGCAGCGGAAATACGTAATAATAACGGTAGCGTAGGCGAAGCTCCATCTTCGGGGTCACAATGTCAAGGATGGAGATGATCCTAGTTGTCGTAACCTTCCTAGGGTCCATCCTACAGGTACTCCTCTTCATAGTCTGGCCATGGGAATAGCCAGGGACAAATCCATGAGTACTCTTTAAGTACTCGCAAACTAATATTAACAAGTGACGGGGGTTTTTGTAGTAGGACACTAAGCTCTAGGGTTGTTTTGCAAAAAGCCAGATTTACATCTACTAAGTTTAGAAATGAAGAAAGCTAGTTGAAGTTTTATAACACCTATGTGGGAACTTGTATTTCATATCACAACTCTGTTGTGGTCAAGACAAAATCTCAATCCATTTCACAAGTCATTTTGAAAACATCTGACGGGGGAACAGTATGGCCACTCCAACTGTCCATAACCGCGGAAGCGGCTATTCGAATAGTTTGACACTCTACAGAGATTGTACACTTTCACCACAACATTCGATACATCCGTCAGGAACAAATCCTGAATTCACCATACTCAGTATAAAGATAATCAATCCTAACCTTTCAATTACACGCCCTAGTATAAGCACCTCTCTTGCGAGTTTGGCCTCCCAACCATGACCAACTGTCATCTTGGGTACTGCACAGGTGGAAAATCTTCACAAGGTAGCCTCAGCTCAGACCTTGGTCGTGAGGGAACCAATACTAAGGTATATAAGTTTCTAGTCAAGCCCTACCCAATTTTCGGGTATTGTGGCTATACGGTAAAATTCAAATGGTATCGCATCCAGACAACCATCAATTTTATAAAGGGCTAAGGCTCATGCCTTAACATTTTCATCACCAAAATCATCTGGTGTTTGGAAACACATGTCAAAACATCTCAATAGAATGATCCATCATTCCAAGGTTTTCATAACCATTTTTCCACCAAGTATTCCCATCTAAAGTTGATCAAGTTTTATGCTTAGCACTAGCATCTACAAATGGGGATAAGTACTAATGAGGGGTGGTAAACTGGTGGAGTTTAACTAAGTTCAATCTCTTGCCTTAGGATGACATAAAGATTATCTAGCTTAGGCCAAGTTTTATGCTCTTTATGCAACCTTCATTATCTCTCTAGAATCTACCATTCACTGAAGTAAGCTCTAAGTACTAGCTTTGATAAAGAAATAAAGTATAAAGCTTGCAAGTAAAACTAGGAATGGGGTTATCAAATGGGTATGATCACATATGCTTAAGGCATATAGTTGGCATGGTAACAAGCAAGTATTTGCTTGCATAGGTCAACTTGATTAGTAAGGCTTGATAAAGTAGATTATCTTGCAAGTGTTAGCTTGCACATTCAACTAGTAGTATTAGGCTTGCATCATTATCAGTATAAGCTTGCTAAAATGGAAGTGTTAGCTTGCACATTCAACTAGTAGTATTATTATTACATCATTATCAGTATAAGGTTGCTAAATTGCAAGTGTTAGATTGCCTTGTGCTGAGCAGTGGTTGAAGTTCTCCTCGGCTTCTTCTTCGTAGTATCCTCCTTCTTCCTTGTATCCTTGGTCGGTACTAGCGTCTGTAAATAAATACGAGGTACACAATCACCAAACAATACTTAACTAATTTCAATCATCACAAAAATTGGTTCTATAGATGATCTAGCATCATCACTAACATTACAAGCACTTGACTTAATGATTTTATTTTTAGAACAGTAATTTCTACTCATTGCAAAACTACTTAAGATTTAATATTCTCCAAACCAAACATGGGATCATGTTGACACATGTCATCACCACATATTTCAGTTCATGGGAATGTGATTTAAAGTGGTGTCACAATTTAATAAGGTTTAACCTTTTTATTTTAAATAAAATAAGTGACTAGAAATGCCTATATGGCATCCTTTTATTACTTGAACATTATTTATGTAAGTAAACCCATATATTTTTATATATACTTAAAGGTATGATCAAATGTTATTTTTGAGAGTTGGAATCAACTCAAAAGCTATTATGGTTTAAATTTGAAAAATGTTTGAATGCAGAAAAGGTTCTGTCTTGTTATTTTTACCAAGGTTGATCTATAGATTCAAATGATTTGAATCCAACAGGCTTGGATTCAGCATTTCCAAACCTTTCTAACAATATTGGTTTCATTCATTTTGGTTCACTGAATCGAGTTGGGTTGATTTTTGAAACTAGGTACAGAACTGTGTTTGAATTAAAATGGAAAAAGTTAAATTCGAACGACTGGGCTGCCCGGGAACTGCTAATGGGCGGCCCTGTCACTCCAGCGCTGGGCTCAATCGATGGGGTTCCACCAGTCGTTGGCTCTTTTAAACGCTAAGATGCGGCAACGTGGTGCGTTGGATCTAGTTCTAATCCAACGGCTCTGTTCATCGTCCACGTCGGGTAGCGCCGATGATACAGAACCCTAACGCGATAGGTGGGGGTCGTGGGAGGCTCACCGGGGCTCAGGCGAGGGTCGGCAATGCGGGCGAAGGATGAAGTCGACGACGGCGAACCTCTTGGTACCGGCAGCTTCTCCTGGGGAGGCTCCAATCGCTGGCTTCCTTCTTCTCCCGAGGCGGCGGGCTCCGGCCAAATTCCGGCGATGCGCTGCTCGCCTTGCTCCGGGAACGGGGTGGAACGATCAGTGAGGAGAGGGGAGTGAGATGGTGTGAAGAGTTTGAGCGGGGGAGGCCTCTATTTATAGTCTCGACGGTGAGACCGAACGGGATTGGCAGGCGACGGTGGCGACATGGCTACGGGCTGCTAGAGGCATGGCCGAGGGTGGCGATCGATCAGTGCTCTCCTAGCGATGCAATATGGCTTTAATGCGTGTGTAGGGGCGGTGGCAAACGGTCTGGAACGCTCGACGTTCTGCGCGGCAGAGGCGGCGTCTTCGACGGCGAGCGGTGGCTACGGGGCACGGGCGGTGAAATGGGCATGTCTGGCGTGTTCCTGGGACGGTGGGGAGCATGTTGGCGGGCGGCGAGGGATCGAGGTGGTCGGGTTGCGTGGGAACGGTGCGTGCTCTGCGGCGCATGTCGGCATGGTCAACAGCGGCATGGGCGCGGCGTTCCTGGCGGTTCTGGGCATTGTCTGCGAGGCAGGGCTAGTCGAGAGGGGGCGGTGAGGCATGGGCTACCTCCCAGACATGCTGGCTAGGCTTGTGCTTCTCCTAGCTCGCTGTCGACATGTGGGTGGCAAGGATTCACTCGGTTGTTCACGATTGATGACATTTGCGAGCTCATAGTGGTGCTAGTGATTAGTTAAGTTCGTTAGATGATCTACTAAGGCTAGTGGTGTCCAGAGAGGGAACAAGTTTGGCCCAAAACACTACACACTATAGTGTTTTGATTTTGTTTGATTTGAACCAGCAAGGTGTTTGATGAAATGGCCGCATGAATTCAAGTTTTGAATTTTGAAAAGATTTTTGGTGGGTGTGCTAGGCATGTGCTGGTGAGTCTGTAGATGCTTGGGTTTTGAAAGTTGAGCTTGTTTGAGTGGTTTTTGAAAAAGTGGGATCTTCCCATATGATAAAGATTCAATTTAAAACTTTCATTTAAACTATGCATTTGAATGTTTCTGGATGATCACAAGGTGGGCCTTGATACTTTGTTATGGGTACTATCAAGGGGTGCAAAGATCCAAACAAGTTTCTGTTAAGTTCTGAAAGTTAGAGATAGCCAAAGTAGGCATGGGAGTTAAATTGGCCAAAGTGACCATTCACTCATTTTGTTTGTTTTGATTTATTTGTCTTTGGGAAAAGTGTGGGGATTGTTTAGATGATGTTTATTTCACCTAAGAATCCTTTTACACGCAAATAAACACACAATCATGGCAATTCAAAAGAATCCAAATTGTCATGCTTACACATATGCATGCTTTCATATTTTTATTTATAAAAGTTTTTGTTAATCCTAAATTTTGATGATTGGAGTTTGATGATTCTAGTTTAATATTTTTGGGATGTTACATATGCGGAGGATATCCTTCCTCTCCTTAGAGTACTCATGCATCAACTTCGAGCGGCGCTGCAGAGGTTGGATCCGCCTGACGAACCAGCACATGGCCAGGTCCAATCCGGTTAGACCCGTCTCCACAAACCACTCTATCCGCCTTATGGCGCGGGAGGCGTCGTTGTCAGAGGGAAGGGTGGCCTAGAATCTCCATGTCGAGGCTTCGGCTGTAGCTCCGTCGACAAAGTCCGTATACGTTGCTTCTTGGCCAGACAGAGGGATATCTGGGCCATAAAAGTACGTTCGTTGCCAGTTCTTGCAAGACTCATGGACGATGATGTCGGGGAACCGCTGGCCAGGACGGATATTAAAACTAATTGTGCCACAGTTCCTGAACTCATCCTTGCTAGCTTCAGCTTCCCTCTTGACGGTAAAAAAGTATATAAACAAGTCTAACCTAGGCCTAATCCCTAGGTAACCCTCACAAAGCGCCACATAATTGCTAAGCACGAGGATGCTATTGGTTGAAAGGTTCTGAGTTGAACCCAGTAATGGTTGAGGATAGCTAGGAAGAAATTGGAGATGGGAAGGGAAACACCGCGTACCAATTGCGCTTTGAGGTACACCTTCTCTCCGGCTTGGGGAGAAGGGGTGACCTCGCCGGCCAGCGCCGCCCGCCAGACTAGTCCCTCCATTGAGGGGAGATAGCCTTCGACAACCAGCTCCTTGGTATCACTGTCCGTGATATCTGAGTCGCGCCAATCTCCCTTGTGGGAGTCACCTTCTTCCTCCAGCAGCTATAGAGCCGCTAGAATTTGGTCACCGCCGGTGGATTCCACCACCGCCGATTTTGGCAGCACCAAGCCCTCTAGGGGCACATGGATTGAGCCCGCCGGCTACGCCGCGGAATCGCCCGATGCTGCCATGGAGGGAGTAGAGCTGCTGCTCGCCATTGGAGAGGGGGAGCGGTGACTAGAAAGATTGGGAGGCTAGGGTTTTTTGCGTGCGCGTGGAGGGATCGAGGAGGTGCTCACGGGAGGATGACGAAGGCGCAGGGGAAGAATGAGGTGAAAGTAAAAATCCACTACAGTTGTAATTTATAACCCCTGGCGTCAAGATTCGTGCAAAGTGATCGAATGGTCGGCGCATGGACGACGTGTGCGGGCGCGTGCGCGGAAATTCTGCCACGTTCCCAACCGTCGCCGCCAACGGTTTGTATCCTTCGCGCGGAAAAAACGGACATGATTGTGTTCTCTGCATGTGTGAGTTACGAGGCGTTGCTGACCTATATCTACGTCGTCCTAGCTGTCACTAGTAGGTGAACCATCACATCGGAATATTCTGGCATGGTCGGATCTAGTCCGGCTACGAGAAAGAGTACGATGGAAGATTCAGCGTTTCTCCGACTTACAAATCAAAGACGGAGAATATTGCAGGGTTCTTGGGAGAACTACAAGATATTGCTTGATGATTTGCCGACATCTATCTAGACGGAGCATTCAAATTGAAGACGCATGACGACACAAGATCTCGGAGTTCTCCGGGGGCTACTGTTGGGGATATGCTATATGGGTATCCTCATAGCATGTCTCTTATCCGGATAACCCGGGTGGCCCATAGTTGGTAGCATGGCCCATGACCTGCTGGGCGGCCCAGTTAGATGGATCCAGAAGGGAGGCCCATGCCGGATAAAGGAAGGCTACGGAGGAGTCACCGACATACCCGGAGCCTTGGAGTGAAAGACACGTTAGACTAATTGTATACTGCGTAGGACTTTGTAACCTGTCCGTCTAGGACTTTCCCTGTAACCCTAGGACCTGGCGACTATATAAGTCTGGCCTATGGGAGCCTTTAGGGCATAACATAACTCATACGTCGCACAGTGAACCAATACTTGTAACTCGGCGTATTGCCATAGGTCTAGCATGACATATCGGCTGCTAGAGGGGGTTTCCCTCACGAGCCACCCCGTAGGCCTCTCGAGGAGAAAGCCATAGGGAAAAACGTGTATAGCCAAGATTCCATACATGTGCCGCGCGAGGGTCCCAAGAACCAAGAACCCTGGGTGATTTTACTTATGATTGGAGCTAGTCCGTAATTCCAGAGCTAGACACTTTAGGCCCTGTTGTTGACGGGGAGTAACCCGGTGATGGGAACCGTGTCTAGCCACCCACTCACGTGGCATGTGTAGGGGAACTTCTGCCATCCACGGCTTGCAAAAATATTTATCCTGGGGAAAGCAAATAGTAGAATGGGCATGAAGCGCAAGATCCAAGACCGCCGGAGAGGTCCAAGATTATTAATATGCTGCCCGGATCCACACGGGGTCTTACATGGATAAGGCTGTAAAGGATGAGAGTTTGAGAATCACCTTCAAAAGGTTTAGAAGACAGGCGCGCCGCTCGGAGATGTTTGTCCACCTTCCTGATGTCTGGTTCCGCTGCTAGGATAGTAGCCTTTAGATGCTGTCGGGGAGGCGGTTGACATTGTACGCCCGCTAGGTGCAGTCCACCGGGAAGTTAGGAGCCCCTGGGTTGGCATTTCCCTAGTGATCCTCTTCAGTTCTCATGAGCATGAGCAGTGCGGGGCTGAGGCCCTCCCGTGGATTCGGGTGCCAGACGCGGTATGCCCCTCCTAAGATGGGTACAAGGCGGCGAGCTCCCTCTTTTCCATGGAATTTTCCTGGTCCACCAATTGCTTCCTCCTCGTGGTACCTCCGATTTAATCAAGGGCATCCATGCTCTCAGGGTGGGCAGGAGTAGAGGTCTTGTAGGCATGCTCGAGGGAGCGTAGTGCCTCTCTTTTTTCGCAGCGGATGGTTATGACATCATCGTTTCCCCTAGCATATTGACGATGTTGTAAGCATGGTGGGTGTCCACCATGAACTTGGACAGAGAAGGGTAGCCTAGGATGAAGGTGTATGGGAGACCGATCTGCACCATGTCAAAGTCGATGAGCTCGGTTCGGTAGTTGTCACGAGACCCGAACATGACGGAGAGGTGCACCCACCCAATGGGTATGGTGGTTCCATTGTTCACCCCATAGAACGACATGGTTGGCATCAGCCGGTCATACGGAACCTATAGCTTGGCGAACGTCTCTGTGAAGATCATGTGCAAGCTGACACCTCCATCGGTGATAGTCTTTGCGGCTACGATATTGTTGATGGTGGGGCTGCAGATCATGGGTAGGGAACCAATAGCCTTGGTGGAAGCGGTGTGGTCACTAGTGTCGAAGGTGATGGAGCAATGTGACCATTTGTGCTTTGGGAACAGATTCCTTGGCCAGGCAGGGCGACTTTCCAGGTGAGCTGCTTGAAATGCATGTTCGTTGCTGGGTCCTGGGAGCCGCTGAGTATGTAGGCTATGGCACCCTGTGAATCCTAGTATCCCCTAGTGTTTTCCATGCCATGACTTTTCTCCAGTGCGTGGTGATGTTGTTGTACGGTGTTAGCTTGATGGCCCATCTAGTGGGTTCCTTGGCCGCCTTGGTCGTTGTTCTAGTGCCCCCTCCTTGGTTCCCGCTGCGCCCATTTCTCCGCTCACCTTCCTGCCGTTCCTTCCTTTGGCTGTTGCGCTGTTCATGGAGCCTCTTGAGCTCGTAGCAGTCATCGGTGGGATGCCCCTGCTTCTTGCGGAAGACGCAGTGCGAGAAGTCTTTGTGATCACCGTTCACATCACCATCGCGAGGGCTCTTTTGCTCGGGATCTACATTGAGGAAGGCGGTGGGATTTCGCTTGGGATTCTTTCTCTTTCTCTTGGAGGAGCTGGAGGACTTGGGAGTGGTCTCTGCCTCTGCGATGCCGAACATGTGACCCGCCTCAGCCTTGGCGCACTTCTCCGCCATGATGAGGAGCTCGGTGGCCATGGTGAGGATTTCGTCCCGGATGCCGATCTTTTACCTCATATAGATGTCTGTGATTCCCTCAGAGAAGGCAGTGACGATGTTGGAGTCTGAGATCTTGGGGATCTTGTTAAATACCTGGCTGAACTTCTAGAGGAACTTGAAGAGGGTCACCCCAGGATGCTGGCGCACCTGGCGAACAGCGTAATAGGCGAGCGAGCGCTTGTAGGTCCCCTTGAAGTTGGCAATTTTAGAGGGAAGAGAGGGCCGACCATGAGCCGATGGATTCCTCGGGGAGGTTCATCAGCCAAGTACGGACGGTGTCCTTCAGGCTCAGGGGAAACCAGTTCGCCATGACGCAGTCATCAACGCCCGCAGCTTCGATGCCCGTGGTGTATAGCTTGGGGATCAGGGTGCTGGGCTAGCAGCAAGCCCTCATCCCCTTGCGCTTTATCATTGGCCTGATCCCCCTGTCCCTCCGGTAAGAGGGTGGCGATGTCAAGGAGCTTAGCATGGCATTTGCACCACTTCACCTAACCAGGCTCGGTCGGTGGGTGGTCTAGCAGCTCATGTACCATGCGCTTGGCGGCCTCTGGCATGAGGCGCTCGGATTGGTCACGAGAAGATGCGATACGGGAGAGTGACGTGGCGCCGTGCAAGGAGGGTTGGGGTTCCTGTGATGGGAGGAAGGTGGAGCCCTCCTCGTACTCCATCCACGTGGTATGCTCCTAGATGATGCGCCAGGAACATCCTCCATCCGAGCCTTGCTCGTTGTGCGGTGGAGAGCGCGCTCGGCCTGAGTCTCGTTGTGAGCCAATATACTGACAAGTTTGACGAATGTATTGAAAGCGCGCCTTATCCCCCTACCTGGCGCGCCAAATGTCAGAGAATTTTCCCAGCGAAGGAACAAGGGTCCAACGAGCCCTGGGTTCATGAAGGGGATGAACTCGTGTTCCGAGCTTGTCTACAATGGCGGCGGTGATGATGTAGCAGCGCGAAAGAGAGTTGACACGAGAGGTTTTTTTACCTAGGTTCGATACCCTAATGAGGAGGTAAAGCCCCTACTCCTTTGTTGTATTGCTCGCATGCTTCGCGAGTACAATGGTGGATGAATGTCTAGGGTTTGAGATCTCTGGGATCGACCCCTTCTATGGTAGGAGAAGGTCTCCTTATATAGGGGCATCGGGCCTCTTCCCCTAATTCTTGGGCAGGAAGGGTCACCACATTGCCACTCCTCGAGGTCCCGGTCTATAAGGATACTTTGTGTTGACTTGGTCTTGCTCGTCGGGGGATTCTCCATCCTTTTGTAAAGCGGACTCCATCGGCGCCATTGTCACTGTCCGGCCCTACCGACTCTCTCCTTTGCACCAAAACAGAAAAAAGAGAGGACTACGAGTGCTGAGGTCGTCCGTCCTGCTTTTGCACCAAAGGAGCTGAAATAGATTTTATTTATCAAGGCGGACTGAGGGGGACACAGAGTGGTAGTTCCCTTTGTCGGGATGCGCAATCCATGTTGCCTCCGTGGTGAGATTATGAGCGTTACCCTGGGGTACGCTCAGAGGTATCCAAAGCCCTGGGGCGTGGTGAGATGCCATGTGGGATGCCCTCTTGAGGTAGGGCGCATCATTGCTTCTTGGCATGTAGTTTGTTCATCATTGTTAAACAATAATGATTTAATTCTCAAATCTTGGTATTTGATTGTTTATCTGACCTACTTGGTTCAATAGGAACATTTACCTCCGTCACCACAACCTTTGAGGCACGTGAGACATGAGCATTGTGGCTGCCTCTGGGACACTTTCTGGCGCTGTGCAACTCAGCATATATAGCTAAGGTTCAATAGCCTTATCAAAGTTCTATTGTCCTCCCACTTAACTTTTCATGAAAAATTCCTTTTCAAAAAACTTGACGTTCTAAGCGACAAACACTTTTGTCTTTGGTGTTATGGAGGAATACCCAACGGTTATTCGAAATAACCTACAAAGACATGATCATCCGACTTTGGTTGTAAACATTTTAGTTATGCCTAGCACACCAAAATTTAAGAAAAGAAAACTTGGGATTTATCCCAAACCATAACTTATATGGTGTCATTTAAATAGATCATGATGTAGCTATTTTGAGTGTAAAAGCGGTAGTCACTAAATATTTAATATCTAAAATACAGTGGCAGTTTTATATCTCACACATTTGATCTCACCATGTAAAACAATGTTCCATTACATATCTCGAACACTCAATACTTCTATAATGTTGCGGGAAATGTAAATCTATGGAACAATTCCTCAAATCTTTAGGTGTTTTGCTAAACCTGTAACTCAAATATCTTCCTTTATGATCAAATCATAAATTCTTTATTTTCTTGTTACAATGATTTTCCACTTCATCTTGAAAGTCTTTGAACATTTTCAAATATTTCACACTTCTTCATCATTAAGTAATATACACATATATTCACTCAAATTTCCAGAGAAATCATATGAAGTTGAAATCCATCGCTCACGACTACACATAATGGACTACATACATCAATATGTAAAAAATCTAATAAGTTGGTCGTTCGTTCTTCTTTGGCCTTTTGAATGAAATTTCAATTATCTCCAGGAAAGTATCACAAGTGTCATTTGATCAAAATCAAAAGACTCCAAAATTCCAACATGGATTTTCTACATGTTTTCTTTCCAATATAATTTAAACGGCGATGTCCCTTCGTAAGTGATCTTTCAATCATTTTTCTTATGATATTTTTAGCATTTAGTTTTTATGGACGTGATTCTCCAACTATACTTGTAAATAATCCATCTTTTATGGAATATGGTAATTATTTGAACAACCTTTTTGTTCTCATAATACCTGAACAAAATAACAAATTTTGAAGGCAAGCTTTTTGATGTCAACGAGAAACACAACAACACTTTGTTTGTTTTCGATGAACATCCTCACATATTCTCTTGGTGGTTACTTAGGCCATTGTAGTTCATGAATTGTGTTGGCATGTATGACATTTCAGACCAACCAATTCAATATCCAATATCCAAGAACCACATTGTTTAACAAGCAAAGAATACAACCATAACATGTATATCATATATATATACCTAAGTTGGACAATTCCAGTCTTTTCTTTTCTTCCAAATATTTCTGAGATTTTCTTTCAGCTTTTCCTTTCCCTTTTAAAATAATCTATCAACATCAACAATGGTGCCATACACATGACACATATTCCAAAGCGTGTATATTCAAATACTAATACCTTTGGACTTGCACTTTGGAGTAGATCACCATCATCAAATATTTGGCGTTCTTTCAAAATCCATTCTTTAGTAATCTTTTACTATAGTAAACATTTTACCTACATCTTTTATCCATCCTTACCATGATAACTTTCATGATCAAGCTACTATAGCTTATAAAGGCGAATCACGAGTATAATGTTACTTTCCAAAACCTTTTTGGAGGATTAGGACGTCTAGCATCTCTAACCTTTGCAAATTCTCTTCCAATATGAGAACATATATTTTGTTAAATTATACTCTATCATATTAAAACCAAACCATTATTTCAGATATCACAATATCTTCCGCACATGATGGTTTCTGAAACAATCATTTCAGCTCCTAGATAACCTTGATATTAAAACAATCTTTTGAATATCAAGAATCATGGAGGCACACATGATACTTTAGATACTAACACTGGAATTATTACTCTTGATTTAATACTAACTATTAAAATTCATGGAGTAAATGGAGCTTGCTTAAAGTTTGCTTAAATGGAGTTTTCTTAAACTTTTAAACTTTAGATTGACACACAAAACAATACGATACCGGTTCGTAAAGTAAATATCCAGAATTGTATAGTTCTATTATTATAACTAAGCATATGGTAGTGAACGGATGCCAATGACTACAAAAAATTATACAAATTAACTTTATTTATTTTATGATAAATTAAGTTCAACTTTAATCATATTACTACTTGAACTACCACTAAAAACCGACATCCCTCGAGTCGTTTTGGTGATTAAATGAACCAAATCCGCTACACCAAGACCGATCATCATGTGAGTCGGTGTAGCTTCGAAGGCAAGCATCTATATGGGCATCATATCAACCATATGACTGATGCTTAAACTTTAGGTTCGTGTTCTGAGGCCATGTCTATACATGCTAGGATCGCTAAGTAAGAACCTTAGTCCTCGTGTGTGTAAAACTGTCTTACACCCGTTGTATCCAAACATAGAGTCTATCACACCCGATCATCACGTGGTGTCTCGAAACGATGAACTTTCTTAACGATGCATACTAAATGAAGAACACATTTGTTCCTTGATATTTAAATGAGGGATCATCTTATAATGCTACTAAATCACCATACAAGAAAAATAATATGCAAACAAACATCATATGTAAAAAGTGATATGATATGGTTCTTGCACTTGATCACAATCTTGTGCATCGTGGTATGATATTTATCATTACTATATGTATCAGCCCAAGGTCTATGGAACTTACACTTGGCATATTATAGTTTCCAATAGTATCAATCCATACTAAAAATTATAATACTACCATATCATAGTACTTGCTTGCAGTCACATCCCAAAATTTTCCAAATTTTGAAATGTGAAAAATAAATAAACAAAATAAATAATTGTTGAAATTTAGGGTGAAAATAAACTTTTTGTTTCTAAATGAAAACATCAAAACCCATCTTGAACAATTTGAATAAAATGGAATCCAACAAAATTCAATCAAGTGAAATTCATTCATTAATGAATGAATCTTGAAATTTAAACACTTGGAAAACTTAAACCAAAAACCAAAACCCTAATGGAAGAAATCATTTCCAAGATCTCTTAAATACTATGGATTTGTTCCATATAAAAATTTATCAACAAACATTTATAATGATAAAAAAATGATAAATACAAATATTATAAAACCATAGAAATTGGTTGCACTTAATTTGGAACCATGGATAAAAATTTATGAATTTAATAAGTTAAAGGAAAATAAGTTTCTAAAGCTAATAAATCTCCTATCTAAAATCCATACGAAATTGTGATTAAATAATCCTAAAAGGATTTAAAAGGATAAACAAATATTAAATAAAATTTTACAAATTGGAATCACCAATTTTGGAACTATAAATAAAAAGATATGGCTTTTATAAGATAAATAAATAAATAAATAAATAAGGAATATTTAAAACCCAAATTAAATCTTGGCCAAATCCATAAACAAATAAAATAATGATAATCCAAATCCAAATAAAATAAAGGGATAAAGAATATTCAAATAAAATAATATTTCATTATCCAAATTCTATTCCATTTGAATGAAGATAAAATCCCTAATAGAAATGATTAATTAAACCGTGAGAAAATAGTAAATTGGAAATTACCAAAGTGGATTAAAAAGTTATCTAATTAACTTAAAAGAATTATTTTAATAGAATTTATATGGGATTAAAACCATAATCAAATTTTATTTAAATAAAGACAAATCCTCAATTTAAATGATTAATAAATCATATTAAAATATTTTTAAAATAATTCAAAGTGAATTATTTAACACTCTATTATATAAATTAAACCTACTGAAAAAGGTTTAGTGAAAATTAGAATTCAAATAAAGAGTTTGAAAATATAATTAAATCTTGTTTGAATAAAAACAATTTTCTATTTAAATAAATAATAAAGCCCAAGAAAAATACAAAGAAATATTCTAAATTTAGACTTTAAAATACTTTATTAAACAATACTAAAATATACTGAAAGTTTAGAAAAGGTTTGACAAAAACCTGAATTCAAATTAAGTTTAAATCATTTGAATCAAAACAAAATAGAAAAGAAAAAGAAAAAAGAAACAGAAGAAAAAATGGAGAAGAAGCAGCCCAGCCCACTAAGACTAGCAAAGCAGCCCCCCCCACGCGAATCGTTATCTTACCTCAAACCCGACCCCCTCAGACGCCGACGAGGAGACCCCATCTAAACCCCCTCTCTCTCGCTGATGGCACGGCCCCACTGCCCAGTTCATCGTCTCCACGTTGCGACTGATTCCTCCCCCTCTCTGTCTCATTTCAGCTTTGATTCCGCAACTTAAATTCATCTTAATTCCGCGAGTAATTCACCGCTGCAATAATGCACGATAAATCGCCCCTGTCTCCTCTACCTTTCCCATCAGATCCCACTCCAGGAACGCCACCAGGCTGCTCTGGTTTTGCTCGAGACGTCCCCTGTCTGCGACGAACTCCCCATCAAATTACGACCACCACCGCCAGCCCCACTGCCCCCAGAGCACACGAGCGTGCCCCCCAGTATTTTCTACACCTCCCAGTGTCGCCCGCTTGGCCGTGCGTGCCCTGTAACCTCGGCAACCTCTTTGACAGAGCAACGCCACAGTCTCCCTCAACTCCGGCAAGCAGTAGCCGACAAACCAGCACACCCCTTGCCCTCTAGTAGGTCCCTTCGCAACCTCTGCAACTGTGCGCACCTCCCTGACATGCTGCCTTACCTTCTTACGCCCCAGGAGCTCATCCCCGACAACGACAGCACGTGCCCGAGCAAGTGAGCAACTTCGGCGAGGAATTATCATCGTTCCCGTGCGCCCCTTTGCCAACACGAGTACGTTGAGCATGCAACGCACGGAGATTCTGGTGAGCCACCCCACTCCTCCTCTCACTTCCTGGTTTCGCCGTTATGCCACCGCCAGAGCGTCGCCGTTGCGCGCCACCGTCAAGCGCCGCCAGAGTTTGGTCAATTCATTTCAAGCCGTAGGATCTTGATCTGATGGGTACGATAGAAACTTAACCCAAAGGGGTATTCTCTGATCTGTTCCGCACGATTAACTTTAGATCTAAACGCTCCACATCACGCGATCCTGCCGAACCGGTACCGACGAATAGGATTATGACGCGTGGCCTAGCTGTTGTTTTAAAAACAGAAATGTTCTATTACATGTTTGATTTTATAAAATTCATAACTTTAAATCTGCACGTCCAAATTTTACAAATTTTATATCAATGGAATCAGCAAATAGAGTACTTTCCAACCATGCACTTTGTTTAGTGATTTGCTTCTAGAAAATTAGTTGTTTTTGCAGAAACATGTGTAGGCATATTTTGTGTATAAAATTTATTCTAAAAATGTTTTTAGGGTAAAATCTTTTTTAAATGGACTGTTTTGAGCCTAATGACCATAGAAACAAACTTTTGGATTTAAAAATATATTTTGTGACACTTAGAAATTATTCCTTTGAATTAAAGCATCTCTAGTTAAATAAAAATGTTGAATATATTTTAAAAATGCTTTTTGAGTGAAACCTTTGGAAAATGATTTGAATTAAACTCTCTGACCCTAAACACAAAGTTTTGGATTTAAAAATGTATTTTATTAAACCCTAGAAAAATTATTACTTTGATTAAAGGCATTTCTTGAAAAATCAAAATGATGCTTGATTTAAAAATAATTTTGAGTGAAACCTTTTGTAAATGACTTTGTTTTAAAACACTTTGACCATAAATATTAATTTTGGTGTTTAAAAACATTTTGGCTAACATTAGAAATTATTACTTTGGTTTAAATCATTTCTAGCAAAACAAAAATGATTTAAAGTGGCCATTTTCACTAACTTGTTTTCAAATGACATTGCCACTTTTATAAATGACCAATAGGAGTTTTAAAATGTTTATAACCTATTAGAAACCACTTTTCCAAATAAAACAATCTTTGGCATGCTTGAATGCATTTCTTTGTTTTTATTATTTTATGTGATGAATTGTTTGAATGTTAGATTTGAACTTGTGCCTTGCTTGATTGAATTGTAGTGAACTTTGAAGAGTGTGACTATTGCAAGATCAAGGAGTGAACTTATATTCTCTACCAAAAGGCAAGTGGTGCTTCATACTTTTGTCCCATTATCTTCACTGTGCATTAGTGATATTTCAAAGTAGGACTTGCATGGAATTTTACTAAGTATGCTATGCCATGGGAAATCCTAGTAGATGAAACCTTAGTAGAATTTTCCCTAAGTTAAGATCCCTATTACTATCATGCTTAGCTTAGCTAGTAGAAAACAAGGGTGGATTATATTCATGCTATGAAATATTTCTAAGTCTATGACTTGTGATTTGTTTAATAAAACAACTATGTGAATGAATCACCTGGGTGGAATGGTGAGAATGGGATATGTTGAGTGGTTACACAAGGCCAGGGGACTGGTGACCTTGTGTATCACACTTGTGGAAAGCCACCCAGGAACAAAGAGATTTGAGATGTCAAATGTTGAGAAGCTTCAAGTGCACCCACTTGGCATTATGGGCTCTGCCTGGATCATATAGGTTGCAATAACTTAGCCAGATAGACAGTTGGTGGTAGGGGATGATAGGTTTGGGAACGCGTCCATTTTGGTCTAAGGGAAGGCTTCTGAAAGATCTTGTCTCGATGCACGTCGAGTCTTGTGGGGAAAGTGCACCACCTCTCGAGAGAGTAAAATCTAAGTACTTAGCCGTGTCCCCGGCAATGGACAATTTGACCATCAAGACTTGGAAGCTATCAAGGATCTCCTCATCCCAATTTCTAAGTTAAAAGTTTGTGGTTGAACAAGGGTAAAAGGATCTTTAATCATTGATTGGTAGATGCCTTGGGTGATTTTGACAAACAAAAACTTAGTGTTTTCAACTGATACGGAAAATCTATTTTGAGCAAAGCAAGCCTAAGCTCCACTTAGCCAAATGCATATAGATGATAGATACCACTACTCTACCATAGTATCACTTGCCAATACAATTCAAATGTAGTAACCCTTGTGGCTGTAACTTATTATGTTGCAGGTTTGTTTGATGTTAGTGAAGTGTATAAAATAGGATTACAAGTCTACGACCAACATGATTGCCTGTGGCACTTTGAAGATGAAGGACTCCATGCTATAGTTATTTCTGCTCCATTGTAATGAGATAGCCAAATGAGCTATGTAAGATGTAATAAATTATTTTATTCCTGGTTATAAAGTTGTAATATGACCTTTGTTTCTTGATATTACATCTTAGATGGTGGATGCTAGCTATTGATCCAGGGACTAGCATTGTAAACACAGGGATCTCTACCTTATCAGGTTGGGACCTCTACACCTGCCAAAACCAAAAATTAGACACCTCTAATTTATCTTTTGCATGTTTTACGTGGTTGAGGGCTTTCGGAGATAGAACCGTTCTTACCTACCAAAATGCAACCACAATGATGATAATCAAATTATTGGCAACTTGTTGTAAATCAGATATTGACTATAGTAGGAGAAATAGACACCCGCAAGCCACTTATGCAAAAATAGTTGCATGTCAATCGTGGAACAGGTCTCATGTGCGAGGACATGAGAATCAATAACGTGACCATCAGCGCCCACATAACCATATGTGTACTTCCTGTGCAAAGCATCTACGCATAGATCCGGCTCTGATACCACTGTTGGGTTCGCATCATAGAAAACAAAAAAATTGTATGATATGAACGACCGAGCACCAATATCTATCTATCTAGCTACAAAAAACGGGTGGATATACATACATAGAGAACTTACCCTCAAAGACTGACAAAGCATTACGACATTGGTTCTCGTGGATGATGTAGTCGTTCACTTGCCGATCTCAAGATCGTGCTGAATTCTAGCTGGTCCACCACTAGCAAGTGCAGCACCGCCAAGCAGTTGTGCATTTGTGATCGCACACACGTTCGGGTACCCCGGCAACTTCCATGCTCTCGCTCTAGCAAAGCAGCGGAAGCAGCAAATCCTTGCTCTAGAAAAAGCCACCGGGAAAATGTATCTTCCTGATCCAAGAACATGGGGAAATTAAAGAGGGGAGAGAGATCCTTAACAAGGAGGTGTGAGTGAGATGTGAGAGGAGGGGTGCCTTTTATAGGAGGAGGGGGAAACCAAGGACCATGGCCGGCGACCAAGGTGGGTGCCCCCACCTCTTCATTCATGTGAGTGGAGCTCCCACTCACACAAATGCCCCTCCATTTTCTCCACTCCAAACACATTAAATTTCCAATAAATATAGTGCAATATCTCATTTAATAAAAATCCTTTTATTTATTTATTCATGATTTTGTTAATTACATTAATTAATATACATTCACATAAAACCCCTTGCTACATTTCAATTTCACATGCAGAACCAATTTCAGAAATTTCACCCGAAATAATTCCGCTGTCCATTGAAATAATTCCAATGCTTTTACTGGCATCTTATTTGCTCCAAATGGTGTGGTATCCCTTAGGTGTGTCACCCTATGATTCGAAAATAATGTAGACATGATCGAGACCCCTCTCCGATCAATAATCAACAACGGGACCTATAGATCCGTACTAACTCCCACATACTCAACGATGACTTCTTGTGATCGTGTGAACATTTTATATTTTAACTAAATCCCTTTGTCTCACGATATTTTACATGTACAAGATTCGATCATCGGTATCCCCATACCTAGTTTGATCTTGTTACCGACATGTACCCTTTTCCTGTTCTCGTGATATATCATTCTAGTGATCTCCATCACTTGCTTGCCAGCTATATAAATGTGATATCACCGAGATGACCTAGAGTATATCTCTCCGTCAACGGGATGGACAAATTCCACTCTTGATCCTTGAGCCTCTACATAACACTATCGGAGTATCTGAACCCACCTTTATAGTCACCCTGTTACAGTGTGACGTTTGATGTTATCAAGCTACTCTTCTTGTGTTAGTGACTGACATGATCTCATGGTCTAAGGACTAAATTTAGTTCTAATGATGTTATAGCAATTTAAACATAATGACTTTGATCGTATTACTATACTTCAGATGAATGTTCATCACATCATTCCACCAATGTGGTGACCTCGTTATTAACAACATCCAATGTCCATGATCAAGAAACCTTGATCATCTTGTTAATCAACGAGATGGTTTATATGAGAGGCATAACTAGGAACTCTTTATTTGTTTATATGAGAGGCATAACATTTCCAATTAATAAAATTATAGCATGAGAAATAAACATTTATCATAAACAAGTAATAAGATAATAAGCATTTTATTATTGACTCTTGGGCATATTCCCTTTAGAATATTTATCCAGACTATTGTTTTGTCCTTTGCATACTTGCTACAGCAGTCCAACAATATGGTGGAGGAAGCCGAGAACTTCAAGGTCTGCCAGATGGAAAATGAAGAGCTTTGCTAGGAGCTGAAAAAGCTTAAGGATGAACACGATAAAACTGTGAACAACCTCTTGGAATCAAGCAACATGGAGACCGAGAGGCTCGCAAAGCTGGTGGCCCTCCGAGATAAACAACTTGAAAATTTGAAGAGAGACTTTGAGAGGCAGAAGGATCTTGCCCAAGCCTCTAAATAAGAGCTGACAAATCTCCGAGAGGAGCATTCTCTGTGGAACCACTTCGTGCTCAGTAACTTTCCCAACATTATCTTTCCCCTTTTATGTTCTGACGTTTCTTGGTCAGATTTTTTTATTTTTTTATTTTCCTAGATCCTCTGCATCTTTCTGACTCTCCTTCCTCTGACTCTACTATCGAGCACATAAATTCAGTCAGAGATGTTCTCTTCTACTTCTGCCATACTCTTGAAGAGGCTGGCGAGTCGATGAAACTTTCCGACTTGCATAATTTTCTAGTGCTCGAAATGAGAGACAGAGCGAAGAAGATTCCAAAGCTGATCTAAGACTGGAAGATATCATATGCATGGAATTCTACAAAGACTTCCCTTATCATGGTGATGAGTCACCGTAGAGAGATACAAATCTGGCACGTCACCAAGGGCATCGCTAACAAGGACGATGAGGGTAACCCACAAGACATCAAGGCCGTCCAAGAATCTTGTGCGGGCTATCCCTGTCGCGTGGCAGAGATGATGAATCATACAATGCCATTTTTTCAGTCAGTCATTGTGCCTCCTTTTCCAAAAGAACCGGAAGATAGCCTCATCGAAGACGAAGAAACTTCCAAGTCTCCTGAGAAGGATGGTGACGATATCGCCTCTGGCACTCCAAATTCTCCATCACCTCCAACTGAATTTGCAATATAAAACATTTGATGCATTATGGTGAAACAATCATATGGTTTCTAATGATTGGTACAATATTTTGAGTTTCTATACGTGCTAGTATGTAATAATTTAATACTTTATTACTTAGCACTTTGTAGATATTTGAATGTGTGCTCACAATTTACTTAAGCACTTTGTGTTTACACTTGTCGTTTTATATGGCTCTCTACCTCATCCCTTTCATGAGCCAGTCAACCTTCAGCACGGAAACTTTGCCGAGTCAACAGAGCACAATTGCTAAGCGAGTTTAAACTTGGAAACAAAGTTGTATTCCAGTACCAACAATTCATTACTCAGAAAATGCCCATGTCTAAACAATCTGATAAAAACCAAAGTAAACATAAAATGAGATTTACACTTGAAGGTAACTTTTTTATAGATTTTCAAAAATCAAAACCAGAACAAACATGAGCATAAAGTACTTTCAAGCATCCTAGGATTTTTGAAATTGACATGCTCTTTTGAAAATAAGATGGTAAAAAAATTCTCAGAAAAGTACACGAGGGAACCAATACATTATTTTGCTTTGAACATGTACATATGATTATATGGTAATATAACTAAGAATAAAAGGGACGTAGTTATGCAATATTACAGGGACGGTCTAATTCATCCGGGTCTATACTACCACCAGCTCTCTTTATGTTCCAAGTGTCAGGTCTTTCCTTGATTGGTCTCATATTAGTTAAATAATATGACCCGTTATAAAGAACACGACTGATCATAAAAGGTCGTTCCCAAATTGGGGTGAGTTTTTGCTTTATTTTTTGCACAAGTCGGATAACCAAATCACCCATTCTGAAAGAACGATTTTGAACTCTATGACAATGGTACTTGCGCAACTTCTGATGATAGTTTCTAGATCTCTGCTCAGCAACGACGCGAACTTTTTTCGATTATATCAAGATCATCTTGTAGAGAAACGTCTGCATCTTCTTTGATATACACTTTTCTCGAGGAGATTGATGGATTAAATCGCTCGGAAAAACTACTTTTGCAGCATAGACCAAGAAAGGAGTGTATCCGGTTGACCTGTTAGGAGTTCTTCGTAAGCTCCATATCGTAGACGGTAATTATTCCGCCCAAGCCCCGCAACAAGATGAAGTGGTGCTTCGAGACGAGGTTAGGGTCCTTTTAAATTGAGACCGTTTTCTCTTTCGACTTATCCATTGCCTTGTGGATGTGCGACTGATGCAATATCGAGTCGGATCCCTTGATCGTCGCATAATTTGGCTAATTTTCCCATGGAAAAGTTGCTCCCCTTGTCGGTAATAATACGGTGCGGATATCCTAATCAGATGATTATGTCCTTGATGATCTTTCTGGCTATGGCTCCATCACAATTTGTTATGGGTTTAGCCTCAATCCATTTGGTAAATTTATTCACCATCACTAAGACATGGGTAAATCCAAACTTTGGCATTCTAAACGGCCCTACCATATCAAGCCCCTAGACCGCAAATGGCCATGCAATAGGGATTATTCTCAGCCGATCAGCCAGAACATGTACTTGATGGGCGTACTTTTGGCAGCCTTTGTACGATTTAACCAGTTTCTCGACATATGCCTTAGTTGTGAGCCAAAAAAATCTGTGTAAAAAAGATTTTTCCACTAAAGATTTGGCTGCAGCGTGATGACCGCATTCTCCTTTGTGGATCTCTCGTAAGATTTCCACTCCTTATTCTAAAGAAATACATGGCTGGAAAACCCTAGAAACTCTCCACTTATAGAGCTCACCATTGATAATCATATAGGCTTTTGCTCGTTGGGCTATCAGTCGGCCCAGAACTTCGTCTTTGGGTAATTTTCCATCTATAAGGAAATCCATATAGGGTTGTGTGCAGCTAGGAATTATAGCTAGAACTGCTACTAAAGGTGAGTCGGATTTCGTCAGATAGTCCTCATCAACTCCTACAATGGAGGGGACCTTTAAGTGCTCTATAAAAGCACCACCTGGGATATGTTTCCGCGTAGAGCCTATTCTCGATAGATAATATGCTTCCTCATTTCATGCTCGAGGGATCTGTGGAACCTAAAAACCCTCGAGCGATTTGGATAGTTCATCCATAATAGCTTTGTATGACGCCGTGTGTTTATTTGCATTATAGGTATCAGATACTTGATGTGCAACTAAATCCGAGTCTCCAAAACACATGAGTCGAGTAACACCAATGTCTTTGGCCATGCGTATTCCATGCAACAATGCTTCATATTCGGCAATTGGTTTTCGTGAAGTGAAACTATTGTTGGGGTTCGGTGCAAAAAATCAAAAAATTTACTACGCAAGAAACCCAATTGCCCAAGATCTATCTATGAGGAATGCAGTAACGGCTAAGACATTTCGGATACATACCCTTGTAGTCCGAAATTGGTTAATGTTCCGAGGGGAACGTGGTTGATGTAGTCATGCTCATAGCCGACCTCAAGGTCACGAAGCTCCTCGCAGGTCACCCTTGCTCCAACACCATGCACCAGTTCGGCTCACGACATCCAAAGTGCCTCAAGTGTTGCACCTCATGGATTCGTACACATACGGTGTACAACAAGATCCTCCTTGTCCCCGATCAGACCAGGAGTACATTTCGGAAGTAGATCTCCGACTATGGAATCCTTGCAGCGTAACGTCATGCTGCGGATGAGATGTCTCTTACGCGCACAGCCTTGGGCCATGCGAACGCATGGATACAACTTGAGAGAGAGATTGGAGAGGCGGAGGACGAGAGATCCCAACTCATGGGATCTGTCGTATTGGTGTGTCCTCCAAAGGGGAGAGGGGCCTCTTTATATAGGGGGAAGGGGCAACCTTTCCCCTCCCCCAAGCAATCTAGGCAGCGGCCGAAGTGGGGAAGGAGGTGGCAGCCAAGGGGGCAGCCCTAGGGCGCCCAACCCTAACCCTAGCTGCCGGCCAGGGATGGGGGCAGCCCTAGGCGCCAAGGCCTTTCTCTCTTTCGGTTTCCCTCATGGGCCCTTTTCTTTAGGGAAGTGGGCCCATTAGTGGAATAAACATTTAAATTCGATTTTAATATTATATTTGATATTAATTAATTTAGTTCATATGTAAATACATATTACAAAATCCGATTCGACCCGAAACACCTTTTGGTTCCCCTTCTATATCCTCCAAACTGCTTCGGAATCTCCCGGAACAATTCCGGTCCTCTCACCGGAACTTTTCTGGTTTCCTTTCTTTCTCCGAACAACTTCAGATCTCTCTCCTTGGAATAATTCCGGCTTTCTCCTTCTCTACCATGATTCCAACTTATGGATGATCTCAAGCTCATCGCATGCTTAAGTGGATCCCCTCACGGCAAGGGAACGAAACATACATCACCAAGACTCCTCTTGCATCAATGATCAACATCGGGACCGTGATGTCCATAATGACACCTATGCATTCCAGATTGACGATGTCGTTTGAACAAAAGACCCCGAGTCCGTTTCCCTTTGTTTCTTCAATACTACTTGTCTGAGATCTGATCATTAGGTATCTCCATACCTTGTTCAATCTAGTTACCGACAAGTAATGTTTACTTGTTACCGCGATATTACATCCCCATGACATAGTCACATATTGCAACAATTATTGATCTAATCTCACCAAGTCGGCCTAACTATATCTTACCCATCACTGGGTGAATAAATCCCGCTCTTGACATAGTCTCCTCAACTTGTTCCTCCGGATACCCAACGTACACCTTTATAATCACCATTTTACTGATAGTGATTATGATATGGTATCATAGTCTAAGGAGAAGGATTGTGGCACCCCAGATTTATGGTCCGAGATAACCCATTATGCAAACCACCACGGTCCCATGATCAGTGACTCATGGAGCATAATCGACATACTATAAAAGTACACATCCATTACAATACCGAACAATAAGTCTTACATAGATAGTCTTACAAAGGGGCCACTTGGGCACAAATAGATAGTAGCAGCGGAAACACTAAACGTATTAGGCCCGAGTCACGCCATATCCCATAGGGTGCCTGACTCGGAATAACGCCCTAGTTCGTGAAGTCGCCGTCATAACCTTCGTTATTCCCATCTTCCTGCTCATAATCTGGCCAAGTAAATAGCCAGGGACAAAGCCGGTGAGTACGTTAAATGTACTCGCAAACCACCTTATAGTAGTAATAACAGATATGCAATTTAGCTGGGGTAGGATGGCTCCAAAAAAGTTTCTTTTGTAAATTAATTTCTCTTGTAGATATAGCATGGCTCTATATCCTTGAGGAAAACTTCCGTAAACATTTTTGGAAACCTTTTCGAAAAGTTTTAGGAAATTCCTAGGATTGGGTCACCCATTGTTTTCCCATCCGGTCATCTCATGACCAAACTCCTTCCTCCATTTTCCCGACCATCCCATGGTCAAAACATTTTCGAGCCATTGCTTTTCTGAAGTCCTTTTTGAAAACAAAACCATCACCGATGTACAGCCGCCAGCACAACCGTCCATTACCGAGGACTCGGCTATTCGAATAGATTTACACTCTGCAGAGGTTGTACGCTGTACCCACATCATCCGATTACCCGTCCCTGATCTACAGCGGTCATGGGTCGAATAACCGGTCAAGACCTTCTGAATTCCCTCTCCGATACAAGTGCCTACCCTATGAGGTTAATCCCCTCAAAACCGGGATGCCCTATATAGTCACAAGCCAACCAGAGCGCGTTTTGCACCCTGCAGGGTGTGCACTTTCAATGAGGGGCTCATAGTATCGTCTGGCCGCCATTTAGACGGTATTTACCAACCCAAGACCGATGTTTCACATGGGCCTTTACATGGGAAAGCCCAGCCTCTGGGAATTTGTTCTTCCACGTAGTACTTTGAGACACCTATACCGGATTAGACAAACTTCCAGCCCAGCCTCGTCCCATTCCAGAGTAATGTGGTTGCACGGATTAATTGCACTAGCTTCAAAACTGGCCAGCTCGACTGTTTTCGTAAACGTTTTTCCTCCATCATTTTGTAAAACAAAACCCTTCTCATTTTCCAAACCACTTGATAGGCCAAGCCTCACCAAGGTTTTCCCATAAAACATTTTTGTAAGTCTTTTCTCGGGGTGTTCCCATCCTACACTTTTGGTTAGGCTAAAACGGGGTCTCCACAGGGTTATGGTGTTAAACACCATCTACATACTAAGGGCAGTTAGGTATCATAAAGATGGTTGTACCTAATGGTACTAAGGGCTACTGTTTTGGAGGAGCCAAACATTTCCCACATAAAACATAATATAGTGAAACAATGCAATTTTCATAAACGAGTAGGTAAAACATGCATAGATAAAATAATAGGGAAAGGTGTATGAGCAAGAAGGTGGCTTGCCTTCGTTGGCAACTTGTCCCAGATCTCCTTCTTCAAGATACTCCCAATCACCTTCATCGTACCCTTCCTCGTTCGTATCTATCGTCGTAAAGGAAAATAAACAAATCAAGCAATACACCATACATCAAACAAGGAGCAAACAAGTCAAATAGTATTGAACAGGTACTCAACTAGGCCAGCCAAGACACATATTTGTAGCTAATGAAATGAGCAAGCCAAAGTCATTGGAATCAACTAATTTGGACACTCCTAAAAATAATGGTGAGATTAATAGTGAGCCCTAACCTAATAAGCAAAACAGTGCTTCACCACTGTTCTGCAAGTAAACATGGATCAAAAATAATATTTCTGGGTAGGTAAAAGGAAAACTAAGCCAACCCAATTGGATTCATAATTTTAGCTTATAGGGTTGATTTATAGTAATTTTAACACTGCAGCAAAAGCTACAATCACTCAATTAATTCTCAGCACAGAAGTATTCACACTAAAAATATAACCTTCTGGGATTAGGTAGGTATAGATGGTGCTCAACTCCTGGAGTTGGAATTACTCAAAAAGGAGATCTACAGAAGATAATAGAATTTTTGCAATAATCTTATGTTCCAAACTTACAAAATTTACTCCAGGTGCTGAACAGATCCAAATTATGTGATTCCAATTTTACTAGATAGGTAGGTTAAAAAGGAAGGCCACGGCATTGGTTTCATATTTTTCTGACTGGAAGAGAAATTACAAAAATTAAAACATTCAAAACTGCCTAGTCTTTGTAGGGTTCGCAGCATAGAAAACAAAAAAATTCCTACGATGGGAACATCTATGTACCAAGATCTATCTACTAGATACAAGCAACGGGTGGATATACATCCATACAATACATACCCTCGAAGACCGAATAGTGTTAACGAGGTTGTACTCATGGATGATGTAGACGAACGCTTGCCGATCTCAAGATCGTGATGAAGTCCGTCTGGTCCAGCCGGTCCAGCACGATCAAGTCCAGCACCTCAAAGCAGTGGTGCATCCGTGATCACACACACGTACGGGTACCCCGACAACCTCCGTGCCCTCGCTCTAGTGAAGCAGCGGAAGCAACAAATCCTTCCAGAAAAAGCCACCGGAAACATGTATCTCGCTGATCCGAGACCATGGGGAAATTCTAAAGGAGGGAGAGAGATCCTTCGCGAGGAGGTGTGCTTTGAGAGGATGAGAGGGGGGCCTTTTATAGGGGAGAGGGAGGCACCCAAGGGGCATGGCGCCCAGCCATGGGGGCTTCCCCCACCTCTCCCACATTCATGTGGGTGGAGCTCCCACTCAAAATGAAAAGCCTCCACTCCCATAAAAGAGCCTCCACTCAAAAGTCCACTCACATGCATTAAATTTCCACCAAATTTAATACAAGATCTCATTTAAATAAAACTCTTTTATTTATTTATTCAGAATTTTGTTAATTAGTTTAATTAACAAACATTCACATAAAACCCCTTGCTAGTATTCAATTTCACATGCAGAACCGGTTTCAGCAATTTCAGCAAAAGCTTGATGTCTAGTGAAATAAATTCCTGCGCTTTCCTTTTCTTTTTCTGACATATCATTTGCTCTGAATGGTGTCGGTATCCCTTAAGTGTGTCACCCTACGGTTCGCGAAAAATGCGGACATGATCGAGATCCTTCTCCGATCAATAATCAGTAGCGGGACCTGGAGATCCATACTGACTCCCACACATTCAACGATGACTTCTGTGATCATGTGAACCTTTTACTCTAGTATCTTAATCCCTTTGTTTCACGATATATTACATGTCCGAGATTCGATCATTGGTATCTCCATACCTAGTTTGATCTCGTTACCTACATGCACTCTTTTCTCGTTCCCGTGATATAACATTCTAGTGATCAAATCACTTGCTTGCAAGCTAATCAATGTGATATCACCAAGAGGGCCCAGATCATATCTATCCATCATCGGGATGAACAAATTCCACTGTCGATCCATGGGTCTCAACATAACACTTTAGTAGTTCTGAAGCCATCTTTATAACCACCCAGTTACGGTGTGACGTTTGATGTCATCGAGAAACTCTTCCGGTGTTAGTGATTGACATGATCTCATGGTCTAAGGATTAGGATCACTTCGTAAGTTGTTATAGTAATATAAACTCAATGACTTTGATCATAATGCTATACTTTGGATGAATGTTCATCACATCATTACACTAATGTTGTGACCTCGTTATTAACAACATCCAATGTCCATGATCAGGAAACTTTGATCATCTTGTTAATCAACGAGCTAGTTTATAAGAGAGGCTTAACTAGGAACTTTCTTTTTGTTTATTAAACACACATGTATTAACGTTTCCATATTAATACAATTATAGCATGTAAAATAAACATTTATCATAAACAAGGAATACGATAATAACCACTTTATTATTGCCTCTCGGGCATATTCCCTTCAGTCTCCCACTTGCACTAGAGACAATAATCTAGTTTGAAAACTTTGTGTATTGAACACCTATGGCTTTCTGGTGTTCCAAATACATATCGCAAGTGGTTAACATAATCTACGGATCTGACACTTTCAGGTCCGTGTGTATTTGCATGTCTTTGCGTCTTCACGCATCACTCATTCTCCAATGAGATGGCATTGTATAAATTTGGTCTTTCGGTGAGACCTTTAGTTCCTTGGGGTTAAATCATTTCGATACTATTGTTGTACAATATATCTTTAGTGTTAGCCCGTGGTGAACCACACCTTAGTTTGATAACAAACTACTTGACACAAATGCCCTCCTTTGCTGCTACTATAGCAGTCATATACTTAGCCTTTTGTTGTAGTATTCGTCACAATGTCTTAACTTTGGAACTCTTCCAAATCCATCATGGAAACTTTCTTTCCATTTCATTGTGCCACCCATAGTTTAAATTGAGATAAACTTAATTTGTATCTTGTGACTAAACTAGTATCAATGTAACGCTTTACAATGAACTATTTGTAATTGTTTGACACCTCTACACAAATATATTCTTACTTCTTCCAAAAGATCATAAGAATATCCTTACTATCGTCCAATGATCATTTTATGATTCATTCTGGTATATGCTCATAACACTTAGAGCATAGGACATATCTGGATGTGTACATATCATGGTATGATTGATCAAAACATTCTCATGATTTCACTCATCAAGTGTCAAAGCACTTGAATCTTGTTTCACTTATCAAGTGTCGATACACTTGAATCTTGATTCATTTCCTTTCCACGTGACAAGAACCATTTCTTGTCGTTTCTATATTGAACTCCTTCAATATCTCATATATGTACGTTTGGCACAACCATATTAGCGTCATAGTCTATCCACTATAGACATCCATGCTAAATATTCGGGTTTTGCCTAAGTCTTTCATCGAAATGAAATTCTTAACCTTTTTCAATAAAATATACATCATTTCTAATCAACAAGATGTCCTCCACATAATGTATTAGAAATATGTCTTAGCGCTCCCACTTAATTTCTTGCAAATGCAAGCATCTTCATCGTCTCCTGATGAAAACTCCTTTTCATCACGGTGAAGATTCCAACTCCGCGATGCTTACTTCAACCATTGAAGTTTGCATGCCCTTTTTAGCATCCTTTGAATTAACAAAACCCTTTGGATCGTGTCATGTACACGTCCTAGGTAACCATTCTATTAGAAGAACTTTGTTTTGTTTATTCATCTACCATATACCAAATTATATCTAGTGGTTGCTACTTTAATCCGTCCAGACTAAATATCGCTATGAAAGATCAAATCTTGTCATAGTCAACTCCTTGAACATTGTCGTAAAATACTTTACGACATGTCGACTATTTCATAGATGTGAAACATCCATGTCTGTTTCTTTATAGATCCAAATATGACTGATAGTTTTTTACACCTTTCCGGAGGGTCTTCCAAGTTCAAAACTTGATTTCTCGTGTATGGAACTATCACGGAAATTTATGGCTTCAAGCCATTTGACGGAGTCAGGGCCCATCATCGCTTCTTTGCATGTAGTCGGTTCATCATTGTCAAACAATAATGATTTACTCTCAAATCTTAGTATTTGATTATTTTATCTGCCCGACTTGGTTCAATAAGAACTTAGACCTCCATGACCACAACCGTTGAGGCACATAAGCTATGAGCATTATGGCAGCCTCCGGAACAAGTTCCGGCGCTGCGCAACTCAGCACATTTAGCTAAGGTTCGTTAACTTTATCAAAGTTCTATTGTCCTCCCACTTAACTTTTACGAAAAATTCCTTCTCCAAGAAACTTCACGTTTCAAGCGACAAACCCTTTTGTCCTTGGTGTTATGAAGGAATAACCAATTGTTATTCGAAATAACCTACAAAGACATGATCATCCGACTTCGGTTGTAAACATCTTACTTATGTTTAGCATACCAAAATTTAAGAAATGACAACTTGGGTTTTACCCCAAACCATAACTTCCATGGTGTCATTTCAACGGATCAAGATGGAGCTCTTTTCAGTGTAAAATCAGTAGTCTCTAAAGCTTTAATCTTTTAAAACATAATGGCTATTTTATAAATAATACCTTTGATCCAACCATGTCAAACAAGGTTTCATTACAAATCTGAAACACTCCATACTCCTATGGTGTTTCGGGAGATGTAAATCTAGGTGTTTTGCTAAACTTGCAACTCAAATAAATCCTTTATGATAAAATCATAATTCATTTATTTTTCTTGTTACACTTGTAACTCAAATAAATCCCTTTATGATAAAATCATAAATCATTTATTTTCTTGTTACAATGATTTTCCACTTCATCTTGAAAGTCTTTGAAACGTTTTTCAAATATTTCATATTTCTTTCTCATTAAGTGAACATTCACTCAAATTTCCGGAGAAAGCATATGAAGATGAAATCCATCGCTTACGACCATACATAATGGACTACATACATCGATATGTATAAATTCCAATATTTTAGTCGTTCATTCTTCTTTGGCCTTTGAACAAAGTTTTAATTATCCCGAGGAAAGTCTCACAAGCGTCACTTGATCAAATCAAAGACTCCAAAAATCCATGAATATGGAGATTCTTCATGTTTTCTTTCCAATATAATTTAAACAGTGATGTCACTTCGTAAGTGATCTTTCAATCATTTGTCTTGCGACATTTTAGCATTAGGTTTTATGGATGTGATTTCTCCAACTAGATTTGTAAATCGTCCATATTATATGGAATATGGTAATTATTTGAACAACCTTTGTTCTCATAATACCTGATTCAAATGACAATTATTAAAACAAATCTTTAAGTCAAGCTTTGATGTCAACGAGAAATACAAACAACGGTTTCTTTGTTTTCGATGAACATCATCACATATTCTCTTGCTAGTTACTTAGGCCATTGTGGTTCATGAATTGTGTCGTTCTGTATGAAATTCCATACCAACCAATTCGGTATCCAATACCCAAGAACTATATTGTTTAACACGCAAAGAATACAACCATAACATGCATATCATTTATATACCTACATTGGATATTTCCAATCTTTTATTTTCTGCCAAATATATTTTATAGATTCTCTTTCAGCATTTTCTTTTCCTTTTTAAAAGAATCTATCAACATCAAAAGTGGCGCCATATACATGACACATAGTCCAAAGCGTGTATATTCAAATAATAATACCTTTGGACTTGCACTTTGAAGTAGATCACCATCATCAAAATGATCGGTATTCTTTCAAAATCCATTCTTTAGTAATCTTTTAGTGTAGTAAACACTTTACATACAACTTCTATTCACCCTTATCATGACGACTTTCATGATCAAGCTACTGTAGCTTATAGAGGCGAATCATGAGTATAACATTACTTTCCAAAACCCTTTTTGGATGATTAGGATGTCTAGCATCTCCAACCTTTGCAAATTCTCATCCAATATGAGAACATATATTATACTCTATCATATTGCAACCAAAACATTGTTTCAGATATCATTATATCTTTCACACATGATGGTCTCTGAAACAATTCTTTCAGCTCCTAGATAAACTTGATATTAAAACAATCAAAAATCATAGAGGCAAACATGATACTTAAGATACTAACACTAGAATTGTTACTCTCGATTTAATACCAATTATTAAATTTCACGGAGTAAATAGAATTTTGCTGAAAGTTTGCAATAGGACTTTAAACTTTAGATTGACACTCAACACAATACGATACCAGTTCGTAAAGTATATATCCAGAATTCTATAGTTCTATTATCTCAATTACAACTATGCATAAGGTGGTGAACGAATTCCAATGACTACAACAAATTATGAAAATTCACTTTGATTTAATTTATGATAAATTGAGTTGTACTAATCCAAATTAGAAATGAACTCCCACTCAAAAACGACATCCCTCGTGCCTTTTTGGTGATTACATGAACCAAATCCACTACACCAAGTCCGATCATCACGTGAGTCGGCGTAGCTTCAAAGGAGAGCATCCATATGGTCATTATATCAAAACATATGACTCATGCTTAACCTTTCGGTCCGGCCGAGGCCATGTCTGTACATGCTTGGCTCGCCAAGTAAGAACCTTAGTATTCGCGTGTGTAACTGTCTTACACCCGAGATATGCTCGTGGATTCAAGTACACCCGATTATCACGTGATGCCTTGAAGCGACGAAACATTGTCGGTGCATACTTAAGGAAGAACACATTTTTATCTTGATATCTAACTGAGGGATCATCTTATTATGCTAATAAAACGCCAAACAAGCAATATAAGATGCAAACAAAACATCACATGTTTATAAGTGAAATGATATGGTTCCCGCATATGATCTCCATCATGTGCACCGTGGTATGATCACTATCATACCTTTATGTGTAAGGCCAAGGTCTATGGAACTTACATGCTATGTGTGTTGTAAGAGTATTATCTCATACTTCTACTTACAACATCACCATATCATAACACTAGCCCAGCAACAATCTAAACTAGATGCCTCTAATTTATCCATTGCAAGTTTTACGTGGTTTAGGGCTTTCGAAGATAGAACGGTTCTTACCTACGAACATGAACCACAACGAGGATAACCAAATTGTTGACAACTCATTGCAAATTATATATTGACTATAGTAGGAGAGACAGACACCGTCTATCCACTTATGCAAAACTAGTTGCATGTCAAGCGTGGAACAGGTCTCATGTGCGAGGACATGTAAAGTTTGTCCGGGCCGCTTCATCCCACTATGACACCAATATACAAAGTACAACTAAGAAGCAATAAAATGATAATCATCGCCCACATACTCATATGTGTACTACCCGTGCAAAGCATCTACGCATAGATCCGGCTCTGATACCACTGTAGGGTTCGCAGCATAGAAAACAAAAAATTTCCTACGATGGGAACATCTATGTACCAAGATCTATCTACTAGATACAAGCAACGGGTGGATATACATCCATAGAATACATATCCTCGAAGACCAAATAGCATTAACAAGGTTGTACTCGTGGATGATGTAGACGAACGCTTGCCGATCTCAAGATCGTGATGAAGTCCGTCTGGTCCAGCCGGTCCAGCACGATCAAGTCCAGCACCTCAAAGCAGTTGTGCATCCGTGATCGCACACATGTACGGGTACCCCGCAACCTCCGCGCCCTTGCTCCAGCGAAGCAGCGGAAGCAACAAATCCTTCTAGAAAAAGCTAACGGGAACATGTATCTCGCTGATCCGAGACCATGGGGAAATTCTAAAGGGGGGAGAGAGATCCTTCGCGAGGAGGTGTGCTTTGAGAGGATGATAGGGGGGTCTTTTATAGGGGAGAGGGGGGTACCCAAGGGGCATGGCGCCCAGCCATGGGGGCTGCCCCCACCTCTCCCACATTCATGTGGGTGGAGCTCCCACTCAAAATGAAAAGCCTCCACTCCCATAAAAGATCCTCCACTCAAAAATCCACTCACATGCATTAAATTTCCACCAAATTTAATGCAATCTCTCATTTAAATAACTCTTTTATTTATTTATTTATTCAGAATTTTGTTAATTACTTTAATTAACAAACATTCACATAAAACCCCTTGCTAGTATTCAATTTCACATGCAGAACCGGTTTCACTAATTTCAACCGAAACAGTTTCAGTGTCTAGTGAAATAAATTCCTGCGCTTTCCTTTTCTTTTTCTGACATATCATTTGCTCCGAATGGTGTCGGTATCCCTTAAGTGTGTCACCCTACGGTTCACGAATAATTCGGACATGATCGAGACCCTTCTCCGATCAATAATCGATGCGGGACACGAGATCCATACTGACTCCCACACATTCAACGATGACTTCTGTGATCGTGTGAACCTTTTACGCTAGTATCTTAATCACTTTGTTTCATGATATATTACATTTCTGAGATTCGATCATCGGTATCTCCATACCTAGTTTGATCTCTTTACCGACATGCACTCTTTTCTCGTTCCCGTGATATAACATTCTAGTGATCAAATCACTTGCTTGCAAGCTAATCAATGTGATATCAACGAGAGGGCCCAGAGCATATCTATCTGTCATCGGGATGAACAAATTCCACTCTCGATCCATGGGTCTCAACATAACACTTTAGTAGTTCTGAAGCCATCTTTATAATCACCCAGTTACGGTGTGACGTTTGATGTCATCGAAAACTCTTCCGGTGTTAGTGATTGACATGATCTCATGGTCTAAGGATTAGGATCACTTCGTAAGTTGTTACAGCAATATAAACTCAATGACTTTGATTGTAATGCTATACTTTGGATGAATGTTCATCACATCATTACACTAATGTTGTGACCTCGTTATTAACAACATCCAATGTCCATGATCAGGAAACTTTGATCATCTTGTTAATCAACGAGCTAGTTTATAAGAGAGGCTTAACTAGGAACTTTCTTTTTGTTTATTAAACACATATGTATTAACGTTTCCGTATTAATACAATTATAGCATGTAAAATAAACATTTATCATAAACAAGGAATACGATAATAACCACTTTATTATTGCCTCTCGGGCATATTCCCTTCAGTCTTATGCCAAAATTTATTAAGGAAAATACAACCCTTATTTTGGCAAGCTACTAGTGGGAGGTGGTGGGGATTTTCAGAGGCTAACATACAGAGTTTGAATCAGGTCAAACCGAGGTTGTATTTATTTTTGGCAGATTTAAATCTGCAGCACAAATTTTTGTAGTTTAAACAAAAAGGAAAAAGAGAAAAGGGGTTGGGTGGATCTGGGGCCTGGCGGAGGCCTGTGCAGGGGCTTGGCCGGCCAACTGGCACGGCAGAGGGCGTGGGAGCTGGGGATTCAAATCCCCAGCGGGGGCCTCACGCGTCAGCGACTGCTGGCTAGCGAAGGGGTATCCAACGCCGTGGATCGTCAGATCTAAACAGATCCGAAGGCCCCGGGTTTGTTTTCCTCGCGAGGGTGGCGTCGCCAGTGATGAACCCTAGCGGCTACTTGGGATGTTCGGGGAGGCTCAGCTAGGGGCGGAGCAGTGTTGGAGATGGCGCGATTCGATGCGGGTGACTACGCTGGTTCGAATGAGGGGTTGCAACAACGGCTTGGGCTCCTGGGGAAATCGTGAACATGCTCGCGATGTCGGTGTCCTTGGTTTCTTTCCGGCAACGCTCCCAGAGTTCCTGAGAGAGAGGGGAAACGAGGTCGAAGGGTGCGGTTAGGCTCCTGCATGCTTGCATAGACGAGTGGAAGGGAAGGAGAGAGGCGGTACCTTCACCTTCCCCTGGTCGGTGTCTCGGCGGTGCGGTGGACGGAGTGGGAGATAGGAGCCAAGAGAGCTCGGGTCCTCCCAGGGGGTGGAGTGGGAGTGGTTTGGGGTGGAAATGAGGTGGAAGGCGAGAGTGGTAGGTGGCACTGGGGTTTTATCTCGAGGAGGAGCGGCTCACGGTGCACTGTGTGCAGGGGTCGTCTATGGCGAGGTTGGGGAGTGTGGGTGGACCAGGAGGGGGAGGGAGTGTGTCACTAGGAGCAGGGTGAGGGTCGTGGAGCAGTATGGACCGGTGCATGTCCTCGGGACGGTGCGGGTTGTCCCAGCGGCGCCCTTGCCCGTCAGGTGCTCGACGCCAGGTCTTGTCGTGGTCGAGCTAGGAGTGGGCTAGGGTGTGCTAGGTTTGGACTTGGGGGTAGTGGAGAGGGTAGGGGGCAGTGTCCTCTGCGCGCGTGCCGTGTTTATACACCATAGAGCTGAGGGACACAGGGTCGCTCGTCGTGGCCACGGTGACGTGGCCGGCAAGGGTTGGGGTACAGGGGTCTCCTGGTGAGCGAGCGAGGAAGGGGTGGTCGGTGCCTGGGGAAGACGCGAGTTGCGCGGGCCCAGGAACAAGACGTAGCAGTGGCTAGTGGGGCTGGAGGGTGTCATGGCAAGATCTTGCCGATCTGCCGCCCAACCACTCCCTCTCTCTTTCTCGGGTGTTCAAAGGTAGTCAGGGTGGTGGAGAGGGGTGTATTGTGCTGCTAGATATGTGACAGGCACAGGCGTGCGTTGCGGCGAGGTTTGGAGAGTGGGGGAAGGTGTAGGGTGATCTAGGGTGGCACATGCTTGGGTCAACTTTTTTCGATGCCCTTGTCGAGCACAAGCCACCAATGGCAGGGGTAGGGGCATGGGGGTGTAGAGGGAGGTGGGGTGAGTGAGTCTAGGCCCTGGTTGCCTCCTAGATCATCTCCAAGATCTAGCAAGGATCTTCTAAAGTGGGCATGAATTAAGGTGACCATTTGATGAAGTTGCCACATGTGCTCATAGCGTCAACATGATATTGGAGCAAGTTTGGGGTTTAAACCATGTGCCTTGTAGGCTTGTTTGTGGTCATGGAAAGTTAGGGAGGCATAGGGTTATTAGGGCCTAAGGGTTTTGGGGCTTGATTATCAAGATGATCCCTCTCTGATTTTTCCTATAGCACTCTGTAAGGTGTTGCTAGGGTTTAGCAAATACTAAAAACAAGAACCACTAGGACCCACTAGAAAGGCAAGCACAAGTTTTAATCAATCAAAACTAAGGATCATGCAGACTAAGTAACTAACAGACATTGGCTAGATTAACCTAAAAAGTTTTATTTCCCCCTAAGCATTAGAGTTCCTACCTAGGCAATCAGGGTAGAAAAGTTGGGATGTTATAGACCTTCCCCCCTTAAAGAAATCTTGTCCCGAGATTTGCATGTTGTGAGGTGAAGAGGTTGGGGTATTCTTTCCGAAGGTAATCTTCGCGTTCCCAGGTGGCTTCGTCTTCAGAGTGGTTGCTCCATTGAACCTTGTAGAGGGGTATGTTACGGCGCCTGGTCAAACGATTAGCCTTATCTAGGATTTTGACAGTGTAGGTCAGGTATTAATTGAGATCAATTGCTTTGAAATCAACTTTCTTTAAGACTTCAGGCTTGTCAGGAACTTGAAGGCACTTCTAAAGTTGAGACACATGAAAGACGTTGTGGAAGTCAGACAGTTCGGCTGGCAGTTTGAGTTGGTATGAGACTCGGCCCCGTTGGGCCAGAATTTTGAAGGGCCCAATATAACGGGGAGTGAGTTTTCCTTTCTCATGGAAACGCTGCATTCCCTTAAGGGGAGAGACGCGAAGGTACGCGAAATCTCCCTTGGTGAAGGTTACCTCACGATGCTTGGTATCAGCATAGCTCTTCTAGCAGGATTGGGCGGCCCTCAAACGGTCGCGGGCTAACTAGACTTGATCTTCAGCGGCCTTGATAACATCTGGGCCAAAGATTTGACTTTCCCCAGTTTCGGTCCAATTCAGAGGTGTTCTGCACTTTCTTCCATAGAGGAACTGAAAAGATGCCATTTTCAGACTGGCTTGATAGCTGTTGTTATAGGAGAATTCGGCGTAAGGCAGGCAGTCCTCCCATTTGGTTCCGTGAGCCAGAACACACGAATGGAGCATGTCTTCTAGGACTTGATTGACTCTTTCGGTTTGTCCTCCGGTGGAGGGGTGGTATGCTGTACTAAAGGATAGTTGAGTTCCTAGGTCTTTGTGTAGGCTTCTCTAGAAGCAGGAGGTAAATTGTGGTCCTCTATCCATCACAATTTCCTTAGGTACCCCGTGGAGGCTAACAATTCTTGAGATGTAAAGCTCGGCTAGTTGCTTTCCGCTGTAACTGGTCCTTACAGGAATGAAATGGGACACCTTGGATAAATTGTCATCTATAACCCAGATGGAGTCGTGCCCTTTATTGGATGTGGGCAATCCGGTTATGAAATCCATTTTGACCTTCTCTCATTTCCGTTATGGTCTTCATGGGTTGCAGTAATCCTGCAGGGCATTGATGCTCTGCCTTAATTCGCTGATAGATATCACACTTGGCTACAAATAGAGCGACCTCTCTTTTCATTCCATGCCACCAATACCGCTCCTTCAGATCTTGGTACATCTTGGTACTTCCCGGGTGGATGGATTAAAGGGTCTCATGAGCTTCTTTCATGATGGTCTGCTTCAGGACATGCTAGCTGGGTACGCAGATGCATCCTTTGTACCATAGGACGCCTTTATTATCAATCTTGAATTCGGGAACATTTTCCCTCTCCATACGACGCTTGATTCTTTCTATGCTGGGGTGACCTTTCTGGGCGTCCTTTATTTGTTCTATCAGAGTTGGCTTTAAATCAAGGTGATCCAGGAATCCGGGACTGGCTAGTTCTAGCCCTAACCTTTCACATTCTTGCACTAACTCTAGTTGGTCTCGCTTAATCAGGGCATTTAGAGAGCAGGGTTCTCGACTGAGGGCATCGTCCACCACATTGGCCTTTCCTGGGTGGTAGTGGATACCTAGATCATAATCCGTGATCAGTTCGATCCATCTTCATTGCCTCATGTTCAGCTCCTTCTGTGTGAAGATATACTTCAGACTCTTATGGTCTGTATAAATCTCACAGCGGTTTCCCATCAGGTAGTGGCTCCACGTTTTGAGGGCATGCACAACGGCATCCAATTCTAGATCATGGGTGGGGTAGTTCATCTCATGAGGCCTCAATTGATGAGATAGATAAGCAATTACCTTGCCTTCCTGCATCAATACGCTTCCAAGTCGTAACTTGGAGGCGTCACAGTAGACTTCAAAGTTTTTTGATATATCTGGCATGGTCAGGATAAGGGTGGAGACTAATCTATTTTTGAGTTCTTGGAAACTCTCTTCGCACTTGTCTGTCCATTCGAACTTCTTGTACTTCTTAAGCAACTGGGTCATGGGCTTTGCAATGCTAGAGAATCCCTCAACAAATTTGCGGTAATATCCCGCTAGACCCAGAAAACTTTGGATCTCCGAAGGGTTGGTGGGGGCCTTCCATTCTAGTACTGATTGTATCTTGGCGGGATCGACCGAGACTCCTCCGGCTGACAATATATGGCCAAGGAATCCCACTTCCTTTAACCAGAATTCACATTTACTGAACTTGGCATAAAGCTGGTGTTCCCTGAGGGTTCCTAGTACTAGTCTCAGATGTTCCTCATGATCGGCTTCCGATTTGGAATAGATGAAGATATCATCGATGAATACCACCACAAACTTTTCTAGGTAGGGCATGAATACCTTGTTCATGAGATTCATGAAGTAGGCAGGTGCGTTGGTTAATCCAAAGGACATGACTGTATACTCATATAATCCATATCGGGTAGTAAAGGCTGTTTTAGGGATGTCTGATTCTCGGATCTTGAGCTGGTGGTATCCGTACGGAGGTCTATTTTTGGAGAACACTTGTGCTCCATTTAACTGATCGAACATGTCATCGATTTTGGGCAGGGGGTATTTATTTTTTATGGTAACTTCATTAAGCTTGTGTTAGTTGGTGACCAACCGGGTGGTCCCATCCCGTTTGTCCACAAACAGAACTAGCAATCCCCATGGGGAGGCGCTCGGCTGGATATGGCCTTTAAGTTCCATGGCATCCAGCTGCTTCTTTAGTTCTACCAATTCCTCGGGATTCATACGGTAGGGCCTCTGGGATATAGCGGCTGTTCTGGGGATTAATTCGATGATGAACTCGATATCCCTGTCAGGGGGCATATCGGGCAACTCATCGGGGAAAACATCCAGGTACTCACAGACCACTGGTACTTGATCTAGGGTGGGTCCAGCAGCACCCTTTTGGCAATAGAACCGGGATGAGGGGGTTGTCGCTTGGTACTTGACAGGCTCTCCTTCGGTAATCCTTAGGGAGATGATCTTTCGGGCGCAATCTATTACGCCCTGATAGCGGGACATCCAATCCATCTGAGAATTACGTCTAGACCTTGGGCTCCCAGAACTATCAAATCAGCCTTGAAAGTTCTACCATGTATTACTATTGGGATGTCTCGGCAGACGGTTTGGGTTTTGTCTGTCGAGCCTGTGATCTGCACTAGAATCGGCCTATCCATCCAACTAGATACCATACCGCTTTTCTCAGCGAATGGTTGCGTAACAAAGGAACGTGATGCTCCTGAATCAAAGAGTACTGTTGTGGGGACGGAGTTGACAAGGAACGTACCCAGAACGATGTTAGGAGATGCATGGGCTTCTTTCGTGCTGATGTGATTCAGGTGTCCTCTAGCTGGTCCCTTAGGAGCAACGTGAAGGGAATATGCCCGAGAGGCAATAACAAAGTGGTTATTATCGTATTCCTTATTTATGATAAATGTTTATTTTTCATGCTATAATTGTATTAATACGGAAACGTTAATACATGTGTGTTTAATAAACAAAAAGGAAGTTCCTAGTTATGCCTCTCTTATAAACTAGCTCATTGATTAACAAGATGATCAAAGTTTCCTGATCATGGACATTGGATGTTGTTAATAACAAGGTCACAACATTATTGTAATGATGTGATGAACATTCATCCAAAGTATAGCATTACGATCAAAGTCATTGAGTTTATATTGCTATAACAACTTACGAAGTGATCCTAATCCTTAGACCATGAGATCACGTCAATCACTAACACCGGAAGAGTTTCTCGATGACATCAAACATCACATCGTAACTGGGTGATTATAAAGATGGCTTCAGCACTAATAAAGTGTTATGTTGAGACCCATGGATCGAGAGTGGAATTTGTTCATCCCGATGACGGATAGATATGCTCTGGGCCCTCTAGGTGATATCACATTGATTAGCTTGCAAGCAAGTGATTTGATCACTAGAATGTTATATCACGGGAACGAGAAAAGAGTGCATGTCGGTAACGAGATCAAACTAGGTATGGAGATACCGATGATCGAATCTCGGACATGTAATATATCGTGAAACAAAGGTATTAAGATACTAGCATAAAAGGTTCACACGATCACAAAAGTCATCGTTGAATGTGTGGGAGTCAGTATGGATCTCTAGGTCCCGCTACTGATTATTGATCGGAGAAGGGCCTCGATCAGTTCCTCATTATTCGTGAACCGTAGGGTGACACACTTAAGGGATACCGACACCATTCGGAGCAAATGATATGTCAGAAAAAGAAAAGGAAAGCGCAGGAATTTATTTCACTAGACACCGGAACTGTTTCGGTTGAAATTGCTGAAACTGGTTCTGCATGTGAAATGGAATACTAGCAAGGGGTTTTATGTGAATGTTTGTTAATTAAAGTAATTAACAAAATTCTGAATAAATAAAGGAGTTTTATTTAAATGAGAGCTTGCATTAATTTTGGTGGAAAATTAATGCATGTGAGTGGAATTGTGAGTGGAGAGGTTTTTATGTGAGTGGAGCTTCCACCACATGAATGAGGGAGAGGTGGGGGAACCCTCCATGGCCGGCGGCCATGCCCCCTTGGGATGCTCCCCCTCCCCTATAAAAGGACCCCCTCCTCTCACTTGTCTCTCACACCTCCTTGCGAAGAATCTCTCTCTCCCCTTTAGAATTGCCCCATTGTCTCGGATCAGCGAGATACATGTTCCCGGTGGCTTTTTCTGGAAGGATTTGTTGCTTCTGCTGCTTCGTTGGAGCGAGGGCACGGAGGTTGTCGGGGTACCCGTACGTGTGTGCAATCACGGATGCACCACTGCTTTGAGGTGCTGGACTTGATCGTGCTGGACCGACTGGACCAGATGGACTTCATCATGATCTTGAGATCGGCAAGCGTTCGTCTACATCATCCACGAGTACAACCTTGTTAACGCTATTCAGTCTTCGAGGGTATGTATTCTATGGATGTATATCAACCCGTTGCTTGTATCTAGTAGATAGATCTTGGTACATAGATGTTCCCATCATAGGAAAATTTTTGTTTTCTATGCTGCGAACCCTACAGTGGTATCAGAGTCGGATCTATGCGTAGATGCCTTGCACAGGTCGTACACATATGAGTATATGGGCGATGATGATCATTTTATTGCTTCTTAGTTGTACTATGGATATTGGTGGCATAGTGGGATGAAGCGGCCCGGACAAACTTTACATGTCCTCGCACATGAGACCTATTCCACGCTTGACATGCAACTAGTTTGCATAAGTGGCTAGCTGGTGTCTATCTCTCCTACTATAGTCAATATCTAATTTTCAATGAGTTATCAATAATTTGGTTATCCTCGTTGTGGTTAATGTTCGTAAGTAAGAACGGTTCTATCTTCGAAATCTCTAAGCCACGTACAACTTGCAATGGACAAATTAGAGGCGTCTAGTTTAGATTGTTGCTGGGCTAGTGTTATGATATGGTGATGTTGTAAGTAGAAGTATGAGATGATACTCTTACAACACACATAGCGTGTAAGTTCCATAGACCTTGGCCTTACACATAAAGGTATGATAGAGATCATACCACGGTGCACATGATGGAGATCATATGCGGGAACCATATCATTTCACTTATTAACATGAGATGTTTGATTGCATCTTATATTGCTATTTTAGCGTTTTATTAGCATAATAAGATGATCCCTCATTTAAATATCAAGATAAGAATGTGTTCTTCCTTTAGTATGCACCGATTATGTTTTCGTCGCTTCAAGACATCACGTGATGATCGGGTGTTCTTGGATCCATGACCATATTTCGGGTGTAAGACAGTTACACACGCGAATACTAAGGTTCTAACTTGGCGAGCCTAGCATGTACAAACATGGCCTCGGAACACGGACCGAAAGGTTAAGCATGAGTCATATAGTAGATATGATGCCCATTTGATGCTCACCTCTGAAGCTACACCGACTCACGTGATGATCGGACTTGGTGTAGTGGATTTGGTTCATGTAATCACCAAAAAGACACGAGGGATGTCGTTTTTGAGTGGGAGTTCATTTCTAATTTGGATTAGTAGAACTCAATTTATCATAAATTAAATCAAAGTGAATTTGCATAATTTGTTGTAGTCATTGGCATTCGTTCACCACCTTATGCATAGTTGTAATTGAGATAATAGAACTATAGAATTCTGGATATATACTTTCTGACTGGTATCGTATTGTGTTGAGTGTCAATCTAAAGTTTAAAGTCCTATTGCAAACTTTCAGCAAAATTCTATTTACTCGTGAAATTTAATAATTGGTATTAAATCGAGAGTAACAATTCGATGTTAGTATCTTAAGTATCATGTTTGCCTCTATGATTCTTGATTGATTTAATATCAAGTTTATCTAGGAGCTGAAAGAATTGTTTGAAACCATCATGTGTGTGATATAACGATATCTGAAACAATGTTTTGGTTGCAATATGATAGAGTATAATATATGTTCTCATATTCGATGAGAATTTACAAAGGTTGGAGCTGCTAGACATCCTAATCATCCAAAAGGGTTTTGGAAAGTAATGTTATACTCACGATTCACCTTTATAAGCTACAGTAGCTTGATCATGAAAGTCGTCATGATAAGCATGAATAGAAGATGTATGTAAAGTGTTTACTATACTAAAAGATTACTAAAGAATGGATTTTGAAAGAACGCCGATCATTTGATGATGGTGATCTACTTCAAAGTGCAAGTCCAAAGGTATTATTATTTGAATATGCACGCCTTGGACTATGTGTCATGTATATGGCACCACTTTTGATGTTGATAGATTCTTTTAAAAAGTAAAAGGAAATGCTGAAAGAGAATCTATAAAAATATATTTGGTAGAAAAGAAAAGATTGGAAATATCCAATTTAGGTATATAGATGATATACATGTTATGGTTGTATTCTTTGCTTATTAAACAATGTGGTTCTTGGGTATTGTATACCGAATTGGTTAGTATGAAATTTCATATAGAATGACGCAATTCATGAATCATAATGGCCTAAGTAACTAGCAAGAGAATATGTGATGATGTTCATCGAAAACAAACAAACCGTTGTTTGTATTTCTCGTTGACATCAAAGCTTGACTTCAAGATTTGTTTTAATAATTGTTATTTGAATCAGGTATTATGAGAACAAAGGTTGTTCAAATAATTACGGTATTCCATATAAGATGGATGATTTACAAATATAGTTGAAGAAATCACATCCATAAAGCCTAATGCTAAAATGTCGCAAGACAAATGATTGGAAGATCACTTACAAAGTGACATCGCCGTTTAAATTATATTGGAAAGAAAACATGAAGAAACTCCATTTTCATGGATTTTTGGAATCTTTGATTTGATCAAGTGACGCTTGTGAGACTTTCCTCGGGATAATTAAAAATTTGTTCAAAGGCCAAAGAAGAACGAACGACTAAATTATTGGAATTTATACATATCAATGTATGTAGTCCATTAAGTATAGTCGTAAGCGATGGATTTCAACTTCATATGCTTTCTCCGGAAATTTGAGTGAATGTTCACTTAATGAGAAAGAAGTATGAAATATTTGAAAACGTTCAAAGAATTTCAGGATGAAGTGAAAATCATTGTGACAAGAAAATAAATGGTTTATGATTTTATCGTAAGGGATTTATTTGAGTTACAAGTGTAAGAAGAAAAATAAATGAATTATGATTTATCATAAAGGGATTTATTTGAGTTGCAAGTTTAGCAAAACACCTATATTTACATTTCCCGAAACACCATAGGACTATGGAGTGTTTGAGATTTGTAATGAAACCTTGTTTAACATGGTTGGATCAAAGGTGTTATTTATAAAACTGTCATTATGTTTTAAAAAGATTAAAGCTTTAGAGACTACCTCTTTTACACTGAAAAGAGCTCCATCTTGATCCGTTGAAATGACACCATATGAGTTATGGTTTGGGGTAAAACCCAAGTTGTCATTTCTTAAATTTTGGTATGCTAAACATAAGTAAGATGTTTACAATCGAAGTCGGATAAGCATGTCTTTGTAGGTTATTTCGAATAACAATTGGGTATTCCTCCATAACACCAAGGACAAAAGGGTTTGTCGCTTGAAATGTGAAGTTTCTTTAAAAAGGAATTTTTCGCAAAAGTTAAGTGGGAGGACAATAGAACTTTGATAAGGTTAACGAACCTTAGCTAAATGTGCTGAGTTACGCAGCGCCGAAAATCGTCCCGGAGGCTGCCATAATGCTCATAGCTTATGTGCCTCAAAGGTTGCGGTCACGGAGGTCTAAAGTTCCTATAGAACCAAGAAGGTCGGATAAACAATCAAATGATTGAGATTTGAGAGTAAATCATTATTGTTTGACAATGATGAACCGACTACATGCAAAGAAGTGATGATGAGCCCTGACTCCGTCAAATGGCTTGAAGCCATAAAATCCGTGATAGTTCCATACACGAGAAATCAAGTTTTGAACTTGGAAGACCCTCCGGAAAGGTGTAAAAACCTATCAGTCGTATTTGGATCTATAAAGAAACAGACATGGATGTTTCACATATATGAAATAGTCGAAATGTCGTAAAGTATTTTATGACAATGTTCAAGGAGTTGACTATGACAAGATTTGATCTTTCATAGCGATATCTAGTCTGGACGGATTAAAGTAGCAACCACTACATATAATTTGGTATATGGTAGATGAATAAACAAAACAAAGTTCTTCTAATAGAATGTTACCTAAGACGTATACATGATACGGTCCAAAGGGTTTTGTTAAATTCAAAGGATGCTAAAAGGGCATGCAAACTTCAATGGTTGAAGTAAGCATCGCGGAGTTGGAATCTTCACTGTGATGAAAAGGAGTTTTCATCAGGAGACGATGAAGATGCTTGCATTTGCAAGAAATTAAGTGGGAGCGCTGAGACACATTTCTAATACATTATGTGGATGACATCTTGTTGATTAGAAATGATGTATCTTTTATTGACAAAGGTTAAGAATTTCATTTCAATGAAAAACTTAGGCAAAACCCGAATATTTAGCATGAATGTCTATAGTGGATAGACTGTGACCCTAATATGGTTGTGCCAAACGTACATATATGAGATATTGAAGGAGTTCAATGTAGAAACAACAAGAAACGGTTCTTGTCGCATGGAAAAGAATTGAATCAAGATTCAAGTGTATCAACACTTGATAAGTGAAACAAGATTCAAGTGCTTTGACACTTGATGAGTGAAATCACGAGAATGTTTTGATCAATCATACCATGATATGTACACATCCAGATATGTCCTATGCTCTAAGTGTTATGAGCAAATACCAGAATGAATCATAAAATGATCATTGAACGATAGTAAGGATATTCTTATGATCTTTTGGAAGAATTAATAATATATTTGTGTAGAAGTGACAAACAATTACAAATAGTTCATTGTAAAGCGTTACATTGATACTAGTTTTGTCACAAGTTACAAATTAAGTTTATCTCAATTTAAACTATGGGTGGCACAATGAAATGTAAAGAAAGTTTCCATGATGGATTTGGAAGAGTTCCAAAGTTAAGACATTGTGACGAATACTACAACAAAAGGCTAAGTATATGACTGCTATAGTAGCAGCAAAGGAGGGAATTTGTGTCAAGTAGTTTGTTATCAACCTAAGGTGTGGTTCACAGCGGGCTAACACTAAAGACATATTGTATGACAATAGTATCGACGTGTTTTAACCCCAAGGAACTAAAGGTCTCACCAAAAGACCAAATTTATACAATGTCATCTCATTGGAGAATGAGGGATGCGTGAAGACGCAAAGACATGCAAATACACACGGACCTGAAAGCGTCAGATCCGTAGAAAGCCATATGTGTTCAATACGCAAAGTTTTCAAACTAGATTATTGTCTCTAGTGCAAGTGGGAGACCGAAGGGAATATGCCCGAGAGGCAATAATAAAGTGGTTATTATCGTATTCCTTATTTATGATAAATGTTTATTTTGCATGCTATAATTGTATTAATACGGAAACGTTAATACATGTGTGTTTAATAAACAAAAAGGAAGTTCCTAGTTATGCCTCTCTTATAAACTAGCTCGTTGATTAACAAGATGATCAAAGTTTCCTGATCATGGACATTGGATGTTGTTAATAACGAGGTCACAACATTATTGTAATGATGTGATGAACATTCATCCAAAGTATAGCATTACGATCAAATTCATTGAGTTTATATTGCTATAAAAACTTACAAAGTGATCCTAATCCTTAGACCATGAGATCATGTCAATCACTAACACCGGAAGAGTTTCTCGATGACATCAAACGTCACACCGTAACTGGGTGATTATAAAGATGGCTTCAGAACTAATAAAGTGTTATGTTTAGACCCATGGATCGAGAGTGGAATTTGTTCATCCCGATGACGGATAGATATGCTCTGGGCCCTCTCGGTGATATCACATTGATTAGCTTGCAAGCAAGTGATTTGATCACTAGAATGTTATATCACGGGAACGAGAAAAGAGTGCATGTCGGTAACGAGATCAAACTAGGTATGGAGATACCTATGATCGAATCTCGGACATGTAATATATTGTGAAACAAAGGGATTAAGATACTAGCGTAAAAGGTTCACACGATCACAAAAGTCATCGTTGAATGTGTGGGAGTCAGTATGGATCTCTAGGTCCCGCTACTGATTATTGATCGTAGAAGGGTCTCGATCATGTCCGCATTATTCGCGAACCGTAGGGTCACACACTTAAGGGATACCGACACCATTCGGAGCAAATGATATGTCAGAAAAACAAAAGGAAAGCGCGGGAATTTATTTCACTAGACACCGGAACTGTTTCGGTTGAAATTGCTGAAACTGGTTCTGCATGTGAAATGGAATACTAGCAAGGGGTTTTATGTGAATGTTTTTTAATTAAAGTAATTAACAAAATTCTGAATAAATGAATAAAAGAGTTTTATTTAAATGAGAGCTTGCATTAATTTTGGTGGAAAATTAATGCATGTGAGTGGAATTGTCAGTGGAGAGGTTTTAAGGTGAGTGGAGCTTCCACCACATGAATGAGGGAGAGGTGAGGGAACCCTCCAAGGCCGGCGGCCATGCCCCCTTGGGCTGCTCCCCCTCCCCTATAAAAGGACTCCCTCCTCTCACTTGTCTCTCACACCTCCTCGCGAAGGATCTCTCTCCCCCCTTTAGAATTCCCCCATGGTCTCGGATCAGCGAGATACATGTTCCCGGTGGCTTTTTCTGGAAGGATTTGTTGCTTCATTGCTTACCGGAGCGAGGCGCGAGGTTGTCGGGGTACCCGTACGTGTGTGTGATCACGGATGCACCACTGCTTTGAGGTGCTGGACTTGATCGTGCTGGACCGGCTATACCAGATGGACTTGATCACGATCTTGAGATCGGCAATCGTTCGTCTACATAATCCACAAGTACAATCTCGTTAACGCTATTCGGTCTTCGACGGTATGTATTCTATGGATGTATATCCACCCGTTGCTTGTATCTAGTAGATAGATCTTGGTACATAGATGTTCCCATCGTAGGAAAATTTTTGTTTTCTATGCTGCGATTCCTACACAACGCCCTTTTGCTGGTGCTCCTATGGCGTTCATGGGGGCCGCATTAGGTCGCGGTGCATCTTTCTTCTTTGGGCAGTCGCGGGAGTAGTGTCCCACTTCTCCATAGGTGAAGCATCCAGAAGTGTTGGGGCGAAAATTGGGGTTGGGAGGTCCTCTATTAGCAGGTCTTGGGTTTCCGCCTCCGGGGCGGGGATTGTTGTAGTTACGGTTGGGATTGTTGGGACATGGAGCATATGTAAAAGTCCTCTGAGGTGGGGGTGTAGGGTTGGATGGGGGCATGCTAGGGGACCTAATTCCACTGGATCCTCCTTGCTGCATCATCCGGCGCTTGCGGTTTTCAATCATCCCCTTACGCTTGCTTTCAACCATGATAGCCACATCAACCAGGGCATCAAGTTCCTGAAACCTCTGTGCTACTAGGTGACACTATAGCTCATCATGGAGTCCGTTCAGGAAAGTATCCACCTTTTTCTCTTTAGTGTTGGTGTCTTCTGGGGCATATCTTGCCAGGTCAGTGTATTTCTCTAGATATTGGACAATGGTCATTCCGCCTTGCTTTAGAGCTCGGAACTGATCTCTCGTCATCTTAATCAGACCTGCAGGAATGTGGCGCTTGCGGAACCTTTCCTTGAAATTCTCCCAAGTGATTTCCTGACCGGCCGGCATAATTTCCTTAATGCTTATCCACCATTCCCTGGCCTGTCCTGTGAGGAAATGGGTGGCCAGAAGTACTTTCTCTTCATTTCCCACTCGGGCTACCTCCAGATTGTTCTTGATTGTGCGGAGCCAATCATCGGCGTCCAAGGGGTTAGTGCACTTGGTGAACACCGGTGGATTGGTGCCTTGGAAGTCTTTAAGGTGGGATCGTGGTTCTCCATTCCCGCCTTCGCCTTCATTGTCATGAGCATTGCCTGCTGCGGATTGGGCAAGCTGCTGAAGTACGGCAAGGTTTGCTTGGCGCTCGGTGTTGGCAGCTTGGCGATCCTCCATGAACATGTAGAGGAATTGAGCCATCGTTGGCTCAGGTGGAGGGGGTGGCGGACCACGGGGACGCACCATCCTGAAGTTGGGAGGTTAGATAAGGTTGAGGATATGGTGGTTCTCAAAGGAGATTCTATTAGCAAGAAACGACATCAAGGCGTCATACATACATAAGGATGATCAACATTTTAACTGAAATAAGAGCAACACAAGTTCCAACAACATAACTACCAGTTCATGTGTCACGTCCCGACACTAAATAGATGTAGTAGGGATTCCAATCCATTACATAGAAACAGAGTCAATCAAATCGCCACTCAAAAGGGGAATATGGCGATAGTCTCACGTTCTCTCATTGTCGACGCAGAACCTACTCCTCGGGCTCGAAGATGAGCTCCTCCGGATCCTCTTCCTCTATCTGGTCGTCATCCTCGGGGTCGCTCTGGGGGTCCATGTCAAAGTCCTCCTTATGGGCAGCATCATTGTCGGTCTCATCTAGCAAGTCGTTGTTGTCTCGTGGAGATCGGCACACTCCTCCTCCAGCTCCTCTATCTTGGCTTCCATTATCACAAGCAGCTCCTTCTGATCCTTCATCTTCTTCATGAGGCGCTTGTTCCTAGCAACCATAGCCTTCTTCTCCAATAGGGCAAGGGCACGCCTAGCCTTCGCCTCCTCTAGGCTCTCCTCCGTGGCGAGCAAATGGGTAGCCTTGAGATCTAGATTCATTCGGACCCGGTCCAGGTGCGTCTGTGTCTTCTTCAGGGTGTACTCCATGTTCTGGATATACGCCCCGAAGTCAGGGTGGGTTGGTGCCTGGAGCATGTACCCCTCCTCATGACACCTCCCAAAGAAGCGAAACCACGTCTCCTCTAGCCGCTGGCGATGGTGATAGGCCAGTCAAGCCAGGGCTTCCTAGGATACCCTGAGTATGCCATCTCCCCACTCCTTCTCAATCACATTGACTTCAAAGTCCTCGGAGAGCGGGGGTAGTACTCCTACTCGCACCGTGCACACCACGAGCCAAGAGAGCTCCCCATCAATATGAGTGGGGATGTGGGAGCCCTTGATCTCTAGTGTAGGGCGTCCCACCAAACGAGCCAACTCTCCCAGCTCGGCCTCAAACAACTAGTGGGGTAGCTCTAGTCCCTCCTGGCGGAACTTGGTGAACAAAACAACCATCTACAAAATTTTAGAGGAGTTGTTGGGGATATGCTATATGGGTATACTCATAGCATGTCTCTTATCCGGATAACCCGGGTGGCCCACAGTTGGTTGCATGGCCCATGGCCTGCTGGGCGGCCTAGTTAAATGGATCCAGAAGGGAGGCCCATGCCAGATAGAGGAAGGCTATGTTGGAGTCACCAACGTACCCGGAGCCTTGGAGTAGGACTCTGTAACCTGTCCGGCTAGGACTTTTCCCTGTAATCCTAGGACCTGGCGACTATATAAGTCGGGACTATGGGAGCCTTTAGGGCACCAATTAACTCACACCTCGCACAACGAACCTATCCCTATAACTCGGTGTATTGCCCTTATAGTGATTTATAGCAGGAGTAGGATTCCGCCACCATTGTGGGATCTAAACCTGGGTAAGCTATTTTACCTCGTACCCGTCAACCGTCCGCCTTCCCCCATGTCTCTAAACACGCACTATGAGGACCCCTCCATGGCATACTCATCGGCAATACCACGACAGTTGGCGCCCACTGTGGGGCAAGAGGCGCTTCAGGCTCTTCAACGGGCGAGGACCAAGATATTCGCGGGAATCAGCGAAACCGTAGCCATCGGTCGTGTTTTCTTCTCCGGCAACGTTCCGATCGTCCCTCCCGACGAGTTCTGGATCCCGGCGAAGACGAACCCTACGCGGTGTTCGATCGTTCCCATCGAAGACATCCACCTCTTCATTGGCGAAACCGACTCGGGAACTAGTTCCCTTGGAGTCGGAGGAGCATCAAGACCCGCACGGACCACCTACGGGCAGGATACGTTCGCGGAAGGATCGATGTCGGATCTCTCTTCGGAGTTTGCCGGCAAAGATCGGAAAAATTCAAGGCCCACCCAAACCGCCCTTGTGCAGGATATAACGGTGGAAGCTCGCTGCAAGTCCGCCGGCTTCGCCCATGCGTCTGGACAGCAGAGATCCAAGTTCATCAGCGTGGTTACCATCTTTGATCTGGCGTGTTGCATTCAGAGAGAGGGCGAAAACCCCCGCGATTACCTTGCCAGGTGGATCCTTATACGAGTCGATCTGGCCCACTACCCCAATGATGATGCCATGTATCACTTTGTGGAAGGACTGGACCACAGCGCGCTTCTCCGGCATTCTCTAAGACGGCAGCAGGCGTTGGGATGCCTTACCTTCGAAGGCATGGTGAACACCGTCAACAACTACACGGAGGCCAAAGCGGCAGCTCAGACAGCGCTTGCGCTCATTGACGGAGCCCCTCCGATTTAGCCACCGCCACCACCGCCTCCGGCCGCCATCACCGTAGCTGCGCCACCACCTCCAGTCCTCGTCGCCACTGTTGCACCTCCACCCCCGTCATCGAGGAAGTCCTGGCACCCTCTGACTCTGTTATTGACGCGATATACACCGACTTCGGTGCAGATTCAGAGGAGAAAGATTTTAGTCCAGAGGAACTAGACTCCGCCATGCAGGAGATGGAGGAGGAGTACACGCGCGACGAGCAAGCCAACAACGCCGTCACATCTCGAGAGTTGTTCGTCACCTCTGGGACGGCGATGGATGAAGATCAACATAGATGAGCTCCTCCTACAGCTCTGGACAAAGGGAAGGGACCACCTTTTGCTGAAGACATTGATCACGCAAAGGTCATGCCCCTCCGCCTAATCCAGTGCAACAGCCGCAGGAACTCGGCACCGGCCCGAGCAACAACAACACCGCAAACTTGCCGCCTCCGGCATCTACGTCTGCTGCTGGCCAAGTTACTCCAGCCGATAGAGTGATGTACGGAAACCTCCTCGTCGAGCCACTGACCATAGCTCATATCCGGAACGTGACCCAGCTTGACGAGAAGCGCCAGCAGCTACTGGAGGAAGCGCAGGCTATCGCGGAGTAAGGCAATAAGCTAGATCGAGATCTGGTCAACGTGCAGAAATCCATAGAGAAAGCTAGAGCAATGGAGGCCGAGTACAAGACTCTGCTGCTGCAGCAGAAGGCCAGGAAAGCTCCGGCTCGCGTCATCAACGATCCTGGTCTACGGCGAAACCTAGGATGGGCTCCCCCGAAGCCAGCACAGGCCAAGCCATACATTGACAGTGAAGGCAGGCAAGTGATGCCCACTCCTCTCCTTAACCTTGCCGTCGCCAAGACCCTTCTGGAGCAGGATAAATCGCCCGAGGCGGTGGACCAGGTCTATGACCTAGTGGACAAGGCGGTGAAACAGCAGGAAAAGGCAACCTCTCAGAGCCTTGAGTCTGACCCAACATTTTGCCAGTCTAGCCAGCATAAGCCGCCAAGGGACAAATCTCCTCTTGATGTCGGGTCTCAGACGGGTTCTTCAGAACGAAGACGGAGGGATGCGCGCAACAGGAAGGATGTTATCCCATATCCTTCGACCACGGAGAAAAGGCCCGACCTCGTCGTCCATCGCCACCGCCCCGCTCCCCCCGACATCGCGAAGACCCCAAGGCTCACCATCGTACGGATATGCCCCCACTAAGGCAGAGCGACATCGTCATCCGCGACAACGCGGAGCAGACCCATCATGACGGAGAGCGCAACCAAGGACACAAGAGCAGGTCGCTCCATGACCTTCCGCGTCCGACAAGCAATCACGACAAGCGTGAGGAGTCACAGGAGGGTAATATCAAGAAGGCTAAGCCACCTCCACCTCCGCCTCCGTCGCCACCTAGAAGTCACCATGGCGGAGGAGGCCCGTGTCGTTCACGCAGCCCAACCCCTGTTGACAAGAAGAAAAGAAACCCGAAGCCATACGATGCATGTTTGCGGATCAATAAGATCCATGAGGCCTGGTAAGGACCATACCTAGGACCACGTTTCTTTGGACCCGCGATACGGTCCACAACTTACCCCGAAGGTTTCCGGATTAACAAAACCATCAAGCCCTATGACGGCACCGCTAAGCCAGCTACATGGTTGCAGGACTACGGCAACGCGGTAGAGATTGCCGGGGGTAACCCCAACGTCGCGGCAAGTACCTCCCATTGATGTTGGCGGGCACAGCCCGTCAATGGATTGATGACTTGCCGGAGAAATCCATCTGCAATTGGTTGGACATGCAAGAGGCGTTCACCAAGAACTTCGAGGGTACTATCACATCCCAAAATTCTCCTAATTTTGGAATGTGAAATAAATAAATAAGTTTGATTGATTGTTTGACTATGTTGAAAATTCTCAATGAGAAGAAACTTTTTGAATAGAAAATCCTCTCAACCTTGAATTCAAAATCCTATATTCTTTTGTTATGACGTAAGTAGCCATATAGGCAAAAGGGCATGGATTGATTATGGATTGTAGAATTGGTGTGCAAGATTTTAAAATGAAAATCATGAAGCCTTCATAAGCATTTCATTACATCCATGCAAAGTTCTCACAAACTAAATCCAAATCCTGGTATCTACATCCTATAGTTGATTTGCCCAAATGTTCCTAAGGGTAATTAAATTGACTTATTAAAACCCACTGTTGATAAGGCATAAATTATTGATAATTATAGCCTAAAAAGATCCAATTAATATTACAAAATTATAGAAACAAAGTTGGACTCATTTGGAGCTAGTATGAAAAAGTTATGAAATAAATACAAACACATAAATATATAAATAAAATGGAATATACAAGGGTTTTTAAATCCACTACTTCCAAACTAGTAAAAAGATTACAAATTTGATCCTACAATAATCTATACGATTTTAGAAAAATTTAGAAACAAAAATCGCGTCATTTGGAGTTCGTATGCAAAAGATATAAGGAAAACAAGTAAATAGAAAAAGAAAAAGAAAAAAATTCCTAACGGGCCGGCCCACCCGGACCGAGCCAGCCGAGCGAGCAGCACCACGTACGTTGACTGCCCAGATTGCTTTAAAAAGCGTGCAAATCGGTGTTTGTTAGACCTATCTCTACTCAAACTGCTATAACTTTTTATCTACAACTCCGAATCGACTTCCGTTTGTTTCTACTTGTTCCCTACTCCAAGGGTTATCTCTACACCATCTCAAACCTCCATATAAACTCGCAGAGCCACATCTGTACGAGTTTCTTTCCTCGAAATCCCGAATCTACATATGCCCGAATCTTATTTCGCTTTTTAACCCATCTAGACTTCGTCGTTTGCCTTCGGTCAAAAACGAAAGTTGAAGAACGCATCAAAATCTTTCAATCCCGACAAATCTCACCTCTTTTCATCCACCACAGCCGGAGAATTTCGTATCGCAATATTTCAGATCTTACGGTGTAAATCCAAGATCTACTCACGCTCATTTCTTCAAATCCAAATTCCTTTGGTGAGAAGGTAGGAATAATGATTCCCCACAACTTTCATGTTTTGAGTTTTTCGATTTGACCTGCGGATTTGTCTCTCTAACACAGATCTATTTCTTGTCTATTCTGAGCCAAAATCGGGTCAATCTCTTCTTCTAGCCACCGGATCCTATCCAGACGGTCGAGATCCAATCAAACCGGTGCGTGCCATATCGTCATCCCGGTCATCTTCCTCATCAACGCCACGTCAACGTAAGGTCAACATCTAGTCCCAGTCAGCATGCAAAGTCAACTCAGTCAACATGGAATATTTCTGAATATTCCGTTCGAATTTAAAATTGCATATTATAGATCTAACTTGTAAAAATTTATTAGAAATTCATACCACGTCCAAAAATTGCGTATAATATATTAAATTGAAGATAATTTTACGTAAAATCATCTTATCAGAATAGATCCAACTTTTACTGTACGTAGTTACTGCAGTAATTTAATTAGTTTTAATGGTCTTTTAGGTTAATAAATTCATAAGAAATTATCTGTAACTCCGAAAAATATGAATAATATATCAAATTGAAGCTACTGTAATGTACTTTAGCAATATCTGGTTGGATCTAGCCTTTGCAGATTATTTAACCCGTAGCAATTTAATTAGTTTTAATGGCTTTATAAATCATTAAATTCATAGTAAATTAATTGCTTGTCACAAAAATATAAATGATATACCGATGGAAAGCTGGTTCCATGTAGATCATCAATATGCAATTATTTCTGCCTTTGACTGTAAGCTTTTGCCGTGAAGATTTAAATGGTTTAATGGCTTATTTAGAGTAATAAATTCATAAGAAAATAAATACCATTCAGAAAATTACAAATAATATGTCTCTGAAATGACAATTCCGTGGAGATTACAGATATAATTTTAGTTTGATTTTTAGACAACAGAAACTATAGGAATCTTTTAAAACCATTAAACACTATTTAAATCATACAAAAAGATCTATAACTCGGATTAGGGTGAATCCAAGTGCTAAGGTTTTGTATTGACATTAGCTATACAGAGAAATTGCATGAAAAATTATTTGGTACTGTTAAAACAGAAATTCATACAGAAATATTTAAACCCATTGAAATAGTGTTTTAATCATAGGAAAATATCTATAACTCCTTTGTAGGTGATTCAAATTGCCACTATCTCTAAATTGCATTATCTATCCAGTAGCATCTAGTTCACAATTTAATACGACATAAACATCTTTAGTTCAATTAAAGTGGTATACACTATATTAAATCGATACAACTTTAGTAATAAAAGCTTGAGTGCATTAAATGACCTTCCACATGCATCATGTAATCTAACCATGTTCAGAACACTAAATGCAACCATTATGACTCGTTAAATTGTCATGCATGTATCTGTTTATCATTGTTTTCTTGTAATGTTGCACTGTTGCATGTTTGCAATGTTTTGAATGGTGTTTGTTGTGTTTGCTTCAAACGTTAGATTGCGAGGCGTGCAACTACTGTGATTGCAACTACTATGATTGCAAGTATTGTGGTTATTGCAAAAGAGGCCATTATAATTGTGAGGATTATCTAATCGACTACATCTACAACAAAGGCAAGTGGTGCTATCTTGGTCATAAATGTCCTATTGTTTTCCTATGCATTGTAGATGCTTTTGTAGAATTGCATCTGTAGGAATTGATGTGTATATGCTATGCTATATCCCATATTATCCCCTAGTATTCCTTCTTTATGAGCCATTGTATTGGTAGATTGCTTAGCTATGCTATTTAGACGAGGAAGGGAATCACATCATGAAAAGTTATATGTTTTGAAAGGCTTATGTTTCGCTAAATGACAAACCAACATGTTTTAATGAACCACCTGGGAGGAATGGCATTGATTGGGTCATCGAGTGTGGATTTTGGTGGGGAATGCCGCCCAGGACACTGAGAAATGATTGGTTTTCTTTGTTTGGAAGCCTTCGTGTGCAACCATGTGCCAATAATGAAATGGGCGGTTGGCTGAACTCAGTAGGTTGTGGTAAGTCGAACCCGCGTATCCAGAGATGTAGATAGTGTAGGTTGGACCGGTGCGCGTCAGGATGACGCAGCTACTTCCCGAATGGTTCCTTCTTGGACTTCTCCCTATCATCACCCAATATGAGAGTGGTGGTACGAGCTGGGCTGGCCAAGTCACATGGGTAAAGTGTACTAACCCCTGCAGGGTGTATAAACTAAGTGCTTAGTCGTGTCCCCGGTTATGGACAATTTGAGCGACCTGATACTGATGCTATGATATTTCTCACTCATCCTTATTTCTTAATTACTTAAAACTTGTTGGATGAACATAATTGGGTAGGAGCACCTGGGAGTGAACCAGAGTGTCCTATTTATCGTATTGGAAAACTACTTTGTTACAAATGTTAGGATAAAACTGTTGCTTTATGCAAATGAGCCTGAACTCCACTTGGCCAAATAAGCATGTAGTTGATAGACCTGTTGTTAACCACTTTAGCCTACTTGCCATACATTCAATGTATTGACCATTCGTGGCTGCAACGTTTCATGTTGCGGATTATATCGTATCTGAGTGATCGTTCATAGGTCGCGAGACTCCACTCAACAATTGTTCGCCTGTGGCACATTTGAAGGATGGAGATCTACCTTGTATTCGTTTTCCGCTGTGTACTTGAATAAATAATGTAAATTCTGGATCATATTCCTTGTATTTATGATGCACAGTTATATTTGGTATCATTTTGTACTGTGTGTGCCAGTGAACCGATCCAGGGATTGGCACTATACACATGAACTCAGCCTTATCAGGCGAGGGTGTTACAGGTACATACAAACGTCCCTGCACTGTTGGTGATCTATAGCGGTGCGTGCAAGAGAAAGACGAGACATCTCGCGCCTACCTCTCCCGCTGGCTGGATATGAAGAATTCCTGCGCAGGAGTGCACGCTCAGATCGCCATGGCCTCCTTCATCGATGGGTTGGAAATGGGCACGTTGCCTTGACATTAGCTGAAGCGCTTGCAGGACAATCACCAACTTGACTTAAACCAGATGATTCAGTTGGCTAGTGAGTTCACATCTGCCGACGACGATGCTCATGGCTCTCTACCGGCAACGGCCGTTCCAACTCAAGATCGGAGGAACAGCAGCACAAAGTGGAAAACCACTCTAGAAGAAAAGCAAACTCCCGACATGGTCGCCATTTCCTTTGCAGGACGAGGTGATGGCGGACAACATGGACGAGGATGGGGAGCTGGTCGTGGGCAGCAGCGAGGAAGTGAAACTACCTCGGCAGAGCTCCGCGTTCCCCAAACCTATGAAGAGTACCGCGGTATGCCGTGCCTCGTACACCTCGATGTCAACGGTAAGGCCACCCATACCAATCGACACTGCAAGTTCGTCAACGACCTCAAGGAGGACCTAGAGTCCGGCTACAAGCGAAGTCGGAAGAACAGACCGCGAGGCAAGGGCAAGGGGAAGAAGAAGGAGGAGGAGTCCAAGGATTCAAGTGACATGGACAAGGATGTTGACCCCAAGCACGCCGCCAAGAGTGACGACAAAGGCAAGAACCCCTTCGTGAAGAAGGCGCCAGTTTACCACACTTTCCTTGGCACCCCCACCGTCCGACAACAGAAGACCTCCATGAGGATACTGATGGCCCCTCTAACCCCAGTTCCCCACTACCTTCACTAGTCGGAGGTTCCAATTACTTGGGACAGGAAGCATCACCCAGACCTTATCCCTATGGAGAACCAATACGCCATGGTCATCAACCCCTTGATTTACGGTGTTGAGTTCACCAAGTGTATGGTGGATAGTGGAAGCAGCATCAACATCATGTACCTGGATACATTGCAGAAGATGAACTTGACGGAGGCAAACCTAAGGCGGACCAACACCATATTCCACGGCGTAGTTCCTGGTCGGGAAGTTTGGTCCCTTGGGTACATCACACTTTAGGTTGCCTTTGGCGATGTTAATAATTACCGCCAAGAGCGCATGACCTTTGAGGTGGTCCCCTTCAAGAGCGTGTACCACGTCATATTCGGCCGCGACATATTCCACACCTTCATGGCCAATCCATGCTTCGTCTACAAAAAACTCAAGATACCTGGACCAAACGGTGTCATCACTGTATCCAGAAGCTTTACCAAAGCAAGGTACTGCGAGATTAATGAAGCAGCCTACACGGAAGCTGTCCTCTACAGCGAAGAATTCAAAGAGATCTAGAGCAAGGTCGATGACTCAGAGATGCCCGCGTCGAAGAAACAGATCTCTGACTCCGCTCCACAATTCAAGGCCACCATCGAGACCAAGCCAGTGGAACTTGTGGTAGGCGATGCCTCCAAGACCACCGCCATTGGGACAAACATGGATCCCAAATAGGAAAGCGCGCTCGTCGAGTACCTCCGTGAGAATAGGGACATCTTTGCCTAGCAACCTGCCGACATGAAAGGTGTACCTAGGGAACATGCCGAGCACAGTTTAACCATTGATCCAAAATGCAAACCAGTGAAGCAACCTCTACAACGGTTTGGAGATGAGAAGAGATGCACCATAGGCAAAGAGATAGCTAGGTTACTTAAGGCTAGTTTTATCCGAGAAGTCCTTCACACCCAATGGGTGGAAAATCCTTTACTTGTCCCCAAAAAGGGAACCAAAGAATTAAGAATGTGCGTTGATTACACCGGCTTGAACAAGGCATGCCCCAAAGATCTGTTTGCTTTACCTCGCATTGACCAAGTCATCGACTCAGCGGCTGGCTCAGAACTTTTGTGTTTTCTCGATGCATACTCAAGATACCACCAGATCAAGATGAGGAAGTTGGACCAATTGGCCACTTTGTTCACTACCCCATATGGCACGTTTTGCTATGTTACGATGCCCTTTGGGATAAAAAACGCAGGTGCTACGTACCAGCGGACAATGCAGTGTTGCTTGCATGACCAAATTGGTCGGAATGTTCACGCCTATGTGGACGATATAGCGGTGAAGTATAAAAAGTCAAATGACTTAATCTCCGACTTAAAATAAACCTTTGATAATCTCCGGAAATACAACATGATGCTTAACCCTAAGAAGTGCGTCTTCGGGGTTCCAGCCGGCAAATTGTTGGGCTTCATCGTTTCCCAGCGTGGAATCAAGGTCAACCCGGAGAAAATCAAGGCCATCTTAAAGATAAACTGTCTAACATGCCTAAAGGACATTCAACGACTAACAGGTTGTGTTGCAGCAGTTAGTCGGTTCGTCAGCCGACTTGGAGAGAAGGCTCGCATTTACAAGTTGTCAAGAAGAAGGCGGAAAAATTCACGTGGACGGACGAAGCAGATGCAGCATTGAAGCAGCTTGAGGAGATTCTTTCCTCAGCGCCTATCCTTAAAGCACCTGGGCCTAGAGAGCCCATGTTAATTTACATGGCGACAACTAACCAGGTAATCAGCATCGTCGTCGTGGTAGAGCGGAAGGAACCAGACTATGAGCACGGAGTTCAACGACCAGTTTACTATGTAAGAGAGGTCTTAACGGAGTCCAAGCAACGTTACCCGCACTACCAGAAGATAGCTTATGGAGTATTCCTTGCTTCTCGGAAGCTGAGGCATTACTTTCAGGAGCACCCAATCATAGTGGTGAGCAAGACTCCACTGTCCGACATTATCAACAACAGCGACGCTACGGGAAGGGTCGCAAAGTGGGACATTGAACTTGCCACCTTCGAGATCACCTACAAGAGACGCGACGCTATCAAGTCACAAGCCTTGGCGGATTTTATCGCAGATTGGACGGAGATGCCAGATGCTACTCCGTTGCCGGAACCAGAGTACTGGGTGATGCACTTTGACGGATCAAAGCTTCTCAATGGCTCGGGGGCTGGTGTACTGCTACAGTCACCGACCGGTGACAAGCTACACTATGTTCTGCAGATCCACTTCGAGGCTACGAACAACATGGCGGAGTATGAAGCACTCATTCAAGGATTATGCATAGCCAAGGATATTGGCATCAAGCGCATAGTTTGCTGTGGATATTTCGACTTGGTTGCCCAGCAGGTGGCTGGCACCTGGAATGCACGGAACCCTATGATGGCGGCATATCGCGACGAAGTGGACGAGATAGCCAAGTGCTTCTTGGGATACGAAGTCAAGTATGTACCTAGGGAGCAAAATGAGGCGGCTGATCTGCTGTCTATGCTTGGATCAGGGCGCAAACGAATTCCGCCAAGAGTTTTCCTAGAGCATCTACGGACACCATCCGTGAAGGGAGACGACATCGACAACCCGGATAGAGTTGACTCTTTTGTCCACATGATGGCAAAGGTCCCTCCGGCTTGGAAAAAACCGTTCATGGAATATCTCGAACACGGAACTTTGCCCGACGATAAAGTCGAAAGACGGCAAATAGTACGACGATCAAAGGGCTATACCATAATCAATGGACAGGTCTACAAAAGGAGCATTACTAGTGTATACCTTAAGTGTGTTTCCCAGCTAGAAGGTATTGAAATCCTACGCGAAATCCATCTCGGAGATTGCGGGCATCACGCTGCTCCTCGATCCTTGGTCACGAAAGCTTTTCTTCAAGGATTCTATTGGCGGACCATGAAGGCGGACGCCGACAAGCTGGTTGAGACGTGCATGGGATGCCAGTATTATGCTCGACAACCACATGTTCCTGCTGAATAATTGCGAACAATACCAATAACTTGGCCGTTTGCATTTTGGGGGCTAGACATGGTGGGACCGTTACAGACGGCACCATGTGGGTTTATGCATCTGCTAGTAGCAGTTGATAAATTCACTAAATGTATAGAAGATAAACCCATTAGAAAGCTTGATGGGCAACTTCCCTTAGGTTTGTCCGGGATCTGGTGGTGAGATTTGGTCTCCCACATAGAATTATCACCCACAACGGCAACAACTTGTCACTCGGAGAAGTGGAGGCTTATTTTTGGGAGAAGGGCATCCAACTTGATCTTGCTTCTATGGCACATCCATAATCCAATGGTCAGGTTGACCGAGCCAATGGATTAATTCTGTAGGGAATAAAGCCACGTCTTGAGGCACCGCTACATAGAGCAGCTGGAGCCTGGGCAGAAGAATTCCCATCGGTGCTGTGGAATTTACGAACTACACCCAACAGATCCATCGGCTACACCCCTTACTTCATGGTATATGGAGCAGAAGCCATCCTACCTTCCGACATACTTCACGATGCACCAAGGGTTGCCGCCTACGATGAAGATGACGTTGAAGAATCCAGACGCCTAGATGTGGACCTTCTCGAGGAGGAGCGCATTTTGGCATGCCAAATATCTGCCATCTACCAGCAGAAGCTACGCAGCTACCAAGGTCGCCGTGTTCGGCATCACTCGTTTAAAGAGGAGGATTTGGTGCTCCGACTTAAGCAGAAGAAGTCACACAAGTTATCCCTTCCATGGGAAGGACCGTTCATCATAAGCAAGGCGCTACTCAATGGGTCTTACTACCTCGTTGACAATTGTGAACTGAAGGATAGACCCAACGAGGATCATAAGCGTAAGCGACATGACCCGGATGATGAATACCCGGAGCTTGATCGGCCATGGAACATAGCACAACTACGTCCTTTCTACACTTAGCATTTTTTATCTAATTGTGTACCTCTTATATGATCAATGAAATAAAGCTCTCTGGTTCACTCATATTTCTGAGTCTTTTACCTCCTTTAGTGTTCATTTTTGGATCATATAAAACCTTTATGCACAAGCTTTGTGATTGCACTTGTGAAAATTCCGCCTACGGGCGTTAGCTTAAGTTTTCGGGTCTACACGTTCTTTGTCATTTTTATGTGGATTATGGAGTAGTGACTTTCGGCACTTATTGTCGGCGATTTTGTGCTTAGGTTATTGACGGTGCCATTGGGCATAATCGCCTAAGTGCATGGTTCCGACAACGAGTCTTCCGACTCATGAAAAGTCAAGCATAAGAACGAAAGTAATGGATAAGCCAGCACTTGCTTAAAAAATATATAGATGCTCGAACTAGTTCTTAAGTAGCAGAACATACATCATTATTTTCCGCCTTAAGTTAATACATAGTTTTTTCCGCATACACATCATAGAGGAAACAAATATTACAAATTGTTTTTCATTCCTCTAGCGCAGGCGACTTGGAAGCAACATCATCGGCAGCAGGAGAGTCACCCTCGAAGTCGGCAGTGTGGAGGGACTCGGAGGAGCTTTGGTTGCAGCCATCGATGGTATTTATTGGCACAAAGACGTTAATGTTGACCAACTCGGCAACTCTGGTGTCATAACCCACGAGTGACGACAAGATAGATTCATGATTTATCTCATGGCCTTCGTCATCTACGTCGGGGATGCCAGAGGTTACCGTGTCGATGTCGGCATTCTCCTAGTGTGCCTTGACCATGGACAGCGCCATCCTTGCACCGGCCCATGCACATGAAGCTTTCCAGCTTGTGATACCCTCGGAGGCTCGGCGCAGGATCTCCAAGAACATCGCCACAGAGTCCGATGCCTTGATATTGATCTGGAGGGGCTTGGAAATCTCTTTGGCTTGCACGATGGCGGTGTTGATAAAGTTGCCGGCAAGAACCATGCATTCCTTTGCCGGAGGAGGCGACCGGGTTAAACCCATAGGATCTGCGAATTTCCGACAAAGGAGCACATGAGTTCAAAAATTCAGATTATCTAGACTACAGAAATCCAAGACGGAGAATCACTTACTAAAGATGCTAGCCTTAGCTTGCCAGAGGGTATCCGCCAAGGAGTCCCGTTCTTGTTGGAGGAGCTTGTATGCTTCATGATGGCGTTGATTCTGCTCATCGACAGCTTTTTTCTGATCTCTTAAGAACGAGATCTCCTCCTTCAAGCGGTTCATCTCCTCGGTGGCGGAATCTTGCAGGGCTTTCATTGAATCTTCATGCATCTTCAGCATGTCCTTCCTATCCTGCTTAAGGATCTTGTTCTCGCTATCTAGCTCCTGAATATGCTTGGATTGCTCGACAATGTCCTTAGCCTTGTCAATGGTTTCTGCAAGTCGGAGAAAGCAAGGTACATAGTGAGTATTCGGAGAATACACAAGTTCAAGTCGGAATACGAAAAAGAAAGGAAAAACAGACGCTTGCTCTTGATGATCTGTTCCTTCAAGAAGGCAGTTTTACCCTTTTCGGCTTCCAAGTCCGTGCGCATCTTTTGGTACTTGTCGTTGGCCATGCCCCTCCGAGCATTCTCATTATGTGGAAAAAATAGAAGTTAAACGTTGTTTGGTCTACTTGGATCATCTAGCCGGAAAATTTCCACCTAGACACTCGGGGGATACAACGAGAGTTTTTAACTTAGCAATATGCTTAGTCTTTCTTTAAGCATCTAGTCAGAACTAATTCAGTTTTCAATTAGAAGCTTGGGGGCTACAGTATAAAGTTTTTAACTCGGATGTTTGCTTAGCTTCTCTTTAAGCATCTAGTCAGAACTAATTCAATTACAACTAGAAGCTTGGGGGGCTACAATATTGAAATTTATAAACACTGCGTATGCTACTCTTAAAGCATCTAGTCGGAATGATTCATTTCACCTAATGAAATAATTATGTTTCATATTTATGTTTCATAATTAAGTTTATCGTTCTATGCTATAAGTGTATTAATTCTGAATAATTTGTATTTGGAGGAAAACCCTAATACATGTGTGGTATGATAAACACGATATAAAGATATCACTCGTCATGCCTCGGTGACTAGTATGTATGTCAACGATAGTTCTGGTTTTCTAACTATGGGAAAATTGACAATGTGATTGTGGTGTTGCCGGTGACATATGTGATCGGAGTTGTTAGATAACAAAGACGATGGATAGACCCAAGCATGAGATACCATGAAACACATATTCAATATAGTTAACAGTTTAATCTGATAATACATTGTATTGCCTTTACTAGAAATATTTTAACCACAAGACACATGTGAAATTGGGAACAATATGGACGTGGAAAGATTATCCAAACGTTTCTCTTAATAGAGTGATTATAAAGTTTATGCTTGTTTGTATAGGATGGTTTGCCAATCATTCAAATGGTGTGCTTGTGGGAATTGATACTTCTGACGATGGAGAGATACACTGTGGCCCCGCTCATGTACTATGATGTTCGTCATCATCTGGATGGACACATGATCATGTTGTTTAACACAGGAACATCGATAGTACGAGATGCGTAAAAATTACATGCGGGGAAATGAGAATAACCTAGTGTTTCATCTCAGGCAATGTAAAGTATCAGCGAATCAATACGATATGTATCGGACTCAATACTACGGTTCACACGATAAAGAACTTCGTGTTATTTCTGGGGGATGCCACTTGTATCAAGAGACTGATAGTGATCGTTGTCATTGGAATGAGTTCCAGACATGTCCTCAAATACCCAAACCTACTGGGTCACACACTTAAGACATTTATGACATTTTAGAATGTCAGTGCGAATAAGATTGTGAAAGGATGTTTCGGAGTGTCTCGGAATATTACAAAGAAGTCTGGGATATCGCCAAGAGTGGACGTAATAGTTCCGGACATTAAAATAGGACGTTAGGAATATTTTAGAAAGGTTTTGAATTAATTCAGAGGTGTCCAAAAGTTAATTCTAAAAGCTTCAAAATACATATTTATATTAATAATAAATAAGAAATTATTATTTATTAATATCCCGTTAGGTCTCACGGGCCGGATGGCCGCATGGGCCCACTAGGCCACACACGCACGAAGGGGGACTCTGGCCGATTCGGCCAAGGCCTCCCCTAGGTTGGCGGGTGGAGGAGGACGAGGGGTGGGGGTGAGGCCATGTGGGGGGAGGAGTCCTCATCGGTGTCAAACTTACTTTCCAAATTGGCTTAGGGGAGAACTCTATATTTGATGCGGACTCCGTATTGGATACAAACTTCATCTCTCTCTCATATTGGTGGAATAAAGGAAAAGGAGGAGTCCTTGTAGGATACGTATCCTAGTCCTACTCTACTCTAAGGAGGAGGGAATCCTCCTATATAATGAGGGGAGAGGTCCAAGGACAATATACAACAATCCAAGCCCTCCCAAGCCACTACCACCACCGTTGTGCCGCCACCCGCCACCACCACCGCTAGCCGCCGCCGCCTCAGCCTGGTCCCCTTCCTCTTCCTCGTGTCATCTTGCTTGTTGCATGGTGGAGATCTTCACCAACGTTCGAAGTAGCTTGTTCTTGTACCCCGTCTAGATCTAATGTTGATGGACGATGCAGTGCTGCTAGATCTTCATCGACATGTTCACGCTTCGTCCACGAGTTCTTGGTCTCACCTCGACGCGGTGCCGTCCACGTTGTCGGAGATTTGTCCAACAAAGGAAACTAGGGTCCAACAATCCCTTGGTTCGAGAGGGGGCTCAACACGTAGTTCCAAGGATCTTCGGTGATGGTGGCGATAGTGGAGCAAAACACATGACAGAGAGTTGAGACGTGGTTTTTTACCTAGGTCCAGGACCCTCGTGAGGAGGTAAATCCCCTACTCATTCTTTTTTGTATTTCCCACTTGCTTCACGAGGTTACAATGGTGGATGCAAGTCTAGGGTTTTAGATCACTGAGGCGTGACCTGTCCTAAGGAAGGACAAGGACTCCTTATAAAGGGCGGCATTGGGCCTCTATACCCAAACATTAGGAGGGAAGAGTTACCAGAGTGCCATTCCTTGAGGACCCGTTCCATCAGACTACTTTATGTGGATTGGGTCTAACCCGCCTCCTGACCTCAGTCCTACTCTAAGCTTTTGTCACCCCTGACGTTTTGGCGCGTCTCCTTTTGTTTTGGCGTGCCAAAGCGAGGGACCGTCCGTCCGGCTAGGCTCTAGCAGCCCTGCCTTTTGACCAGGCTCCTGCCTCAGCACTACTTCAGGGTGACATCCAATGCCACCGTTGAACTTGTCGTATTCCCTTGAGAGATGTAATACCATGGACACTATGCCCTAAGCAACAAGCCAGGACGAACCCAAAGTGCATAAGGTGGTCCTACCATGGAGGCCCAAAGGTCACCCACGTGTAGGCCCGTCTAAGCGGAGCAGGGCACGGTACCGGACAACCACCCTATCCACTTTTCAAGAACATCGTATCAAGTGCGAGCGGTGTAGTCGACAGGCATGCGAACAAAACATACACAAAGTGTGTATGTCAGCGACATACAAGAGTACATCAGAGCCAAACCATCTAAAATAAATAGAAATATTCAACGCCATACATCAAGATCCAAAATACTAGATAGCTAATAGTTTAGGATACATAAAAGGAGAATTGTAATTGTAATCATGCAAGTTGTTTTAGCATCCATCGGACCCCGTCGTGCGCGCTGGTTACTATATCCGCCGCGAATTCTCCACTTGCGCACTATCGTGGATTATTCGCCAGCTACTTCGGCCGCAAGATCTATCATGACGCTCGCTGACCTCCTTTCGCCCGATCGCCATAGCGCGACTCCCATCCGCCCCGTTGACCCCGTGTCCGCCGCGTAGACTTCGCCATAGCACGACCCCCGTCCGCCGCGTCGATACCGCGTCCGCCCGTGCCGACCGTAACGCGACCCGTGTCCGCCGCGTCGATCCCGTGTCCGCCGTATCGACTTCTCCATAGTGTGACCCCCGTCCATCGCGTTGACCCCATGTCCGCCACGTCGACCTCGCCATAGCGCGACCTCTGTCCGCCGCGTCGACCCCGTGTCCGCTGTGTCGACTTCTCCAAAGCGCGACCCCCGTCCACCGCGTTGACCTCATGTCCTCCGCGTCGACTTCGCCATAGCGCGACCCTCTTCCGCCGGGTCGACTCCGTGTCCGCTGCATCGACTTCGCCATAGCGCGACCCCCATCCGCCGTGTTGACCCCGTGTCCACCATGTCGACTTATCCAAAGCGCGACCCTCGTTTGCCGCGTCGACCCCATGTCCGCCGTGTCGACTTCGCCATAGCGCGACCCCCATTCGCCGCATTGACCCCGTGTCCGCCGCGTCGACTTTGCCATAGCGCGACCCTCGTCCGCCGCATTGACCCCGTGTCCGCCGCGTCAACTTTGCCATAGCGTGACCCCCGTCCGCCGCGTCGACTTTGCCATAGCGTGACCTCTGTCTGCCGCTTCGAATCCGTGTTTGCCGTGTCGAATTCGCCATAGCGCGACTATACTTCCGCCGCGTCGACTCGTTGTCCGCCGCAACGACTCTTTCCGGCTACGTCGAATGTGTACGCCGCGCCTGCTAAGGGACCTTCATCGTCTGGGTCGCCAAAGAGGGTCGCATGCCACACTGCATGGACTCACCACTGGGCATCTCTTCCCTCGGGGAAAAATCAATTCGCCTTTGTCAATCTTTGAAAGAGTGACTCGCAATGGCCAAATAGTGCGGACGAGGACTCGCAAACCGAGCCTCCAATCATCCATGAAAAATGCTAACCGAGAGCCATCATTGGAGTCGCCTTGATCGACTGGCCTTCCGCGCCAAGAGAAATGGCAGTGCTACACAAACAGCACCATGTCCTCCTCAACCTTAGACAGCGCGACTCGCATGGCAGTAGTGCGGACGAGGACTCGCAAACCGAGCCTCAGATCGTCTACGAAAACGCCAAGCCGAGAGCCATCTTTGGAGTCGCCATGCGACTTCCCCCCGGGCCAAGACGAGAGACTCGCTAACAAAAACAGTGCCATCAATCCCTACCAACATGGACTCGCAATCATCGCGGACTCACCAAACTCGGGGACTCTCCCCTCGCGGACTTGCAATCATCGTGGACTCGCTCAGCGCGGACTAACCACACTCGGGAACTCTCCCCTCGCGGACTCGCAATCATCACGGGCTCGCTCAACGCAGACTCGCCACGCTCGAGGACTCTCCCCTCGGTAAATATCCATCGCGAACTCACCCCACGCGGACTCTCCACGCTCGGCAACAACCACTACTATTTTCAGAATATGCATCTCTAAAGATCCTCAAGTCGCCTCTACAAGCCAAATCGAGCCTCGGGGACTACTCCTAGGCATACTGCGTGTGCGCATGGTTCCACGACCGCGGCTCGCCACGCTCGAGGACTCGTCATCGTGGACTGGCCCTCGCGTACAAAACATGCTCGAGGACTCGCCACCACGGACTCGCCCTCGCGTACCCAACATGCTCGGGGACTCGGCACCACGGACTCGCCCTCGTGTACTCAACACGCTCGGGGACTCACCATCGTGGACTCGCCCTAGAGTACTCAACACGCTCGGGGACTCGCCACCGTGGACTCTCCCTCCCGTACTCACCACGACCAGGGACTCGCCACCGTGATACGTTGGAAACGTATCTATAATTTTTGATGCTCCATGCTTGTTTAGTATCTACTTTGCTTTACTTGTCCACACTTTGAGGTGCTTTTTATATGTTTTCTAGTACTAACCTATTAACAAGTTGCAACAGTGCCAGATGCCTGTTTTCTGCTGTTTTTGGTTTCAGAAAAGTTAGTAAAGAAATATTCTCAGAATTGGACGGGACGAAGGACAAAGTCAATAACTTTCCGTGGGGAACAAGAAGTCCAGAGGGGAGCCCGGAAGGCCAGCCAGGGGGGCTAGACCCACCCTAGGCGCGGGTGGGCCCAGCCCCATGTCTGGCTATGGTTTGGGCACCCTGGCCGCCTCCCGGTCTCGCCCCTTTGCCTATAAGAAGCCCCCGATGCAGAAACCTTGAGGACCCGATCAGAAATCCACGAAACCGTCTGTAGCCGCCGCCACCATCGTTACTAGATCCGGGGGGGATCTGAAGTTCTTCCCGGCACCCTGCCTGAGGGGAGATCATCCCGGAGGCCTTCTCTCTGGTATGATTCGTGAGTAGTTCCACCTTGGACTATGGGTCCATGTAGTAGCTAGATGGTTGTATCTACTCCTTTGTGCTTTCATGTATAGATCTTGTGAGCTCTGTTCATGATCAGGATCTAATCTATTTGTAATCATGCATGTTGTGTTTGCGGGGATCCGATGGTGACTACTATATCCTTGGGCATAGAGGCTAATGGTGACTTGTAATTGTCATAACATGGTGTGATCTTGTGCCAAGTCAACCCAAGCAAAACATCAAAGGAGAATACCACAATACTATGCTTTTGCATGCTAAAACAACGCATAATTTCTTCAAGGCACACTAAGAAATCCCAATTGTTTGGAACAAGACATGCTACATCAATAATCACTAAGCATAAGGTCAAAACAACACCTAGCATGTCATGCTAAAGTCTAAGTCACTGTCAATGCAAGCTCCTCTTGCACTTCAAGCAAGAACTTACTACTTCTTTCCAACACCAAGCAACTTATTTGAAAAACAACATTGCGAGAACGGGGGTCCAAACTACTAAAGCAAACTAAACAAACTAAGAAAATCAAACAAAAACTAAGACGCTCCAAGAACAACACAATTATGCATGAAACAATAAAAAAGAAGTGTCTAGACAAACCTGAGCTTTTTATTGATGAAGAAGGGGATGCCTTGGGCATCCCCAAGCTTTGACCCTTGTACCTCTTGGATATTTCTTGGGGTGACACCATGGTGGCATCCCCAAGCTTGAGCTTTTGTCCATTCTTCATCTCATTGCATCATTCTCTCTCTACACCTGAAATTTTTCCTTCATACAAAACTTCACACAATCTTCATTAGCAACATTAGCTTATTCAAAAGATATTAGACCATTGGCAAAGCTTTGGAACAGCAAGAATTTTCACTAAAAACACAATCTACTGTAGTAACTCCTTCAAAGAAACTCAATATACCTGAAGAGAGCTCAAAAAGGAATCAATAAGAAGCAAATGCAAATAATGGCAGAAATCTGTCAAAACATACCAGCAGGTAGAAACAAAATTTTTCAAACATCTTCTGTTGCTCAAATCAAAAAGTGTTGAACTAACAAAAGTTATTAAATATACTTCGGGATTTATTCGTGAATTTTGAGCTCAATCCCAGTTACAGAGCATCCTCACGAATATTTTTGGTGGAGGACAGAAATCTGTTTCGGGACAGCAACTCCCCAAATCTTACTTCCCTCTCATTAGAGGTCATTTTTGGCACAAAAAGCAAACAAAAAGGATAAGGAGAGATCATTACATAAGTAATAACTTCCAATACTCAAGGAAACTCTTGGGTTATCTCCCAACAAGTACTTTTCTTTAACGCCTTTAAGTTAGGCACAAGAAGCAAGAAGAATCAAGTATTTTCATATGAAGAATTGCCCCTCTTGTTCCTTCTTTTCTTACCTTTCGTTTTCTTCTTAGGGAAGATATGATTGCTTACCGGGGGAGTAAAGTGCATGATGCCTTATCCCACATCTATTACTGCCCCAAGGTGTTTCAGTAGAGATCTTCCAAGTGTGATATGTCCTTTTCCTACACATTCAATAACAAGATAATCAGTAGACACAATTTTCTCTGAGATTTTTGTAAACACACCTTCAGCTATTCCAATGGGTAATATAGTGGCATTGTTGGTAAGAGAGATTTCCTCTCCTCCTTCAATAAGCCCCCAAAGACTCAAGGAATCAAAAATATCTTTAGGCCTAAGACAACATTCAGACATGATATCACAACGAGCATCAAAAAGTGTAGTGTCTATTGAGACTTTAATTGTGGGAAACCAATTTGAAGGCTCAGAATTTATGGGAACATAATCATGGTAGGCCCTAAGAGTGTGATAGCAACTATTCATGGCATCAATACTGGTCTCAAGATGGTTCAACCTAGCAAAAATACTTGTGAAAGAGGAATCAGACTTGCAGGGTGTACCATAGATCATGACTAATTTTCTTATAGCATTATAAGTTTCATCCTCAGTACAAAGCAAAAAATATTTTTCAGCCACAACATCCAAAGTATATCTATAACGAAGAGCAATACCGCGGTAGAAACTATCAATAACCGAGCTTAGGCTTACCTCAGGCTCAGTTTCCCTCTGTAAAGTAGAGATTCTAGAACAAGCTTCCTTAAAACTTTCTTCACTTTTTTGCTTAAAAGTGGAGATTTCTACCATAGGGGAAATAAAGGCAGACCCCAACATGGCAGAAACTAGAGCAAGAACTAATTTTTTTTTGTGTTTTTGAATAAGGCAAGCAAACCAAACTAGACTAATTTTTTTGGGGTTTTTTTTTGAAAAGAGGTAAACAAAACCAAGAAAAAGAAACAAAGCAAACTAAAAACAAAGTAAAGAGAAAGGAAGTGAAGGACTCCCCTAGTGAAGACGTCCTTAGCCTCCCCAGCAACGGCGATAGAAATTCTTGTGCCTGAAGGGGAGGAAGAGGTTGAAGTTGTCCTGTAGATCCCCGACAATGGCGCCAGAAAGTCTTGATGATGCTCCACGTGGCACTTCGTTGGTAACCCCAAGTGCAGGATGTGTGAAGAGCAAGCAGAAAGTTTTCCCTCAGTTGAGACCGAGGTTATCGAACCAGAAGCAGGAAGGAAACGTCACACAGGTGTTGCAAACAACATGGAGACCTGCACAACACAAACTCAAGACTTTGCCCCAACGAATCAGTGAGGTTGTCAAGATCACCGGTTTGCTGTAACAAAGGATTAAACGGATGGTGTGGAAGGTAATGGTTTGCAGCAAGTAAACAAGTAACAATGGAAGATGTATCAATGGTAAAGATTGGACCGGGGTCCATAGTTCACTAGAGGTGCTCTCCTTAGATAGACAACATGGCATGAAGGGTAAACAAATTATAGCGGGGCAATTGACAGGAACTGAGTAAGGCATAACAATGCAATTACTAGCCATAAAGATCTTATGAGGTTGATTGGGCAACACAACAATATACATAGAATGTCATCCAACTGCATCTATGACTAGAAGTCCACCTTCAGGTTATCATCCGAACCCCCTCCAGTATTAAGTTGCAAGAAACAGACAACTGCTTTAAGTAAAGTGTGTAAGGTAAACAGTCCACATGTTCCATGAGCAAGAGACCGTTGTTTTCTCCCTAGTAGCAACAGCACATCTACAACCGAAGAGATTATTATCACTTCTCTTGGAAACTAGAGGCATGAACCCACTATCGAGCATAAATACTCCCTCTTGGAGTCACTAGCAACTACTTGGCTAAGATAACTACTAGCAACGAAGAGCATGCAAGATCACAAACAACACAGACATGATAGAATCATAAAGATAAAACCATTAATCAAACCAATATAATAATCTCAATATCCATCGGATCCCCGCAAACACAACATGCATGATTACAAATAGATTAGATCCTGATCATAAACAGAGCTCACAAGATCTATACATGAAAGCACAAAGGAGTAGATACAACCATAGAGTTTTGACTAGAATAGTTTAGGATAGCTAATAGTTTAGGATAGCTAATAGTTTAGGATACATCCTCATACATCACACATAGAGTATCAAGCGGAAGCGGTAAACGAGATCTGAGTATGGATAAGAGGAAAATTGGTATAAGATGCCTTAAAAATAAACACATCCTGCCCACAGATCTCACATATCTCCATCCCCGAAATCTCTACACCATTTAGTCATTGCCACCATCATCGGTCGCTTCGAACCAGTAACCTTCCTTAGAGCATACTTGTCCATCTGAACTAATATTTTATCTTGTGAGACCCTAAGGGACTTAGCAAGTATTTATGCATCTAAAGGGAACAACCTAAGGGTGATGCAATAATAGCAAAAGTAAAGCCTAGCAGTTCTATAGATACATCCTACAACATCCCCCTAACGAATGATAGATGGAAGCTCGTTAATTAAACAACAATTAATTTCCCAACAGATATATATATATATCAACATAAATAAACATCTCTCACCCACCTCCCCATTCCCAAACGAGAAGCCGAAAGAACATCACATATGTTGGTAGTTTTATTAATCATTCCATGTATATTGCACTATTACTAGTGAAGTTTTAGTCAATTCAAAAGTGGTACCTTGATGGCTGTGAAATATAGCCATCCACATCCGCATTTAAACTAGATATTATTCATATATTTAATAAAATATCTCTCTAAAACCTGCCACTAATGCCTAAATGATCAAAGGGGTATGCAATTCTTTCTTGCTATTTTTGCCTGCGCAGATAATGACATATGATGATCGGAATCACTACATAAATGCCAAAGATATGAGATTCCCAACACGCCAAAGAAACTGGGAGTCGTGAAGATATCTCTGCAAGTTTAACGACCAACTATACGAGTCGCCGCCGTATAGTTTGCACCAACCTCCTTAGGTCAAACAGAACAACTTTCGTGAAGGGACCCTATATAAAGAGGCTTCAAGCGACTAGAAACAAGGCCCCGACTCCACAACATTGCTTCTTTCACCCTAAACTCTCCCTACCGCCACACCGGAGGAATAGATCTAGATCTAAACCTCTAAACCCTTCTCCACCACCATAGCCATCTTCCACCACTTGTAATAGTAGATCTCATCTCCAACTGGCGACATTGTAAGACTATTTGCTATCAACTCTACGATCTCTATTACAATGTTTATGATTGTCGATTTCATCTCTATGTGTGAGTAATTCTCCTTGGGCTAAGGGCTTCGGCCTACCATGTAGCTTATGTGCATGTTATTTATCATATATGGGATCATGTATTAGTTTGTATGACATCATGATTGTAGTACCCTCTCTTGCCTCAATCTAAGGACTTGTCGGGTACCCAAGACCCCGAGGATTGATCTAGGTAAAGAGAGTGTGAGCAACGACTGATCTGCATGATAGGAACCCTAGTGACAAAGAGGGTAGTAAGACTGTATGTGAGGAACTTACTTGGGATTAATGGTGACATCACTATGCATATCATTAGTTTTATTTCTTCTACGAATGAGACTAGTAGGTTATTGCCATCAGCGGTTGCGGAGGCGCTATTATTTATGGATGCACTGCCCACATATAATTATCTTGCTCTAACAATTACATGAGTACTTTATTATTATCTGTTATTCCCATCAGATATTTTTTCATAGCTAATGGTGAAAACCGAAGACCCTAGGCCATCTCTCTCTCCATCGTCAACAACAACAACAACAACAAGAAGATCGCAAACTCTTGGTCCAGTGAAAACGCAATAGGAATGCTAAAACTCTCGAAGGTCCAGTTAAGTAATCTCACTTTGCTTTCTGCTTCCCATGGATTCGATTATCCTAGGTCTACTTGGGGAAAAGAGCTATACTACATCCGTAATCCGGATCGAAGGTATCAACCCTTTTTCTGGTGACGTTACCGGGAAAGAAATAGCTACCCTAGTGAGGTTAGTAGGAACCTTTCTAGTCTTAATTCTTGGTTTGAATTTTGTTAGTTTGCGTTCAGTTTTTATTTGAAAAATCTAAAAAAATTAGTTAGTATTTTAATTCTTTCTTTATCATCATTAATACTTGTTTAAGAAAATACAAAAACATAGTAAGTATGGCCGAAAAGAAGCTTGGGGAGTTTGCAACTCCTAACAATGATTTTTTGCGTACTCCTATTACTCGGCTAGCAATTGCTACTTATGATTATGAAATTAAGCCCCACTATTTAAGTCTGGTTCAACAGAATCAATTTGGAGGCTATGCTATAGAAGATGCAGGTATGCACTTAGATACTTTCACTAAAATGTGTGATATGATGCGCATTAAAGATGTTGACCCCGATGCGATCAAGTTGCGCTTATTTTCTTTCTCTCTTAGAGGAAGAGCAAAAGAATGGTTGCTATCTTTGCCTATAAATACTATTGCATCATGGGTGGAATGTGGTTCTTTATTTATGACTAAATTCTTTCCACTTGCAAAGACTATGCAACTCAGATCTAATATTACTAGTTTTAGACAGGAAGAGCGTGAGCCACTAGCACTTGCATGGGAGAGAATGAAAGAATGCATGAGAAACTGTCCTAGCCATGGGATGGAAGATTGGTTAATTCTCCATTTATTTTGTAATTCTCTTAACCCTGTTTCTAAGTCTGCTATATACTGCAGCTAGAGGAACATTTATGGGTAAGCAAATTACCGAAGCAAAGCAGCTGCTAGACAACATGCAAGACAACCATGCCTAATGGCATGTGGAAAGATCAAATACAAAAAAGGTGAACTCCATCACACCTCAAGAGAATGAATACCTCAATGCTAAGTTGGATGAGCTCATATTAACCGTTAAAGGTAAGGAAACTCCGGTAAGAACTACTCCCGAACCAACTATTGAAGAAGTAGACTTCATAACTCGTAATGATTATAACCCTGCTTGGAAGAAGAATTACAATCCAAACTTTCAAAAACATTACTCTAGTCCAACAAGTAGCTCTAATATTAATATGGCATCAAGTAATACTAGTCTCCAAGAAACTCTTAAAGCTTTTATGGACTCGCAGAATGAGAAAAATAATATTCTAGTCAAAATTACAGAGAATCATGATGCTATGCTTGGTAAATTATCTAACCAAGCTGTTAGTTTGATAAATGATTTGCAGGCCCTCCAAGAAAGAACAAGGATCGTTGAGGCACAGCTAGGTAAGATAACTAAGAGTCAAAATATCATTCTAGCTAAATTTCCAGGTAAAGCTGAGCCCAATCCAGTTGAAGACCTCAAGATGATAAGAATCCAAAGGGAGGAGCCCGGAGAACTTTATTATAGCAATTATCATTCACCAAACTACACAGTTGAAGATCTTGTAAAAAGGATCAATGTCAAGATTCCGGTAAGTGAAGGAAATGAAGAAGCCATGTATCAACACTTCGTTAATCAGGTAGCAATAAAGGTACATGAGCTTGAAGAAGAATACAAGAAATTTGCTAAAAAATTGCTTGTTAAGCTAGATGATATATTTGAGCCTACCATTAAGATTAAAATTGGGACTAATGAAATAGCTTAACTATGTGATCTAGGTGCAAGTGTTTCAACAATTCCAAAGAGCCTTTTTAACAAGTTAAATCTTGGATCTTTTCAAATTACCAAACTAAAATTACATCTAGCAGATTCTACTTATAAACAAACAGTAGGCATTAAAGAAAATACTTTAGTTTATATTAAAGGTTGTCCTACTCTTATTGATTTTGTTATTGTTGACATGCCTGAAGATGCTACTGCCCCTATTATTGTCAGGGGGATAACCCCCGGTAGGGTCATAAGGGGTAAAACATTGCCCAGCTTGGCTTAGGCTGAGTAAAAGATAACTCAGGCCGGGCAACAACGGCTGAGTAAGAAGGTCATGTATGGCCGACATAAGAATTATGTCGGCCCGTATAAGACAAGTTTGTTTACCTTGCAGGAAGCAACAAGCCGAGTCTCACGAGGGAAGGCCGAGTCACAAAGGACACGTGGCAGCTTTCCGAGTGAGATCCAGGAGGGACCATGGTAAAGCACGGTTAAAAGAGAAGGGCGACGCCAGGTGACACAAAAGGAGCCAGGTGACACCTAAAGCAAGGGCTGACGTACAAAGTCACTTTATGATGCCAAAAGATCTGGAGGCTATGTACGAGAGGACCGTTAGCTGTATGGATTTATAGACTGGGTCACGGGCTTAGGGATAGCCCATGACCCGGCCCGCACAGTGAGGACCAAGATCCCAACAGTAACACTAGAACCCAAAGGGATGTAACCTAGCTGGCCATCGCCTATATAAGGAGGGGCATAGCTAGGGTTAGAGGAGGTTGGACCATGTAGGAAACTAGTGCCCTGAGGCTCTACGAAAATAGCTCTAGGAGAACTTGTAAACTTCTATGATCAATAAAAATCCTAAATGTGGAGAGTACATCTTGTTCTTCGTGCGCGGGAAGACCGTGCACTCCCTCCCCGGTTACCACAAGCGTCCATTCGGCCCCCAACTTAAGCCTACCCATGGCATCTGCCGTGACACCACCCCGACAGTTGGCGCCCACCGTGGGGCAGAAGCAGGCGCTTGCTGGAGTTTTCATCCGGACGAGCAAGATAGGCGAGCGCGTCTATTCTGGCCTTATCCAGAGGTTTGGGACACTCAACTTCGTCAGCGACAACGCGAGCTGCTTTGGGACCAAGCCGTTTCCAAGGGGTGGTCACTTCATCAAGTTCGGCGAGCACCAGGTCTACATCGTGGTGCGCGTGGAGCGCGCGTACCCGGAGTGCGTCGTCCTGGCTCCGGATCCACCTGCGGTTCCTGCTGCAGGAAAACTTCATCAACTCGTCTCCGTCGAGGTAATGATGACGGCTCCCAATCCCCCAGCGCCTCCAGTATTCATTGTGGTGAATGAGGAAGCTGAAGGAGGAAATCTAGAAGAAACGCCAAGGGCGGCAAGAACTGCAAAAGCGCCGCTAGAAAAGCCAGAGAACATAGCTAGGAGTAAGAGAGCCAAAGAATTGCAAGAAGCAATAGAGAAGTTAGCAGAGCTAGTAGCGCCAGCAGTTAATCCTGCGTGGGTGCAGGCCGAGTTAGAGGAGGCCAGGATAAAAGTCATGGAGAAGGCAAAGGAATTAGCACAATTACATCAAGATGTGGATATCACGATTCAAGAGCTCAACTCGGCAAATCGAGTCAAGGGAGCTAAGACCCGACTTGATGCAACAAGGTTGAGAGGAAGAAACCTCAATGAAGAATTGGTGGAAGCGACGTCGAAGGTAACACCAGAAAATAGCAACGAAACAGCCATGAGGCCGACATACAACACTATAGCAGCTAATCTGAGAGCTGCAGAGGCATCAATGGCAGAGTTTCCCCATCTGACGGGTGAAGCAAAGAGGAAACAACAGGAACGAGTCAATGAGTTGGTAACAGCAGCAGGGATGCTGAATGAAGCGTACTACATGGCAAATCCGGGTATAGCTGGGAGGTCACAGCTGTTTCACTTTGCAACCCCATCCCGGCAATATCAGCAGGCCACACAGCCTCCTCACCAGGAGTGGCGCTAAGATAGAGAAAGAAAAGAGTGTGGATTCAGGAAGGAACAAGCAGATGGTTGCTTATGACCCGACAATGGCTCAAGGAAACCCAGCCCATGCGCAGGGAACAAGAAGAAATGTTGTTCAAGGAAATGAGAACCAGGAAAATGCTGGCCAAGAAAGGCAAGAAGGACAAAGAAATTACAATGGGGGGCCAAACTTTGCACCTCAACCTAGGTGTGGAACTCACTCGGTAGGAGGAGGAAACCCAGCTCCGAATCCTCTGTCAGCTCAACCCGATAAGAGATAGCAAAGCGCGGAAAAGCAGTGCAGCAACCTACAGACCCGAATGCGAATAGACACAATGATGGTTACTCGACAATGGTAAATGACGGGTATGAATTGTCGGATCATGCATACCAAGCAATGGGAGCCATACATTGAGGCAGAAATCTTCAGTCGGATGATGCAAGACTAAAGCTCGATCGGATAAAGATGGCAGAACTGATTGAATCACAAGGTCCACAGGGTCCACCATGTTTTGGCCCAAGTATTATCAAAGAGCCGCCAGTGCCAAACTTCTAGCTAGACAGAGGAACAAAGACCTATGATGGAAGCATAAAGCCAAAAGACTGGCTCATAGATTATGGAACTGCAGTAAAGATCGCACAGGGAAATTGGGCAGTGCGCTATGTGCCGCAAATGCTAGAAGGACCAGCAAGGGTATGGCTGAATAATTTGCCACCTGGAAGCATCAATAGCTAGATTGACTTTCAGGAAGCTTTCGTGAGCAACTTCACGAGAATGTACAAGAGGCCGAATCGCCCACAATAGCTTGCTATGTGCAAGCAAAGGCCGAATGAAACAGATAGGTAATTCCTCACATGGTGGTGCACAATGCGCAACTCTTGTGAAGGGGTAATCGAATCTCGGGCCATTGTATGGTTTGCACAAGGATGCAGACATGGAAGTGTACTATGGCAAAGGTTACAGAGAGATATTTCGGCAAGCTTGGCAGAAATAATAAGAATCACCGACTCATACGTGTTAGGAGATCCGACTCAACCTCTGCTTATGTCGGCAGACAGGATGCCAGAGACTCAGATCTACGACGCAGCTGGGTCACAAAGGCGCCAAGAAAGGGCCGAGTATAGAAGCAAAAGAAGGGATGAGAGACCAGATTACAGATATGGTTCGACTCAAGTTGCAGCAGTGAGTCAGGATCATCCAGATGCTGGAAGTAGCCAACGTCAAACGACAAATGGGCAACAACAATGGATACTAAAGAATGATGGCAAAAAGCCATATGAACAAAGAAAGCCATATCAATACAGGCAGAAATGATGTTGGATCATCCGTGTAAATTCCACACGCCGAGTACGAGTAAGACGGCAAATCACACAACAAGACAATACACCTGGTTTCAGAAGGGAGACAGAGTGGATTCGCCAACTAAGCAGTTACCATCAACTCCCCTCCACCGCTCACAGGAGGAAATGCTCAAGTTGTTGGAGCAGAGCATAGATATGAGAACAGGCAGCCAAGATATCATAACCAAGAAAGAAGGGAGGCTGTGCATCAAGTGCATAACCCAAGAGGTGACGACGCTCATGTCGGCCATGGAACCAGAAATGAGTACAGAGAGCATCACTAGAGCTATGTCGTATTTGTCACAAAACCGAATGACAATAAGAGTCAATCGAGACGAATGATGGAAGTGAATGACACAATGCCGGCAATTCCAAAGTACATGCATTGGTCTGAACAAGAGATAACTTGAAGCATAAAGGATCACCCCAAGATCATGCCAACACCAGGAAGTTATGCCCTTGTCTTGGATCCAACATTCATGGGCCCGGATATCAATGTGAAGTTCTCCAAGGTACTGATTGATGATGGCAGTAGCATCAACATCATGTACAAGGATACCATTATCAAGTTAGGCATCACTATGAACATGCTGGAGCTGACTAAGACAACCTACCATGGCATTGTGTCGGGATTGTCTTATGAGCCAATTGGCAAGATCTGAGTTGATGTCTTATTCGGCAACAGATAAAATTGTCACATTGAAGCCATAGACTTCGAGGTGGTTGACCTGGTCAGCTCATACCACGCCTTACTCAGCAGGCCGTCTATGGAAAAGTTTATGGCTACTCCTCACATTGCTTACTTAAAGATGAAACTACCAGGTCCGTGCGGAGTTATCATAGTTGAGGGAGATTACAAGAGTTGCATGCGCCTCAGCCAGATCTTCGTTGGCCGAGTCACTAGTCATAGCACATGAAAAGCATCAAATTATGGAAGTGGCAGCATTGGCCAAGGAAGCACAAATGTCTATGTCGACGCTCACTAACCCGCATGGTAGTGTATCTTTCCAAGCTTCCAAGGAAACAAAGAAAATACAGGTGGATGAGGCTTTCCCAGAGTGCACAGTTACCATTGGTGTTGGGCTGACTGACAAATAGGAAATGAGCTCACCAGCTTCCTCCGTGCGAATTGGGACATTTTTGCATGGTCCACACAAGACCTACAAGGAGTTTCGAGGGAGCTGGCTGAGCACTCTCTTCATGTAAGGCCAGATGCCAAGCCGGTGAAGCAACCCCTCTGTCGCTTTGTCGAAGATAGGAGGAAAGTGATAGCCACCGAGATAGTCAGGCTATTGGCTGCCGGGTTTATCATGGAAGTACTGCACCCAGATTGGTCGTCAAATCCAGTCTTGGTCGAGAATAAAAAGATGACCCAAACGTGGCAGTGGTGTGGCGCATGTGTATTGACTACATGAACCTCAATAAGGCATGTCTAAAAGATCCATTCCCCCTGCCAGGGGATCGATCAAGTCATAGACTCTACTGCTGGATGTGAGTTGTTGTCATTTGTGGATGCGTACTATGGTTTCCACCAGATACCACTGAATCCGAATGATCAAATAAAAACAGCTTTTATCACCCCGTATGGGGCTTATTGCTATCGTACTATGCCGTTTGGATTGAGAAATGCAGGTGCAACATACCAAAGGTGCATGCAAAAATGCTTGCAAGGTCAATTGGACAAAAATGTTCAAGTATACGTCAATGACGTGGTGATAAAAACCAAGCAAAGTCATACTCTAATTGAGGACTTGCGTCAAAATGAAACTTAACCCGGAAAAATGCACATTCGATGTCCCGGCTGGAAAATTACTCGGATTTCTCGTGTCCAGCCGAGGAATCAAGGCTAACCCGACAAAGATCAGGTCCATCGAAAGAATGGAATTGCCAAAAACCCTCAACAATGTCCAAAAGTTTACAGGATGCCTGGCCTCATTGAGTAGGTTTGTTAGTCGCCTAGGCAAAAAAGCCTTACCATTATATCAACTGATGAAAAAATCAGACAAGTTCACATGGACACAGCAAGCTGATAGCACTTTCCATGAACTCAAAAAGATGTTGACAACAACACCAATATTAGCGTCACCATTATCCAAAGAGCCAATGCTTCTCTATGTCGCCGCAACCAACAGAGTTGTCAGTACAGTGATAGTGGTAGAGCGCGAAGAAGAGGGAAAATCAGTCCAAAGGACAGTTTATTATTTGAGCTAAGTGCTCTCTACATCAAAGCAAAATTACCCCCACTACCAAAAAATTATATATTAGGTGTATATGGCAGCAAAGAAGCTAAATCACTATTTCCAAGAACACCCAATCCAAGTAATATGCGAGGCACCTATCTCGGATATATTGGGCAGCAAAGATGCTAGTGGCCGAGTTGAAAAATGGGCCATGGAACTAGCACCACACACTCCACAATATGTTAGACGAGATGCAATTAAATCTCAAGCTATCGCCGATTTTTTCGTGGATTGGATGGAAATGCAATATGTGCCACCACTGCCAGACCCGAATTATTGGAAGATGCACTTTGAAGGATCCAAGAAAAAGATGGGTCTGGGTGCCGGGATAGTACTCACATCACCAAAGAAGGATCAGCTCAAGTATGTGCTACAGATCCACTTCGCTGCATCCAATAATGTAGACGAGTATGAAGCACTTGTCCATGGCATAAAAGTGGCCAAGGAAATTGGCATCAAAAGGATCATATGTTTTGATGATTCAGATTTGGTCATCTAGCAAGTATCTGGGCATTGGGACCCATTGGATGAAAACATGGCATTATATCATTTTCATGTGCAACAGATTTTGGGATACTTTGACGGGTGTGAATTTCATCACATACCCAGAGCAGAGAATGAGGCAGTTGACGTACTATCCAAGTTAGGCTCATCTCGGCAAGCAATTATGCTAGGAGTATCATTGTAACATCTCAGAAAACCATCGATCAAGCCGTCACTAGATTCCGAGTCAATTAGGCTCATCCCGGCAAACCAGGAGTCAGACGTTGTGCCAATGGACGTTGACTCAGGGGCAGGTTCGAGTAACTCGGGGACTGTTCCACTCACCTCAAGGGTCGCCAAATCACACTCGGGGACTCCTCATGTTATGTCGGCAGAGCATATGTCGGCTAAGGCAATGGAAATTGATGGAGAAATAGACCCGGCACCAGTGATACAAACCTGGGTGCAACCAATATTTAACTACTTGAGATATGGAACATTTCCTGATGATGAGACATTAGCAAGACAAACAGAGAGAAGAGCAAAAGCATACACGATAATCAACAAGGAGCTGTACAAAAGAAGTGTGACGAGTGTACTGCAGCGTTGCATAAGTCCAGAGAAAGGCCAAGAAATATTGTTGGACATTCACCAAGGAGAATGTGCGCACCATGCATCGTCAAGAGCATTGGTAGCCAAGGCATTCCGACATGGATTCTACTGGCCAAGTGCACTGGCTGAGGCACAGGAGCTAGTAAGAAAATGCAATGGTTGCCAGCGCTATGCGTCAAAGTCAAACTTGCCAGCATCCAAGTTAAAAACTATACCAATCACTTGGTCGTTCGCAGTATGGTGCCTGGATATGGTAGGACCATTCAAACTAACAAGGGGCGGCATGACTCACATACTAGTAATGGTTCACAAGTTCACCAAATGGATTGAAGTGAAGCACATCAAAAAGTTGGATGGAAAAACAGCTGTCACATTCCTAAAAGAATAATCCTAAGATATGGTCACCCGCACAGTGTGATCACAGATAATGGCACAAACTTTGCTGAAGGAGCTTTCGCTCGCTTATGTGGGAAAACTGAATACGACTCGACGTAGCGTCAGTCGCTCATCCAGAATCGAATGGACAAGTTGAACGAGCTAATGGCTTAGTTCTATCCAGGATAAAAGCCCGCCTAATGGAACCACTCCAGAGATCACCTGGTTGCTGGATCGAAGAACTACCCTCAGTACTGTGGAGTTTAAGGATAACTCCGAATCAATCAACAGGCTATACACCGTTCTTCATTGTGTATGGGGCAGAAGCATTTTTGCCTGCCGACATAGAGTATGACTCGCCAAGAATACGGCAATACTTGGAAGCCGAGGTAAAAGAGGCCCGAGAAGATGGAGTTGACTTACTCGAAGATGCAAGAGAATTGGCATTGTCCAGATCCGTCATATACCAACAAATTCTCCGACGCTATCATAGCCGAAAAGTTCAACCTCGTGTTTTCCGACAAGGGGATATGGTGCTCATACGGGTGCAACGCATAGCTGGGATGCATAAACCATCACCCCCATGGGAAGGACCATTCACTGTAAGCAAAGCATTGCAGAATGATTCATATTATCTGATAGCTGCTCGTGAAGCACAAAAGAACAAAAGGCCATGGAATGTGGCATTTCTCCTTCCTTTCTAAACTTAGGAGAAGTAGTGTATGTATCTCTCATATGTTGGATACTCATGCCAACTATGTGCTAATAATAAAATGGTATGACTCGAAAAACTAACTCAGGGACTGTCCCTTATGTTTATTTTTGAAAAATCTATGTCGGCTGGCATTGACACTTAAGATTTATCTTGGAACAAGTAATGTTTACTCGGATGGAATCAACTCTTCGACTATGCTGTTATCCGAAAACATGGCTTCATGGCAAGCAAGAGGAAAAGATCAATGACGAGTAAACATGAACACCGGATAATTAAAGGGAGAAACGTGAGTTGGCCTTATGTATGTTTTTAACTAACCCACTACAGGATATATTGACTTGTATGTCGAATGACCCTAGGTCAAGTTGTCTAGTTTCATATCTGATAACTCAATCCTTAGAACTTTGAGACTCTAATGTCGAACGCCAAAAAAGGTAGATAAGAGCCAAATTCAAGGAAAAGGGGAACGGAAAAATGAAACTCGGGGACTTGCCCCTAGATGATTGTCATTCGGAGCAAATAAAAGTTTAAGCCTTATCAAAAGGAGCATACCCAAAATAAGTGCACTGTATACTACATCTACCACCGGCATACCTAGTGGGCCTTTTCTCGGCGCGGGGAACGCCGGGATCGGGCATGACTTGGATCCTAAAGTTAAAATACTTGGCCCAGAGAAGAACAGTGGGCCAAATACCGAGATAGCCTTCGCCGGCAGAAATGAAGCAAGACAGGGAGCCAATTGTATTGGCAGGCAAATGGCGGTTTTGCAGATGGAAGGTGGAAAGGAAAGAAACAAAGAAGTTGCTAACATGCAAAGCAAAACCGCACTCGAAGTGTGAGAGGAAAACTACCCTCTCGTTAGCCTCATGCTTGGGAACGATCTCACCTGAGGGAAGGCGATAGTCAACCTCGAGCGAGATGCGCCTGGTGGAGCACAGCCACTCAAGTTCCTCCGTGGGAACTTCCGAGCCCTCCCAACCGCCGCGCTCGCCGGCGGCGACCTCATGCTCCTCTGCCTCATCACTGGCGTCGCAAGCGTCCATGATGTCGATTGGTTCTAGCTCTTCCGCTGTTGGAAGAGGCTTGGAGGTGCGAGGACCTGATACATCCAATTTGCATCACCATTCTATATCATAATTTGCCTCTATTCATTGATATATGTCTTATTATGAGGTATTACTTATGTCTTTTCCACTGTTTTTGCATGTTGGAAGATTCTTGGAGGATGCACTGCTAGAGTCTGGATTCTGATGGAAAAAGAGGTGTTTTGATGCAATTTCACGAAGATCAGAAAAATTCCTGAAAAATATTGGAAAATTATATTTTCCTAAAAGACGGAGGAAACCAGAAGGGGAGGTGTAGAAGGGCCATAGGTGGCCCACACCCCCCTAGGCGCGGGTCCCCCCTAGGTCAGGCCTAGGGCAGGTGTGGCCCACCTGCTCGGCTCCCGACTCTTCCCTCTCGCCTATATCTTCCTCACAGAACCCTAATACTAGGGGGCGACCATAGATAGATTTCCACCGCCTCTACGGGGCGGAAAACACCGAGAGAGAAAGATCTCTCTGGCAGACAGATTTCTGCCGGAGAAATTACTTCCCGGAGAGGGGAGATCATCGCCATCAACACTGCCATTAAGCTAGGCTTCATCAGGATCATCATCATCATCCACACCATCATCTCCATCAGCACCATCATCACCACTCCGTCCCGCTATAACAATTGTATTGGATATTGCAGATATTGCAGTAGTTCTTAGGGGAAACTTTCCCGGTGTTAATTACTATTGTAGTTGATGCTTGTGAGTGGAACCATTGGATTATTGTTTATGTTTAGATTGTTATCCATCACAATATCATCTTTGATCTTGATCCATATGATGTCTCATGAGTAGTTCGTTTAGTTCTTGAGGACATGGGAGAAGTCATGTTGTTAGTAGTGGATTTGTGTTGAGTTATTATTCAATGGTTTAGTATTTAAGTTGTGGTGCTATTCTTCTAGTGGTGTCATGTGAACATAGACTACATGATATATCACCATTTATGGGCCTAGGGGAATGCATTGTGTATTTGGATACTAATTGTGGGGTTGCCGGAGTGTCAGAAACATGAACCCTCGTTAGGACACCTTTGCACAAGGGAGCGTAGGTTCGCAGAGTTTAAGGCTGTGGTTAGGTTTATATCTTAATTACTTTCCTGTAGTTGCGGATGCTTGTAGGGGGTTTAATCACAAGAATGTATTAGTCCAAGTAAGGTCTGTACATTAGCACAGGTTCACCCATACAACCCTTGTAACACCAAAGAAGAGTACTTAGCTATATGAAGCGAAAGCACTTGACAAAATTCCCATGTGTCCTCGAGAACGTTTGGTCCTTATAAGTATTTCCACCGGCTTGTCCTTTGCTAAGAAAGTATTGGGCCACTTGTTGCGTTTGTTCTTTATTACTTGCACCTTGTTTTGTTGTTTTATCAGAAAACCCCCTAAAAATCCATTTGCTAAGTATTTATAGAGATTTCCTGCTCCATACCACTAGTCAACACCTTCTGCTCCTCGTTGGGATCGACACTCCTATTTATCTAAAGTACTGCGATACACCCCCTATACTTGTGGGTCATCAGGACCCGTAATGGAATAGAAGGGGGAAGAAAGGAATCGCTGGAAAGAAGAAATAGAGGAGGAGAACTACAAGAATGCAGTTAGGATTTGGGAGGCGCGAGGAAGAAGAAGAGGGCAAAGGGGAAACTGAACGGGCAAAGGAAGTTAAGTTTCCCTCACCCCTACTTAAGCTGAGTAAAAACACCAGGCGTGGGATCCTTCTATGCCGTGTGGCCACCCTGTGGCCATGTATTCAGTCGAGTGAGCGTATCAGCGAGCGCCACATGTAGGCGATACACGGAAAATCCACGGCCACGTCACGCTGCACAGGACACGAGGCACAGAGCGATAGGACTTCCACAATGACGGGAAGTTAATGCACTGCCGTCACTATGCGGTCAGGATTTGGGAAAAAATTTGAGGCAAGTCATCATGATTACAAGCTGTCAGTGACTAAGGCAAGACAAAAATGACTCGGCAGCATCCAGAATGACTCGGCACGAGGCAAAAATGAACCAGAAAGTCAAAGATAAGACTCGAAAGGGGCAAGATAGACTCGACAAATATCGAGACTACACCAAACAGTGTGCCCTAAGCAGTAAATGCTGGCAGAAAGAGAAGTTCCAAGCACATTAATGGAACCTAGAGATGCCTAACAGCAAGAACTACTAGGCCCCACCAGCTTCGGGGACTAATGTGGGGGGATAACCCCCTATAGGGTCATAAGGGGTAAAACATTGCCCAGCTTGGCTTAAGCCGAGTAAAAGATAACTCAGGCCGGCCAACAACGACCGAGTAAGAAGATCATGTACGGCCAACATAAGAATTATGTCGGCCCGTATAAGACAAGTTTGTTTACCTTGCAAGAAGCAACAAGCCGAGTCTCACGAGGGAAGGCCGAGTCAGAAAGGACGCGTGGCAGCTTTCCGAGCGAGATCCAGGAGGGACCATGGTAACGCATGATCAAAACAGAATGGCGACGCCGGGTGACACAAAAGGAGACGGGTGACGCCTAATGCAAGGGCTGACATACAAAGTCACTATATGACGCCAAAAGAGCTGGAGGCTACGTACAAGAGGACCGTTAGCTGTCTGGCTTTATGGATTGGGTCACGGGCTCATGGCTAGCCCATGACCCGACCCACACAGTGAGGACCAAGATCCAAACAGTAACCCTAGTTGGCCATCGCCTATATAAGTGGGGCATAGATAGGGTTAGAGGAGGTTGGACCAGGTAGGAAACTAGTGCCCTGAGGCTATACAAAAACAGCTCTAGGAGCACTTGTAAACTTCTAGAATCAATAAAAATCCTAAGTGTGGAGAGTTCATCTTGTTCTTCGTGCGCGGCAAGACCGTTCACTCCCTCCCCGGTTACAACAAGCGTCCATTCGTCCCCCAACTTAAGCCTACCCATGGCATCTGCCGTGACACCACCACGACAATTATATTAGGCCGTCCTTTCTTAAGAACTATTATGGCTTTAATAAATTTGCATGAAGGGAACATGAAGCTCTAGTTGTCTTCGCGAGATCCTTTTATTATTTATTTCCCCAGGAAAAAGAAAGCCAAGAAAGATGATAAGGAGGCCTTCACTTTGAAGGACAATTACTTTGGAGTAGGTGTTCCACTCATATGGCCTAAGTGAGCAATATCAATGTCAAGCTATTGACCATAAAATAGCGCTGCATGAGAGGCAACCCATGTGAAATAAAGGTTTGAGTTAAGTTATTATGTTTTCATTTAAGTTTTATATAGAATAAAGAGTGATAGAAAACTCCAGCGAGAAGAAGAGATTTAGCGGTACTAAAAATTCCTGTTTTATATACGCCATAGTTGGTCGAAATTTTACTCTATCATTTTTCTATCAAAGCAAGGTGTTTTGCTAAGTTTCAGTCTAAAAATTAATCTTCGAAGAAATAGAATTTTTTTGATGTGTACAGAAAGGTTAATGACCAACTATATTGTGGGAACAAAAATTTCTGCCGTATAGTTGCCTTTGTATAGTTATGTTACCCATCGATAATTTTTCATCCCAGAATATAGAAGGTTTGACGACCAACTATATAGCGGGAACAAAATTTCTGGCCATATAATTGTCGCCGTATAGTTACAGATGCCAGAAAGAAACCCTAAATTTTTTTCGTCAAACCAACTATACGGCCGGAACATCTTGTTCCCACCATATAGTTGTCGCGTATAGTTGCGTCCGACCACTTAAATGCTTGGGGAGGTACCCAAAACATCAAAAACACAATCCTTTTTCTCTCTTCTACCTCCAAACTCTCTCAAAACCTCAAGGGATCTTCACCCCTACTCAATTACGTTTGAATTCCTCGCACACAAGTGATCTACTGTATGTTTCTCCTCCGATCCTCCAATTACCTTTTGCAAATTCATCTCTGGTCTATTGTCATTATCAATCTAGGGTGAGACATGTTTTGAACTAATTGCCATGATTATCTTGCCTAGATTAGTATGTTGAAGAGACTGTTTAGTGTGCTATGATGAGGATTATGCTGTGACTATTACTGTTGGATCAAAAAGTTTTATATTTGTCTCTTTTATTTTTAGAATATGAACACGAGGATCCAGACACATGCTCTTGCCGCAGCTAGTTCTTCTTGGACTGCAACTTAGTAATGCATGGGGATTCGATTCAAGAACGAAGCCCACCTTGATCGTTTCGATAGGATCAAAAACTAAGAAGTCAAGGCAACCAAGTGAGCTTGCCCCATCACTTTGGACCAACTCGATATTTCTGAGGACTTTAATTTACTTTGCAATATAGTTGGCCTGCAACCTTTGTATTCCATGATGCACCAACCTATCGCCGGTTAACCATTGAATTTCTTAGCTCTTTGAGTAGCATCGTCAAAGAATGGCATGGGGAGGATAGAATTTCTTTCCGACTTATGAACAATAATTATTCTCTAACACTTGATGAATGGTGCAGTTGTTTTGGTTTACCCAATAATGATCCTAATGCTCTACGCGTAGCTTTTACCAACATGGAACCTTCCCCTGAACTCTTCTATAATAGAATGAGCTTTACTTCTAGAGTCAGCATAGGGAAGAATATTCAACACCCTGCTATTCTCTATTTGTTCTATGGTATTGCTAACACCTTGCAGGCGCCTAATGAGTTTACAAGACTCAATGAGGAGGACATATTAGTCCTTGCAAAAGGTTCTTTCAACTATGACAACTTGTCACTTCACTTTGTCGCAATTCTTGTGCGCTACTTGGAGTACCAATCCCACCAAAGCCAATGACCAATCACTTGTGGAGGCGTCATCACCGTGCTTGCCAATGCATTGGGCATCGACCTAGGTGTGTTACAGCCGGTGCTAGGTGAGCGATGTGTTGGTTTCTCTACTTTGAAGGCTTGTGGAATGCTTACTAGGAGAGGTGGAGTTTATTATCTGCATATTGTTGGAGCTGGGCGTATCTACCCCAATCCTTTGCATAATGGTCTTTTCTCTATCGAGGAAGGACGTGTTCTTTATGACTTGCAGGTTGAGCAACACCAACCCGAGGAGGAGATTCCGGAGGAAGATGACGACCAAGAGGACGAGAAAGAAGTCCATCACCAGGAGCAGCAGCCACCAAACCAGTTCGCTACATATCAAGATTTCCAAGAACTTGGAGGAACTATGGAGGGAATGCACAATCTCACCCTAAAACTCCGAGAAACAACAAGTAACCTTTCAACTCAATTTGCAGACTGGAGTTACAACTTCCCCCCCCCCACCATAGTGATTTGAAGGGCTTGCAAAATCCTAAGCTTGGGGAGGTTTTCTATCTATTTTATATTTTGATTTTTATTTGCTTTATCTTATTTTCGAGGTTATGCTTTTATTTGAGTTTATAAGAACTCGTGTTGGTTTACCCAACACTTTATCATAGTTATTTTATTTTGTTTGATATTTTCAAGCCGAGCTTTGCTGCCAATTTTCTGTTCTTTAATCCCCTTCTCAAAAACCACAAAAAGATTTCTCCGTTTATCTTTATTTTCCCTCTCTCTTTTTATTTACGCCTCGAAGTTCTCGTTGATTTACAGGAGATTGATTGACTTCGAGTTTCCAAGAAACAAATAAAAAGGGAAGAGATAAGTGGAACCAAAGGGAAGAGTGAGTCTCTATATTATAGTAAAATTTTGTTTGCAAGGGTATTTGATTGGGTACGTTTTGTTCCAGCCCTTGTAGTTAACCAAGTCCTGCCTAAAAATTTGCTAAACAATTGAAATAAGAAAAAGTCTTACAATTAAAGACTTGGGTGTTGTAGTGTTTAGTATTGAGAGCTTATTCCTAGAGATACTCAACACCACAGAAAATAATGATTGACTTGATAGCTCTCTTTGAAAAGATTTGTTCAATTGAATTAATATTTAGCATTTTTTGTGAGCATGAAAAAGTTTGACTTGTAAATCATAAGAATGATATAGCTTTATGCGTGTCAAACTTCATGGGATGCCAACAACTCCGCTGGCCTACGAACGATCTTCATGGAGGAAACTCTTAGATTTCGTCTATGAGTTGATTAAGCATTTGTAGTAGCAATACTATAATGGGTAAGATTCTTGGCACTCCCAGTTAGCTATAACATGATGTAATCACTCCTCTAGCTGGCATGTGTAATCATTATGCAAAAAGAACAAAAACCTTAGTGATGCCACGAGTGTCCATCTCAGCCCGATAAACTAATGAATTTTTTTGGCATGCTCTCAATTACTTAAGAACTAACAATTCTTGAAGGAAAATGAATAGAAAAGTAGAGCTCGAAAAGTGTTGATTTATTGATGTGGGAGAATTGAGACACTCTAGTATATATGCTTTTCATGACAAACTCTCACACTCTTAATTCTACATGATTACACTTTATTGTTCGAAGGGAAGCCTATGAGTTAATTACATGGCATGGAATAAAGTTTACTCTTTTCAATCATCCATGCTTACAATAATTTTGCTGCACTATAAGGATTCATGAAACCCATATGATATGCTTGCCATTACTCTATCTATGCTGAAGTTTTTCAAATTAATAAAGTGGAGGAAATATGAGACTTCCAATCATGAGTAAAATCATCATCTCGTTATTTAAGTTTAAATGTTGAGTTCAATTTTGATTTTTGTTTTCTTGCTCGAGGACGATCAAGTTTAAGTTTGGGGAGGTTGATGGCTATGAAATATAGCCATCCACATCCGCATATAAACTAGATATTATTCATATATTTGATAAAATATCTCTCTAAAACCTACCACTAATGCCTAAATGATCAAAGGGGTATGCAATCCTTTTTTGCTATTTTTGCCTACACAGATAATGACGTATGATGATGTGAATCACTACATCAATGCCAAATATATGAGATTCCCAACACGCCAAAGAAACCAGGAGCCATGAAGAGATCTCTGCAAGTTAACGACCAACTATACGGGCCGCCGCCGTATAGTTTGCACCGACCTCCTTATGTCAAATAGAACAACTTTCGTGAAGGGACCCCTATATAAAGAGGCTTCAGGCGACGAGAAACAAGCCCCCAACTCCACAACATTGATTCTTTCACCCTAAACTCTCCCTGCCGCCACGCCGGAGGAATAGATCTAGATCTAAACCTCTAAACCCTTCTCCACCACCATATCCATCTTCCACCACTTGTAATAGTAGATCTCATCTCCAGTTGGCGACATTGTAAGACTATTGGCTATCAACTCTATGATCTCTATTACAATAGTTATGATTGTTGATTTCATCTCTATGTGTGAGTAATTCTCCTTGGGCTAAGGGCTTTGGCCTAGCCATGTAGCTTTTGTTCATGTTATTTATCATAGATGGGATCATGTATTAGTTTGTATGACACGATGATTATAGTAACCTATCTTGACTAAATCTAAGTACCCTTCAGGTACCCAAGACCCCAAGGATTGATCCAGGTAAAGGGAGTGTGAGTAACGACTGATCTATATGATTGGAACCCTAGTGACAGAAATGGTAGTACGGCTGTATGTGAGGAACTTACTTGGGATTAACGATGACATCACTATGCATACCATTAGTTCTCTTTCTTCTATGGATGATACTAGTAGGTTATTTCCATATGCGGTTGCGGAGGCGATAACATTTATGGATGCACTGCCAACATATAATTATCTTGCTCTAACAATTACATCAGTACTTTATTATTATTTGTTATTCCCATCAGATATTTTCGCACAGCTACTGGTGAAAACATAAGACCCTAGGCCCTCTCTCTCTCTCCATCGTCAACTACAACAACAAGATCACAAACTCTTGGTTCGGTGAAAACGCAACAGGAATTCTAAATCTCTCAAAGGTCTGTTTCAATAATCTCACTTTGCTTTCTTCTTCCCGAGGATTCAATAAACCTTGGTATACTAGGGAAAAAGAGCTATACTACATCCATAATCCGGATCGAAGGTATCATACTTCAGTTATGCTTGTCTATGATTGAGAAACTATGCTCCAAGTCATCCATAACCGCGGAAACGGCTTTCAGAAATATTTACCCTACATGGGTGCACAAATATCAACACACGCATGACTAACCTCGGAAAAACCAAATGAAAACCCAACGAGGCATCACAACAAAGCATTCACAAGATTCATAGTTGATTTCAGGGGGCCACCCCACTAAGCAACCCGCAACAAACTTGGTCGGCTCCAAGACGGACCCACAGCTTTATGTCGAAGGCTATAAATGACTAGGAACCCGAATGTATGACTGGGCTTGTCTATACCACATAAACATATCACAATTCCTAAACAGTACAGTATTAAATGCTCCTCGAGCAATAGTAGTAAATAAGCAGTAGCATGGCATAACTACAGGATAATACTAATGCCCAATACTAGTTTGTGGCCCCAATAAATTAAATATGACTCAAGCTAGGACTAAGTATATTCCAGGTCCCACATGCGAATAGTGCGATAGTCAAGAAACAAGAATCAAGTACTCGGGATCCTACGAGACACAAGTGAGCATAAAGAACCAAATAGCAGATATTGCCCACCGGTGCCTCATTACTACTCAATTTAGTTATTTAGGTAACTCATTATTCAAATACTCTCACAAACCCTACACATGCAATTCTACGACTCGCATGGCTCAAAAACCTCCTGTAGTAATGGCTCATAGGATGGAGGGGACAAGCTTCGGAGGAGTTTAAAAGTAAAGGCTATGTAATACTTGGGACTCAATTTTATTTAGATCACAACACATGATGCAATAATAAGATATATGCCATATGTACTTTATGTAGTGCAAGAATGGGGAATGCTTTCCTGGAAGTTTAGTTGCAGAATAAGATGGATCCAGGTAATACTCCTGAGGTTCCTGATATTCTCCTTGCTCAGCGTCTATCCGGATAAGAACCAAACACACAAGGGCCAAAATAAATACATTGCACAATCATATAAATCATATGCAACAACCAAACAAGCATTCCATGATGGAATGATACACAATTTACATGGTATAGCATAACATGGCATGGGTAAGGTGTGAGTTACAAGATGAAAGCATCTTATTAAGTTTTTTCATCATGTTTTGCTCCCATAAACATTGTTGTCCCATTAATATTTATATGATGCATGCTTCAATTCATATCATAGAATGCATAGTTAGAATGGACTCATCGAGCTAATCGATTTAGACATATCATTTGTCGAATTCAGAATTACGGTATTAAAGTTATGCAATATTTAAGAAAAGGCATTTATTAATATTTAGATTATTTCGAAATTTTAATTTTCCGAAATGACATTTTAAATAGCATAAACAGAATCCTCACATTTTTCTGATTCAAAATCATATATTATTTGTATTATTTGCAACTGTGAATTTAAAACAATATTAAAAGCAATTACTTCAAATATGGTCAAATGTCAAAGGTTTGACTAGTTTGAAACAGATTTGAAAAATATTTGATTATATGGTTAGATTCATATTTAAAAACCAAACACTTTTCATGGTGAGAAAAAATTCAAATTCAAAAGCATTTGGAAGTTATGAATAATTTTGATTAAATTCATATTCTAAAATTTTATTTGGTTTAGAAAATATCTCAGGGTTTTTGTTACTCGGGATCAACCTACCCGCACTCAATGACATGTGGGTAGAGATGTTTATTAGGCACTGAAGAGGGTAGAGCATCTGGGGCATTTATAGAAATGTTTCGGAAGAGATGACTGAAACTAAAACTTTGAGATCTTAAATTCGATCGAAAACGGCCTGAGTTATGGAGAAGATGGCGACCAAAGGGAGAATAATTCAGGTGTGAGGAAAGAACAAACATTGTAGATCTCCCTAAGATCTATAACATTGTAGATGGAAGTTTTTTCAATGGACCAATGTGCGCAATGGAAAAAGCTGACGGACTCGCCGGATTCAGATAAGGTGTGCCAGTTTTCAGAAACGCAGTTTTGATGAACGATCTTCGGCGGACAATGGAGAGAAAATGGAGCAAGATCTTGCAATTACACAAAAAGAAAAGCTGGAGAGGGGATCAACCTATATAAGATTGGTTCAGGAAGTAGCATCGGAGGAAGGGCATAGGCGCCAGAAAACGAGGGACCAGGTGTCAGTTTCAGTCAAAGACAAACGCGATTCAGAAAAAACCAATTTTGAGCTTGACTTCAAATGAATATTGCGAGCGATCGACTACGCCGATTTGCATGCACTAAGCTCCAGTGCATAGAGGGATCGAAGGAGAGAATCTCTTGTCAAGGAAGCTCCGCCGGAAACCGACCTTGAAGGAAGCGAGCAAGCGTGGAATAGAGGCGGAACGAACTGCAGAAACTGAAGGATTGAGCGACAGTTTGATAGTGAGAAAATAGAAGAAATTCTAGTTTTCGCTAGACAGATCTGAGAGATTGGGGTCACCATTTTGAGTATCGTTTGTGCTGGATTATAGATGAGACATAGGTCTATAATGTTTGTTAAGGACTAAACATCGGATCTACGATGTGCTGGTCCAAAACATGCTGAGAACAGACGGTGAAGAGGGGGAACGGAACTAGGGGTTATACTAGGAGAGTTAAATACATGGACGGTCACCGTACTAAACCACCTTTCCCACTTTGGTCACCATACATTGCAATACACGAGTTACAGTCACTGAAGACACGTTATTGTGCCATACGTGGTCACTCGTAGTGGTACAACGCAATACACGATGACGTGGAGGGTGGTGGTCACTGAACTTTAGGCACGTGGACGCGTGGGGGTGGTCTATGGATGCGTGATGTGGAGGCGATATAGAGAAATCCAGATGAAGCGGGGGTGTTATGCTAAAAATTTCCCTCCCCTGGTACTAATATCATCTCCTCTCCTCGCCTCCCCTGTCTGAAAATTCCCCTCCCTTGTCTGTAAACCTAGATCCCGGGAGCTGCCGTCGGAGTAGGCTTGCCGCCACAGGTTGACTCTCGCCGTCATGTCGTACTCAAGCTATACCCGGTCTTCACGTCATCGCAACACACCATTCATTCCCTGCATCCCTTGCCCAGACTGTGGCAAAATCGTCAAGCGGTTCACCTCCGGCACGGTGCAACATAATGGCTGGGTCTTCTAGAAGTGTCTCAAGCATATTGTGAGTTATCCGGTGTTTCGATTGATTTTTGTTTGTTTCAAGATTGAACTGAATTTTGTTGGGTGTCTCAAGCTTTAACTGAATTTTGTTGGATTTTGTTGTCTGTAAAAAATTCATGGTTTGCATTGTACAGAAAGGCTGCAATTTCTGGCATTGGGAGCTCAAATATGTTATCTACTTGCTGGACAACAATGTTCTTACCGGGGACGATGTTGTTGATGCACTGGGATGGGCAGAGGACAGGAGGTTTGATTTGAAGCTGAAGCAAGAGGAACTTGATGCCACATGTCCAGGAGCAGATGAACATATGATGACCACTGTGATTACGCTTGTGAAAGAAGTAGTCTTTCTGCTGAAGATTGTTGTAGGTTTAGTGTGTTTGGCATGTGTTCTGCTGCTGGTGAAGAAGTGATGAGGCTAGTGAGCCAATGTTTGGTTTCGTTGATTATCATTGTAAGAACCTTGTTTGGTTATGTATGATAGCAAGCAATGCAGTGATGGTTATTAATGCATTTGTTTGTACCAGTTCTTTGTTTAACAAAATTTGCTTGTGTTTGTAGCAGTTCATTATACTGAATAGAAATGACAGTGAACAGAAATGACAACTATAACATAGAAATGTAAAGACCTGGAGATTGGATATTAATTAGCAAAAGTTACCCATCACATAAAGCCTGGAATGTAGCATGAACCAAGCATAAAGCCTGGAATGTAGCATGAACCAAGCATAAAGCCTGGAATGTAGCATGAACCAAACATCAAACCTGGAATGTAGCATAAACTAAACAGAAATCCTAGAATGTAGGCATTGTTTTGCACAGGTCATACATCATACACATTTCATTTTTTTACTCAATTCATCAAACATATTGACTTTCTTGGCCTTCTCGGGACATGAACTTCCTGCACTTGAACTTGGACAAGTTCTTCAGGAAAGTGATGGAGGGGTGCAATGACCTCAGTCCTTCTCACGTCTTCTTCATATTTGGCTCTTTTTGTAGCTGACTCTATTGCTGCCAGCCTCTTCTCTTCCTTCCTATTTTCTGCATCTTCTATCTTCTTATCTTGAGCTTCCTTCTCTTTTCCTCAGCTTTTTTCTTCTTCTCCAGTGCTAACTCTTTTTTTGTCTCTGCAACCATATTTCTGACTTCCTATCGTGATTTCCTGGTAAGTTCAGCATCATATCTTCTTTTCTCTCTCCTCTCAGCAGCTTCTCTTGCTCTTTCTTGTGCAATCTCTGCCTTTCTCTTCTCCATTTCTAGTTTCTTCTTGGCAGCCTCCTCAGCTCTCTTGATTTCAGCAGTCTATTTTGCTTCTAGCACTACTATCTTTTGATCCTCAATAGCTTTCTTCTTCTCCTGTTGCATTGCTAACAACTTTTGTGCCAGTGCACCTTGCCTCATTGTATTTGACACTAACTCTGGTGCACTCATCCTAGCTTGAGCATTACTGATGAAAGTAGACTGTGGTACTGACATTTCTTGAATGACTCTAGGAGGAACTTGCTGCAAATGAAACATATGACAGAGTTCATGAACAACATATGATAGAGTTCATGAATAGCTCATTAACAAGACTGAGTGCAAGTTCAATACCTGTTGAGCCATGTGTTGAAGAACACCATGCTCTCTTGATACAGAACTACCTTGTGACTGCTCCTCCTGCAATTTTAATGAGTGAGAACATGATTGTTTTACCTGTGTAAATATGAAACATCCAAGATTGTTTTACCTGTGTTGGTGGCACAGAAGTTGACTCTTGTGTTGTATGTGCATGTGGGACATCAGTTGTAGCTCTAGGAGGTGCAAGACCAGCTTTCAACCAGTTACACCTTACCCTGTTGTGATCAGTCTCATCATAGTAGCTACAATGCATGATAACCCCATGCCTGGACATTATCTTTCCTCCCCTTCTTGAATCCACCTCACCTAGAGCTTTCCTTCTCAATTTGGTTGGCCTGCCGACATGCTTGACATAGTGAGGTGGAAATATAGGTGGACCACCAGTCTTTTCCCATTCTGATATGTCTTTGCAAGGAAAAACTATGTTCCCATAGGCAAGCTTGTACATTTCAACAGAGTAGCAGTTATCCACATAATCTACAGGGTCCAAGTTATCATGTCCCATGCAAGAGATTGCATCAGGACAAGGAATCCCACTTTATGACCATCTTTGACAAGTGCATGTGAAACCTTTCAGATCAACTATGTAATATGTGGGAGTTGTAGAAAACCTTGCACCCACTTTGAACACACCGTCCCCTGCTCCTTCAGCATAGCAGTCATGTGACCACTCAATATGCTTGTCAAGCTTTTTCTGGATCTTGGGGCAAATAGCACCTTTCATCTTCTCTGCCTCTATCATCATCATGTAGTTTCTGCCCATGAATTGGTCCTTCATCCTTTGAAACATGCTTAGTACTGGCAACTCTCTTGAGGATAAATTCAGTAAGCACATTTCCATAGCAAGCAACTACTAAATTCAGTAAGTATGTTGTCATGAGGATAAGATATTTACTTGTTGAAGACCTCACAATTGTTGTTCAAAAGAATGTCACATTTAGAAAGCTCACTCTGAAATGCCCTAACCCATGTCTTTGGATCCAAGTTATCTAGCCATGCTGCAGCTTCAGGGTTTAGTGCTGCCATGGCTTTCATGTTTGCCTCATACCTGGTAGGGGTACTACTTCTAGTAATAACCCATAGTTGATTCTTTCGAGCATCACCTTTGAAAAGCATCTGGAAGTTTTTCCACATATGTCTCACACAAACTATGCTCAGAATATGGGAATTTATCTTTTACTGCATTGATTAGGCCCTTCTGCTTATCTGACATGATAGTCCATGCAGTTGTGTTCACAATGTCCAAGTCCTTCTTTAGTGTCTCAAGAAAGCAAGTCCAGTTTTTTGTATCTTCAACCTCAACAGAAGCAACAGCTAAGGGGAAGATACAATCATTAGGATCAATCCCAATAGCTGCTTGCAATTGACCCTTATACCTAATCTTTATGAAGCAGCCATCAAGGAAAATTATGGGCCTACAACCTTGGAGAAACCCTCTTTTAGATGCATCCAAACTCTTGTAGGCTCTACTGAATCTTCGTGCCTCATCCAAAGAAACAAATAAGGAGCTACCTGGATTACTTCTTCTAATCTCATTGGCATAATCCCACAATTTATTGTACTGCTGCTCTTCATCACCATATATTATCTTCATTGCAAGCCTTCTAGCTCTCTGCAGCTTGTTTCTAGTTGGTGTCATATTCCACTCCTTCTGTACAATTCTTGAGAAGTTCTTCATGTTCATACCTTGGTCTACCCCAAAGCATTCCAAGTACTTCTCAGCTAGAAAGTTTGATGTGAAAGACTTTAACTTTCATTTCCTACTACATGTATGCTCACCCTCATATCTTTTGATCATCCAAGATTCAGTTTTGCTGTCTTTAGATGCCCACAAGTACCAACAACACTCCTTCTCTTTACCACCACAACATTTGTCCTTTATCCTCTTTAAATCATTCACTGGTAACTTAATGTCCCATCTGTTTTGGCAACTATACTCCTTGATTTCCTTTCTCACCATGTGTACTGACTCAAAAAGTTGCCCAACATGGAATTGCACAGACTGCAAGTCTTCCTGTCTAAAAGTCTTGAACCTGAAATTTCCACTCTCCTCATCAGAATCTGGTGCCCACAAATCCTCTTCTTCAGAGTCACCATCATTGAACTCCATCTTTGCCTTTCCCTTCATTCTCAGCTTCACTCTTATCTTGTCCTCCTCATCTAGATTATCAGCATCCAAATCTTCATCATCCTCACTAATATCATTCTCTGAGTCAACATAATTTGGATCATCACTACTTGCTTCTTCTTCATTCACCCCTTCTCTCACTGCTTCCATCCATTCCTTCTTCATCATCATTGATGCAATCAAATTGTATCTTGGTCCTTGGCCTCAATCCCTGTCTTCTTTCTGCTCTACCTTCCCCACATATCTCTGGATGCATGGCCTGAATTGGTGTTGGCTCATCAGGTGAATGTATTGCCTGCAGAGGCTTGCATGGGCTAATGACATGAGGCAATTCTGCAACATGGAAGTGATGGACATCATCCTAGTTCATTGTCTGGATTGAATCATCATGATCTAGATATAAACTGATGAAATGGTTGCCAATCTCAACAAATGTACACATAAATGTTATGTCATGATCATCTCTGATCTGGCTCAACCCATTTTTGCCAATTATGAGAATAGGAATGCAGTAGTGCACCTTCACCCTCCCCTGCATCTCATATCCAATCTCCTCCACAATATTCTCCAGCATCAGGGTTGACCAAGTAACTGTATCCACATTATCATACCATATAACAGAACCATCTACATAACTCTTATTATTACCACTGCCAAGGAAATATCCCCCATGATGTATTTCAAGAGAAAATAGATTGCTACTTCTGCGTGCCAAAACAAAAAAACAGCGGAATTCATCAAGGGGAAAAAAGATTACTAGTTCTGTCTACGAGAATCAAAAAAGATTGCTACTTCTCCCACATTTCAAGATTATCACTGGCACGTATGAGCTTCTTAAAACCCTACCCTAACCCTCAAATCAAACCCCTTCTTAAACTGAACAAAACATGATGAATGACTGCTAAACCACCATGGAAACTCATAAGCCACAAACAGAACAATAAATCCTGAACCCTAACAACAAAATAATTTTTTTTGACACCAGATTAATGGCCAATTTCACAGGGCTCACCGTATACTGGAGGAGGATCTCCTTCAGGCTATCGCACCGGAGACATCGTTGCCTTGACGACCACCGGGCAAACCAATGACGACCGCCACCATCAAGCCGACAACGAGCACCTCCACCGTCCTCTCACTGCTCCGCCTTCCTCTCTACCTATCCACCTCAGAATGATCGTGCGAAGAGGGCGGAGGAGACACACAGGGGGATTTCACAAAAATAGCATTGATGGGGAAACCAACCACCCTCCACGTCACGCGTCCACGTGTCCACCCCCCACGCGTCCACGTGCCCAAATTTCAGCGACCACCACCCTCCACGTCACTATGTACTGCGCTGTACCGCTGCGAGTGACCACGTACGACACAACAACGTGTCTTCAGTGACCATAACTCGTGTATTGCGATGTAGGGTGACCAAAGTGGCAAAGGTGGTTGAGTATGGTGACCTTCCATGTATTTAACTCTTACCAGGATGTCGTGGACGTGCTCGGTCGGGACAGAGGGTGAAAGGTAGCGGCGAATTGGGCTGTAAAGTATTTGGCGCATGAGAGGGAGAAGAAGGCGCTGGCGTTAGTGAGAAGGCTTCCCGGCTCAATTTCTCGTCTGAGGACATTCATGGAGGTGAGGCAGATCTCCAGGCACCTTTAGCTTGGCTCCGGGTAGAATACAACGATGGCGCCATGGCGAGACAAGGGCGGTGGCGACAATGATGCCATGTATGCGGCTTGATAGGGATCGAGGTGGGTTTGCGTGAAGAAAAATCAGAGGGGAAGGGATATGGCCAGTGGTGGATGGGAGGTAGAGGGGAGCCTCTGCCCACTTTATCATGAGGAAGTGAGGAAGAAAACACATGGATGTCCACCTTTTTCACTTTTTCAAAGAAGAGCGGGTAGGGTTTGGGTGTGGTGGTGCTCTAGATTTATGCAAAGGGGGCAGGGAGGGGAGACACGAGAGGGGCATGAGGTGGGGTGGTCCTGTCGCACGTGATTCTGAGGGAAGGGGAGAAACATGATCAGTTTGTTGTCCACTCGGCTGGGTTACACCAGATGGTTTCAGTGGTATCTTATGTAGAGGGTTTTGGTTGTTTAGAGATTAATAAGAGGGTTTAACTTAGAGATTTTATGTACAATCTAGGTGATGATTTTGTTTATATTTAGCGTATGTGTGTGGAACACCGTGGTAGCATAGGTGTATACATTGTGTATGTATGGCACACGCTGGTAGAATAGGTGTGGCACAAGGTTGGCGTTTTGTTTAGCTTAGCTAGGAAAATAGCTAGCTTAGGATATATAAGAAAAATAAGAGAGAGCTCGATCGAGAGATATATAAGATAGAGGAAGAAATAGAAGATCACAAGAATAAAATGAGGCATGCGTATCCTCATGGCTATATGTTGGTAGATGGTTTGATGGAATTTTAAATATATGGACAATATGATCAAAAATCAAATAGACCAAATGAATCAAGAAATTAATTTAAATATAGAAGGAATGCTTGCATATAGATTTGATATTGCATGTGGCCTCTAGTTTGTGAAAACAAATGGAGCCTCAGATATGTGAGCAAGATTTTAGAATGGATTTGTACATGGCATGATTTAGAAATGGTTTGGATCAACCACATTTATGGCTAGGTATGAATAGTGAAAGGACCCATACAAGATATCTTTGTGGGCTTGATTTTAAAACCAAGAGAAAATAAGATGCCCACATGCATATGTATGGCATAATTATAATGAGACCAAAAGAAAGATGATATATGACAAGCTAGTATGATGGATTGAATCAAAGAGAGATGCCCCCAAATCGACTTGGGCATATAACAATATATCAAGAATCAAATGCAATATATTAAGAAGCAATTACAAGTAATGTACTATAAATGCATATGGGATAAGAACCAAATAAGAGAGGTTTTATATGATGCTCAAATGCAAGGTGGCATGGTGACATGAGCATGATATAATGATGATGCAATAATGACAAGTTGAAAGTAGAAATATATCGAATAGGCAAGTAGCATTACAATTATTAGACAATTGTGATGCTATAAGAGATGCGGCTAGGTGCGCTGAGGAGATTTTTCGGATCCGAACCGTCCTAGGGTGTCAACACCCGGTTTTTTAATCCCATATTCCTGTTATGCCATACATCGCAATCCCAGGATTACCATTTTTGTGAGACATAACAGATTTGGATACCACAGTACATCATCCATTACAAACCATACATAAGGTATTACAAAAATAAGGATCTCATGATCCAGTTCTTAATACAACTCAAGCAGCGGAAATATGTAATAATAAAGGTAGCGTAGGCGAAGCTCCATCTTCGGGGTCACAGGCAATGCTGACGATGGGAGATGATCCTAGTTGTCTTAACCTTCCCGGGGTCCATCCTCCTGGTATTCCTCTTCATAGTCTGGCCACGGGAATAGCCAGGGACAAAGCCATGAGTACTCTTTAAGTACTCGCAAACTAAGACTAACAAGTGAAGGGGGTTTTTGTAGTAGGACACTAAGCTCTAGGGTTGTTTTGCAAAAAGCCAGATTTACATCTACTAAGTTCAGAAATGAAGAAAGCGAGTTGAAGTTTTATAACACCTAAGTGGGAACTTGTATTTCATATCACAACTCTGTTGTGGTCAAGTAAAAATCTCAATTCATTTCACAAGTTATTTTGAAAAAATCTGACGGGGGAACAATATGGCCACTCCAACTGTCCATAACCGTGGACGTGGTTATTCGAATAGTTTGACACTCTTCAGAGATTGTACACTTTCACCACAACATTCGATACATCTGTCAGGAACAAATCCTGAAGTCACCATACTCAGTATGCGGATAATCAATCCTAACCTTTCAATCACACGCCCTAGTATAAGAACCTCTCCTGTGAGTTTGGCCTGCCAACCATCACCAACTGTCATCTTGGGTACTGCACAGGTGGAAAATCTTCACAAGGTAGCCTCAGCTCAGACCTTGGCCGTGAGGGAACTAATACTAAGGTATATAAGTTTCCAGTTAATCCCTACCCAATTTTCGGGTATTGTGGTTGTACGGTAAAATTGGAATGGTATCGCATCCAGAGAACCATCAGTTTTATAAAGGGCTAAGGCTCATGCCTCAACATTTTCATCAACAAAAATCATCTAGTGTTCGGAAACACATGTCCAAAACATTTCAATAGAATGATCCATTATTCCAAGGTTTTCATAACCATTTTCACCAAGTATTCCCATCTAAAGTTGATAAAGTTTTATGCTTAGCACTAGCATCTACAAGTAGTGGTAAGTACTAATGAGGGGTGGTAAACTAGTGGAGTTTTACTAAGTTCCATCTCATGCCTTAGGATGACATGAAGATTATCTAGCTTAGGCCAAGTTTTATGCTCTTTATGCAACCTTTGATTATCTTTATAATATCTACAATTTATTCTAGTACAATCTAAGTAAGAGCTTTGATAAAGAAATAAAGTATAAAGCTTGCAAGTAAAACTAGGATTGAGTATCATCAAATGTATCTAACCAAGCATGCTTAGTGCATTGCATAGGTTATTTAACTCTCATAATTGCAAGTGTTGGCTTGCATATGTCAACTTGATTAGTAAGGCTTGCATCATTATCAGTATAAGCTTGCTAAATTGCAAGTGTTAGCTTGCAAGTATTGGCTTTCCTTGTGCAGAGCAGTGGTTGAAGTTCTCCTCGGCTTCTTCTTCGTAGTATCCTCCTTCCTCCTTGTATCCTTGGTCGATACTAGCGTCAATAAATAAATACGAGGTACACAATCACCAAACAATACTTAACTACTTTCAATCATCACACACAAGGGTTCTATAGATGATCTAGCATCATCACTAACATCACAAGAACAAGGCATTTGTCTTATTTATTTTATTTTTAGAAAAGTAATTTCTACTCATTGAAAAACTACTTAAGATTTAATATTCTCCAAACCAAACATGGGATCATGTTGACACATGTCATCACCACACATTTCAGTACATGGGAATGTGATTTAAAGTGGTGTCACAATTTAATAAGGTTTAACCTTTTATTTTAATTAAATAAAGTGACTAGAAATGCCTATGTGGCATCCTTTTATTACTTGGACATTATTTCTGTAAGTAAACCCATATATTTTTATATATTCTGAAAGGTATGATCAAATGTGATTTTTGATAGTTGGAATCAACTCAAAAGCTATTATGGCTTAAATTTGAAAAAAAATTGAATGCAGAAAAGCTTTTGCCTTCTTATTTTTACCAAGGGTGATCTATAGGTGCAAATGATTTGAATCCAACGGTCTTGGATTAAGCATTTCAAAACCTTTCTAGCAAAATTGGTTTCATTCAATTTGGTTCACTGAATCGAGCTAGGTTGATTTTTGAAACTAGGTACAGAACTGTGTTTGAATTAAAATGGAAAAATCCAAATTCAAACGACTGGGCTGCGCGGGAACTGCTAATGGGCCGGCCCAGTGTCACTCTGTGGCGCGGGGCTCAACTGACAGGGGGGTTGCACCAGTTAGTGGCTCTTTAAACGCGAAGCGGTATGGGGCAATGTGGTGCGTTGGATCTAGTTCTAATCCAACGGCTCTGGTTCATCGTCCATGTCGGGCAGCGCCGGCGAGACAGAACCCTAACACGTCAGGTGGGGGTCGTGGGAGGCTCACCAAGGCTCAGTCGAGGGTCGACGAGGCGGGCGAATGATGAAGTCAACGACGGCGAACCTCCTGGTACCGGCAGCTTCTCCTGGGGCGGCTCTAATCGCTGGCTTCCTTCTTCTCCAGCAGCGGCGGGCTCCGATGAAATTCTGGTGATGCGCTGCTTGCCTTGCTTCGGGACTGAGGCGGGGTGGTTCTCGGTGAGAGGGGAGTGGAATGGTGTGATGAATTCGAGCGGGGGAGGCCTCTATTTATAGTCTCGACGACGAGACCGAACGGGATGGGCAGGCGACGGTGGCGACATGGCTACGGGCTGCTAGAGGCATGGCCGAGGGTGGCGATCGATCGGTGGTCTCCTGGCGATGCTCTAAGGTGTAAATGTGCTTGTAGGGGCGGTGGCAAACGGTCGGGAACACTCGATGCTCTGCGAGGCAGAGGCGGCGTCTTCGATGGCGAGCGGTGGCTACGGGGTACAGGCGATGCAATGGGCATGTCTGGCGGTCTCCTGGGACGGTGGGGAGCATGTTGGCGGGCGGCGAGGGCTCGAGGTGGTCTGGTTAAATGGGAACGGCACGTGCTCTGCGGCGAGGGCCGGCATGGTCGACAGCGGCACGGGCGCGGCGTTCCTAGCGGGTCTGGCTGTTGTCTGCGAGGCAGGGCTGGTCGAGAGGGGGCGGTGAGGCATGGGCTACCTCCCAAACAAGGTTGGCACAGCTAGTGCTGCTTGTACCTTGCTGTCCACAATGGGGTGACCATGGTGCTCTCGGCTGTTCACCATTGATGACATTGGTGAGCTCACAGTGGTGCTAGTGATTAGTTAAGTTTGTTAGATGATCTACTAAGGCTAGTGGTGTCCAGAGAGGGAACAAGTTTGTCCCAAAACACTGCACACTATAGTGTTTTGATTTTGTTTGATTTGAATCAGCAAGGTGTTTGATGAAATGGCCGCATGAATTCAAGTTTTGAATTTTGAAAAGATTTTTGGTGGGTGGCTAGGCATGTGCTGGTGAGTCTGTAGATTCTTGGGTTTTGAAAGTTGAGCTTGTTTGAGTGGTTTTTGAAAAAGTGGGATCTTCCCATATGATATAGATTCAATTTTAAACTGTCATTTAAACTATGCATTTGAATGTTTCTGGATGATCACAAGGTGGGCCTTGATACTTTGTTATGAGTACTATCAAGGGGTGTAAATATCCAAACAAGTTTATGTTAAGTTCTGAAAGTTAAAGATTGCCAAAGTAGGCATGGGAGTTAATTTGGCCAAAGTGACCATTCACTTAATTTGTTTGCTTTGATTTATTTGTCTTTGGGAAAAGTTTGGGAATTGTTTAGATGATGTTTATTTCACCTAAGAATCATTTTACAAGCATAGAAACACACAAGCAAGGAAATTCAAAAGAATTCAAATTGAAATGCATACACACATGCATGCTTTCATATTTTTATTTAGAAAAGTTTTTGTTAACCCTAATTTTGATGATTAGAGTTTGATGATTCTAGTTCAATATTTTTGGGATGTTACAAACCTTCCCCCCTTAAAGAAAATCTCGTCCCGAGATTTGAAAAAGGACGAAAAGATTACCTAGGATATGAAGAGATCGGGAAACTCCGTCCTGATGTGATCTTCGCGCTCCCAGGTAGCTTCCTCTTCCGTGTGGTTGCTCCACTGAATCTTGAGAAACTTGATGCTTCGGGTTCTGGTGGTTCGGAAAGCTTCTTCCAAAATACGGATGGGTACTTCTGGATAGGTAAGGTCATCGTTGATCTCTATGGTCCGGTGATCGATATTCTTGAATACTTCAGTCTTCTCCGGGACTTCGAGACACTTGCGAAGTAATGAGATATGGAACACATTGTGCACGGCTGACATCTCTTCGGGTAGTTCCAATTAATACGACACGTCTCCTCGACGGTTCAGAATCTTGAAGGGTCCGATATATCTGGGGGCTAACTTTCCTTTGAGTTGGAAATGCTGCATTCCCTTCAATGGCGACACTTCCAGATACACAAAATCTCCTATGTTGAAGGAGAGGTCTCGGCATCTCTTGTCGGCGTAACTCTTCTGTTGGGACTGGGCGGTCTTGAGGTGCTCATGAATCTTGTGAACCTTCTCTTCTGCTTCTCGTAGGATATCGGGTCCGAAAATCTGACTCTCTCCTACTTTCGACCAGTTCAAAGGGGTGCGACACTACCTTCCATACATGAATTCAAATGGGGCCATTTGCAGACTATCTTGATAACTGTTGTTGTAAGAAAATTCTGCGAACGGCAGATAGTCTTCCCACTTATATCCATATTCTAACACACAGGCTCTCAGCATATCTTCGATTATTTTATTTACTCGCTCCGTTTGTCCATCGGTCTGAGGGTGATAAGCGGTACTGAAATCTAGTCGGGTTCCTAAACCTTCTTGGACTTTCTTCCAGAAACTCGAGGTAAACTGAGTTCCTCGATCCGATACGATGTTCTTGGGGACTCCATGCAAACTAACAATTCTAGCGATGTATAACTCCGCTAGCTTCGATCTCTGATATGTGGTCTTGACGGGTAAGAAATGGGCAACTTTGGACAATCTGTCCACTGTGACCCAAATAGAGTCATTGCCCCTACTAGAAGTAGGCAATCCGGTGATAAAGTCCATTCCAATGGAATCCCATTTCCATTCCGGAATCTGTAATGGTTGCAACAATCCAGCGGGTCTTTGATGTCCTGCCTTGACTCGCTGACATATATCACACTTGGCGACATAGCTTCTGATTTCTCTCTTCATCTTATGCCACCAAAATTGCTCTATCAAATCTTGATACATCTTCGTTCCTCCGGGGTGGATAGAATAAATAGTATCATGAGCTTCCTTGAGAATAACTTCTTTCAACTCAGAATCTACTGGTACACAAAGGCGTCCTTTGTACCACAGAACTCCTTCTTCGTCCTCGGTGAATCCGGGTACTTTGCCTGTACCGATACGATGCTTGATTCCATCGATACTAGCATTTCCTTTCTCGCCTTTTTGATCTGGCTGATCAAAGTGGGTTAAATTTCTATGCTAGCCAAAAATCCTTCACTTACTAATTCTATTCGAAAATCTTCCATCTCTTTGTGCAAGCTTGGTTGCTCCTTCAAAATCTTGGAGTTCAAGCGGCACGACAATCTGCTAAGGGCATCTGCTACCACGTTGGTTTACCGGGGTGATAGTGAATGTCCAGATCATAATCCTTGATTAGCTCAATCCATCTTCTCTGCCTCATATTTAGCTCCTTCTGAGTGAATATATACTTCAGGCTCTTGTGATCCGAATAAATCTCACAACGATTTCCCATCAGGTAATGCCTCCATGTCTTCAGGGCTAGAACTACGACTGCGAGTTCGAGGTCATGGGTTGGGTAATTTTGCTCATGTTGTTTCAGTTGTCGAGATAGATAAGATATGAGTTTGCCTTCTTGCATTAGCACACATCCGAGGCCGATCTTGGATGCATCACAATACACGTCGAAGGGCTTCGTGATATCCGGCATGATTAAGATGGGGGCTGAAATCAATCTTCTCTTGAGTTCTTGAAAACTCGCTTCACATTTGTCGGTCCATTCAAACTTATTGTCCTTGTTCAGCAATTGGGTCATGGGTCTGGCGATACTCGAGAATCCTTCTACGAACTTGCGGTAGTATCCCGCCAATCCGAGAAATGCACGAACTTGGGTTTGAGTGGTTGGGGCTTGCCAATCTTCGACATCTTTCACCTTTGCAGGGTCAACGGCAATTCCTCCGGCTGATACAATGTGACCGAGGAATCCTACCTCCTGTAACCAGAATTCACATTTGCTAAACTTGGCATACAATTGATGCTCTCTAAGGGTTCCAAGAATGGTCCTTAGGTGTAGCTCATGTTCTTCTTCTGATTTGGAATAAACCAGAATGTCATTGATGAAAACAACGACAAACTTATCCAGGAAGTCCATAAAAATCTTATTCATGAGATTCATGAAATAAGCGGGGGAATTGGTTAATCCAAAAGACATGATGGTATACTCGTATAATCCATAACGGGTGGTAAAGGAAGTCTTGGGAATATCCTCTGCGCGAATCTTTAGTTGATGATAGCCAGTTCTAAGATCAATCTTAGAAAACAGTTTGGCACCGGTCAACTGATCAAACAAATCTTCTACCTTGGGCAAGGGGTACTTGTTCTTGATGGTGACATCATTCAACTTCCGATAATCCGTACACAAACGGTTACCTCCATCCTTCTTGTCCACGAATAAGACAGGTGATCTCCATGGTGACGCACTTGGTTGAATTAATCCAATTTCCAACATGGAATCCAGTTGCTTCTTCAGTTCTGCTAGTTTAGACGGGTTCATACTATAGGGTCTCTAGGCTATGTGTCCTGTTCCAGGGATTAGTTCAATGATAAACTCGATATCCCGATCTAGGAGCATACCGGGCAAAACATCTGGAAATACATCGGGGTATTCACAGACTATCCAGACTTGGTCAATGGTAGGTTGGGCTATACTCTTGTTGCACTTGAATTGACGAGGTAAGGTTTCAGATATATGCTCGACTGATATTCCGGCGGTACTGGTCATGGTGATGGATTTCTTGGCACAGTCAATCAATCATTTATGTTTCGACATCCAATCTATTCCTAGTACTACTTCCAAACCTTTAGTTCCGAGTACTATCAGATTAGCATAAAAATCTATGCCATGGATTCGGATAGGGACGACTTTGCAAATTTGCCTAGCTTTGGTGGTTGAACCGGGGATTTGAACAATCATAATATGCTTCAGTTTGGTTGGTTGAATCTTACTAGTGCATGCAAATTCTTCGGTGACAAATGAGTGCGATGCACCAGAATCAAACAACACTCAAGCAAGTACTGAATTAACAGAAAACATACCCAGCAAGACGTCTGGCGCTTCCTGAGCTTCTTCAGCATGCATGAGAAAAATATGGCCGTTGCGGTTGAGCGAGTTCCCTGGGGCAAACCATCTTCCTGGATGAACACGACGCTGCTGCTGAGCTGGGGCATTTGCATTGGGGGTTGCGGTATTCTTCTTGTTGGGGCACTCATTGGAGTAGTGCACCTTATTTCCACAATCATAACAAGTCACATGCGACTTGTCCTTTGCTGCAATAGGCACAACATTGCTTCCAGTCCTCGGGGCAGTGTTGGTGTTGACGGTAGCATTGTTGTTGTTGCTCTTGGGTGGGCACGGTTGAAATTGCTAGAGTTGCCGGGGTTGTCGTGATTTCCTCCGGGCCTAGGGTTTCCACGGTTGGGATAGGTCAGACGGTTCATCGCGTGTCTGTTGGTTCTCGGGGCAAATCCTGGAGATGGGTTGGGGCGATACTTTGGGGTCTGATGGGTTCCCGGTTGATGCATCATGCGACGCTTGCGATTCTCATTGGCTTGGTTGATCTTTCCTTCCATCTGGATGGCAGAGTCGACAAGGGCTTCAATATCAGCAAAGGGGATATTGACTAACACAGTCTGCATATCATCGTGCAGACCATTCAGGAATCTTTCCTTCTTCTTGGCTTCGGTGTCGATCTCATCCGGGGCATACCTAGCTAATGACAAGAATTTGTCACGGTATTCCACTACGGTCATCCTTCCTTGCTTCAGTTCTCTGAATTCATCTCTCATCCTCTTGATCAAACCTGGTGGCACATGGGTTCTGCTGAACTTGACCTCGAATTCCTCCCAGGTTATCATCTGTCCTCCGGTCATCGCACGAACGCTGTTCCACCATGCTCTGGCATATCTGGATAGATAGTGGGTGGCGAACAAAACTTTCTCGTTAGCTTCCACTCCGGCGACTTCTAGGTTATTTTGCATGGTTTGCAGCCAATCATCGGCATCTAGGGGCTCTTCCAACTTAGTGAAAACAGGTGGGTTGGTGTTCTAGAAATTCTTGATCTTAGATCCATGGTTGGTGTTTCCTTGCTTACTGTCTTTTGAAAAAATACACATATCTCTGTCAGGGAGTTTATTCAGACACCCAACATGCAAGACCATTTCTTTCTTCCTCTATCTCAGCAAGCTTATTTTGACTATCAGTGCCTAGAGCAAATTATCAGTGAGGGGATTTAGGGAGAAACAGACAATTGGAGCTACATTTGGGGAAGTGATTTTTTTCTCTGTTAAAAAGGCCTATTCATCCTTATCTGGGCATCTAACAGTTCAGCCTCATTCTCCTGGTTATGGATGTCTTCTTGCCAGCAAAAACACAAGTTCTTCTTTTGGCTTTTGCTCCTTGATAGACTAAACACCAGAAACCTTCTGAAGAGGAACATATTTTCTCTAACCTCATATAATTGTGTGTTTTCCGGTTGCATCAGTGAGGAAACCTTAAATCATTTATTTTGGGACTGGCCTTTTGCAAAAGCATGTTGGGATGACATCTGTCCTGTCAGAGATAATGATTTAACTCTCTTAGAGGCTTTGGCTGATATAAAGCACAGATTAAAAGTCCCCTTTGCAATGGAAATTATTATTCCGGGGGCTTGGGGCATCTGGATTTGCAGAAACAATGAAATCTTTAACAACAAGTGTGCTTCCCTTGATGCATGGAGGGCTATTGTTTCTCAAGAATTAAGATGGGTTCTGTTCAGAATCAAGAACAGGTACTTCTATGATCTCCAAGCCTTGATCAACAACAATTTTGGATTGGAGATAGTTAGCCTTGTACTGTTTTTCCCTCTCTGAGGTGGCCTTGGATTTGTAAATATTTACTTATGTAACTCATTATGATTTATAAAAATTGCAGTGGGGTTTTCCCCTACTGTTTTACCATCAAAAGAAACATTATAAGTAGAGCACACGTCTCTAGCAATAGTATTCAACCTATCAATTTTTTCACATAAGTGTTTCCCTTTTTGTGACAAATGGTGTTCCTTATAATAATACTTTTGTTCTTACGTGAACCTACCTTGCCAATAAGAACTAGTTTTAAAGAAACCATCCATTGATACAAAGTATGACCAAGCAAGGAAACAACAAACCAACAACTAGAGCAGGAACTAATTTTTTTGTGTTTTCGAATAAAGGAAGCAAACCAAACTAGACTAATTTTTTTTGAAGTTTTTGAAAAGAGGCAAACAAAACCAAGCAAAAGAAACTAAGCAAACTAAAAACAAAGTAAAGAGAAAGGAAGTGGAGGACTCCCCTTGTGAAGACGTCCTTAGCCTCCTCGGCAACAGCGCTAGAAAACTTGTTGGTGCTTGACGTGGAGCACTTCGTTGGAAACCCCAAGAGCAAGGTGTGATGAGCACAGCAGCAAGTCTTCCCTCAGTAGAGACCAAGGTTATCGAACTAGAAGGAGGAAGGAAACGTCACTCAGGTATTGCTAGCAACACGGAGACTTGCACAACACAAACTCAAGACTGTCCCAACGAATCAGTGAGGTTGTCAAGGTCACCGGTTTGCTATAACAAAGGATTAAACGAATGGTGTGGAATGTAATGGTTTGCAGCAAGTAAGAGTGGAAGATGTATCAGTGGTAAAGAATTGGACCGGGGTCCATAGTTCACTAGAGGTGCTCTCCTTAGATAAACAACATGGCATGAAGGGTAAACAAATTACAGCAGGGCAATTGACAGGAACTGAGCAAGGAATAACAATGCAATTACTAGTCATAAATATCTTATGCTATTCGATTGGGCAATACAACAAGATACATAGACCGCCATCCAACTCCATCTATGACTAGAAGTCCACCTTCAGGTTATCATCCGAACCCCCTCCAGTATTAAGTTGCAAGCAACAGACAACTGCATTAAGAAAAGTGTGTAAGGTAAACAGTCCACATCTTCCATGAACAAGTGACCGTTGTTTTCTCCCTAGTAGCAACATCACATCTACAACCGAAGAGATTTCTGTCACTTCCCTTGGAAACTAGAGGCATGAACCACTATTGAGCATAAATACTCCCTCTTGGAGTCACTAGCAACTACTTGGCCAAGATAGCTACTAACAATGGAGAGCATGCAAAATCACAAACAACACAGACATGATAGAATCATAAAGACAAAACCATTAATCAAACCAACATAATAATCTCAATATCCATCGGATCCCCACAAACACAACATGCACGTTTACAAATAGATTAGATCTTGATCATGAACGGAGCTCACAAGATCTATACATGAAAGCGCAAAGGAGGAGATACAACCATCTAGCTACTACAAGTACCCATAGTCCCAGGTGGAACTACTCACGCATCATACTGGAGAGAAGGCCTCCGGGATGATCTCCCCTCCGGCAGGGTGCCAGGAAGAATTTCAGATCCCCTCGATCTAGGGACGATGGTGGCGGCGGCTACAGACGGTTTCGTGGAGATTTGATCAGGTTCTTAGGGTTTCTGCATCGGGGGCTTCTTATAAGCAAAGGGGGAGGCCGAGGAGGCGGCCGGAGGGGCCACACCCCTCCCAGGCACGGGCCTACCCCTGGCCGCGCCTAGGGGGTCTTGCTGCCCTGGCTGGCTTCTTCGTGTTCCCTTTGGACTTCTTGTTCCCCACGGAAAGTAATTGACTTTGACATTTGTCCCGTCCAATTACGAGAATATTTCTTTACTAACTTTTCTAGAACCAAAAACAGCAGAAAACAGGCAACTAGCACTGTGGCAACTTGTTAATAGGTTAGTACCAGAAAACATGTAAAAAAACACCTCAAAGTGTAGACAAAGCAAAGAAAAGTAGATACTAAACAAGCATGGAGGATCAAAAATTATAGATACGTTTCCGACGTATCAGGCACTGTGGCAACTTGTTAATAGGTTAGTACCAGAAAACATATTAAAAGCACCTCAAAGTGTGGACAAAGCAAAGCAAAGTATATACTAAACAAGCATGGAACATCAAAACATATAGATACGTTTCCAACGTATCAGAGAAGGACTCCTTATATAGGGTGGCGTCGGGCCTCTTACCCTAAACAATAGGCGGGAAGGGTTACCATAGTGCCATTCGTCGAGGGCCCAGTCCATGAGATTGCTTTACGTGGAGAGGGTCTACCCTGCCTCCCGGCCTCAGTCCTACTCTGAGCTTATGTCACCCTGACATCTTGGTGCGCCTCCTTTTGTCTTGGTGTGCCAAAGCGGGGGAGCTGTCCATCCGGTTGGGCCCTGCAAGCCCCGCCTTTACTAGGCTCCTGATTCGGCGACTGCTTTAGGGCGGCATCCAATGCCACCTTTGAACTTGTCGTATTTCCTTGAGAGACGTGGATAGTCACGTCGGGGAGATATTTCTAATCTGAACCCTACCGAGGGGAGCGACCCGTCTCAGCTTTTCCTCACCCTGGCCTCCCGAGGTAGTCTTGCGCGGCGATCCTTATGAGAGGGCCACCTGCCCCCTCGTGAGGCCTGACTAGCCATCGGGGTACAAGCCAGTCATGGACGGATCAGGGTACCCCCTGTGCCAGGTATCTTACACTCGTTGCACATGCCTGTGGAGGTTATATGCTTGGAGCTATAATTCTTCAGAGCCATTCATGGGATAATACATCTCCTCGCGACTCGCTGAGGCCTGTTGTGGGGATTGATGCACCATCAACCTCGTCATCGAAAACTTCCGCTAGCTCAATCAACGAGGTTATGTTTCATTACCTCACCCATTCTATGGATCTTGGTTATGCGCTAGAATTTTCCGTAGCGTGTTCCCCAACAATGGTTTCAGAGCGGTCTAAGCGTAGGCACAAGTATGGAGAGAGGAATCATTGAATTATGGCATTGTTAATGCCATTCTTGCTACCCAATTGTTGCAATTTGGATCTTGGGGCATTGTGTGATTAGTGGCCCGAGCCAACTTTACGATCTTTGGATTGAGACTGGTTTGTGAAGTGTACTTCGGGTACACAAAGCAACTTTGTCGGGTGCCTGTTTTCTACAATAGTCGAGAGAAATTTTGCATATTGGGATTTTGTGAATTTAGGGAAGTTCACATGGGGTCACGCATATTAACGAAGTCTAGTGATGTTATTATACTATTTATAGTGCAATGGGGACACACCCCAAATAAGTGAAAAAGCAAGTCGATCGATGATGATGCTTACTTACCATGTAGGTAATGAACAGATCTCTATGTAACCATAGAGCCCTGTAAGTTAGCAAAGCGTGTTAGAGGTGTCTAACTTGTTTTTGCAGGAAAGTGATGTGGTACAGCAGTGTGATGTATGGGATGTATTATGTTGTAACCTCGTAGGTCATGAGTGGCAGGAGCTACAATGATTGTCATATTATTATTGTAATAGCCATACTTGTTTTTACTTTATTATCTAGAGTAGTAATAGTTGTAAAAGCAAGGATTGGCGATGACAATCAAGCAACGATGGACCTCAATGCTATTCCCAAGGCACGTGGAGGAGTAGATGACGCCGGAAGACATTGTTGATGGAGATCATTGATGCAAAGTGCTATACCATATCACTATATGAATTGCATGTGATGTTAATCCATTTATGCACTTTATTTGTTGCGTGGTAGTCGTAATAAATAGGGTGATCTCTCACTTAAAATTATCAACTAATGATGTGTTCCCCCTAATTTAGGAACCACGTGTAACATCCCATGATTTATAATTTGGACTTCAATTTTTTTTGCATTTGCATGTTATTCTCAAGAAGTGCATCCAAGTAAAATTTGAATTAAAAAACCTATGTTCTAATTCCATTCAATCTTACTAATGTTCCTATAAGGGATTATTAAGAGTTTTGAAAATCCAACATGTTAAAATACCCAAAAGGTTGCAATAATACTCCTGAGATGATGTGCTGGATTTTACAAAAATTAAGAAACAAAAATAATGTGTTTTGGAGTTAATATGAAAATGCTATGATCAAAATGAAAACAAATGGATAAATAAAATAAAGGACCTAACTTAACGGGCCAACCGCAACCAGTCCGATTCTACATAACAGTTGTGACCTTGGATTAATAAAGATCCTAAGTCCCTATGATTTACATGCTACTCCCTAGATCAATAGCTAGCACTCATTGTCCATGAATATCATATAAAAATCAAGTCATTATTATACGAATAATCCAGAGTATAAGATTATTACAACTTTTCTTAGCTTATAGCTAGCTCAAATAACTAGCAAAAAAATAAATAAACTTGAGTCCATCAACGCCCCAGGCTAGGTCAATACTTTGAATCTTCGGATTCTGCACATAAAACATATAGCCAGCATGATTGGTCAATACTTTGAATGTATTGGCAAATTACACCAAGGAAAGAATATGACTAACTCTACTTGCATGGCTAGGAGTAGGATTTGGGGGTTCATTTGCATAAAGCCAATTTTCTCTACATAGGAAGAGAAGAGGAAGAGGAAGAGTTTTATCCTACTTTGTAAACATTTGATAAGTAATATAGGGTCAAATAGAACACGATGGTATTATGCACCAAGTGTCCAAACAACCTAACACTTGGATATTACACACAAAGTGGCACTTGGATATTTGATAAGTGCATATTTGGATCATGTTTTAGATTATTATTTTGCATTGTAGTGGTAGGATCTTGGTATTTTACGGCATTCACGTGCACTTTTTATGTTTATTTTCACCAGGATCAGATCATATCATGGATTCAATGAACACAATTATTGGACCAGTTATATTAGAGTGAAAAGGAGCCAAAAACTAAGTAAATTGCTTATTTTGGAAATATAAATAACACCAGAAGAAAGCCCGGAGAAATTGGAGGATACAGAAGGGTTAACAACAAACTATACGGCAGGAAGAAATATTCCGACCATATAGTTCCCGCCGTATAGTTGGCGCCGACATCACCTCCTCAAATAGTTTCACCCCGTGCAACTGGATCAGAGAGGCGACATAAAAAACACCCAGAAATCACCGAAACCTAACCTCCGGAAGGCATCTGGTGGGGGAATTCATCCACCGGGGATCCATCTTCGCTCTGTGCAGATCCAGGAGGCTAAGGCACCGATCTTCATCATCAACCGCTACATCCCCACCATCTCCATGCATCCCATCTACATTTTGTCTAGATCTTGTTGTAATTTCCATACTCATTGTGGATTTATAAAAGTACTATTCATCTATGATAGATTCCATTACTTTTTCCATGATGTTGATTGCCCCCATGTCTGAGTAGACCATTAGTTCTTGGGGAGATGGAGAAATCCTAGCATGAGATTGAAATAAGATAAAGTTTATTATGATATTCATCGCTATGACCATGTGTTACATTGTCTACATCTTGATGTTGGGAGAAGTCGACCTCTCAATATTTGCCTCTTGTGGGGACTTGATGGAGGGAACTACTTGTTGGTAGACAGAGGAATGTTAGCACTTACAGTGACTACAAAGCTATTGGCACCCCTTACGTATCAACTTGGGAATCGAGAAAACTCACGAAGCACTATCCATGCCATGGGATTATGTCTCTTAATAGCGCAGTAATTCGACTGATGTTGATTGTTGTATGTTATGGTTATGAGGATAATTTTAGCAGTTGTTTCTGTCTCATTGTCAAAATACGGAGTTCCTTCCACACATACATAGTTGAGAATATTCATGATAATAATCTTTACCATAGCCCTTTATAATGCTAGTGGCATATCCGCTAATCCCTGAGAACACCTTTTCCGACTGAAGTTTCAAATCTCTTTTACGTACGCGATACTTATTTTCTGTATTCAGTTTTGTTTACTTTACTCTTTGTTCTCTTATACCAAAAACCCCAAAACACCCTTTTTACATAATACTCGCATTTTATCTTGTCACTTAGAACTTTATTTAGAATTTCTATTTTTAGTATTTATTTGAAGAATTCTTAGACTTCAGACTCCTGCTCCCTGTGGGATCTATATCTTTATTTCGAACTAGCTACAAACGATCTATGCACTTACAGTCATCAAGCTATTTTCTGCCGCAATCGCCAGGGAGCTAAGCGCTATAGGTCTTTTAGTTTTTTCTTATTTACTTTAGTTTCGTTAAGTTTTGTTTTGAGTTAGAGGTTTCTACAAACATGATGGAGTTTAAGCATATGACTAGTGCTAACCCACTCAGCCACTTTGGGAAGCCCTATGATATTTATAAAGGAGACAACTCCAATAAGAAGACAAGGGTGCTTGAAATAAATCCTCTACTACTTGGTATTTTACACGAGAAACAATTTACTGGAGATGAAGAAGATCCTTATCCATATGAGCATATTGTATGTTTCAAAGATATATGTGGCACATTCCAATTAATGGGGTATACCGCCGATGAGGTAAGGGTTAAACTTTTTAGTCAAACTTTGCCAAGTACAGTTATCTCATGGTATAGATCTCTACCCTCAGAAGCCACTTCGGATAATTTAGCTTGTGAATTTCTATCCAAATATTATCCATTATCAAAATCCTTTGGGATCGGGCATCTTATAATGACTTGGAGGAGCCGTCCTAATGAAGGACTAGTAAGAGATTATATAATATTTAAAGATTTACTTAGTTAATGTCCTCGTCATGATTTGCCTGAATGGTATTTATTGCATATCTTTTATGGCGGTTTAATTGAACCTAATAAAATTAAACTAGACTCTTGCGTGGGAGGAGCTTTTATGGATTTACCTATAACTAAACCTTGGGCTTTACTTAATAGAATTCGCGATCATATAATTTCATGGAATTTTGGTCTAGGAAGTGAGGGAGGCATAGAAATAGATTATGAATGTATTCATGACTATAATAAAAAGGGCCATGTTAATGAATTATCTAAAGAGATTTATTTAGATTCAGATCTTGTGTTGCGAGTTGTTAAAGCTTTTACAGAACACATCAAAGCTCCAGAAGAGGGCGGCCAAGTATGATCCACCACACAAACGTGAGAAGAAAAGAGAAGTTAAAACAACATTGGCCTACCTAGAACCAATGTATGAGATACCTTACCCTAATACTACACAGGAACATATTTTGGAATAAGAGTAGGTCAAGGCAATACAGGAGGAGAAAGAAGAGGAAAGAGTGCCAATAATTGAGGAACATCTAGATGAAACCAAACATGAAGAGGTAACCAAGGAAGAAATTATGGCTATTGATGCACATTGAACATAGTTGAACTTGATGAAGAGACTTATATATTGGTTGAAGGTAAAACCAAGGTAAAAGATGTGGGTAAGCCTATTCTTCCCTGCATATTTAAAGAAACCTGGCATTACAGTTTATGTGATCTTGGCACCTAAGTTAATGTTATATCTTATGATTTTTATTTAGAAATAAAAGAAGAGATAGAATGTAGTGACCTCAGATCGATAAAGATCCTAAGCCCTGTGATTAACATGCTAGTCCCCGGATCATTAGCTAGCACTCACAGTAGATGAAATATCATGTAAAACACAAGTCTTTATTACATGAATCGAATAATCCAGAGTTTACATTATTACAACAGAAGAAAAATGTACACAACTTGGAGTCCCATCAATGCCACATGCTAGTTGACTGAAGACCCATGATCTTACCACACCTTTCAACGATCTCCAGATTCTGCTCATGAAACGTGCAACCAAATGAGTTGGTCAATACTTTGAATGTATTGGTAAATTACACCATGAATAAAAAGACTTGGGTATCTCTACAAGCATAGGCTGACAAAAGTCTTGAGATTTATTTGCATAAAACCAATTTTCATAAGTCAAGAAGAAGACAGAGAAAAATCTTTTATCCTACATTGTAAACATTTGATAAGTAAAATATGGTCAAGTAGCTCGCACTGGATTTCATCAGGATACCATCTCTCAACCTAACACATGGAGTACACCATGCAATTCACAATCCCACCTATGGACGATTCCATGGCCATAGGGTTTTAGAACAGTTTTTTTAGAAAAGAGAGAGGAAATCCTTCAGAGGTCCCATCCTTGAGATGCTCAAAGTTGTTCTTTTCCATGAACATGGCTGTTTGATCTGGTTGATACTCTCAAGAGTTTGTACACTTTACCCACAATCCACGATCAAGTCCTTTTACAAACAAGACCATGGCGAAGCTTTCCCTTAGTATCCCCTCTACCCGGTTTCATGGGATCCAAAACTGTGGTACTCAGGTGAGGTTTCCCACTAAGTACTAGGCCTAGACAGAGCCCATATGTATTGTGGTTCCACTGGAAGATTCTGAATTCTGAATCATGGAAGACTTCTTTGATCCTATGCGGTGGAGGGCACAATCAAATCCAATCCAGGTTATATCCCCTACTAGTCGATCCAGACGTACCACTTCTGTCAACATCCGGATTTTTAATCCCAGATGCCTGTTATGCCATACATCGCAATCGCAGGATTACCATTTTTGCGAGACATAACAGATTTGGATATCACAGTACATCATCCATTACAAACCATACATAAGGTCTTACACAAATAAGGATCTCATGATCAAGTTCTTAATACAACTCAAGCAGCGGAATAACGTAATAATAAAGGTAGCATAGGCGAAGCTCCATCTTCGGGGTCACTTGCAATGCTGACGATGGGAGATGATCCTAGTTGTCGTAACCTTCAGGGGTCCTTTGTCCTGGTACTCCTCCTCATAGTATGGCCACAGGAATAGCCAGGGATAAAGCCATGAGTACTCTTGAAGTACTCGCAAACTAATACTAACAAGTGAAGGGGGTTTTTGTAGTAGGACACTAAGCTCTAGGGTTGTTTTGCAAAAAGCCAGATTTACCTCTACTAAGTTCAGAAGCAAGAAAAGCTAGTTGAAATTTTATAACACCTAAGTGGGAACTTGAATTTCATATCACAACTCTGTTGTGGTCAAGTCAAATTCTCAATTCATTTCATAAGTCATTTTGAAAACATCTGACGGGGGAACAGTATGGCCACTCCAACTGTCCATAAACACGGACGCGGCTATTCGAATAGTTTGACACTCTGAAGAGATTGTACACTTTCACCACAACATTCGATACATCCATCAGGAACAAATCCCGAATTCACCATACTCAGTATGCGGATAATCAATCCTAACCTTTCAATTACACGCCCTAGTATAGGCACCTCTCCTGTGAGTTTGGCCTCCCAACCATGACCAACTGTCATCTTGGGTACTGCATAGGTGGACAATCTTCACAAGGTAGCCTCAGCTCAGACCTTGGCCATGAGGGAACCCATACTAAGGTATATAAGTTTCCAGTCAAGCCCTACCCAATTTTCGGGTATTGTGCTTGTACGGTAAAATTGGACTGGTATCGCATCTAGACAACCATCAGTTTTATAAAGGGCTAAGGCTCATGCCTCAACATTTTCATCATCAAAATCATATGGTGTTCGGAAATACATGTCAAAACATCTCAGTAGAATGACTCATCATTCTAACGTTTTCATAACCATTTTCACCAAGTATTCCCATCTAAAGTTGATCAAGTTTTATGCTTAGCACTAGCATCTACAAGTGTGGTAAGTACTAATGAGGGGTGGTAAACAAGTGGTGATTAATTAAGTTCAATCTCATGCCTTAGGATGACATCAATATTATCTGGCTTAGGACAAATTTAATGCTCTTTATGCAACCTTCAATTATCTTCCTAGAATCTACAAGTCACTTAAGTAAACTCTAGAGAAAGCGTTGATAAAGTAATAAAGTAATAAGCTTGCAAGTAAAACTAGGATTGGGTATCATCAAATGTGTCTAACCAAGCATGCTTAGTGCATTGCATAGGTTATCTAACTTTCATAATTGCAAGTGTTAGCTTGCCTTGTGCAGAGCAGTGGTTGAAGTTCTCCTCGGCTTATTCTTCATAGTATCCTCCTTCCTCCTCGTATCCTTGGTCGGTACTAGCGTCTATAAATAAATACGAGGTACACAATCACCAAACAATACTTAACTATTTTAAATCATCACACAAAGCTTCTTGGGTTCCCACGGTTGGGATAGGTAGGACGGTTCATCGGGGGTCTGTTGGTTCTCGGGGCAAATCCTGGAGATGGGTTAGGGCGATACTTTGGGGTATGATGAGTTCCTGGCTGATGCATCATGCGGCGCTTGCGGTTCTCATTGGCTTGGTTGATATGTCCTTCCATCTGGATGGCAGAGTCGACAAGGGCTTCAATATCAGCAAAGGGGATATTGACCAACACCGTCCGCATCTCATCGTGTAGACCATTCAGGAATCTTTCTTTCTTCTTGGCTTCAATGTCGATCTCATCCGGGGCATACCTAGCTAATGACAAGAATTTGTCACGGTATTCCACTATGGTCATCCTTCCTTGCTTCAGTTCTCTGAACTCATCTCTCATTCTCTTGATCAAAACCGGTGTCACATGGGTTCTGCTAAACTTGACCTTGAATTCCTCCCAGGTCATCATCTGTCCTCCGGTCATTGCACGAACACTGTCGCCACCATGCTCTTGCATCTCCGGCTAGATAGTTGGAGGCGAACAGAACATTCTCGTTAGCTTCCACTCCGACGACTTCTAGGTTGTTTTCCATGGTTTGCAGCCAATCATCTGCATCTAAGGGCTCTTCGGACTTGGTGAAAACAGGTGGGTTGGTATTCTGGAAATTCTTGAGCTTAGATCCATGGTTGTCCTGATTTCCTTGGCCTTGATTATTGTGGGCCAGATGAGCTATCTGCTGAAGGGTGGCTAGGTTGGCTTGACGTTCTGCTCTTTCATCTTCACGGTCAAAAACCAAGATTTGCAGGATCTATAACATCGGGTCCGGGGATGAACCACTTCCTCCGCGTGGCATCTGAAGATTGAGGTAGATCGTGAGAATAGTGGGAAATTTCTAAGGTTCAGGGACTTCGAAAAGTTTTTAAAGTTTGACTCGGATTTTTTTGCAACTTGCTTTTCATTCATTCATTCATAGCACACGATACAAACACACACCACAAAACAAGAAAAACTGATGGTTTTAAGAACCATACTGGAAACTACGATACAGTGGTACCGAATACAACTCACTACGCTAGTGCTCAAGTGCTACTACTCATCGAAGTCGGTGTAGTCGTCGTCCTCATCATCCTCTTCGTCATCGATGAAGGCGAAATCATCCTCATCGGTGAAGAAGTCCATAGCCTGATCCTCCAGAAAATCATCGTCATCGCTGAGATAGGAGTAGGGGTCTCCACGAAGATCTTCTCCGGCCTTCTCTCTTTCCTCCAACTGCATGTCTCTCTCGTGGATGGTCTCCTCCAAATCCGAGATACGGTGGCGAAGAAGGGCAATGATGCGCTCCTTCTTGTCAAGGTGACGGCAGCGAGACTTGCGATCCTTCGCTAGCATGGCGATGGTCTGATCCTTCATCTTGATGATGGCGGACTTGTGGTTGGAGTAGTCACGGCAATTATCCAATTCCTGCTCGCGATCATACATCATGAAGCTAAGGTGGTCCAACTGAGTCTTCAGCTCGTGGTGGTATGGGGATTCCAGTGGTTGTCCCATAGCATCACGCCTTGGACAAAACTCAAAGAGGGTACCCTTGATCTGGTTGATACTCTGCCCACACAGACGGGCAAGAGCTTCCTGCATGTCCCTGGCAAGTCCATCGAGCCAGTTATTTTCTCTTAAGGTGAATTGAATTCCCTCGGCAGTGGGGGGTTCAATCTTTCCTCAGAGACTTGCAACAATTAGCCACTACAGATCTTCTCCTCCTTGATCATTGAGGTGAGCTCCGAAGAACTCGGGGTGTGGACGCTCCAGAAGTTCTGAAAGCTGGTCCAAATCCCTCTCAAAGATGAGGTCTCCTCCATTCCCCAACTGATAAAATTTGCTGTACTTCACGTCCATCTATAAGAATATAGGATGAGTAAGTTAGTAGAGTGATCAAGTGTGTCAAATTTTAGGTATTTTGCAAGAGTTTTAGAGGAACATGAATTTTTATGAAAGAAACAAAGTGATAAGAATGGGAATAAGTTTTTGTAAATATTTGCTTCCTTTGGTTTTGGAACTAGGTTTTTGATTCAAACATCCAGTCTAACTAGGGTCTCCTATGGTCAGGATGGCTCTGATACCAACTTGTCAACACCTGGATTTTTAATCCCAGATGCCTGTTATGCCATACATCACAATCCCATGATTACCTTTCTTGTGAGACATAACGGAAATGGATACCACAGTACATCATCCATTACAAACCATACATAAGGTCTTACACAAATAAGGATATCATGATACAGTTCTTAATACAACTCAAGCAGCGGAATAACGTAATAATAAAGGTAGCATAGGCAAAGCTCCATCTTCGGGGTCACAGGCAATGCTGACGATGGGAGATGATCCTAGTTGTCGTAACCTTCATGGGGTCCTTCGTCCTAGTACTCCTCTTCATAGTCTGGCCATGGGAATAGCCAGGGACAAAGCCATGAGTACTCTTGAAGTACTCGCAAACTAATACTAACAAGTGAAGGGGGTTTTTGTAGTAGGACACTAAGCTCTAGGGTTGTTTTGCAAAAAGCCAGATTTACCTCTACTAAGTTCAGAAGCAAGAAAAGTTAGTTGAAATTTTATAACACCTAAGTGGGAACTTGAATTTCATATCACAACTCTGTTGTGGTCAAGTCAAATTCTCAATTCATTTCATAAGTCATTTTGAAAACATCTGACGGGAGAACAGTATGGCCACTCCAACTGTCCATAAACGCGGACGTGTCTATTCGAATAGTTTGACACTCTGAAGAGATTGTACACTTTCACCACAACATTCGATACATCCATCAGGAACAAATCCTGAATTCACCATACTCAGTATGCGGATAATCAATCCTAACCTTTCAATTACACGCCCTAGTATAGGCACCTCTCCTGTGAGTTTGGCCACCCAACCATGACCAACTGTCATCTTGGGTACTGCATAGGTGGACAATCTTCACAAGGTAGCCTCAGCTCAGACCTTGGCCGTGAGGGAACCCATACTAACACTACTAGGAAAACGGCTATAGGTAATCCACACTTCTGTGGCGCACTTGCTAGTGGTGCCCCACGGATAAAATAGCCGTGGCGCACTGCCCACAGGTGCCCTACGGCTAACTGCCGTAAGCGTGGCGCACATGAGGGTGGTGCGCCACAGCTATGTGTGGTCCAGGGCACATGTGGCCGCAGCACACATACCCGTAGCGCACTAGGTCAAGGTGCGCTACGGATGTGAATCTTAGCCGTAGCGCACCCTGACCTAGTGAGCTACGGGCATGTGTGCTGCAGCAGCTGGTCAACTTAGCCATAGGGCAATATGTCCTAGTACCCTACGGCTAAGTGGCCTACACCAAACTCCACCCCCCTGGATCACCTTTTGAGGCTTTGCAAAAAAAATGATAAACACTTCAAAAAATAAAATAATTTCATATGTAGATAGGTAATGTGGTATAGTTTGTAGGAAAATTAACAAACAATAATTTCGACTTTTTCTGCAAAAAAAGTCATGCCACGGTAAAATGGCCGTAACTTTTGCATACGATGTCGAAAAAAATCGTATAATATACCAAAATGACGAGAACGAGATTTCGCATCCGCTCGGAACCACCTCCGGTCGTTTAGTGATTATTTAGATTTTCAAAATTCGAAAAGAGTAAAAATTTACGATAAAAAAACCGTTTTTTCCTGCAGAAAAAAATATAGATGGCAACTTACCCGTAGTGCACCACCACCTAGTGCGCTACGAGTAAGTTGGGCGGGATTCAAAATTTGAATCCCCACCCCGCCCACCTATCCCTCTTCCCTCCCTCTTCTCCTTTTCATTCTCCTCCCTCCTCCTTTTCCTTCTCTCTTCTTCCCTCCGTTTCCTTCTCTCTTCTCCTTCTCCTCCTCCTTTTCCTTCTCCTTCCCTTGCATTGACGACGGCGACGGTGGCCTTTCTCCTCCTCCTTGCTCCAGCATCTTCCTCTCCTTGCAGTGACGATGGCGACGGCGACAGCGACCTTCTCCTCCTCCTTGAAGTCACGACGGCGACGACCTCCTTCTCCTTGCGGCCTCCTCCTCCTTGTAGTCACGACGAGCGACGAGGAGCACCGACGACCGCCGACGACCTCCTTCTCCTTGCGGCGACCTCCTCCCTTCTCCAGCCACACCTCCTTCTCCCTCTCTTCCTCGATGCCGGTGAGGAGTAGCACGGCCACGGCCTCCCGCACCTCCCTACAGTGGTAGATCGTGGCCACGGCCACCATGCTCCAGCGAGGCGACACGACGGCGGCGATGCAGACCCGATTGCTTTTGCAATTCAAAACGAGGGTGTTTTTTGCATTATTTTTGTTTTTTTGCAAAAAGCGTCCGTGGCGCACCTGTACCCCTATCTGTGGCGCACCTAGTAGTGCGCCACGCATATCCCCATATAACCGTAGCGCATCAGGGTAGTGCACTACGGGCAGTTTTTAGCCGCAGCGTACGCTTAGTGGCGCACCACTAGTGCGCCACGGATGGGCTTTTTAGGTGCGCCACGAACAGCCCTTTTCCTAGTAGTGTAAGGTATATAAGTTTCCAGTCAGGCCCTACCCAATTTTCGCGTATTGTGGTTGTACGGTAAAATTGGAATGGTATCGCATCCAGACAACCATCAGTTTTATAAAGGGCTAAGGCTCATGCCTCAACATTTTCATCATCAAAATCATCTGGTGTTCGGAAACACATGTCAAAACATCTCAGTAGAATGACTCGTCATTGTAAGGGTTTCATAACCATTTTCACCAAGTATTCCCATCTAAAGTTGATCAAGTTTTATGCTTAGCACTAGCATCTACAAGTGTGGTAAGTACTAATGAGGGGTGGTAAACAAGTGGTGATTAATTAAGTTTAATCTCATGCCTTAGGATGACATCAATATTATCTGGCTTAGGACAAATTTAATGCTCTTTATGCAACCTTCAATTATCTTCCTAGAATATACAAGTCACTTAAGTAAACTGTAGAGAAAGCGTTGATAAATAATTAAAGTAATAAGCTTTCAAGTAAAACTAGGATTGGGTATCATCAAATGTGTCTAACCAAGCATGCTTAGTGCATTGCATAGGTTATCTAACTTTCATAATTGCAAGTGTTAGCTTGCCTTGTGCAGAGCAGTGGTTGAAGTTCTCCTCGGCTTCTTCTTCGTAGTATCCTCCTTCCTCCTCGTATCCTTGGTTGATACTAGCGTCTATAAATAAATACGAGGTACACAATGACCAAACAATACTTAACTATTTTCAATCATCACACAAAGCGCCTTGGGTTTCCACGGTTGGGATAGGTAGGACGGTTCATCGGGGGTCTGTTGGTTCTCGGGGCAAATCCTGGAGATGGGTTAGGGCGATACTTTGGGGTATGATGAGTTCCTGGCTGATGCATCATGCGGCTCTTGCAGTTCTCATTGGCTTGGTTGATCTGTCCTTCCATCTGGATGGCAGAGTCGACAAGGGCTTCAATATCAGCAAAGGGGATATTGACCAACACCGTCCGCATCTCATCGTGTAGACCATTCAGGAATCTTTCTTTCTTCTTGGCTTCAATGTCGATCTCATCCGGGGCATACCTAGCTAATGACAAGAATTTGTCACGGTATTCCACTATGGTCATCCTTCCTTGCTTCAGTTCTCTCAACTCATCTCTCATTCTCTTGATCAAACCCGGTGGCACATGGGTTCTGCTGAACTTGACCTTGAATTCCTCCCAGGTCATCATCTGTCCTCCGGTCATTGCACGAACACTGTTCCACCATGCTCTTGCATCTCCGGCTAGATAGTTGGTGGCGAACAGAACTTTCTCATTAGCTTCCACTCCGACGACTTCTAGGTTGTTGTCCATGGTTTGCAGCCAATCATCTGCATCTAGGGGCTCTTCGGACTTGGTGAAAATAGGTGGGTTGGTATTCTGGAAATTCTTGAGCTTAGATCCATGGTTGTCCTGATTTCCTTGGCCTTGATTATTGTGGGCCAGATGAGCTATCTGCTGAAGGGTGGCTAGGTTGGCTTGACGTTCTGCTCTTTCATCTTCACAGTAAAAAACCAAGATTTGCAGGATCTGTAACATCGGGTCCGTGGATGAACCACTTCCTCCGCGTGGCATCTGAAGATTGAGGTAGATCGTGAGAATAGTGGGAAATTTCTAAGGTTCGGGGACTTTGAAAAGTTTTTAAAGTTTGACTCGGATTTTTTTGCAACTTGCTTTTCATTCATTCATTCATAGCACACGATACAAACACACACCACAAAACAAGAAAAACTGATGGTTTTAAGAACCATACTGGAAACTACGATACAGTGGTACCGAATACAACTCACTACGCTAGTGCTCAAGTGCTACTACTCATCGAAGTCGGTGTAGTCGTCGTCCTCATCATCCTCTTCGTCATCGATGAAGGCGAAATCATCCTCATCGGTGAAGAAGTCCATAGCCTGATCCTCCAGAAAATCATCGTCATTGCTGAGATAGGAGTAGGGGTCTCCACGAAGATCTTCTCCGACCTTCTCTCTTTCCTCCAACTGCATGTCTCTCTCGTGGATGGTCTCCTCCAAATCCGAGATACGGTGGCGAAGAAGGGCAATGATGCGCTCCTTCTTGTCAAGCTGACGGCAGCGAGACTTGCGATCCTTCTCTAGCATGGCGATGGTCTGATCCTTCATCTTGATGATGGCGGACTTGTGGTTGGAGTAGTCACGACAATTATCCAATTCCTGCTGACGATCATACATCATGAAGCTAAGGTGTTCCAACTGAGTCTTCAACTTGTGGTGGTATGGGGATTCAGTGGTTGTCCCATAGCATCACGCCTTGGACAAAACTCAAAGCGGGTACCCTTGATCTGGTTGATACTCTGCCCACACAGACGGGCAAGAGCTTCCTGCATGGCCCTGGCAAGTCCATCGAGCCAGTTATTTTCTCTTAAGGTGAATTGAATTCCCTCGGCAGTGGGGGGTTCAATCTTTCCTCAGAGACTTGCAACAATTAGCCACTACAGATCTTCTCCTCCTTGATTATTGAGCTGAGCTCCGAAGAACTCGGGGTGTGGACGCTCCAGAAGTTCCGAAAGCTGGTCCAAATCCCGCTCAAAGATGAGGTCTCCTCCATTCCCCAACTGATCAAATTTGCTGTACTTCACGTCCATCTATAAGAATATAGGATGAGTAAGTTAGTAGAGTGATCAAGTGTGTCAAATTTTAGGTATTTTGCAAGAGTTTTAGAGGAACATGAATTTTTATGAAAGAAACAAAGTGATAAGAATGGGAATAAGTTTTTATAAATATTTGCTTCCTTTGGTTTTGAAACTAAGTTTTTGATTCAAACGTCCAGTCTAACTAGGGTCTCCTATGGTCAGGATGGCTCTGATACCAACTTGTCAACACCCGGATTTTTAATCCCAGATGCCTCTTATGCCATACATCGCAATCCCAGGATTACCATTTTTGCGAGACATAACATATTTGGATATCACAGTACATCATCCATTACAAACCATACATAAGGTCTTACACAAATAAGGATATCATGATCCAGTTCTTAATACAACTCAAGCAGCGGAATAACGTAATAATAAAGGTAGCATAGGCGAAGCTCTATCTTCGGGGTCACAGGCAATGCTGGCGATGGGAGATGATCCTAGTTGTCGTAACCTTCATGGGGTCCTTCGTCCTGGTACTCCTCTTCATAGTCTAGCCACGGGAATAGCCAGGGACAAAGCCATGAGTACTCTTGAAGTACTCGCAAACTAATACTAACAAGTGAAGGGGGTTTTTGTAGTAGGACACTAAGCTCTAGGGTTGTTTTGCAAAAAGCCAGATTTACCTCTACTAAATTTAGAAGCAAGAAAAGTTAGTTGAAATTTTATAACACCTAAGTGGCAACTTGAATTTCATATCACAACTCTGTTGTGGTCAAGTCAAATTCTCAATTCATTTCATAAGTCATTTTGAAAACATCTGACGGGGGAACAGTATGGTCACTCCAACTGTCCATAAACGCGGACGTGGCTATTCGAATAGTTTGACACTCTGAAGAGATTGTACACTTTCACCACAACATTCGTTACATCCATCAGGAACAAATCCTGAATTCACCATACTCAGTATGCGGATAATCAATCCTAACCTTTCAATTACACGCCCTAGTATAGGCACCTCTCCTGTGAGTTTGGCCTCCCAACCATGACCAACTGTCATCTTGGGTACTGCACAGGTGGACAATCTTCACAAGGTAGCCTCAGCTCAGACCTTGGCCGTGAGGGAACCCATACTAACACTACTAGGAAAACGGCTATAGGTAATCCACACTTCTGTGGCGCACTTGCTAGTGGTGCCCCACGGGTAAAATAACCGTGGCGCACTGCCCACAGGTGCCCTACGGCTAAATGCCGTAAGCGTGGCGCACATGATGGTGGTGCGCCACGGCTATGTGTGGTCCAGGGCACATGTGGCCGCAGCACACATACCCGTAGCACACTAGGTCAAGGTGCGCTACGGATGTGAAACTTAGCCGTAGCGCACCCTGACCTAGTGCGCTACGGGCATGTGTGCTGCAGCAGCTGGTCAACTTAGCCGTAGGGCACTATGTCCTAGTGCCCTACGGCTAAGTGGCCTGCACCAAACTCCACCCCCTTGGATCGCCTTTTTAGGCTTTGCAAAAAAAAGAAAATGATAAACACTTCACAAAATAAAATAATTTAATATGTAGATAGGTAATGTGGTATAGTTTGTAGGAAAATTAACAAACAATAATTTCGACTTTTTCTGCAAAATGGCCGTAACTTTTGCATACGATATCGAAAAAAATCGTATAATATACCAAAATGACGAGAACGAGATTTCACATCCTCTCGCAAGTACCCCCGGTCGTTTAGCGATTATTTAGATTTTCAAAATTCGAAAAGAGTAAAAATTTACGTTAAAAAAACCGTTTTTTATTGCAAAAAAAATATAGAGGGCAACTTACCCGTAGCGCATCACCACCTAGTGCGCTACGAGTAAGTTGGGCGGGATTCAAAATTTGAATCCCCACCCCGCCCACCTACCCCTGTTCCCTCCCTCTTCTCCATTTCATTCTCCTCCCTCCTCCTTTTCCTTCTCTCTTCTCCCCTCCTTTTCCTTCTCTCTTCTCCTTCTCCTCCTCCTCCTTTTCCTTCTCCTTCCCTTGCATTGACGACAGCGACGGTGGACTTCTCCTCCTCCTTGCTCCGGCATCCTCCTCTCCTTGCAGTGACGATGGCGACGGCGACAGCGACCTTCTCCTCCTCCTTGAAGTCACGACGGCGACGACCTCCTTCTCCTTGCGGCCTCCTCCTCCTTGTAGTCACGACGAGCGATGACGAGCGCCGACGACCGCCGACGACCTTCTTCTCCTTGCGGCGACCTCCTCCCTTCTCCAGCCACACCTTCTTCTCCCTCTCTTCCTCGATGCCGGTGAGGAGTAGCACGGCCACGGCCTCCCGCACCTCCCTGCGGTGGTAGGTCGTGGCCACGACCACCATGCTCCAGCGAGGCGACACGACGGTGGCGATGCAGTCCCGATTGCTTTTGCAATTCAAAACGAGGGTGTTTTTTGCATTTTTTTTTGCAAAAAACATCCGTGGCGCACCTAGTATCCTCCTTCCTCCTCGTATCCTTGGTCGGTACTAGCGTCTATAAATAAATACGAGGTACAAAATCACCAAACAATACATAACTATTTTCCTTATTTATTTTAATTTGAGATTAAAGCATTTGCCTTATTTATTTTAATTTGAGTAAATTAATTTCTACTCATTGAAAAACTATTTAAGATTTAATATTCTCCAACTCAAACATGGGATCATGTTGACACATGTCATCACCACATATTTCAGTATATGAGAATGTGATTTAAAGTGGTGTCACAATATAATAAGGTTTAACCTTTTTATTTTAAATAATTAAAGTGACTAGAAATGCCTATGTGGCATTCTTTTATTACTTGAACATTATTTCTATAAGTAAACCCAAATGTTTTTATATATTCTGAAAGGTATGATCAAATATGATTTTTTATAGTTGGAATCAACTCAAAAGCTATTATGGTTGAAATTTGAAAAAAATTTGAATACAGAAAAGCTTCTGCCTTGTTATTTTTACCAAGGTTGATCTACAAACCCAAATGATTTGAATCCAACGGGCTTGGATTAAGCATTTCAGTACCTTTCTAAGAAAATTGGTTACATGCAATTTAGTTCACTGAATCGAGCTGGGTTGATTTTTGAAACTAGGTACAGAGCTATGTTTGAATAAAAATAGAAAAAGCTAAATTCAAATGGTTGGGTTAATGGGCCAGCCCAGTGTCACTCCGCAGCGTGGGGCTCAACTAACAGGGGGTCAGTGGCTCATAACACGCGAAGCGGTACGGGGCGATTTGGTTCGTTGGATTGGAAGTGAGATCAACTGTTGAGGGTCGTCGTCGACGATGAACATGTCACCGGCGAGCTCGAACCCTAGCGGCTCAGTGGGGGTGCATAGGGGGCATACCGAGGCTCCAGTGACGACGGCGAGGCGGGAAAACGATGAAGTCGACGACAGCAAACTCAGGGATGGTCGCGGCAGCTCCGGGGGTGGTCGAAATCAACGGCTCCCTTCTTCTCCAGAGGCGGCCTGCTCCGGCGCAATTCCGGCGAGCTGCTGCTCCTCGTGCTCTGGCTAAGGGGTGGAAGGATCATTAAGGTGAGGGTAGTGAGATGGTGTGAAGAAATCAAGCGGGGGTCGTCTCCTTTTATAGGCTCGACGGAGAGACCGAGAGGGATGGGCAGGCGACAGTGGCGACACGGCTATGGGTGGCTAGAGGCATGGCCGAGGTTGGCGATCGACAGGCAGTATCCTGGCGATGCTCTAGAGCTTAAATGCGCGTGTAGGGGCGGTGGAAATTGGTCGGGAACGTGCGATGCTCTGCGAGGCAGAGGCGGCAAACTCCACGGCGAGCAGTGGCTACGGGGTACGGGCGGTGAAACGAACATGTCTGGTGGTCTCCTGGGACAGTGGGGTGCATGCTAGCGGGCGGGGAGGGCTCGAGGTGGTCGGGTTGCGTGGGAACGGCGTGTGCTCTGCAGTGCGCGTCGGCATGGTCGACAGCGGTGCGGATGCAGCGTTCCTGGCGGTTCTGGTCACTGTCTTCGAGCTATGGCTGGTCGAGAGGGGGCGGTGAGGCATGGGCTGCATGCTAGAAAAGGTTGGCACAGCTAGTTCTTCTCCTAGCTTGTTGTCCACACTGGGGTGACATGGTGAGGCTCGGCCTTCTCACCATTGATGGCATTGGCAAGCGCATAGTGGTGCTAGTGGTTAGTTAAGGGTGCTAGATGATCTACTAAGGCTAGTGGTAACTAGAGAGGGAACAAGGTTGGCCCAAAACACTGCTCAACATAGTGTTATTGATTTTGTTGATTTGAATCTGTAACCTGTTTGATGAAATGGCCGCATGAACTTGAGTTTTGAATTTTGAAAAGATTTTTGGTGGGTGTGCTAGGCATGTGTTGAGGATTCTGTGGGTGCTTGGGTTTTGAAAATTGAACTTGTTTGAGTGGTTGTTGAAATAGTGGGATCTTCCCATATGAGATAGATTCAATTTTAAACTATCATTTAAACTAAGCATTTAAATGTTTTTGGATGGTCACAAAGTGGGCCTTGTTACCTTATTATGAGTACTATCAAGGGGTGAAAAGATCCATACATGTTTCTGTTAATTTCTGAAAGTTAGGGATAGCCAAAGTAGGCATGGGAGTTAATTTGGAAAAAATGACCATTCACTTCATTTGCTTATTTTGAGTTGTTTGTCTTTGTGAAAAGTTTGGGGATTGTTTAGATGATGTTTATTTCACCTAAGAATCATTTTACAAGCAAAGAAACACAGAACCATGGCAATTCAAAAGAATCCAAATTTTAATACACACATGAATGCTTTCATACTTTTAATTGGAAAAGTTTTTGTTAACCCTAATTTTGATGATTAGAGTTTGATGATCTAAGTTTAGTATTTTTGGGATTTTACAACTTCGACTAGAGAAAAACATAGTTTTATTTTGAAGTAGATTTGAGGGGAAAAACATGCGCTGATACACAGAGGTTTTATACTTAGAAAATTTTCTGCCTTTCGAACCCCCATCGGTTTTTTTTGCATATAAATAGCATAGCACAAGCATAATACTTAGAAAAATCATGAGAACCTAGTAGGAGTGGAAATATTCCTAAGTATAAATCTACTCATGGCATACTACAAAATAGCATACCACTTGTAAAATATTTCTCTTTTACTAAAACATCCTACACATGCATACTACTAGTTTGAGGATCAAAACATGCATAGTAGAAAACTGGGACAAGGATATGAACAATGGTGTAACTTGCCTTAATAGTTTTTGAAGTCGTTCAAACATTCATTGCAATTACAAACTGGTGCACTTGTTGCAATCTATCAATCAAATAATTGCATCCATAAGCAATCACACAATAACAATTAAATGCACAAATGCATGCATGCAGAAGTGTTTTAATGCAATAGAGTATTTGTTTTATTAATTGATTGCCATTAATGGGGTTTTTAGCAGATCCATTGCAAATAATGTTCTAATTATTGAATTAAATTTGGATCTTAATTTCAATACATAGAGGGAATTAATACGAACCAATAGAAATTGGATTCACCCTAATCGGAGGTGTAGATCTTTTCTTATGATTTATTTAGTATTTAATAGAGTTTAAATCGATTAAATATTTTTCATTGTCAAAAATTAGATCTAAAATCAGATCTATAAGCTATACGAGTTAGTGAATCTAGGGAAATATTATTCATAGTTTTGTGATCTATAAATAATTTACTATGAATTTGATACTCTAAAATATCATTAAAACTATTTAAATTATTACAGTAAATATATACCTTAAAGTTTAGATATAAACCCATATTATTGTTCTACGCAATTTTATGAATCCATAGATATATACCTTTTGGCCAAGTAGATCTTTTAATATGAATTTTCTAAAATCTATATATTTTCTGCAATTTCTAAATTGATTTTTATTAAAGTAGGTGAGCTAACGGCACGTGGAGTCTTCTGATTGGCTGAGCTAGATGACGCGGCACTGATGCAGACGCTGACTAAGCGTTGTGCCACACGGTGGGATTTCACTGGACGGTACCCCTTCGCCTTTACTTCTAATATACACCATTCACTCTAGATTGGGCGGACAGGAGAGGTGGCAGCTACTAAGAGTGGGCGGCGAGCGGCTGTTACAATGGCGAGGGCGGCGACACAGGTTAGATGGCGACTGTTCTGGTGGCTCCAGTGGTCATAGAAGATGGGGGAGGCGATCTATCGATGCAGAAGGCGATGGGGAATCTCCTAATAGCCTTGACGCTGACCTTCTCCTCCTCTAGCTCCAGCGGACGACAACTCCTTCTTCTCTGTTCCGATAGGCTCCGGCGAGCAATTGCCGATGACCCTCCGTGATTCGAAAGGAGAAAGTTAGATGAGAAGAAACGTTAGATCAAGGTGATTAAAATGGAAGGAAGATCTAGGCTCGGGGTGCTCGGGAAGGTCACCAACCTCGAGCTCCGACGCCGGACGACTCCGGCGAGATCAGAACTTGACGATACTGGGGGCTAGGGTTTGAAAAACTCGAAAACAACGGAGGTGCCGAAGCAGCGATATAAGAGGGGGGATTCTTGGAGTAGGGGCAAGGGACTCGGTCAAATCGGAAGAAATTGTTACCAGCACGGGAAGAACTCGTGAGGAATAGAGACTCTGGCTGGAGATGGCGGATGACAGGTGGGACCATGTCATCAGAGAGAGAGAGAGGGGGAAGCGAGGCCGCCTGCTGCTGGCCCAGTAGCAGGCCGCTGCAGCTGTTTGCGTGCTGCGCGCTAGGATGAGGTGAGCGGTGGGTAGCGGGCGCCTAGGTGGGCTGGGCCGTGGAACTAGGGTGGTTATTTCTTTTCTTTTTTCATATTCTGTTTTGTATTTCCCTCATAAGTTTTTCATATGAATTCCAAATGGACTCAAACTAGTTTCTAAAATTTTCTAAGTTTCACTAGTTCATTGTACAATCATTTTTTACCTTTTTTACTTAGTAAAAATAGTGTTCTTACAAATCCATTTATATTTTCTTATAGGAACATCTTGCAAAACTACACACTTTGCTATAGGGATTTTGTATTCATGTTTTGAGTGGATGCAATGCAATGCTCATGAAACATGCTAATGCAAAGATTTTTTTTGAAGTCCCAACTTTTAAGTCTTGGGATGTTAAAGACTACCACCTTTAAAAGGAATCGCGTCCTCGAGATTCGAGAAGGCTAGAAAGAAATAGGTTCTGGATATACCAGGGTGCTACCACCCTTAAAAGAATGTCTTTGATGAATCCTCTAGACTTATCCCCACTTATAAATTTGAGGCCTTATCATTGATTACCTTGGGGCGATGAGTCGTAAACTTTGTCCACGAAGACATGATTCACCATGGCCTTGACGAAAGGATTTGGTTTCTTCCCATTTCCATTACCATTCCCATTGTCGTATCCATTTCCACTGCCACTTCTATTTCCATTTGCATGGCCATTTCCATTGCCATTTCTATTCTTCCGCTTCTGAGGACAATCAGTAGAATAATGCCCATTTTTGCCACACATGTAGCATGTCACCTGACTTAGATCCTTCTGGTGATTATCACTATTGCAATTGTAGTGATTATGGCCATTATGATTGTGACCATTGTGATTGTGGGGTGGTGGCAAGGAAGTGCGCTGCTTTTGGTATGGAGCATGATTATACTTGTGCGATGTAGATTTCCTCTTGTGATCATCGATGCTCTTCTTTTTAGCTTCAACCACAACTTCCCTATCCAGGAGTTCTTGGTAGTTATCGAACTTGTGAGCCACAAGCTGGATAGATATCTCGTCATTAAGTCCCCTTAAGAACTCCTCCTGCCTCTTGGCATCAGTGGAAACATCATAGGGTGCATATCGGGCCAGCTTATTGAAAAGGTCCCCATACTCAGTGACGAAACGGTGCAGCTATTGTAAGTCTCAAAACTCATGTCTTTTCAAAGTCATGACACTAGCAGCCACATGGTGAGTGCGGAAAGCTGTCTCAAACTTGTTCCATGTAATAGCATCAATATCCAGGTGGGTGACTTGGTAATTGTCCCACCGTTCAGCAATAGGTCCTTCAAGTTGGTGCGCGGCATAATGCACCCTGCCATCTCCAACATCTTGGACGGTATCTAGCTTCTTGTTGAGTGTGCGGAGCCAGTCATCCGCAACAATTGGTTCAACATCAAAAACCGATTCAAATGATCCTGCTAAGGCAGCGGGTTGTTGTTGTTGTTGTTATTGTTGTTGTTGTTATTTTGCATATTCTTGGTGAGGAGTTAGATCAGCTGATTCTGAGAGGCCAACAGTGGAGCAATCTCTGGAGGAAGATCATTGTTCGCACGTCTTGGCGGAATATGAGAATTTTGGACAAGGATAAGACATATAGAAAGGCTTACAGAAAAAATACCCTTATGCATGCTTCACACTTGGCAACATGGAAAGGAAACAACATACACTTATCAAAATTCACACCAAGTACACACAAACTATGACATGATATAACGTAAGAATTGGTCCGAGAGTGTTTCCTAATTCTTAAACTTGGCGATCTCCTTCTTTAAGCTCATGTTGCAATCTCCACCATGTGCTGGTGCTCTTCTCTTATTCCACTCATGGAATTTGTAACTTCCATCTCCATTAAATTTGTTTGGTTTATCTCCACCTCTTGGGCTTTAAGATAGGGAAGGAAGAGTAGCTACCGCACACAACAAATTTAATTCATAACATAGTCTATCCTGGTTTGGTTCCTAGTGGTCTCTTTAATCTTCATGAACTTCGATGTCTTCATAATATTTCATTGTCTTCAAAGTCTTTTATATCTTTGTAGTCTTCAATTATCGTAGCTTCAACAGAGGTCTTCAATTCTTGACTTGAGAAGTTCTTCTTTGGAAATGTAGTCTTGAGAAGAGATTCTTCTTGAGACACATAATGGTCATCTCTAATTTTGAAAATAAAAGACTTAAGAATTTTAAAACTCCAAAGATAAATGACGACAAGTATGAGAGTTTTCTATCATAACTTAGAAAATATTACTCCTAAGGTTTTTCCGATGCTAGGATCACAATCTACAGTCAACTTATGCTCTGATACCATCTGTAGTGACCTCGGATCGATAAAGATCCTAAGTCCCTGTGATTAACACGCTAGTCCCTGGATCGTTAGCTAGCACTCACAGTTGATGAAATATCATGTAAAACAAAAGTCTTTATTACATGAATCGAATAATCCAGAGTTTACATTATTACAACAGAAGCAAAATGTATACAACTTGGAGTCCCATCAATGCCACAGGCTAGTTGAGTGAAGACCCGTGATACTACCGCACCTTTCAACGATCTCCAAACTATGCACATGAAACGTGCAACCAAACGAGTTCATCAATACTTTGAATGTATTGGAAAATTACACCATGAATAAAAAGACTTGGCTATCTCTACATGCATAGGCTGACAAAAGGCTTGAGGTTTATTTGCACAAAGCCAATTTTCTTAAGTTAAGAAGAAGAGAGAGAAAAATCTTTTATCCTACTTTGTAAACATTTTATAAGTAAAATATGGTCAAGTGGCTTGCACTGGATTCCACCAGGCTACCATCTCTCAACCTAACACATGGAGTACACCATGCAATTCAAAATCCAACCTATGGACGATTCCACGACCATAGGGATTTAGAACAGTTCTTTTAGAAAAGAGAGAGGAAATCCTTCAGAGGGTCCATCCTTCAGACGCTCAAAGTTGTTCTTTATCGTAAACACGGCTGATCGATCAGGTTGATACTCTCGAGAGTTTGTACACTTTACCCACAATCCACGATCAAGTCCTTTTACAAAAAAGACCATGGCGACGCTTTTCTTTAGTAGCCCCTCTACCCGGTTCCACGGGAGCCAAAACTGTGGTACTCAGGTGAGGTTTCCCACTAAGTACTAGGCCAAGAAAGAGCCCAAATGAATTGTTGTTGTACTAGAAGCTTCTGAATTCTTAATCATGGCACACTTCTTTGATCATGGGCGATGGAGGGCACAAGCAGAGCCAATCCAGGTTACTTCCCCTACTAGTCAATCCAAACATACCAGTTCGCCCAGAGAAAAAACATGGTTTTATTTTGAAGTAGATTTGATGGGAAAAACTTGCACACATGCACATAGCTCTTATACTTAGAATTTTTTTTGTCTTTCGAACCCCCATCGTTTTTTGCATATACATAGCCTAGCACAAGCATAATACTTAGAAAAATCAGGAGAACCTAGTAGGAGTGGAAATATTCCTAAGTATAAAGCTACTCGTGTCATACTACAAAACGGCATAGCACTTGTAAAATATTTCTCTTCTACTAAAAGATCCTACACATGCATACCACTATTTTGAGGATTAAAACATGCATAGTATTAAAACTGGGACAAGGATATGAACAAAGGTGTAACTTGCCTTAATAGTTGTTGAAGTCGTTCAAATAGTCGTTGCAATTACAAACGGCGCACTCCTCGAATCTATCGATCAAATAATTGCATCCATAAGCAATCACACAATCATAAATAAATGCACAAATGCATGCATGGAGAAGTGTTTTAATGCAATAGAGTATTTGTTTTATTAATTGATTACCATTAATGGGGTTTTTAGCAGATCCATTGTAAATCATGTTCTCATTGTTGAAATAAATTTGGATCTTAAGTTCAATACATAGAGGGAATTAATACGAACCAGTAGAAATTGGATTCACCCCAATTAGAGGTGTAGATCTTTTCTTATGATTTATTTAGTATTTACTAGGTTTTAGATCACTTAAATAATTTGCATTGTAAAAAATTAGAACTAAAATCCTATCTGTAGCTACATGAGATTGTTAATCCAGGGAAATATTATTCATATTTTTGTGATATATAAATAATTTACTATGAATTTAATACTATAAAAGATCATTAAAACTATTTAAATTATTACAATAAATATATACAGTAAAGTTTATATATAAACCCATATTATTTTTCTACGCAATTTTATGAATCCGCAGATATATTATTTGCAATTTTTGGTGAAGTAGATCTTTTAATATGAATTTTGTAAGATCTATCTATTTTCTGCAATTTCTAAATTGATTTTTATTAAAGCAGGTGAGCTAAAGACATGTGGCGGCTTCTGATTGGCCAAGCTAGATGACGCGACACTGAAGCGGACACTGACTAAGCGTTGTGCCATGCGGCGGGATGTCAGTGGACGGTACCCCTTCGCCTTTACTTCTAATCTACACCGTTCACTCCAGATCGGGCGGACAGGAGAGGTGGCGGCTACTTACAGTGGGCGTCGAGCGGCGGTGACAATGGCAAGGACGGTGACATGGGTGAGATGGCGACCGTTCCGGTGGCTCTAGTGGTCGTAGAAGATGGGGGAGGTGATCTATCGATGCAGACGGCGATGGGGAATCTCCTAATAGCCTTGACGTGGACCTTCTCCTCCTCTAGCTCCAGCGGACGGCGACTCCTTCTCGGTTCCGATGGGCTCCAGCAAGCAATTGCCGGAGACCCTCTGCAATTCGAAAGGGGAAAGTTAGATGAGAAGAAACGTTAGACACGGGTGAGTAAAATGGAAGGAATATCTGGGCTCGGGGTGCTCGGGAAGGTCACCAACCTCGAGCTCCGATGGTGGACGACTCCGACAAGATCGGAACTTGACGATACTCGGGGGTAGGGTTTAAAAAACTCGAAAACAACGGAGGGGCCGAAGCATCGTTATAAGAGGGGGAGGGATTGTTGGAGTAGGGGGCAAGGGACTCGGTCGAATTGGAAGAAATCATTACCAACACGGGAAGAACTCATGAGGAAGAGGGACTCTGGCTGGAGGTGGCGGATGACAGGTGGGACCGCGTCGTCAGAGAGAGAGAGGGGGAAGCGAGGCCGCCTACTGTTGGGCCAGTAGAGGGCCGCTGCGGCTGTTTTCACGCTGCACGCTGGGGCGAGGTGAGCGGCAGGTAGAAGGCGCCTAGGTGGGTTGAGTCGTGGAACTGGGGAGGTTAGTTTTTTTCTTTTTTTTACATTTTGTTTTGTATTTCCCTCATAAGATTTTCATATGAACTCCAAATAGACTCAAACTAGTTTCTAAAATTCTCTAAATTTCACTAGTTCATTGTAGGATCATTTTTTACCCTTTTGTTACTTAGCAAAAATAGTGTTCTTACAAATCCTTTATATTTTCTTATAGTAACATCTTGCAAAACTACACACTTTGCTATAGGGATTTTGTATTCATGTTTTGAGTGGATGCAATGCAATGCTCATGAAACATGCGAAAGCAAAGATTTTTTTTTGAAGTCCCAACTTTTAAGTCTTGGGATATTACATAGCACCGGCTACAATAGAAAATACTGATATGATAATCATGTTACCAATAATTTTTTTAGAATTCCAATGGGAGTAGTTGAAGATGGAATTGTGAAAATTGGCAATAAAAATTTCCCTATGGATTTTGTAGTTGTTGATATGCCAGCTGACACTCTGTTCCCAATCATATTTGGAAGAATCTTTTTGAGTGATGTAGGTGCTATAGTTGACTACAAAAAGGAGTTTGTATCCCTTAAGCTTGGGAAAGCGGAAAAAGAATTCCACTTTTCCAAATTTAAAGACAAATCTCTATATATACAAGAACAAGAGAATGAGAAGACTATTGAGGAGATGGCATCTATTTTTTTAAGTAATAAAGAAGAAGAAATAAATGAAGACTCAAATTGTGAAGGAATAATTATGGAGGATAAAACTCTAGATGAATTAGAAAGTGAATTTGATTCATTTCCCATTTTATAACCTCCAACTGATGAAGCTTTTGAAGAGCCAGAAAAGAGAGGGGTTAAAGAATTACCACCCCTAGAATTAAAAACTCTACCAAATAATCTTAAATATAGATTCTTAGATGATACTAATAAATTCCTTGTTATTATTAGTGCTGAACTTTCAGGGGAAGAATAAGAAATCAAGAAGGTACTAAAGATACACCGCAAGGCCTTTGGGTACTCAATGGACGACTTGAAGGGTATTAGTCCCATGATATCCATCCATCAAATATTCATGGTGGAAGGTGCTAACCTAGTTGCAGAATTTAATAGAAGACTAAAGCCTGAAATAAAGGAAGTGGTAAGAAAATAAATAGTATGCCTACTGGATGCAGATATAATCTATCCTGTAAAAAAAAGTGAATGGGTAAGTCTTGTTCATTGTGTTCCTAAGAAAGGCGGCTTTACTATTGTCCCTAATGAAAACAATGGATTGATACCTACTAGAACTATTGTTGGTCATAGGATGTGCATATATTTCAGCAAATTGAACAAGGAAACTAGGAAAGATCACTATCCTTTACAGTTCATCGATCATTCATTAGAGAGGATAGCAAACCACACTCATTTTTGCTACTTGGATGGATACTCTGGATTTTCCCAAATAGTTCTTCATCCTGATGACCAACTTAAAACAACTTTCATTAGTCCTTATGGTTTACATGCTTACCAACGCATGCTTTTTGGTTTATGTAATGCTCTAGATACTTTTTAAAGATGCATGACTGCTATTTTCGCATATTTTATAGAACTGATAATGGAAGTATTTATCGATGATTTTTATATCTATGGAACTTCGTTTACTAGTTACTTGGATAATCTCAATAGAATTTTTTTTGTTGCGAAGAGACCAATCTTGTTCTAAACTGGGAGAAGTGCCATTTTATGGTCAAAGAAGGCGTAGTCCTTGGACATAAAGTATCAGGTAAGGGTATTGAAGTAGATATGGATAAATTTGAAACAATAGAAAGAATGCCACAACCAAGGGACATAAAAGGTATAAGAATTTTTCTTGGTCATGTAGGCTTTTATAGAAGGTTCATTAGAATTTTTTCTGGAATTTCTAAACCTTTGCCTAATCTACTGCAAAAGGGAGTAAGTTTTAACTTTGATGATAAATGCATTATTGCCTATGATAAAAGTAAATATACTTTATATCATGCCCCTATTATTAAACCACCTATATGGGATATGACTTTTGATTTAATATGTGAAGCTAGTGATGATGCTGTAGGAGTAACTCTGGGACAACACATAGGTCGCAGATTTAATATTATACATCATGCTAGTAGAACTCACACTAGTGCTCAAAAGAATTATCCTAAGCAAGAAAGATAACTCTTTGCTGTATTTTTCTCTTGTGATAAGTTTCGTTTTTATATTGTTGATGCAAATTAAGTTCATACGGATCATGATGGTTTAAAAGAACTCCTCGAGAGGAAGATTCATAAGCCAAGAATGATCCGTTGGATCCTTTTACTTCAAGAATTTGAGTTGCATATTATGCAGAGACAAGAAGCAAAGGTAGTAGATGCAGCATGTATATTTGCCCAGCAAAACACCAATCTTATTGAGAGGAGGTTTAGTCCTAGTGATTTTCATTTTCGAGAATTATTATATGAGCTAAGGGAAAATCCTCCAAAGAGGAAGAAGTCATTGTTGTTAGAAGAGCTTGTCACTCCCGACTAAATAAATGGTAAGTGGAAGGTAAGTATTCTAACTCTAATAAGCGATTTATCTTCGTAATTTCTACCTCTAAAAATTTCTCCTTTGAATTCCTCTTGTTTTTTCTGAAGATTTTGAGGGGTTTCTGTAACTATACGGGCGCAACTATACGGCTGGAGAAAAATCTCCTGCCATATAGTTGGTCATTGAAGCTTCAGTACCCCTCGCAAAAATAATTCTCGGTATGCAATATCTATACGGCCGGAGAAAAATCTCCTGCCATATAGTTGGTCATCAAAGCTTTTGTATCATCGACCCGTTTTCATTCTTATTTATAATTTTATTCATCTAAAAACTGTTTTGTCAATTCCTAGTCGGTAATCTAACTTACAAGGGTTCAAGATATTTGGAAATATCTACCCGAAACCAATTATACGGCGGGAACTATACGGCCCGCGACCGTATAATTGGTCGTTATGGAGCAGGACTCCTCCAAATCCGCGATTTCTTTCCCTTATCGGTTTGGATTGTTTTCTTGGGCGAGAATTTGGTTTTTCTCACGAGTTTTACCGATCTCTGACCCCTCTTATATACTGCCATTGTGCCTCTCTCTAATCAAAAATCACCAGGAACCAATCCACCTTTTTTCTTCACGAGAGGCTCGAGCCAAGGAGAGGAGTCCCTATGGAGATCGGAAGAAATAGAGAGCAAGGTAAGGAGGTCAAGACCACCCCTATGGAGTTCTTTGACACCGACAAGGAACACTTGAGGAAGGATTTGAAGGCCCTCGAGCTGAAGCTTGAAGAGTTGGTTAAGGAGGTGCCGGGGACACCCAGGAAACTTTGGTGGCTGCGATTTTATCTTGATAAACTTGATGAAGATATCAAGAAGACCACCGAAGCAGGTTTTTCTATGACTCTTAAGGCAATACAAACCCTCCAAAACAACAATGAAATCATTAAAGAGCAAGTGAAAGTGATGGAGAAGAATTATATCCTCTACAAGATGCACATCAAAGAAGTGGAGGCCATCAATCAATCCCTCCGTCTCAGGCTAACCAATGAAGAGAAGATACCACGTGCCATGGCACCATAGTGATCTTAAATAAAACATGGTACCAAATAATCACGAGGGATTATTTGATCCTGCCTGTCTTGATTCCAAGCTTGGGGACATCTTTAAGACCTTGGAATCTATCTTATAAGTTATTATTCTAGTTTTGCATTAGTTCGAGCTCATAAATAAATTTTGCATCATTGGAATTCCCTTTAGGAATAGTTGATCCCTCTTATGAAATTCTGAGTTTATTATAATATATGGAGCATTATTAAGTTTGAGTTGTCTTATTGGATATATGAATGACTTGAGTATGATTTTACTTGCACTTGATGATAGAAATAGGAGTCTTCCACACCATTAGTATTAACGGAACATATACAGAGGTCAATGGTTTGATTTACAAAAAGGAGAAATTATCTAATTAATGAAGTTGAAAAAGAAAAACCTTGAATAAAGGAGAAATTATAAGTGCTATCAAATAGAGTGAGAACAAGTTGAGGTAGAATAACTCAAGTTATAAAGATGCTTCATATATATTTGGAATTTGGTAATTGAGATTATTAAACTTTAAATTCCTACATGAAGTGAAATATATGGCTAGCTCCTTTGCACACCACTTAAACAAAAGTGTGAGCATGAATATATATAGAGAAATAAGAAAAATAAAGATGAAGAAAATGTGAGAATGTGCAGAGAGAAAATAGGCATATACAACTATATTGTAGCAAGACAAAGAGACGTTTGAGATTTTGCATCCCAAGTGAATATGTTAATCCTAAAAACACTTGGGATTACCTCACTAACTAATTCGATTGAACCGAATGCTTTTACATCATGTTTAGAATAATATTTTTTGAACTGTTCATTGCTAAGGTGCGGAAGCCTGCTAATATTATTTGGATGGTTCGAGTAAGGTACTATTCATGAACATTTTTATATGTATCCTTTATGATAAACACATGCTGCAACTGCCTCATTTATTTTATCGACTCAGCTTCATGAATATGAGGATCACATTCATTAAGCTAAACTTGCTCGGGACGAACAAGAGTCTAAGCATGGGGAAGTTGATGAGTGCATATTTGCATCATGTTGTAGATTATTATTTTGCATTATAGTGGTAGGATCTTGGTATTTTATGGCGTTCACACGCACTTTTTATGTTTATTTTCACCAGGATTAGATCTGATGATGGATCCGATGAACACAATTGTTGGACCAGTCATATTAGAGTGAAAAGGAGTAAAAAACTACGTAAATTGCTTATTTGGAAAATATTAATAACACCAAAAGAAAACCCGAAGGAATTGAAGGATACAGAAGGGTTAACGACCAAACACTACTAGGAAAACGGCTATAGGTAATCCACATATACGTGGAGCACGTGCTAGTGGTGCCCTACGGGTAAAATAGGCGTGGCGCACTACCCACAGGTGTCCTACGGCTAACTGCCATAAGCGTGGCGCACATGGGGATGGTGCGCCACGGCTATATGTGGGCCAGGGCACAGGTGGCCGCAGACCACATACGCGTAGCGACTAGGTCAGAAAGCTCTACGGGTGTGAAACTTAGCCGTAGCGCACCCTGGCCCAGTGCGCTATGGGCATGTGTTTTGCGGCCTACTACACAGCTGGGTCAAGTTAGTCATAGGGTACCCTGCCCTAGTGCCCTACGTCTAGTGGCCTCCACCAACTCCACAAAAAATAAAATCATAGAGGACAAAAAATAAAAGAAAATGAAAAACACTTCAAAAAATAAAATTCTTTCACATGTAGGTAGGTAATATGGTCTAGTTTCTAGGAAAATTAACAAACAAGAATTTCAACTTTTTCTGCAAAAAAAAGTCATGCCACGGTAAAATGGCCATAAATTTTGCATACGATCTCGAAAAAACGTTTAATATACGGCCGTAACTTCTGTTCATTTAGAAAAATTTTAGATTTTTAAAATTCGAAAAGAGTAAAAAGTTACGGTCAAAATCCCGTTTTTCTACACATAGAGGACAACTTACCCGTAGCGCACCACCACCTAGTGCGCCACGAGTAAGTGGGCGGGATTCGAAATTCGAATCACCACCCGCCCACCTACCCCTCTACTTCTCCCTCCCCCTTTTCCTTTTCCTTCTCCCTTCCCTTCTCCTTCTCCTTCTCCTTCTCCTCCTTTTTCTTCTGCTCCTTGCCCTTATCCTCTCTCTGGCCACCTTTCTCCTACGTCCTTTCTCCGGCGTCCTCCTCTCCTTGAAGTGACGACGATGCGACGGCAGCCTTCTCCTCCTCCTCATAGTGACGATGGGCGACGTTGGCATCCTTCTCCTCACCGACCTCCCTTCCTCCCTCTCTTCCTCTCTTCCTTCCTTTCTACCTCCCTTTCTCCAACCACACCCTTCCTACCGCCTCGATGCCGACAAGGACTAGCGCGACCATGGCCTCCCGCACCTCCCTGGGGTGGTAGGTTGTGGCCACGGTCATGCTCCGACGAGGCGACACGACGGCGGCGATGCACGGCCCCAAAATAGATTGCTTTTGCAATTCAAAATGAGGGTGTTTTTTGCATTTTTTGTTTTTCAAAAAAGTAGGCATGGCGCACCTGGACACCTTCCTGTGGTGCACTAGGTGGTGTGCCACGGGTAAGTTTTTACCCATAATGCACCAGGTAGTGCGCTACGGGTAAAACTTAGCCGTAGCGCGCGGCTAGTGGCGCACTGCTAGTGCGCTACAGATGTCCTTTTTAGGTGTGCCACAAATGTGATGTTTCCTAGTAGTGAACTATATAGAGGGAAGAAATATTCTGGCTGTATAATTGGCGCCGACAACGCCTCCTCAAATAGTTTAATCCCGTGCAACTGGATCAGAGAGACGACATACATAACACCTAGAAATCACCGAAACCTATCCTTCGGAAGCCATCTGGAGGGGGAATTCATCCACCAGGGATCCATCTTCGCCCTGCACAGATCCATGAGGCTAAGGCATCGATTTTAATTATCAACCGCTACATCTTGTCTAGATCTTGTTGTAATTTCCATACTTGTTGTGGATTTATACAAGTACTATTCATCTATGATAGATTCCATTACATTTGCCATGGTGTTGATTTCCTCCATGTCTACGTAGATCATTAGTTCTTGGGGAGATGGAGAAACCCTAGCATGAGATTGAAATAAGATAAATTTTATTATGATATTCATCACTGTGACCATGTGTTAGATTGTCTACATCTTGTTGTTGGGAGAAGTCGACCTCTCATTATTTGCCACTTGTGGGGACTTGATGGAGGGAAGTACTTGTTAGTAGACGGAGGGATGTTAGCACTTACAGTGACTATAAATCTGTTGGCACCCCTTATGTATCAACTTGGGAATTGAGGAAAGTCACGAAACTCTATCCATGCCATGGGATACGTCCTGCAGGAATATGTCCCTTAATAGCACAGTAGTTCAATTGATATTGATTGCTGTCTGCTGTGGTTATGAGGATGATTTTAGCAGTGGTTACTTCCTCATTGTCCAAATACGGAGTTCCTCCCACACATACATAGTGGAGAATGCTCATGATAATAATATTTACCTTAGCCCTTTATAATGCTAGTGGCGTATCCGCTAATCCCTGAGAACGCTTTTTCATACCGAAGTTTCAAATCTCTTTTACATATGTGATACTTATTTTCTGTATTAAGTTTTGTTTACTTTACTCATTGTTCTCTTATACCAAAAACCCAAAAATACCTTTTTACACAATACTAGCATTTTAGCTTGTCACTTAGAAATTTATTTAGCATTTCTATTTTTAGTATTTATTTCAAGAATTATTAGACTTCAGACTCCTCCTCCATGTGGGATCGATATCTTTATTTCGAAACTAGCTACAAACGATCCATGCACATGCAGTCATCAATATTACGCACCAAGTTACTTGGATATGACACACCAAGTCCCCAAAATCCCACCCATAGGCGATATTACGCACGCCATGGGGTTTTAGAAAACTTTAAGTTTGGAAAGAGGGAGGAATATCCTTCAGAGGCTCCATCCTTCAGATGCTCAAAGTGGTCGTTTTCGTGAATTTGGCTAATTGATCAGATTGCAATACTTTCAAGAGTTTGTGCATTTTACCCACAATCCACGATCATGTACTTTTGTAGACAATACCATGGCGAGGCTTTCCCTTAGTAACCCCTCTACCTTCTGGATCCACCAGTTCCAATAAACCTCCAAGTGATGGTACCCAGGTTAGGTTTCCCATTGACTACTAGGCCAAGACAGAGTCCATATTTCTTGTGGTTGCACTGGAAGCTTTTTAATTCTGAAACATGTAACACTTCTTTGATTCCTGGGTGGTCGTCCTCCACGAAATACTCACTCGTCCCGACAACCATTCTTCCCAGAAGAAAACTTAGCTTTATTTTGAAGTGGATTTGAGAAGAAAAGTTTGCTCAAGAGAGCCTTTATAATTAGAAAATTTTCTTGTGTTTCGAACCCTCAACGGTACTTTATATATATCCTATTAGGAGGGGAAAAACCTTAAGTATATATTTACTTATCGCATACTATAAAAACCATCGCACTTGCAAAATAAAACTAAGAAATTCTACATAATGTCCTAGACATGCATACTACATATTTTGAAGATGAAAACATGCATAGAATCAAAACTGGGACAATATATGAACAAGGGGTGTAAGTTGCGTTCATCCCAATAGCACTCTACGCAATAGTACTCCTCGACGCACTCTGAACAATCAAACTATAACATCCCAAAAATATTAATCAAGGTTATCAATTCCAATCACCCAAATTTAGGGTTAACAAAAACTTTTGTGAATTAATATCCATATGAATGCATGTGTGTATGTGATGAATTGCTTGTATGGACTTGTGTGATGGTTATGCATGGCAAGGATTGGTTTAAAGCTGAAAACAACATCATCTAAATCATTTCCAAGCAGAATCAAATCAAGATAAATTAAAAAACAAACAATATAAGCAAATGGTCATTTTTGCCAATCTTGCTCACTAGACCACTTTGAGTGTTTCTAGTCCAAGATTTCAGATAGAAACAAATCCAATTATTTTCACCTTTTGCTAGACCAAGTGAAAGTGAACCCAATCCCACCTTGCAAACCAAAAGAAACATTTGGCAATCCTATTCAAATGACATTTAAAAATTGAATCTAGTTCATATGGTAAGATCACCATTTCTCAAAACCCCACCAAACCAGTTCACCTTGACAAATCCAATCAACTAGATACTCCCTAGTATGTGACCATTCCAAACACCAAGTTTCATCCAAAAATTCAAATATGAATTTCTTGCGGCCATTTCATCTAACACTTGCAGACACAAACCAAATTCTGCCAAACTTCACTGTTTTTAGCAGTAATCTTTCCAAACCTTGTTCCCCATTGATCACCCTTTTCTCCCCCAGTGACAACCAGTGCATTAAACCAGCATAGACCCCTACCATTGCACCATGTCGTGCATGCCCGAGCAAACCCTTGCCAGCCGACCATGGCAAGCTAGCCAGAGCCATCGCCTGCGCCTACCCACCATGTCCAGGAAGTACGCCACCGTCCACCGCCACCCCTTGTCCAGCCCTCGAGCCTTGACAAGCAGTGGACCACCGAGAACACACGCGCCTAGTTTTTCTCTGCCATGTCCAGAGCGCGCCAGCTCACCGTGCTTGACACGCTCGCATAGACCGTGCCTCGCCTTTGACACCCCAGGAGGAGCCGCCAGTACCAGGAGAACCGTCGTCGTCGACTTCGTCATTCGCCTCCATCGCCTGAGCCCCAGTGAGCCGCCCAGACCCCCCACTAGCCATGCTAGGGTTAGCCACCGTCGTGTTCTGTTTCGACGAGGACGATGTCCGTGAGCCGTTGATCCATAGTCTAATCCTACGGTCATAATCTCCCTGTACCCCTTTGCACCCCCTGTCTTACTGACGTGTGGGGACACCAGTTAACTTGCCCTCGCGCGTTGTGCATAGTGGGCCGTCCCAGTAACTCTCCCGCGCGACCCAGTTAGTTTAAATTTAGAATTTTTCAATTTAGTTCAAACCCTAGTTCTGTTTGTTGATTCAAAAACCAATTCAGAGAGATTCACTGAACCAAATTGCATCAAATCAATTTTTTTAGTAAGATATGGAAATTAGAAATTCAAGCCCATTGGATTCAAACCATTTGAAATTATAGATCACCTATAGTAAAAATAACAAGGAAGATACTTTTCTACATTCAAACATTTTTCAAAATTCAACCATAAATGCTTTTGAGTTGATTCCAACTCTCAAAAATCACATTTGATAAGACCTTTCTGAATATATAAAAATATCTTGGTTTACTTGCATTAATAATGAACAAGTAATAAAATAATGCCCCATAGGCATTTCTAGTCACTTTAATTAATTAAAATAATAAGGTTAAACATTATTAAACTTTGACACCACTTTAAATCACATTCCCATGTATTGAAATATGTGGTGATGACAGGTGTTAACTTGATCCCATATTTTAATTGGAGAATACTAAATCTTAAGTAGTTTTTAAATGAGTAGAAATTACTTTTCTAAAATAAAATAAATAAGACTATTGCCTTAATTCATGTCATGATTGTGATGATGCTAGATCATCTAGTGTGAGCCTTTGTGTGCTAAATATAAGTAATCAAGTATTTTTTGGTGATTGTGTACTTCGTATTTATTTATAGACGCTAGTACCGACCAAGGATACGAAGAGGAAGGAGACTACTACGAAGAGGAAGCATAGGAGAACTTCAACCACTGCACTACACAAGACAAGCTATCTAAGAAAGCTAACACTTGCATGATAACCATGCAAGCTAGATGCCTTAGGAATATGTGATTATACTACCTTGATTATACCAAATCCCAGTTTTACTTACAAGATTTAGTAGTTTATTTCTTTATCAAAATTCTTTCTTTACTTTTAGATAGTGTTTGTGAAGTTTCTGGAAAGATATTAGAGGTAGCATAAAGAGCATAAAACTTGGCCTAAGTTAGCGAGAACTAGATGTCATCCTGAGGCATGAGATTAGATTTGATAGTCACACTTGATTATCACCCATCATTAGTGATTACCCCCAACTTTAGTGGCTAGTGCTAATCATAAAACTTGATCACCTTAGATGGGAATACTTGGTGAAAATGATTATGAAAACCTTAGAATGATGAGTCATTCTAATGAAATGTTTTGACATGTGTTTTGAACACCAAATGATTTGATGATGAAATTGTTGAGACATGAGCCTTAGCCCTTTATAAAACTGATGTTTGTGTTCGGATGCGATACCATTCCAATTTTACCGTAGAACCACAATACCCGAATTTGGGTAGGGTTTGACTAGAAGTTTATATACCTTAGTATGGGTTCCCTTGTGGCCGAGGTTTGAGCTGAGGTTACCTCATCATGGTTGACCATCTGTGCAGTTCCCAAGATGACAGATGGTTATGGTTGGGAGGCCAAACTCATAGGGGAGGTGCCTATACTAGGGTATGTAATTTAAAGGTTAGGATTGATTATTTGCATACTGAGTATGGTAAATTCAGGATTGTTCCTGATGGATGTATTGAATATTGTGGTGAAAGTGTACCACCTCTGCAGAGTGTCAAACCACGTCCGCGGTTATGGACAGTTGGAGTGGCTATACTATTCTGAAATGAATCATGACTTTGACTTGACCATAACAGGGTTGTGAAAGTGAAACTTAAGTTCCCACTTAGGTGTTATAAAACCTTAAACTAGTATTCTTTACTTCTGAACTCAGCTAGAGATAAACCTGGCTTTTTTGCAAAAAAACCTAGAGCTTAGTATTCCTACTTGAACCAATTTACTTGTTAGTGATAGTTTGCAAGTACTTAAAGAGTACTCATGGCTTTGTCCCTGGTTATTCCCGTGGCCAGACTATGAGGAGGACTACCAGGATGATGGACAATAGGAAGTATACGACAACTAGGATCATCTCCCATCATCAGCATTGCATGTGACCATGAAGATGGAGCTTCGCCCATGCTACCATTATTATTATTCTGCTGCGTTGATTGTATTAAGACTGGATCATGAGATCCTTTATTTGTAAGACCTTTATTATGGTTTGTAATGGATGGTGAACTATGGTACAAATCTGTTATGTCTCGCAAAAATGGTAATCCTGGGATTGTGATGTATGGCATAACAGGCATCTGGGATTAAAAATCCGGGTGTTGACAAGTTGGTAACAGAGCCATCCTGACCACAGGAGACCCTAGTTTAGAATGGACGCTTGAATCAAAAAATTAGTTTCAAAAAAAAAGAAGTGAGTATTTATGAAAACCTATTCTCATTCTTATCACTTAGATTCCTTCATGAAAATTCATGTTCCTCAAAAATTCTTGCAAACTTACATAAAATTTGACACACTTGATCACTCTACTAACTTATTCATCCTACATTCTTATAGATGGACGTGAAGTATAACAAGTTCTATCGGTTGGGCAATGGAGGAGATCTCATCTTTGAGCATGATTTGGACCAACTCTTGGAACTTCTAGAGCGCCCGCACCCCGAGTTCTTCGGAGCCCAGCTCAACGATCACCAACGAGGAGAATTGGAATGGCTGATTGTTGCAAGTCTCAGAGGAAAGATTGAAGCCCCCACCTCAGAGGGAGTCCAGTTCACCTTAAGAGAGAACAACTGGCTAGATGGACTCGCCAGGGCCATGCAAGAAGTTGTTGCCTGTCTATGTGGGCAAAGCATCAATCAAATCAAGGGCACGCGCTTTGAGTATTACCCAAGGCGTGATGCTATGGGACAGCCACTAGAGGTACCACGTCACCCGGAGCTGAAGCATCAAGTGGACCATCTCAGCTTCATGCCATCACAGTCCAGAAGGACCAGACTATTTCCATGCTTGTGAAGGATCGCCAGTCTCGTTTCCGTCAACTTGACAAGAAGGATCACATTATTGCCCGCCTTCGTCACAAGGTGACAGACTTGGAGGATACCATCCATGAGCGGGACATGCATCTTGAGGAGAGGGAGAATGCAGAGGAAGATATTCGTGGAGACCCTTACTCCTACCTCAATGATGACGATGACTTCCTGGAGGATCAAGCCATGGACTTCCACACCGATGATGATGACTCCGCCTTCATTGATGATGATGATGAAACCACCGGTTCCGAGGAGTAGTAGCACTTGAGAACTAGGGTTACTGAGTTGTATTTGGTCCCATTGTATCATAGTTTCACAGAATGGTTCTTAAAATCATCTGTTTCCTTGTTGTGGTGTATTATGTGCTATGAATGAATGAATGAAAAGCAAGTTGCTAGAACCCAAGTCAATCTCAAAATTTAAAAACTTTTCAAAAACAAACCCCTGAACCTTAGAAATTTCTCTCTTGTCTCATGATCTATCTCAATCTTCAGATGCCTCGTGGAGGAAGCAGTTCCTCCCTGGACCCAATGTTGCAAATCTTGCAAATGTTAGTTTCATACCGTGAAGCTGAAAGAGCCGAACGTCAAGCCAACTTAGCCACCCTTCAACACATAGCTCAGATGGCCAACAACAATCAAGGCCATGGAAACCAGGACAACCATGGATCCAAGCTCAAGAACTTTCAGAACACCAATCCACTCATCTTTAGTATGTCTGAAGAGCCCTTAGATGTTGATGACTGGCTGCAGACCATGGAGAACAACAAGTCGCAGGAGTGGAGGCCAATGAGAAAGTACAATTTGCCACCCATTATCTAGCAGGATATGTAAGAGCTTGGTGAAACAGCGTTCGCGCCATGAATGGAGGACAGATGATGACTTGGTATGAATTCAAACTCAAGTTCAGCCGAACCCATGTGCCACCGGGTTTGATAAAGAGGATGAGAGATGAATTCAGAGAATTGAAGAAAGGGAGGATGACAGTAGTTGTGTACCGTGACAAATTTTTGTCATTAGCTAGGTATGCACAAGATGAGATTGGCACTAAATCCAAGAACAAGGAGATCATGATGAGATGCAGATAGTGTTAGTCAATATTCCGTTTGCTGACATTGAAGCCTTAGTGGATTCTGCCATTCAAATGGAAGGCAAGATCAACCAAGCCAATGAGAACTGCAAGCGTCGAATGATGCATCATCCAGGAACCCACCATACTCCAAAGTATCGCCCCAAGCCATCTACAGGATTTTCCCCAAGAAACAATAGACCCCCGATGAACCATCCGAACTATCCCAACTGTGGAGGAGGAAACCCAAGGCCCGGAGGAAACCACCACACCAACCCCGGCAGCCCCAGCAATTTCAACCATGCACCGCCCAAGTTCAACAACAATAATGTCGCCAACAACACCAATACTGCCCCAAGGACTAGAAGCAATGTTGTGCCTGTTGCAGGGAAGGATAAGTCTCAGGCGACTTGTTATGAATGCTGAACCAAGGGTCACTACTCCAATGAGTTCCCCAAGAAGCTTGCAGCAACCCCCAATGTGAATGCCCTAGCTCAGCAGCAGCGTCGTATTCAGCCTGGAAGAAGATTTTCCCCAGGGAATTCGCTCAACGGCAACGGCCATTTGTTTCTCATGAATGCTGAAGAAGCCCAAGAAGCGCCATATGTCGTGCTGGTTATGTTTTCTGTTAACTCAGTACTTGCAAGAGTGTTGTTTTATTCTGGAGCATCGCACTCATTTGTTACAGAAGAATTTGCATGTACTAGTAAAATTCAACCAACAAAATTGAAGCATGTTATGATAGTTCAAATACCTGGTTCAACCAGCAAAGCTAGACAAATTTGCAAGGCCGTACCTATTAGAATCCATGGCATAGATTTTTATGCTAACCTAATAGTACTTGGAACTAAAGGTTTGGAAGTAGTACTAGGAATGGATTGGATGTCGAAACATAAAGGATTAATCGACTGTGTCAAGAAAGCCATAACCATGACCGATGTTTTAATATCGATGAGAGCATGTATCTGAAACCTTGCCCCGTCAATTCAAGTGCAACAAGAGTTTAGCCCAACCAATCATTGACCAAGTCATAGTAATCTCTGAATACCCCGAGGTATACCCAGATGTTTTGCCCGGTATGCCCCTAGATCGGGATATTGAGTTTATCATTGAACTAATCCCTAGAATCGGACCCATAGCCCAGAGACCTTATAGTATGAACCCGTCCGAATTAGTGGAGCTGAAGAAGCAACTGGATGTTATCCTGGAGATAGGATCGATTCAAACTAGTGCGTCGCCATGGAGATCACCTGTCTTGTTCGTGGATAAGTGATACGTAGGAAACGTATCTATAGTTTTTTATGCTCCATGCTTGTTTAGTATCTACTTTGCCTTGCTTTGTCCACACTTTGAGGTGTTTTTATATCTTTTCTGGAACTAACCTATTAACAAGTTGCCACAGTGCTAGTTGCATGTTTTCTTCAGGTTTTGGTTCCAAAAACGCAGAAAATCAATATTATCAGAATTGGACGGGACAAAAGCCAAAGTCAAGATTTTACCGTGGGCGACACGAAGTCCAGAGGAGAGACGGAGAGGCGCCACAAGGCGGCCAGACCCCCCTAGGCGCGGGTGGGTAGGTTGTGCCCCCTGGTCACCTCCCAGCCTCGCCTCTTCCCCTATAAGAAGCCCCCGATGTAGAAAACCCTAGACACTCGATCAAAACTCCATGAAACATTCTATAGCTGCAGCCACCATCATCCCTTGATCGGGGGGATCTGAAGTTCTTCCCGGCACCCTAACGGAGGGGAAGATCATCCCGGAGGCCTTCTTCTCCGGTATGATGCTGAAGTTCCACCTTGGACTACGGGTCCATGTAGTAGCTAGATGGTTGTATATCCTCCTTGTGCTTTCATGTATAGATCTTGTGAGCCCAGTTCATGTTCAAGATCTAATCTATTTGTCATCATTCATGTTGTGTTTGCGGGGATCCGATGAATAATGAGATTACTATGTCAGATTGATTAATGGTTTTGTCTTTTTGATTCTATCATGTCTGTGTTGTTTGTGATCTTGCATGCTCTCCGTTGTTAGTAGTTATCTTGTCCAAGTAGTTGCTAGTGACTCTAACGGGGGGTATTTATGCTCGATAGTTGGTTCATGCCTCTAGTTTCCAAGGTAAGTAACAGAAATATCTTCGGTTGTAGATGTGTTATTGCCACTAGGGAGAAAACTACGGTCTCTTGTTCATGGAACAAGTGGATTGTTAACCTTACACACTTTGCTTAAAGCAGTTGTCTGTTTCTTGCAACTTAATACTGGAGGGGGTTCAGATGATAACCTGAAGGTGGACTTCTAGTCATAGATGCAGTTGGATGGCGGTCTATGTATATTGTTGTATTTCCCAAACGAATCTCATGAGATCTTTTTGTCTAGTATTGCATTGTTATGCCTTGCTCAGTTCCTGTCAATTGCCCTGCTATAATTTGTTTACCCTTCATGCCATGTTGTTTATCTAAGGAGAGCGCCTCTAGTGAACTATGGACCCCGGTCCAATCTTTACCATTTATAAATCTTCCACTGTCACTTGTTTACTTGCTGCAAACCATCATCACCTTCCACACCATACGTTTAATCCTCTGTTACTTCAAACCGGTGAGCTTGACAACCTCACTGATTCGTTGGGGCAAAGTCTTGAGTTTGTGTTGTGCAGGTTTCCACGTTGCTTGCAACACCTGTGTGACGTTTCCTTCCTCCTACTGGTTCGATAACCTTGGTTTCTTACGGAGTGAAAACTTGTTGCTGTGCCACATCACACCTTGCTCTTGGGGTTTCCCGACGAAGTGCTCCTACATCAAATTTGAGCTACATCAAGCTTTTCTGGCGCTGTTGCTAGGGAGGCTAAGGATGTCTTCACAAGGGGAGTCCTCCTCAACCTTTCTCTTTACTTTGTTTTTGGTTTGCTTAGTTTATTTTGCTTGGTTTTGTTTGCCTATTTTTATCAAAAACTCAAAAAAATTAGTTTAGTTTGGTTTGTTTTCTATTCTGAACAACTCAAAAAAATTAGTTCCTGTTCTAGTTGTCGGTCTGTTATTGCCTTGCTTTGTCATTCTTTCTATCAATGGATGGTTTCTTTGAAACTAGTTCTTATTGGCAAGGTGGGTTCACGGAAGAACAAGAGTCTTATTGTAAGGAACACCGTTTGTCACAAAAAGGGAAACACCTATGGAAACAAATTGATAAATTGAATACTATTGCTAGAGAGGTGTGCTTTACTTATAATGTTACTTATTGCTTTGATAAGGCTTGTTGCTGTAGGAGGTACAAACACCTATCTTTTTAATGTGAGTATAATGATAATGTTACCATATCTTCTTATGTTAAAGGAAATTATGACTTTTATGATGTGGAACAAATTGAAGAATTTATTTCCTTCAAGGGTGCATTTGAACTTCTAGTTTTCTTGAAAATACTGTTGATGAACCTTATGAATATGAGGTTTATGAGATACTTAAATTTTGATTTGATAATTACAAGGAAGAAAATTGCTATATTATTGAATAATTTAATAGATTCTTTCCGCAAATGGAAGAGACTAATGCCTTGCAGGAGCCTATGGAAGAAGAAATTGTTAAAATTGGAATCTCATTAGATGAAAAAGAGGAGGAGAGTGATGAATAAAAGAAGGAAGAATGGATCTACCCATGCCTACCTTCTAATTAGAGTAACTCTTTACCTCTTATATTATTTGATTGTCCCCCATGCTTAACAAAGGAGGATAAATGTTATGTTCCTATGGATCCTTTTGAAATATCTACTTTGGGTAAAACCTGTGAAGGTTTTAATCCCACTATTTTTGAGCTTCATAGAAATTATGTGTTTGTAGATCATGAAAAGCATGATTTATGTGATAGCTATGTTGTTGAGTTTATTCATGAGGATACTGAAAATTATTATGAGAGAGGAAATGTGGCGCCCCGCAAAACCACTACTAGAAAATCGCGTTGTTTTTGTGCATTGCACCATCATGACATCGGCATGCATATTGTTTGTTTAAAAACTATCTTTCTAAAAGTGTATTTTTGTTTTCTAGATATTCCCCCTTTGTTCAAACCAAAACCCTCGGTCCGACCGAATCTTTTATTTGTCTAAAAACAATTTACGAAAGTGTTTTTAAAATAAAAATAAATAAATAATTTGGTGGGGAGGCAGCCAGATGACTAGGCCCAAGGCCCAGTCAAAGGCCACCTACAACCCAATAGAATAAACCCTAAACCTAAACCAACCCCAACCACCCAAACCCTAGCTACCCCATCGCTCAGCACCCCTCCACCAGCCGCCAGCGCCCACACCCACCACGCACGCCTACACGCGCGCGCCTGCCCATTCCCCCACCCCACCTGGGCACGTTCCCCAACACACCCGACCAACCGACACCCCCCGCCCAGACCGGCCCCACCTGCAGCGATGCCTCGCCCACGCGGACACGACGCACTCCACCCACCCCGCACCTGCCCCCGTTTCCCGTCCCCGCCTCTCTGCTCGCATCCGCCGCCGCCGGCCTCCTCCTCCCGCGTGCTCCCCGACCGCACCGTGAGCCTCTGCCTGCTGCTTCTCTCCGTCGACCGCCCAGCGCAACCCTCCGTGCTGGCCATGCGCCTCCCGCGAGCTCTGCGTCCGCCGCCTCCATCCTGCTGTCGTCCCTGCCTCCGGCAACGCCCCGCCTCCTCCATCGGCACTATCTCTGCCCTCGCCTGGGTCCCTTCCGCCCCAGCGTCGCCGTCCCCGTCGGGATCCGCCCTGCCGCCACGGGTGCCCCTCGCCACCGTCCCCGAGCGCCGCTGCCGTGTCCTCCCTTGCCTCTGTGCTCGGCCCCGCCACCTCACGGACTCCCCTTGCCCGACCTCGCATCTGTCTCTTGCAGTGGAGCCAGGCCGCCATCCCGCGCCTCCCTCTCCGCCGCATCTGGCCGCCGCATGTGCCCGCCTCCTCTTCCTCTGCTCGCCTCCGGTGGCCGTCCTCCGCGGTTCCGGCCAACGCCGCCTCTGGCCGCCTGTGCCACCTCGTCCTCCTGCGCGTCAGCCGCCCGCGACCTCCCCGAGTGCCGCCTTCCCCTGTGTCCTAGTGTCGTCGAGGTCCCCGCAGAGCCTCTGCCCTGCACTGTTTGCTGTTCTGCAGGCGAACACTCGTGTTGGAGGCATGTGTGTGTGTGTGCTGTTGAAGATCCTCGAGCTACTCGTGTTGATGCAAGATTGTCACAGGTTGAACCGAGTCCGACACCGACACCCGAGAACTTCCTCCCGGAACGCCAATGCCTTGTCGTGGACACCGAGCCTCTTCTTCAAGGGAAAAACCCCAAGGTCGTCGACATGGAACTGACAAGGTCTACTACATGGATTCGAAGACCGATCCCGGCGCGCCCGAACCCCGTCGAACGCCAAGACCCTCGGAATCGCCAAGTTTTCCTTCTCGGATCAGAAGACCGAACCCGACACGCCAAGTTCTTCCTCTCGGATCCGAGGACACCGAGACCCCGGTGCGACAAGTACTCCTTCCCGGACGCCAAGTTCGTCGAGAACCCGGATGCCAAGGTCATCGACACGGAACGACAAGACCTCCTTTCCGCACCGATGCCGACGACGTCGCACGCCAAGTTCTTCAACCCGAACGCCAAGACCGACCGATATGCGGACCCGACAAGATCTTCGCGACGATAAGATCGGCACCGACCAGGGCAGATCCGATGTGCCCCGACGCCAACCAAGTTCTTCTTCTCGGATGCGACAAGATCGACTTCCGTTGTCCGAGACCGATCTCGTCGAGCCGTTCTCCCGTCGAACCCTGAGACCGACCCCGAACCCCTCGGAGCCCAAGTTCGCCGAACCCTAATGTGATTCCCTATCCGAGACCCCATTATTTTTATAATATGACATTATCAATTGATGCATATTAAATTGTTCATGCATGCATACTTGTCTGTGGATTGGGGGCATTATGCCAATTCATCTCATAATTAAATATGGAGTCTATATGCGGGATATCTTTGTCTTATTCCGGACTCCATTTAAATTGGCATAGCGAACCGAAGCCATGTTTTGTCTTGCTAATCCAACATTTAATTTGCGGGGTAGATAAATAACTTGAACCGTTTAATTAAATATCGGGACCCCGGTTCTGCTTAATATTGCCTAGTTGCATCACATCTGTGCCATGCCATGCATCATATCATAATCATGCCGGATCTTCTGCCCTAGTATTAAATATTGCATCCGATGTTTCTGCTAGTGTTTGCTTCTTCGCGGATTAGGCCGATGAGTGGATACTAGTATCGACAAGTTCTCCGGATATGATCCGTCGGCAGTGTTTTCCCAGGCGAGCATCTCTTGCCCTTCTACCTATTTTGCATTTATAGTCTTTACTTCCTCCTGTTGATCTATTGCTATCGGTGTTGCGATGCTCTAGTTTTCGTACCCGTGATATCTCTTGCAGCCTTATATTGCCTTGGACACATCCTATTACCTGTTGTTTGGTAGATAGTTGGACTTGCGCGTCGTAGTCGCTTGCTCAAGTGCTGTTGCGTGTCGTCAAGTACCACAGTTGTTGGAGTATTGCCGCATGTTTATGTTGGAGATGATCATGGCTTTAATTATTGTTTAATAACTAAAATTGAAGTAGGTAAATGCAGAGGCACCGGTGGGTAATAGACAATATTTGGTTTTTAACCGCTCACTGGTGTCCCGTAGGACCCCGAGTTCTTGACACCTGTTCCGAGATCGAGCGCGCTAACCACAGGTGGGGTGTGTGGGCACCCCCATCGATTAGTACCAGATTTCAAAGTATTGTACCGGGGGCCACAAGTAGTTTGGGGCTTTATTACTATCCTGTACTTATGCCATGCTTTACTGCTTTATTTAAGATTGTGCGTGGAGCACCTGTATTGTTTAGGACCGTGACACGTTTTCGCTGTATCGACAAGCCCAGTCACACTTTCGGGTTCCCAGTCGTTTACAGCCGTCTACACAAACCCTGAGTCCGTCTCAGAGACCGGCCGACTTTGTTGCGGGTATCTTAGTGGGGTGGCCCCCATGTACTTGCTTTGGGTCTGGGAAACGTCATGACTTAGGCCCCGCCGACATACCGATGGGTGTATGTTAACTGATCTGGCAAAAAGGGTCGAAGTGCGTGTGGAAACTTTGGTGCACCCTGCGGTTAAATCTTTTTCAAAAGCCGTGTCATGTTATGGACGACTTGGAGCACAGTTCTCGATCATAGACAACTATAACTAAAGTTTACTGTTATAATTTGACTTGTATCCGATATGACTAGTAATCTGCTTCACTACAACAGAATGGCTAAATAAAAGTACCAACAACTGCTAGGTTTGGGATATCTCATGCTTATTATATCTGACTAGTAAGTGTTGCAACTACAACGGAATGGTTAACTAAAACTTCCCACTGCTTATTAGATCAGGATGACTATCTATACCTGACTAGTAATTGCTGCAACGATAACTGAATAAATAAAACTGCCAACTGTGTGAGTTCCTCGGTTGACTTCCTCGTTTGGTCTCGAGGGGGAAATACCAGGATGGGTATGTTTGGTGCTAGTATCAGGGTGGTTCCGAATAGGTCTTTCTTATCCCTCTCTGATAGCCGCCAGTTATATCGAGTCTCTATAGGTTATTAGTTCATGCAGCGCTGCCGCTTCAGCCCACCATACCTATGTAGGCGAGAGCCGCCGAATTCTAGCCTCGCCGTGTACTGGCCTCAGTACTGACGCTCCTCTTTTTCCTTTGCCCTTTGTCGGCACCCCTTTTGTTTAGCAGGTTTGAGCTCAACGTCGTTAGCTGGGTTGCCCTTTCGGCTTGGCCTGGGCAGGGTTATGGACGCCATTGGTTATTCTTTAGGGCTCTTAGCTCAATTTGCATCTTGTCCGTACTCGGACGCTATATCGTTTTCCAGGTGATTTGGATCTTTGTATTGTATATATGTACTCTTGACTCTTGGAGTCGTTGTTGTATATATCTGTTTTGTGGGTTCCATCGTGGACTATTGTGTAATGATATTACTTCTTTTTCCACCCGCACGAAAGTGCCTGGTGGGCACCTTTGAATCGTTTCTATGTGGGTTTGGCGGGATTCGCTAAAACTTGCATAGGGCCGATTCTAAGGGTGTTACAGGAAAATATGGTTGTAGAAGTTTTCATGTACTGAAACACCTCTCTATGTGCTGAAAGTTTTGAAGTTACTCTTGTTTCATCTTCCTATGACTGTCACATTGTTCTTTGTGAATTTATTTGCATACAAGATTCCTATGCATAGGAAGTGGGATAGACTTAAATGTTTTTTGAATTTGCTTCTTGATGCTCTCTTTTACTTTAATTCATATTTATTATGTGAGCATCTTCTCAAACTATCAAGCCTAACTTAAAGGCATTAACAAAAAGTACTTGTTAGGAGATAACCTAAGATTTTCCTAGAGTCTTGGAAGTTATTACTTCAGTAATGACCTCTCCTTATCCTTTTTGTTTGCTTTTTGTGCCAAGAATGATCTCTAATGAGAGGGAGGTAATATTTGGAGAGTTACTGTCCCGAAACGGATTTCTATCCTCCACCATAAAAATTCGTGAGGAGTCTATGTAAGTTGTATTGAGCTGAAAATGTACTAATAAATCCCCCAGTATGTTAGATAACTTTCATTAGTTCAACTCTTTTTGATTTGAGCAACATAAGATTTTCTAAAAAATAGGTTTCTACCTGCTAGTCTGTTTTGACAGATTTCTGTCATTATTTGTATTTGCTTCTTATTGATTCCTTTTTGAGTTCTCTTTTGGGGAATTGAGCTTTTTGAAGGAGTTGCTACAGTATCTTTTGTTTTTAGTGAAAAGTTTTGCTGTTCCAAAGCTAAACCCAAAGGTATATTATCTTTTGAATACAATAATGTTGCTAATGAAGATTGTGTGAAGTTTTGTATGAAGGAAAAATTTCAGGTGTAGAGAGAGAATGATGTAATGAGATGAATAATGGACAAAAGTTCAATCTGGGGGATGCCACCGTGGTGTCACCCCAAGAAATATCCAAGAGGTACAAGCGTCAAAGCTTGGGGATGCCCAACGCATCCCCTTCTTCATCGATAAAAAGCTCAGGTCTGTCTAGACCCTTTGTTTTTATTGTTTCATGCACTGTAGTGTTGTTCTTGGAGCGTCTTAGTTTTCGTTTGGTTTGCTTAGTTGTTTAGTTTGCTTGAATAAAGTAGTTTGGACCCCCATACTCACTGTGTTGTTGCAAATAAGTTGATTGGTGTTGGAAAGGAGTAGGAAGTTCTTGCTTGAAAGTGCAAGAGGATCTTGCACTGACTATGCCTTAGACTTTAGCATGACATGCTAGGTGTTGTTTTGACCTTATGCTTAGTTATTATTGCTGTAGAATATCTTGTTCCAAACAATTGGTATTGCTTAGTTTGCCTTGAAGAAATCATGCGTTGTTTTAGCATGCAAAAGTATAGTATTGTGGTATTCTCCTTTGATGCTTTGTTTGGGTTGACTTGGCACATGCTAACACCATGTTATGACTATGAACAAGTCACCATAGCCTATATGATCATTTAGTCCTTGACTTGTAGTACCACTCTATGTTTTTATTAGTAATGTTTTGTCGCTCTACATGATTATGGACATTATTGCTCTCTTAGTTGGTTGCTCCCAGTCTTTTGCTAGCCTCCACTAGTATGAGTAAGTTCTACTCATGCTTCCAACTCCCAAGAAACCAAGCTATTCCAAGTGTCCACTATAAATTACTATGCATGGTGTGTTACACCATTCCAAGTATATTCTTGTTTTCAACTATCTTCCAATTCAAAAGTATTTTGTTATGTGAAAACTTAGTGATTAAAGCCCTCACAAACTTGATGGCACACTTTTTATTCTTTGACCCTAATAAACTTGAGCCATTGTGTCATCTATATTGTATATGCTTGCGCTTATACGTTGGAATTAGCAGAACCATGCTGTCATGGGGAACGTTTTCAACATTGCACTTGTACTTTGTACACAGTTGATATCATGCTCTTTTGTATATGGATGTCACCAGTGTGAAATAAAGAGGGAGCTTGTAAGTCCATGGAGTTATGTATTTTGTGTTAGAGAAATGCCTGGGCCGCTAGCCTAAGCCATGCTTAATCATGGTGGAAACTTGCAGCATCACCATAATGAGCAATCTGTGAAGCATCCTCAATAAAAAGCTATGCACATAGTAAATAAAAAGATCGCTGAGATGCTCATTGTCTGGTTCCTTGTCATTTTGGTTATGGGATAGCTCATGTACCATGTGCAAGGGGTACCCTGTTGGCGGTTCTCTATGATACGCATGTACTTACTATGACAAGAACTTATAGGTGACTGAAGTTGAGTAGCATGAGGTGTGGCCCTCGTATTCAAGGGACTTGAGATTTCCAACTTATACTTTGTCAAGCATATACTCCATAGTTTGTTCACTTTAACCTTAATCACTTCAAGATGCTTATGATAGGGGCAATGAGGGCTGAAAGCTAACAAGTACCATAATTTTTGCAAGCTCTTTTTGAAACTAGAAATCTCTGCTTCCCCTTATGAAGGGCCTTTCTTCCACTATTATATTGAGTCTCCACCTTCTACCTTTAGGAACCATTAAGAGAGCATAGTTGCCATTATGTGTGCAATGTCCCAAAACTTATTGACTGATGCATATTGTGATATTTCTTGTTCTTGTTCTATTTGTATCTAGTCACTCTTATGAACTTTGAAGGTGTCCTATGCATCTATTTGCTACTCCATGAGGGACAAGCAGAATGCCACTATGCCATGTTTTCTGTATGTGAAACAAACAAACGTTTTTCAATGCATGTTATTCATGATATTTGTTTGTAGCCTTTCATGTTGCATGCATAGCTACTTTGTGTTATTGTTAGAAATCCATCTTTCATGCACATGTTTGGAGTTCTTTGATCCCAGCTTTCAATGCTTGCAAATGGTTTGATCTTGGTTTTGATGGTGCATGTCACCTCAAAAATTATTCTTTTATCACTTACCTACTCGAGGACGAGCAGGAGTTAAGCTTGGGTATGCTTGATACGTAGGAAACGTACCTATAATTTTTTATGCTCCATGATTGTTTAGTATCTACTTTGCTTTGCTCTGTCTACACTTTGAGGTGTTTTTATATTTTTTCTGGAACTAACCTATTAACAAGTTGCCACTGTGCCAGTTGCCTGTTTTCTTCTGTTTTTTGGTTCCAGAAAGGCAGAAAATCAATATTCTCGGAATTGGACGGGACAAAATCCAAAGTCAATATTTTACCGTGGGCGACACGAAGTCCAGAGGAGAGACGGAGAGGCTCCACAGGGCGGCCAGACCCCCCTAGGCGCAGGTGGACCCAGCCCGCGCCTGGGCAGGGTGTGGCCCCCCTGGTCACCTCCCAGCCTTGCCTCTTCGCCTATAAGAAGCCCCCGATGCAGAAATCCTAGGCACCCGATCAAAACTCCACGAAACCTTCTGTAGCCACCGACACCATCGTCCCTAGATCAGGGGTGGGGGATCCGAAGTTCTTCCCGGCACCCTAGCGGAGGGGAGATCATCCCGGAGGCCTTCTTCTCCAGTATGATGCGTGAGTAGTTCCACCTTGGACTACGGGTCCATGTAGTAGCTAGATGGTTGTATCTCCTCCTTGTGCTTTCATGTATAGATCTTATGAGCTCCGTTCATGATCAAGATCTAATCTATTTGTAATCATGCATGTTGTGTTTGTAGGGATCCGATGGATATTGAGATTACTATGTCAGATTGAATAATGGTTTTGTCTTTTTGATTCTATCATGTCTGTGTTGTTTGTGATCTTGCATGCTCTCCGTTGTTAGTATCTATCTTGGCCAATTAGTTGCTAGTGACTCCAAGACGGGGTATTTATGCTCGATAGTGGGTTCATGCCTCTAGTTTCCAAGGGAAGTGACAGAAATCTCTTCGGTTGTAGATGTGTTGTTGCCACTAGGGAGAAACCAACGGTCTCTTGTTCATGGAACAAGTGGATTGTTTACCTTACACACTTTACTTAAAGCAGTTGTCTATTGCTTGCAACTTAATACTGGAGGGGGTTCGGATGATAACCTGAAGGTGGACTTCTAGTCATAGATGGAGTTGGATAGCGGTCTATGTATATTGTTGTATTGCCCAAACGAATCTCATGGGATCTTTTTGTCTGGTATTGCATTGTTATGCCTTGCTCAGTTCCTGTCAATTGCCCTGCTGTAATTTGTTTACCCTTCATGCCATGTTGTTTATCTAAGGAGAGTGCCTCTAGTGAACTATGGACCCCGGTCCAATCTTTACTATTGATACATCTTCAACTGTTACTTGTTTACTTGCTGCAAACCATCATCACCTTCTACACCATAAGTGTAATCCTTTGTTACAGCAAACCGGTGAGCTTTAAAACCTCACTGATTCGTTGGGGCAAAGTCTTAAGTTTGTGTTGTGCAGGTTTCCACGTTGCTTGAAACACCTGTGTGACGTTTCCTTCCTCCTACTGGTTCGATAACCTCGGTTTCTTACTGAGGGTAAACTTACTGCTGTGCTGCATCACACCTTTCTCTTGGGGTTTCCCGACGAAAAGCTCCTACATCAACTTAGCGCTGTATCAATAAAAAAGATGGAGGTAACCATTTGTGTACGGATTATCGGAAGCTGAATGATGTCACCATTAAGAACAAGTACCCATTGCCGAAGATAGAAGATATGTTTGATCAGTTGACCGGTGCTAAAGTGTTTTCTAAGATTGATCTTAGAACTGGTTATCATCAACTCATGATTCACACAGAGGATATTCCAAAGACTGCCTTTACACAAGATATGGACTGTATGAGTACACTGTAATGTCTTTTGGATGAACCAATGCCCCCGCTTATTTCATGAACCTCATGAATAAGATTTTTATGGACTTCCTGGATAAGTTTGTCGTTGTGTTCATCGATGACATTCTGATCTATTCCAAATCAGAATAAGAACATGATCTACACCTGAGGACCATCCTTGGAACCCTTAGGGAGCATCAGTTGTATGCTAAGTTTAGTAAATGTGAATTCTGGTTACAGGAAGTAGGATTCCTCGGACATATTGTGTCGGCAGGAGGAATTGCTGTTGACCCTGCAAAGGTTATGGATGTTGAAGAATGGTAAGCCCCGACCACTCAAACCCAAGTTTGTACATTTCTCGGATTAGCGGGATACTATCGCCAGTTCATAGAAGGATTCTCGAGCATCGCAAGACCCATGACCCAATTGTTGAAGAAAGATAAGAAGTTTGAATGGACGGACAAATGTGAAGCAAGTTTTCAAGAGCTTAAGAAGAGATTGATCTCAGCCCCAATCTTGATTATGCCGGATATAATGAAGCCTTTTGATGTGTATTGTGACGCATCCAAGATCGTCTCGGATGTGTGTTGATGCAAGAAGGCAAAGTCATATCATATCTATCCCAACAACTGAAGCAACATGAGCAGAATTATCCTACCCATGACCTTGATCTAGCAGCCATAGTTTTAGCCTTGAAGACATGGCGGCATTAACTCATGGGTAACCGTTGTGAGATTTATTCGGATCACAAAAGCCTGAAGTATATTTGCACTAAGAAGGAGCTGAATATGAGGCAAAGGAGATGGATAGAGTTAATCAAGGACTATGATCTGGACATTCACTATCACCCCGACAAAGACAATGTGGTAGCTGATGGCCTTAGCAGATTGCTGTGTCGCTTGAACTCTATGATTCTGAAGGAGTAAGAAAGTTTTCACAAGGAGCTGGAAGATTTCAGAATGGAGCTCGTAAGTGAAGGATTTTTGGCTAGCATAGAACTTGAACCCACTTTGATCAGTCAGATCAAGGAGGCGTGGAAAGGAAATGCTAGTATCGACGGAATGAAACATCGTATTGGTATAGGGAAGGTACCTGGATTCACCGAAGATGAAGAAGGAGTTTTGTGGTACAAAGGACATATCTGTGTGCCAGCAGATTCATAGTTGAAGCAAGCTATTTTGAAAGAAGCCCATGATACTCTTTATTCTATCCACCCCGGAGGGACGAAGATGTATCAGGATTTGAAGGAGCAATTTTGGTGGCATAAGATGAAGAGAGAAATCGGAAGCTACATAGCCAAGTGTGTTATCTGTCAAAGAGTCAAGGCGGGACATCAGAGAACCGCAGGACTGTTGCAACCATTGCAGATTCATGAATGGAAATGGGATTCAGTTGGAATGGATTTTATCACCGGTTTTCCTACATCTAGTAGGGGAAATGACTCTATTTGGGTCATAGTGGATAGACTGTCCAAAGTCGCCAATTTCTTAACAGTCAATACCACTTATCAGAGTTCGAAGCTAGCAGATATGTACATTGCTAGAATAGTCAGTTTGCATGGAGTCCCCAAGAACATTGTGTCGGATCGAGGAACCCAGTTTACGTCGAGGTTTTGGAAGAAAGTCCAAGAAGGATTAGGAACCCGACTGGATTTCAGCATAGCTTACCACCCTCAGACTGATGGACAAACGGAGCGAGTAAACCAAATACTAGATGATATGTTGAGAGCTTGTGTGTTAGAATATGGATCTAAATGGAAATATTGTCTGCCTTTCGCAGAATTTTCATACAACAACAGTTACCAAGCCAGTTTTCAAATGGCCCCATTTGAATTTATGTATGGAAGGAAGTGTCGTACCCCTTTGAATTGGTCAGAAGTAGGAGAGAGTCAGATTTTTGGACCCAACATCCTACGAGAAGCCAAAGAGAAAGTTCACAAGATCCGTGAGCACCTCAAGACCGCTCAATCCAGACAGAAGAGTTATGCCAACAAGAGACGTCGATACCTAGCCTTCAATACCGGAGATTTTGTGTATCTCAAAGTTTCACCCTTGAAAGGAATGCAACATTTCCAACTCAAAGGAAAGTTATCCCCCAGATATATCGGACCTTTCAATATTCTGAATCATCGTGGAGAAGTATCGTATCAACTGGAACTGCCAGAGGAAATGTCATCCTTGCATAATGTGTTTCATATCTCGTTACTTTGCAAATGCCTAGAAGTTCCGGAGAAGACCAAAGTTTTCAAGGATATTGATCACCAAACCATAGAGATCAACAATGACCTGACATATCCCAAGTACCCATTCATATTTTTTAGGAAGCTTTCAGAACCACTAGGACCCAGAGTATCAAGTTTCTCAAGATCCAGTGGAGTAACCACACTGAAGAAGAAGCTACCTAGGAACGAGAAGACTACATTATGACAGAGTTTCCAGATCTATTTAAATCCTAGTTTTCTCTTTTTCTCAAATCTCGGGATGACATTTTTTTTAAGGAGGGAAGGTTTGTAACATCCCAAAAATATTAATCAAGGTTATCAATTACAATCACCCAAATTTAGGTTAACAAAAACTTTTGTGAATTAAAATCCATATGAATGCATGTGTGTATGTGATGAATGCATGAATGCTTGTATGGACTTGTGCGATGGTTATTAATAGCAAGGATTGGTTTAAATATGAAAACAACATCATCTAAATCATTTCCAAGAAGAATATAATCAAGAGAAATTCAAAAACAAACAATATAAGCAAATGGTCATTTTTGCCAATCTTGTTCACTAGAGCACTTTGAGTGTTTCTAGTCCAAGATTTCAAATAGAAACAAATCCAATTATTTTCACCCCTTGCTAGACCAAGTGAAAGTGAAACCAATCCCACCTTGCAAACCCACGGAAACATTTGGCAACCCTATTCAAATGACATTTAAAAATTGAATCTAATTCATATGGTAAGATCACCATTTCTCAAAACCCCACCAAACCAGTTCACCTTGAAAAATCCTATCAACCAGATACTCCCTAGTATGTGACCATTGCAACTACCAAGTTTCATCCAAAAATTCAAATATGAATTTCTTGCGGCCATTTCAAACACCTGGAGACACAAACCAAATTCTGCCAAACTTCACTGTTTTGAGCAGTAATCTTTCCAAACCTTGTTCCCCATTGATCACCCTTGTCTCCCCCAGTGACAACCAGTGCATTAAACCAGCCTAGACCCCTACCATTTCACCATGCCGTGCATGCCCGAGCAAACCCTTGACAGCCGACCATGGCAAGCTAGCCAGAGCCATCGCCGCGCCTAGCCACCATGTCTAGGAAGCACGCCACCGTCCACCGCCACCCCCTGTCCAGCCCTCGAGCATTGACAAGCAGTGGACCACCGAGACACACACGCACCCAGTTTGTCTCTGCCATGTTAAGAGCGCGCCAGCTCGCCGCGCTCGACACGCTCACACAGACCGCGCCCCGTCTACACGATCACCATCATCCCAGGAGACCACCAGACATGCTCGTTCGCCGCCGTGCGACTAGGAGCGCATGTGCATCGTCAAAAACGTCGTCGGTGCCGCTCAGAGAACCAGCGCATTACGACCAAACCGCACTGCCCCTTGCCGTGCCATCAAGCCGTTGAGCACCGCTAGGAGACCGCGCACCGTCCCCTAGCCTGAGCCATGCCCGTAGCTTGCTGTAACACCGACCCCGACGAGCACTACCCATGCCGCTCGGTCTCTCTCACTCGCCTATAAAAGGAGGCCTCCCCATCTCGTTTTCTTCACACCAGTTAACTCCCCACCTCTCTCTAATCCTTCCCACCTCTTCTCGGAGCAAGGCGATCTCTTCCTCGCCGGAATTTCACCGGAGCCTGCAGCTGCTGGAGGAGAAGAGCGCCATCGACTAAATCCACCCCAGGAGGAGGTGATAGTACCAGGAGAACCACTGTCATCGACTTTGTCATTCGCCCACATCGCCGACCATCTCCTGAGCCCTGGTGAGCCACCCCATACTCCCACAGGCCATGCTAGGGTTAGCCACCATCGTGATCTGTTCCGACTAGGACGATGGCCGTGAGCCGTTGATCCTTATTCTAATCCTATGGTCGCAATCGCCCCATACCCCTTCGCACCCCCTATCTCACTGACGTGTGGGGACACCACTTAACCAACCCGCGCACGCTGGGCGCAGTGGGTCGGCCCAGTAACTCTCCTGCGCTACCCAGTTAGTTTAAATTTAGAATTTTTCAAATTAGTTCATACCCTTGTTGTCAACACCCGGATTTTTAATCCCAGATGCCAGTTATGCCATACATCGCAATCCCAGGATTACCATTTTTGTGAGACATAACAGAATTGGATACCACAGTACATCATCCATTACAAACCATACATAAGGTTTTACACAAATAAGGATCTCATGATCCAGTTCTTAATACAACTCAAGCAACGGAAATACGTAATAATAATGGTAGCATAGGCGAAGCTCCATCTTCGGGGTCACAGGCAATGCTGACGATGGGAGATGATCCTAGTTGTCGTAACCTTCCTGGGGTCCATCCTCCAGGTACTCCTCTTCATATTCTGGCCACGGGAATAGCTTGGGACAAAGCCATGACTACTCTTTAAGTACTCGCAAACTAATACTAACAAGTGAAGGGGGTTTTTGTAGTAGGACACTAAGCTCTAGGGTTGTTTTGCAAAAAGCCAGATTTATATCTACTAAGTTTAGAAACAACGAATGCTAGTTGAGTTTTATAACACCTAAGTGGGAACTTTTATCTCATGCCACAACTCTGTTGTGATCAAGTCAAAGTCTCAATTCATTTCATATGTCATTTTGAAAACATCTGACGGGGGAACAGTATGGCCACTCCAACTGTCCATAACCGCGGATGCGGCTATTCGAATAGCTTGACACTCTGCAGAGATTGTACACTTTCACCACAACATTCGATACATCCGTCAGGAACAAATCCTGAATTCACCATACTCAGTATGCGGATAATCAATCCTAACCTTTCAATTACACGCCCTAGTATAAGCACCTCTCCTATGAGTTTGGCCTCCCAACCATGACCAACTGTCAGCTTGGGTACTGCACAGGTGGACAATCTTCACAAGGTAGCCTCAGCTCAGACCTTGGCCATGAGGGAACTAATACTAAGGTATATAAGTTTCCAGTCAAGCCCTACCAAATTCTCGGGTATTGTGGTTATACGGTAAAATTGGAATGGTATCGCATCCAGACAACCATCAGTTTTATAAAGGGCTAAGGCTCATGCCTCAACATTTTCATCACCATAAATCATCTGGTGTTCGGAAACACATGTCCAAAACATCTCAATATAATGATCCATCATTCCAGGGTTTTCATAACCATTTTTCCACCAAGTATTCCCATCTAAGTTGATCAAGTTTTATGCTTAGAACTAGCATCTACAAGTGGGGGTAAGTACTAATGAGGGGTGCTAAACTAGTGGAGTTTAACTAAGTTCAATCTCATGCCTTAGGATGACATAAAGATTATCTAGCTTAGGCCAAATTTTATGCTCTTTATGCAACCTTCAATTATCTTTCTAGTATCTACATTTCACTTAAGTAAGCTCTAAGTACTAGATTTCATAAAGAAATAAAGTATAAAGATTATAAGTAAAACTAGGATTGGTTTATCAAGTGGGTACGATCATATATGCTTAAGGCATATAGTTGGCATGGTAACAAGCAAGTATTTGCTTGCACAAGTCAACTAGTAGTATTAGGCTTGCATAGGTAAAGTATCTTGCAAGTGTTAGCTTGCACAAGTATTAGTATAAGCTTGCTAAATTGCAAGTGTTAGCTTGCAAGTATTGGCTTGCCTTGTGCAGAGCAGTGGTTGAAGTTCTCCTCGACTTCTTCTTCGTAGTATCCTCCTTCCTCCTCGTATCATTGGTTGGTACTAGCGTCTATGAATAAATACGAGGTACACAATCACCAAACAATACTTGAATACTTTCAATCATCACACAAAAGGGTCCTGTAGATGAGCTAGCTTCATCACTAACATTACAAGATTAAAGCTTGGTTTAATTCCTTTTATTTTTAGAAAAGTAATTTCTACTCATTGAAAAACTACTTAGGATTTAATATTCTCCAAACCAAACATGGGATCATGTTGACACATGTCATCACCACATATTTCAGTACATGGGAATGTGATTTAAAGTGGTGTCATAATTTAATAAGGTTTAACCTTTTTATTTTAAATAAAATAAGTGACTAGAAATGCCTATGTGGCATTCTTTTATTACTTGAACAATATTTCTGTAAGTAAACCCACATGTTTTTATATATTCTGAAAGGTATGATCAAATGTGATTTTTGAGAGTTAGAATCAACTCAAAAGCTTTTATGGTTTAAATTTGAAAAATGTTTGAATGCAGAAAAGGTTCTGCCTTGTTATTTTTACCAAATTGTGATCTATAGATTCAAATGATTTAAATCCAACGGGCTTTGGTTCAGAATTTCAAGACCTTTCTAACAAAATTGGTTTCATTCAATTTGGTTTACTGAATCGAGCTGGGTTGATTTTTGAAACTAGGTACAAAACTGTGTTTGAATTAAAATGGAAAAAGTTAAATTCAAACAACTGGGCTGCGCGGGAAATGATACTGGGCCGGCCTGCTAAGCACAGCGCTTACGCGGGATGGTTAAGTTGTTGTCCCCACGCGTCAGTGAGACGAGGGGGTGCGAAGCGGTACGGGGCAATTTGAGCCATGGGATCTTGTTCTAATCTAACGGCCCTGGTTCATCGTCCACGTCGGGCAGCGCCGGCGAGACAGAACCCTAACGCGGCAGGTGGGGGTCGTCGGGGGCTCACCGGGGCTCAGGCGAGGGTTAGTGATGTGGACGAACGACGAAGTCGACGACGGCGAACTTCCTGGTACCGGCAGCTTCTCCTGGGGTGGACGAAATCGATGGCGCCCTTCTTCTCCATAGGCGGCCTGCTCCGGCCAAATTCCGGCGATGCGCTGCTCGCCTTGCTCCGGGAACAGGGTGGAACGATCAGTGAGGAGAGGGGAGTGAGATGGTGTGAAGAGTTTGAGCGGGGGTGGCCTCTATTTATAGTCTCGACGACGAGACCGAACGGAATGGGCAGGAAACGGTGGCGACATGACTACAGGCTGCTAGAGGCATGGCCGGCGGTGGCGATCATTCGGTGGTCTCCTGGCGATGCTCTAAGGCTTTAATTCTCTGCGAGGAAGAGGCGGCGAACTTGACGGCGAGCGGTGGCTATGGGGCATGGGGCGGCGAACGGGGATGTCTGGCGGTCTCCTAGGATGGTGGTGATCGTGTATGCACGCGGCGAGGGCGGCGCGCGGTCTGTGGGCATTTGTCGACGGTGGCGCTCTGGCGCATGCTCGGCATGGTTGCTGGCGAGCTTGGCATGGTCTGTGCATGTGGTCCAGGGGTTGGCAAGGTTCGAGCGCTGGACAGGGGGTGGCGATGGACGGTGGGCTGTGTCCTAGACATGCTGTTTAGACTTGGTGCTTGCTCTGGCTAGCTAGCCTTGGTCGGCTGGCAAGGGGGTGCTCGGGTTGGCATGGCATGGGGAAAAGGGTAGGGGCTAGGGTTTGTCCAAGCACTGGTTGGCACTGAGGGAGACAAGGGTGATCAATGGTGAACATTTCTTAGCCAGATTACTGCTCAAAACAGTGAAGTTAGGCCAGTTTGATTTGTTGCCTCCAAGTGTTTGATGAAATGGCTACAAGAACTCAAGTTTTGAATTTTGAAAAGATTTTTGGTGAGTGTGCTAGGCATGTGCTGGTGAGTCTGCAGATGCTTGGGTTTCGAAAGTTGAGCTTGTTTGAGTGGTTTTTGAAAAAGTGGGATCTTCCCATATGATATAGATTCAATTTTAAACTGTCCTTTAAACTATGCATTCAAATGTTTTTGGATGATCACAAGGTGGACCTTGATACTTTGTTATGAGTACTATCAAGGGGTGCAAAGATCCAAACAAGTTCTGTTAAGTTTTGAAAGTTAGAGACAGCCAAAGTAGGCATGGGAGTTAAATTGGTCCAAATGACCATTCCCTTATTTTGTTTGTTTTGATTTATTGTCTTTGGGGAAAGTGTGGGGATTGTTTAGATGATGTTTATTTCACCTAAGAATCCTTTTACAAGCAAATAAACACATAAACAAGGCAATTCAAAAGAATTCAAAATGGGATGCATACACACATGATGCTTTCTCATTTTTTTTAGAAAAGTTTTTGTTAACCCTAATTTTGAATATTAGAGGTTGATGATCCAAGTTTAGTATTTTTGGGATGTTACAAACCTTCCCCCTTAAACAAAATCTCGTCCCGAGATTTGAAAAGGGACGAAAAGATTACCTAGGATTTGAAGAGATCGGGAAACTCCGTCCTGATGTGATCTTCGCGCTCCCAGGTAGCTTCCTCTTCTGTGTGGTTGCTCCACTGAATTTTGAGAAACTTGATGCTTTGGTTTCTGGTGGTTCGGAAAGCTTCTTCCAAAATACGGATGGGTACTTTGGGATAGCTCAGGTCATCGTTGATCTCTATGGTCTGGTGATCAATATTCTTGAACACTTCAGTCTTCTCCGGGACTTCGAGACACTTGCGAAGTAATGAGATATGGAACACATTGTGCACGGCTGACATCTCTTCGGGTAGTTCCAATTATTACGACACTTCTCCTCGACGGTTCAGAATTTTGAAAGGTCAGATATATCTGGGGGCTAACTTTCCTTTGAGTTGGAAACGCTGCATTCCCTTCAATGGCGATACTTTCAGATATACAAAATCTCCTATGTTCAAGGCGAGGTCTTGACGTCTCTTGTCGGCGTAACTCTTCTGTCTGGACTAGGCTGTCTTGAGGTGCTCACGAATCTTGTGAACCTTCTCTTCTGCTTCTCGTAGGATATCGAGTCTGAAAATCTGACTCTCTCCTACTTCCGACCAGTTCAAAGGGGGTGCGACACTTCCTTCCGTACATGAATTCAAATGGGGCCATTTGCAAACTAGCTTGATAGCTGTTGTTGTATGAAAATTCTGCAAACGGCAGACAGTCTTCCCACTTAGATCCATATTCTAACACACATGCTCTCAGCATATCTTTGAGTATTTGATTTACTCGCTCCGTTTGTCCATCGGTCTGAGGGTGATATGCGGTGCTGAAATCTAGGCGGGTTCCTAAACCTTCTTGAACTTTCTTCCAGAATCTCGAGGTAAACTGAGTTCCTCGATCCGATACGATGTTCTTGGGGACTCCATGCAAACTGACGATTCTAGCGATGTATAACTCCGCTAGCTTCGAACTCTGATATGTGGTATTGACGGGTAAGAAATGGGCGACTTTGGACAATCTGTCCACTATGACCCAGATAGAGTCATTTCCCCTACTAGAAGTAGGCAATCCGGTGATAAAGTCCATTCCAACGGAATCCCATTTCCATTCTGGAATCTGCAAGGGTTGTAACAATCCAGCGGGTCTTTGATGTCCGGCCTTGACTCGCTGACATATATCACACTTGGAGATATAGCTTCCGATTTCTCTCTTCATCTTATGCCACCAAAATTGCTCTTTCAAATCTTGATACATCTTAGTTCCTCCGGGGTGGATAGAATAAAGAGTATCATGAGCTTCCTTCAGAACAACTTCTTTCAACTCGGAATCTGCTGGTACACAAAGGCGTCCTTTGTACCACAGAACTCCTTCGTCTTTGGTGAATCCGGGTACTTTGCCTATACCGATACGACGCTTGATTCCGTCAATACTAGCATTTCCTTTCTGCGCCTCTTTGATCTGGCTGATCAAAGTGGGTTGAAGTTCTATGCTAGCCAAAAATCCTTCACTCACTAATTCCATTCGAAAATCTTCCATCTCTTTGTGCAAACTTGGTTGCTCCTTCAAAATCATGGAGTTCAAGCGGCACGACAATCTGCTAAGGGCATCTGCTACCACGTTGGCTTTACCAGGGTGATAGTGAATGTCCAGATCATAATCCTTGATTAACTCAATCCATCTTCTCTGCCTCATATTCAACTCCTTCTGAGTGAATATATACTTCAGGCTCTTGTGATCCGAATAAATCTCACAACGATTTCCCATCAGGTAATGCCTCCATGTCTTCAGGGCTAGAACTACGGCTGCGAGTTTAGGTCATGGGTTGGGTAATTTTGCTCATGTTGTTTCAGTTGTCGAGATAGATAAGATATAACTTTGCCTTCTTGCATTAGCACACATCCGAGACCCATCTTGGATGCGTCACAATACACATCGAAGGGCTTCGTGATATCCGGCATGATTAAGATTGGGGCTGAAATCAATCTCCTCTTGAGTTCTTGAAAACTCGCTTCACATTTGTCTGTCCATTCAAACTTCTTGTCCTTCTTCACCAATTGGGTCATGGGTCTGGCGATACTCGAGAATCCTTCTACGAACTTGCGGTAATATCCCGCCAATCCGAGAAATGCACAAACTTGGGTTTGAGTGGTTGGGGCTTGCCAATCTTCGACATCTTTCACTTTTGCAGGATCAACGGCAATTCCTCCGGCTGATACAATGTGGCCGAGGAATCCTACCTCCTGTAACCAGAATTCACATTTGCTAAACTTGGCATACAGTCTTGGGAATATCCTCTGCACGAATTTTGAGTTGATGATAGCCAGTCCTAAAATCAATCTTAGAAAACACTTTGGCACCGATCAACTGATCAAACAAATCTTCTATCTTGGGCAAGGGGTACTTGTTTTTGATGGTGACATCATTCAACTTTCGATAATCCGTACACAAACGGTTGCCTCCATCTTTCTTGTCCACAAACAAAACAGGTGATCTCCTTGGTGACGCACTTGGTTGAATCAATCCAATTTCCCGCATGGAATCCAGTTGCTTCTTCAGTTTTGCTAGTTCAGACGGGTTCATACTATATGGTCTCTGGGCTATGGGTCCTGTTCCGGGGATTAGTTCAATGATAAACTCGATATCCCGATCTAGGGGCATACCGGGCAAAACATCTGGAAATACATCGGGGTATTCACAGACTATCCGGACTTGGTCAATGGTAGGTTGGGCTATACTCTTGTTGCACTTTAATGGACGAGGTAAGGTTCAGATACATGCTCGACTGATATTCCGGCTGTACTGGTCATCGTTATGGCTTTCTTGGCACAGTCAATCAATCCTTTATGTTTGGACATCCAATCCATTCCGAGTACTACTTCCAAACCTTTAGTTCTGAGTACTATCAGATTAGCATAAAAATCTATGCCATGGATTCGGATAGGGACGGCTTTGCAAATTTGCCTAGCCTTGGTGGTTGAACCGGGAATTTGGACAAACATAACATGCTTCAGTTTTGTTGGTTGAATCTTACTAGTGCAGGAAAATTCTTCGGTGACAAATGAATGTGATGCACCAGAATCAAACAACACTCTTGCAAGTACTGAATTAACAGAAAACATACCCAGCACGACGTCTGGCGCTTCCTGAGCTTCTTCAGCATGCATGAGAAAAAGACGGCCATTGCGGTTGAGTGAATTCCCTGGGGCAAACCTTCTTCCTGGTTGAACACGATGTTGCTGCTGAGCTGGGGCATTTGCATTGGGGGCTGCGGCATTCCTCTTGTTGGGGCACTCGTTGGAGTAGTGACCCTTATTTCCACAGTCATAACAAGTCACTTGCGACTTGTCCTTTGCTGCAACAGGCACGGCTTTGCTTCCAGTCCTCGGGGCAGTGTTGGTGTTGGCGGTAGCATTGTTGTTGTTGAACTTAGGTGGGGCACGATTGAAATTGCTAGAGTTGCCGGGGTTGTTGTGATTTCCTCCGGGCCTTGGGTTTCCACGGTTGGGATAGGTCGGACAGTTCATTAGCGGTCTGTTGGTTCTCGGGGCAAATCCTGGACATGGGTTAGGGCGATACTTTGGGGTCTTTTGGGTTCCTGTTTGATGCATCATGCGACTCTTACGGTTCTCATTGGCTAGGTTGATCTTTCCTTCCATATGGATAGCAGAGTCGACAAGGGCTTCAATATCCGCAAAGGGAATATTGACTAACACCGTCTGCATCTCATTGTGCAAACCATTCAGGAATCTTTCCTTCTTCTTGGCTTTGGTGTCGATCTCATCAGGGGCATACCTAGCTAATGAAAAGAATTTGTCATGGTATTCCACTACGGTCATCCTTCCTTGCTTCAGTTCTCTGAATTCATCTCTCATTCTCTTGATCAAACCTGGTGGCACATCGGTTCTGCTGAACTTGACTTTGAATTCCTCCCAGGTCATCATCTGTCCTCCGGTCATGGCACGAACACTGTTCCACCATGCTCTGGCATCTCCGGCTAGATAATGGGTGGCGAACAGAACTTTCTCGTTGGCTTCCACTCCGGCGACTTCTAGGTTATTTCCATGGTTTGCAGCCAATCATCGGCGTCTAAGGGCTCTTCCGACTTAGTGAAAACAGGTGGGTTGGTGCTCTGGAAATTCTTGAGCTTAGATCCATGGTTGTCCTGGTTTCCGTGGCCTTGATTGTTGTGGGATAGCTGAGCTATCTGTTGAAGGGTGGCTAGGTTGGCTTGACGTTCGGCTCTTTCAGCTTCGCGGTCAGAAACCAACATTTGCAGGATCTGCAACATTGGGTCCGGGGATGAACCACTTCCTCCGCGTGGCATCTGAAGATTGAGATAGATCATATGAAAAGAGGGAAACTTCTAAGGTTTTGGGATTTTGAAAAGTTTTTAAAGTCTGACTCAGAATTTTCTAGCAACTTGCTTTTCATTCATTCATTCATAGCACACGATACAAACACACACCACAAAACAAGAAAAACATATGGTTTTAAGAACCATTCTGGAAACTACGATACAGTGGGACCGAATACTACTCACTACGCTAGTGCTCAAGTGCTACTACTCCTTGGAGTCTGTGTAGTCATCATCCTCATCATCATTGATGAAGGCAAAATCCTCCTCATCGGTGAAGAAGTCCATAGCCTGATCCTCCAGAAAATCATCATCATCGCTGAGATAGGAGTAGGGGTCTCCACGAAGATACTCTCCGGCATTCTCCCTTTCCTCCAACTGCATGTCTCTCTCGTGGATGGTCTCCTCCAAAGACGAGATACGGTGGCGATGACGGGCAATGATGCGCTCCTTCTTGTCGAGCTGACGGCGGCGAGAATTGCGATCCTTTGCTAACATGGCTTGATAATGGCGGACTTGTGGTTGGAGTAGTCACGGCAATTATCCAACTCCTGTTGACGATCGTACATCATGAAGCTAAGGTGGTCCAACTGAGTCTTCAGCTCGTGGTGGTATGGGGCTTCCAGTGGTTGTCCATTAGCATCACGCCTTGGGCAAAACTCAAAGCGGGTACCCTTGATCTGGTTGATACTCTGCCCACACAGACGGTCAAGAGCTTCCTACATGGCCCTAGCAACTCCATCGAGCCAGTTGTTCTCTCTTAAGGTGAACTGAATTCCCTCAGCAGTGGGAGGTTCAATCTTTCCTCGGAGACTTGCAACAATTAGCCACTGCAGATCTTCTCCTCCTTGATCATTGAGCTGAGCTCCGAAGAACTCGGGGTGTGGACGCTCTAGAAGTTCCGAAAGCTGGTCCAAATCCCTCTCAAAGATAAGGTCTCCTCCATTTCCCAAATGGTAAAACTTGCTGTACTTCACGTCCATCTATAAGAATATAGGATGAGTAAGTTTGTAGAGTGATCAAGTGTGTCAAATTTTATGTATTTTTGCAAGAGTTTTTGAGGAACATGAATTTTTACAAAAGAATCAAGGTGATAAGAATGGGAATAAGTTTTTGTAAATATTTGCTTTCTTTGGTTTTGAAACTAAGTTTTTGATTCCAAATGTACAGTCTAACTAGGGTCTCCTATGGTCAGGATAGCTCTGATACCAACTTGTCAACACCCGGATTTTTAATCCCAGATGCCTGGTATGCCATACATCACAATCCAAGGATTACCATTTTTGCGAGACATAACAGAATTAGATACCACAGTACATCATCCATTACAAACCATACATAATGTTTTTACACAAATAAGGATCTCATGATCCATTTCTTAATACAACTCAAGCAGCGGAAATACGTAATAATAATGGTAGCGTAGGCGAAGTTCCATCTTCGGGTTCACAGGCAATGTTGACGATGGGAGATGATCCTAGTTGTCGTAACCTTCTTGGGGTCCATCCACCAAGTACTCCTCTTTATAGTCTGGCCATGGGAATAGCCAGGGACAAAGCCATGACTACTCTTTAAGTACTCGCAAACTAATACTAACAAGTGAAGGGGGTTTTTGTAGTAGGACACTAAGCTCTAGGGTTGTTTTGCAAAAAGCCAGATTTATATCTACTAAGTTTAGAAACAACGAATGCTAGTTGAAGTTTTATAACACCTAAGTGGGAACTTTTATCTCATGCCACAACTCTGTTGTGATCAAGTCAAAGTCTCAATTCATTTCATATGTCATTTTGAAAACATCTGACGGGGGAACAGTATGGCCACTCCAACTGTCCATAATCGTGGATGTGGCTATTCGAATAGTTTGACACTCTGCAGAGATTGTACACTTTCACCACAACATTCGATACATCCGTCATGAACAAATCCTGAATTCACCATACTTAGTATGCGGATAATCAATCCTAACCTTTCAATTACACGCCCTAGTATAAGCACCTCTCCTGTGAGTTTGGCCTCCCAACCATGACCAACTGTCATCTTGGGTACTGCACAGGTGGACAATCTTCACAACGTATCCTCAGCTCAGACCTTGGCCGTGAGGGAACTAATACTAAGGTATATAAGTTTCCAGTCAAGCCCTACCCAATTCTCGGGTATTGTTGTTGTACGGTAAAATTGGAATGGTATCGCATCCAGACAACCATCAGTTTTATAAAGGGCTAAGGCTCATGCCTCAACATTTTCATCACCATAAATCATCTGGTGTTCGGAAACACATGTCCAAACCATCTCAATAGAATGATCCATCATTCCAAGGTTTTCATAACCATTTTTCCACCAAGTATTCCCATCTGAGTTGATCAAGTTTTATGCTTAGAACTAGCATCTACAAGTGGGGGTAAGTACTAATGAGGGGTGGTAAACTAGTGGAGTTTAACTAAGTTCAATCTCATGCCTTAGGATGACATAAAGATTATCTAGCTTAGGCCAAATTTTATGCTCTTTATGCAACATTCAATTATCTTTCTAGTATCTACATTTCACTTAAGTAAGCTCTAAGTACTAGCTTTGATAAATAAATAAAGTATAAAGCTTATAAGTAAAACTAGGATTGGTTTATCAAGTGGGTATGATCATATATGCTTAAGGCATATAGTTGGCATGGTAACAAGCAAGTATTTGCTTGCACAAGTCAACTAGTAGTATTCGGCTTGCATAGGTAAAGTATCTTGCAAGTGTTAGCTTGCACAAGTATCAGTATAAGCTTGTTAAATTGAAAGTATTACCTTGCAAGTATTGGCTTGCCTTGTGCAGAGCAGTGGTTGAAGTTCTCCTCTGCTTCTTCTTCGTAGTATCCTCCTTCCTCCTCGTATCCTTGGTCGGTACTAGCGTCTATGAATAAATACGAGGTACACAATCACCAAACAATACTTGACTACTTTCAATCATCACACAAAAGGGTCCTATAGATGAGCTAGCTTCATCACTAACATTACAAGATTAATGCTTGGTTTAATTCCTTTTATTTTTAGAAAAGTAATTTCTACTCATTGAAAAACTACTTAGGATTTAATATTCTCCAAACCAAACATGGTATCATGTTGACACATGTCATCACCACATATTTCAGTACATGGGAATGTGATTTAAAGTGGTGTCACAATTTAATAAGGTTTAACCTTTTTATTTTAAATAAAATAAGGTACTAGAAATGACTATGTGACATTCTTTTATTACTTGAACAATATTTCTGTAAGTAAACCCAAATGTTTTTATATATTCTGAAAGGTATGATCAAATGTGATTTTTGAGAGTTGGAATCAACTCAAAAGCTTTTATGGTTTAAATTTGAAAAATGTTTGAATGCAGAAAAGGTTCTGCCTTGTTATTTTTACCAAGGTTGATCTATAGATTCAAATGATTTAAATCCAACGGGCTTGGATTCAGCATTTCAAGACCTTTCTAACAAATTTGGTTTAATTCAATTTGGTTTACTGAATCGAGCTGGGTTGATTTTTGAAACTAGGTACAGAACTATGTTTGAATTAAAATGGAAAAAGTTAAATTCAAACAACTGGGATGCGCGGGAAACGATACTGGGCCGTCTTGCTAAGCACAGCGCTTACGCGGGCTGGTTAAGTTGTTGTCCCCACGCGTCAGTGAGACGAGGGGGTGCGAAGCGGTACGGGGCAATGTGAGCTGTGGGATCTTGTCCTAATCTAACGGCCCTGGTTCATCGTCCACGTCGGGTAGCGCCGGCGAGACAGAACCCTAACGCGGCAGGTGGGGGTCCTCGGGGACTCACCGGGGCTCAGGCGAGGGTCGGCGAGGCGGGCGAATGACAAATTCGATGACGGCGAACCTCCTGGTACCGGTAGCTTCTGCTGGGGTGGACGAAATCGATGGCGCCCTTCTTCTCGAGAGGTAGCCTGCTCCGGCTAAATTCCGGCGATGCGCTGCTTGCCTTGTTCCGGGAACGGGGTGGAACGATCAGTGAGGAGAGGGGAGTGATATGGTGTGAATAGTTTGAGCGGGGGTGGCCTCTATTTATAGTCTCGACGACGAGACCGAACGGAATGGGCAGGCGACGGTGGCAACATGGCTACGTGATGCTAGAGGCATGGCCGACGGTGGCGATCGTTCGGTGGTCTTCTGGCGATGCTCTAAGGATTTAATGCGCGTGTAGGGGCGGCGGCAAACGGTCGGGAACACACGATGCTCTGTGAGGCAGAGGCGGTGAACTTGACGGCGAGCGGTGGCTACGGGGCATGGGGCAGCGAACAGGGAAGTCTGGCGGTCTCCTGGGATGGTGGTGATCGTGTATGCACGCGACAAGGGCGGGGCGCGGTCTATGGGCGTGTGTCGAGGGTGGCGCTCTGGCGCATGCTCGGCATGGTTGCTGGCGAGCTTGGCATGGTCTGTGCGTGTGGTCCAGGGGCTCGCAAGGTTCCAGCGCTGGACAGGGGGTGGCGATGGACGGTGGGCTGTGTCCTAGACATGCTGTTTAGGCTTGGTGCTTGCTCTGGCTAGCTAGCCTTGGTCGGCTGGCAAGGGGGTGCTCGGGTTGGCATGGCATGGGGCAAAGGGTAGGGTCTATGGTTTGTCCAAGCACTGGTTGGCATTGAGGGAGACAAGGGTGATAAATGGTGATCATTGCTTAGCCAGATTACTGCTCAAAACAGTGAAGTTAGGCCAGTTTGATTTGTTGCCTCCAAGTGTTTGATGAAATGGCCGCAAGAACTCAAGTTTTGAATTTTGAAAAGATTTTTGGTGGGTGTGCTAGGCATGTGCTGGTGAGTCTGCAGATGCTTGGGTTTTGAAAGTTGAGCTTGTTTGAGTGGTTTTTGAAAAAGTGGGATCTTCCCATATGATATAGATTCAATTTTAAACTATCCTTTAAACTATGCATTCAAATGTTTTTGGATGATCACAAGGTGGGCCTTGATACTTTGTTATGAGTACTATCAAGGGATGCAAAGATCCAAACAAGTTTCTGTTAAGTTTTGAAAGTTAGATACAGCCAAAGTAGGCATGGGAGTTAAATTGGTCAAAATGACCATTCCCTTATTTTGTTTGTTTTGATTTATTTGTCTTTGGGAAAAGTGTGGGGATTGTTTAGATGATGTTTATTTCACCTAAGAATACTTTTACAAGCAAAGAAACACATAAACAAGGCATTTCAAAAGAATTCAAAATGGGATGCATACACACATGAATGCTTTCTCATTTTATTTAGAAAAGTTTTTGTTAACCCTAATTTTGAAGATTAGAGGTTGATGATCCAAGTTTAGTATTTTTGGGATGTTACACTTGTTCTGTCTGTTGATTCAAAAATCAATTCAGAGAGATTCACTATACCAAATTGGATGAAACCAATTTTTCTAGAAAGATATGGAAATTCTTAATCCAAGCCCATTGGATTCAAACCATTTGAAATTATAGATCACCTATAGTAAAAATAACAAGGCATAGACTTTTCTGCATTCAAACATTTTTCAAAATTCAACCATAAATGCTTTTGAGTTGATTCCAACTCTCAAAAAATCACATTTGATAAGACCTTTCTGAATATATAAAAATATCTAGGTTTACTTCCAGCAATAATGAACAAGTAATAAAAGAATGCCCCATAGGCATTTCTAGTCACTTTAATTAATTAAAATAATAAGGTTAAACATTATTAAATTTTGACACCACTTTAAATCACATTCCCAGGTATTGAAATATGTGGTGATGACAGGTGTCAACATGATCCCATGTTTTAATTGGAGAATATTAAATCTTAAGTAGTTTTTCAATGAGTAGAAATTACTTTTCTAGAATAAAATAAATAAGACTATTGCCTTAATTCATGTGATGATTGTGATGATGCTAGATCATCTAGTGTGAGCCTTTGTGTGCTAAATAGAAGTTGATAAGTATTGTTTGGTGATTTTGTACTTCGTATTTATTTATAGACGCTAGTACCGACCAAGGATACGATGAGGAAGGAGACTACTACGAAGAGGAAGCAGAGGAGAACTTCAACCACTACACTGCACAAGGCAAGCTATCTAAGAAAGCTAGAACTTTGCAAGCTAACACTTGCATGATAACTATGCAAACTATATGCCTTAGGCATATGTGATTATACTACCTTGATTATACCAAATCCCAGTTTTACTTGCAAGCTTTATTAGTTTATTTCTTGATCAAAATTCTTTCTTTCCTTTTAGATTGTGCTTGTGAAGTTTCTGGAAAGATATGGTAGCATAAAGAGCATAAAACTTGTCCTAAGTTAGCTAGAACTAGATGTCATCCTGAGGCATGAGATTAGATTTGATAGTCACACTTGATTATCACCCCTCATTAGTGATTACCCCCAACTTTAGTGGCTAGTGCTAATCATAAAACTTGATCACCTTAGATGGGAATACTTGGTGAAAATGATTATGAAAACCTTAGAATGATGAGTCATTCTAATGAAATGTTTTGACATGTGTTGTGAACACTAGATGATTTGATTATGAAATTGATGAGGCATGAGCCTTATCCCTTTATAAAACTGATGGTTGTGTTCGGATGCGATACCATTCCAATTTTACCGTACAACCACAATACCCAAATTTGGGTAGGGCTTGACTGGAAGTTTATATACCTTAGTATGGGTTCCCTTGCGGCCGAGGTTTGAGCTGAGGCTACCTCGTGATGATTGACCACCTGTGCAGTTCCCAAGATGATAGATGGTCATGGTTGGGAGGCCAAACTCATAGGGGAGGTGCCTATACTAGGGTGTGTAATTGAAAGGTTAGGATTGATTATTCGCATACCGAGTATGGTGAATGCAGGATTGTTCCTGACGGATATATCGAATATTGTGGTGAAAGTGTACAACCTCTACAGAGTGTCAAACTATTCAAATAGCCGTGTCCGTGTTTATGGACAGTTGGAGTGGCTATACTATTCCGTCGTTAGATGTTTTCAAAATGACTTGTGAAATGAATCATGACTTTGACTTGACCACAACAGGGTTGTGAAAGTGAAACTTAAGTTCCCACTTAGGTTTATAAAACCTTAAACTAGTTTTCTTTACTTCTAAACTCAGCTAGAGATATGGCTTTTTGGAAAACAACCTAGAGCTTAGTATTCCTACTTGAACCACTTTACTTGTTAGTGATAGTTTGCGAGTACTTAAAGAGTACTCATGGCTTTGTCCCTGGCTATTCCCATTGCCAGACTATGAGGAGGACTACCAGGATGATGGACAATAGGAAGTATATGGCAACTAGGATCATCTCCCATCAATAGCATTGCCTATGACCATGAAGATGGAGCTTCGCCCATGCTACCATTATTATATTATTCTGCTGCGTTGATTGTATTAATACTGGATCATGAGATCCTTTATTTGTAAGACCTTTATTATGGTTTGTAGTGGATGATGACACTATGGTACCAATCTGTTATGTCTCATAAAAATGGCAATCCTGGGATTGCAATGTATGGCATAACAAGCATCTGGGATTAAAAATCCAGGTGTTGACACTAACAAAGGCATAAATATAGATCTAATCACAACTTGCAAAAAAACATTGCCACAAAATTAATATGCATACATGCAACTTTGTATTATGCAAGAATGATATTTATTTCGAGTAGAATATTATTTAGGGGTTGTTTTATGTTTGAGATTGTCTATGGTAACAATACCCCATATGTTTCAATTATTTCGAATTATTAAAATCGTATATATGCTCATAAAGGCGTCTAACTTTCGACCAAGCCACGAAACATATCTGAAACTTCTAAGCAAGGTATTACAACTCTAAATAGTATATCTCGTAATTATGAAGACAACACGACAATAATCAACTAAAATGGAGTCACAGTTGATTTTCTAGAAATAAAATATTACAAACAATTATTTAAATCCTAAAAATTATTAATGTAGTAAACTTGCAATTTTATTACAGATCTGTGTTGCTACACTTCTGACCGCGCAGCGATGTCTATCACGCTGATGCGGCGCGGGGCACTTGGCACAACTGTATTGGTGTAACACTCTCGAATCGGGCATATGCAAGTTTTAGCTATTCCTACCAAACCCGCATAGAAATGATTGAAAGGTTCCCACTAGACACTTTAGTGTGGGTGGACTGAAGTAATATCATTACACATTAGTCCATGATGGAACCCACATAACAGATATATAAAACACGAATCAACGATTCAAGAATACAAATATATATCATAAATATCCAAATCACCTTGAAAAAAATACAGCGTCCGAGTACGGACAAGATGCAAATGGGGCTAAGAGCCCTGAAAAATATCCAATGGCGTCCATAACCCTGCCCAGGAAAAGCCGGAAGGGTAACCCTTCCAGCGACGTCGATCTCAAACCTGCTAAAACAAAAGAGGCACCAACAAAGGGCAAAGTAAAAAGAGAGCGGTCAGTATTGAGGCCAGTACACGGCGAGACTTAGAATTCGGCGGTCCTCACCTACATAGGTATAGCGCAGCATGCACTAAACAACCTATAGATACTCGATACCACTGTCGGCTATCACACAGAGATGAGAAAGACCTATTCGGAAACTACCTGATACTACCACCAAACATAACTATCCTGGTATTTCTCCCTCAAGTACAAATGAGGAAGTCATGCCGAAGAAATTCACACGATTGGCAGTTTTATTCATTCTTTCCATGCTGTTTATCCAACTTACAAGTCATATAAAAAGCAAGTCAAATTTATAATAGTAAACTTTAGTTATAGTTGTCTATGATTGAGTACTATGATCCAAGTCGTACATAACCGCGGACACGGCTCTTCGAAAAGATTTAACCCTGCAGGGGTGCACTGAACTTTCCACAAACACTTCGACCCTTTTTGCTAGATCAGTTAATATACACCCGTCGGTATGTCGGCAGGTCCTAGGACATGATGCTTTCCCAGACCCAAAGCAAGTACATGCCCCCCCCCCCCCGAAAGAGCTACCCGTACGAGGTATAGCTAGTCCTCCTCGTGTAGACCCTGAGGTTGCATGGACTTGTCACACGAGCAGTGGTCATAGACAATATATTCATGTGACAGAGTGCCGCACCTACACAATAGTAATAAATGCTCATCGAGCAACATGTAATAACATCTCATACATGGCATACATGGAAATAGTACAATAGTAACGCATAAAGCCCGAACTAATTTGTGGCCCCCAGAGCAGTACTTTGAAATCAGGTACTAAGCCGATGGGGGTGACCAGACACCCCACATGTGGTTAGCGTGCTTAATATCGCAACAGGTGTAAATAAATCGGGTCCTAAGTGGACACAAGAGGCGAGATAATAAACATATCTCAACTATTACCCCTTTGTGCCTCTGCATTAATTATATCTACTTTAAATATTAATTATTAAACTATAATTAAAGACATGATCATCTGCACCATTAATATCAACACCCGGATTTTTAATCCCAGATGCTTGTTATGCCATACATCGCAGTCCCAAGATTACCGTTTTTGCGAGACATAATAGATTGGTACCATAGTTCATCATCCATTACAAACCATAATAAAGGTCTTACAAATAAAGGATCTCCTAATCCAGTCATAATAGAATCAACACATCGGAATAATATAGTAGCAATAGTGTGGGCGAAGCTCCATATTTAGGGTCACACGCAATGCTGACGATGGGAGACGATACTAGTTGTCGTAGACTTCCTGTTGTCCATCATCCTGGTAGTCCTTCTCATATTCTGGCCATAGGAATAGCCAGGGACAAAGCCATGAGTACCCTTTAAGTACTCGCATACTATCACTAACAAGTAAGTGGTTTAAGTAGGAATCCTAAGCTCTAGGTTTGTTTGCAAAAAGCCAGATTTATCTCTAACTGAGTTCAGAAGTAAAGAAAAAATAACTTAAGGTTTTGCAACACCTAAGTGGGACCTATTTTTCATGATCACAACCCTATTGTGGTCAAGTCAAAGGCATGATTCATTTCACAAGTCATTTTGAAAAAATCTGACGATGGAACAGTATAGCCACTACAACTGTCCATAACCACGGACGCGGCTATTCGAATAGTTTGACACTCTTCAGAGGTGGTAGACATTCACCACAACATTCGATACATCTGTCAGAAACAATCCTGATTCACCATACTCAGTATGCGGATAATCAATCCTAACCTTTCAATTACACACCCTAGTATAGGCACCTCCCCTATGAGTTTGGCCTCCCAACCATGACCATCTGTCATTTTGGGAAATGCATAGGTGGACAATCATCACCATGTAGCCTCAGCTCAAACCCCGGCCGCAAGGGAACCTGTACTAAGGTATATAAACTTCCAATCAAACCCTACCCAAATTCGGGTATTGTGATTGTACGGTAACATTGGAATGGTATTGCATCCGAACACAACCATCAGTTTTATAAAGGGCTAAGGCTCATGCCTCAACATTTTCATCATCAAATCATCTGGTGTTCATAACACATGTCAAAATATTTCATTAGAATGACTCATCATTTTGATGTTTTCATAACCATTTTCACCAAGTATTCCCATCTAAAGTGATCAAATTTTATGCTTAGCACTAGCCACTACAGTTGGGAGTAATCACTAATGAGGGGTGTTAATCCAATGTGACCTATCTAAGTCAAATCTCATGCTTCAGTGTGACATCTAATTCTATCGAACTTAGGCGAAGTTTTATGCTCTTTATGCTACATCTAATACCTTTCTAAAATTCACAAGTCACTAAGTAAACATAAATAAAGAGTTTTTATAAAGAAATAAAATAATCAAGCTTGCAAGTAAAACTGGGATTTGGTATAATCAAGTGCTATAATCAAATATGCCTAATGCATCTAGTTTGCATAGTTATCATGCAAGTGTTAGCTTGATAGGATGGCTTGCATTAGATGGCCTGCTAGGATGGCTTACATTGAGTGGTGCAGTGGTTGAAGTTCTACTCTGCTTCCTCTTCGTAGTAGTATCCTTCCTCTTCGTATCCTTGGTCGGTACTAGCGTCTATAAATAAATATGAGGTACACAATCACCAAACGATACTTAACTACTTCTATTTGGCACACCAAGGTTCATACTAGGTGATCTAGCATCATCGCAAGGAATAAAGGATTAGTCTTATTTATTTTATTTTAGAAAAGTAATTTCTACTCATTGAAAATTACTTAAGATTTAATATTCTCCAATTAAAATATGGGATCATGTTGAGACATGTCATCACCACCTATTTTAATACTTGGGAATGTGATTTAAAGTGGTGTCACGATTTAATAAGGTTTAACCTTATTATTTTAATTAATTAAAGTGACTAGAAATGGCTATGGGGCATTCTTTTATTAGTTGTCCCTTATTACTGCAAGTAAACCTATATATTTTTATATATTTAGAAAGGTCTTACAAATGTGATTTTTGATAGTTGGTATCAACTCAAAAGCATTATGGTTGATTTTTGAAAAATGTTTGAATGTAGAAAATACTCTGCCTTGTTATTTTTACTATAGGTGATCTATAGTTTCAAATGGGTTGAATCCAACGGCCTTGGATTAAGAATTTCAAGACCTTTCTAGCAAAATCGGTTCCATGCCATTTAATGTATTAAAACTCTCTGAATTGATTTTTAAATCAACATACAGAACTAGGGTTTGAACTAAATTGAAAAGTCTAAGTTTGAACTAACTGGGTCACGCTGGAGATCGAGATGGGCCGGCCCACTACGGACAGTGTGCGCGGGCTGGTTTAAGTGGAGACCCCACTCATCAGTGAGACAGGGCGTGCCGAAGGGGTATGGGATGGTTTTGACCGTAGGATTAGATTCAAGATCAACGGCTCACGGCCATCATCCTCTTCGGAACAGGACACGACGGGGACGAACCCTAGCATGGCCAGTGAGGGTCGGGGGAGGCTCACCGGAGCTCTGGCGGGGGTCGACAACAAGGGAAAATGGGGTTGTCGATGATGGTGGTTCTACTGGTACTAGCGGCTTCTCCTGCGGTGGCCTAAATCGATGACACCCTTCTTCTCCAGCAGCGGTGGGCTCCGGCCAAATTCTGGCAAGGGAGAGCTTGCCTTGCTCCGGGAAGAAGTAGGGGAGGATCAGGGAGGAGTGGTGAGTGTTTGAGTGTGGAGAAATGGTGCGGGAGAGGCCTCCTTTTATAGGTGAGCGAGAGGGGCATCGCGGCGTGGGCAGAGGCCGACGAACGCGATGGCACACCGAGCTAGCGACATGGCTCGGGTGCTAGGATGGTGGGCGGTCATCTGGCGGTCATCGTGGCTCAGTAAATGGGGGTCTACAGCGGTCGGAATGGGGCGGTGCTCTATGCAGTACCGTCGGCTAACTTTGCAGCCTCTGGCGGCTACGGGGCACGGTCAAGGGAATGGGCATGTCCTTTGGTCTCCTGGGACGGTGGTGATCGCGTAGACGGGCGGCAAGGGCTCGAGGTAGTCGGGTCGAGTGGGAACGAAGCATGAACTGCGGTGCACATCGGCATGCTCTACAGTGGCGCGGGCACGGCGTATCTGGCGTCTCCTCTCTCTGTCCTTGAGCTAGGGCTGGTCTGGAGGGGGAAGTGAGGCATGGGCAGCATGCCAGACATGGTTGGCGAGCCTAGAGACGCTTCCATCGTGATGTCGATGTTGAGGTGGACAAGAGGGTGGTCGGGCATGCATGGCATGGTGCAAAGGGTAGCTTGCTAGCTGTGTCAATGCAATGGTTGTCACTGGGGGGACAAGGGTTAAGAATTGGATACAATGGTTTGAATGATCACTGCTCAAAACACTGAAAGTTTGGACAATTTGATTTGTGTCTGCCAAGTGTTTGATGAAATGGACGAAAGAAATTTATATTTGAATTTTTGGATGAAATTGCATGGGTGCTCTATCCACATACTTGGTAGTCTCTGGTTTCTTGGGTTTGTCAAGGTCAACTAGTTTGGGTGGTTTTTGAGAAATGGTGATCTTACCATATGAACTAAATTCAATTTTGAATTGTCCTTGGCATAGATTTGCAAAATATTTCTGTGGGTTTGCAAGGTGGGATTGGGTTCACTTTTACTTGGTCTAACAAGGGGTGAAAAGAATTGGATTTGTTTCTCTTAGAAATCTTGGACTAGGAACACTTAAAGTGGTCTAGTGGTTAACTTTGGTCAAAATGACCATTTGCTTATATATCTTATTTTTGAATTTCTCTTTATTTGATTCTGCTTGGAAATGATTTATATGATGTTGTTTTCATCTTTAAACCAATCCTTGCCATTCATAACAATCGCACAAGTCATTGCAAGCATTCATGCATTCATCACATCCACACATGCATTCAAATTGGTTTTAATTAACAAAAGTTTTTGTTAACCCTAAACTTGGGTGATTAGAACTTCATAATATTGATTAATATTTTTGGCATGTTACAATTAAGAATAAGCCAACCCCCAACATCAGCGGAATATCGATGACGTGAAGCAGCACCTGAGCAAGCAACTATGACTCGCAAGGCTATCTACTAAACAACAGGTAATAGGAGGTGTCCAAGGCAATATAGGCTGCAAGGGATATAACGGTTACGAAAAGAATACATCATGGCAACACATGTAGCAATAGATCAATAGGAGGAAGTAAAGACTATAAATATAAAATAGGTAGACAGGGGGAGAATGCTCGCCTGGAAAAAATTATCAAAGATTCATAACCGAAGAAATTGTCGAAGATCACAACATCTCATCGTCCTATCGAGGAAGAAGCAAAACACTAAAAGGAACAAGTGATGCGACAATTACAACTAATGCGGAAGAACCGACATGATCATGATATGATGCATGACATGGCGGGTTAATGATGCAAATCATGTTGAAAGTATGTCATTAGCATAGTACAATGATGATACAACATTAGTGGGGTGTTGGTAACAATAAGTAACTAATTTCTATTTTATTCGTACATTTTTAATGAGTTTCCTTGCAGCAACGTATTATAAATGCAAGATACAAGATGCAAATTCATGTATGGATGGAATAATTAGAATAGGCTTGTCATGCTGATCGATTTAGATATATTATTTGTCGAGTTCAAAATTATGGTTTAAAAGATATGGATTTATTAAGAAAGGTCCATTTAATGTATTTTAAATAATTTCAAATTTTATTGACCCAAAAATTATTTTGGAGGTCATATTATTATTCCTGGCATTTTTTGATCAAGAAACATATATTATTTATATTAATTGCATTTAAGAATTAAAAAGATGGGACTTAACGTACACTAAATCATTTAATAATATTAGAAAACATTTATTATTTTGCAATATTTGACAAAAATAAATAGAGGTCATATTCAGGGTTAGAATTTGAAAGAAAACAAGTTTCCTGTTTTAAGATTTGTCAAATTCACTAAATAACATCTTTGAATCAAGGTCAAAGGTTGCATCATGGTTGACTTAGGGTTTTAAATTCAAATTTTGAAATATATAAAGCATTTTTTCATCTTTCACCCCGCACAAACCTAGCCACAGCCACAGACAAGTGGGCATGTGTGCGACTAGGCCCGCATGCTACTGGCGCTATCTCTCCTTAGGCTAACATGTGGGGTCGGGGTTGGACGCTAGGTTTATAGGCTATAAATTCACGTGGTTTTGTGCAAAGATATGATGGCTGCTAACTGAATCGCGACGTGTTGTTCTCTGAACGATCACAGAATTTAGATGACGGTGGCAACTTTCGACAAAACCGGCGATGGCCGTGGTTGACCAAAAGCGGCGTTCTTGGGCTTGTTTTAAAGAGGGGGCATAGGTATATCTCTGAGTGTCCTCAACAGTGGCAGGGGTTTGCTGGGCGCGAGGCTAGCTTGCGGCAAAGATATTGACAGTGAAGGAGCTATGGACGGCGGTGTGTTAGCGACAACGGTGTTCTGGCGGAAGGAAGATCCTCACCTGGGATGAGCTGAAGAGAGGTAGTGGCGCTATGACATGGAGAACCTTACACGGGCAGTGGGAGGTGCTGGGAACCACCGTGGAGTGTTGTCGATGAGGACCTACGGAGGAGACAAAAGGTCAACATGGACAGAGCTTCAGGGAGAGGAAGTGAGACAAGCCCAAGGTCTAGGAGGGACCTTAGCTCACCACGTTTCTGTGGATCTCAACTGAGAAGCCGAGGTCGACATGTAGACACTAGAATCGTCCGAGGAAGGTTGGCGGACGACGGAGGGGAAGGAGAACTTGACATTGATTCCGTGCACAAAGAGCCGAATTGGTGGTGATGCGGTGACCACGAAGTCACGGCGGTCCTGCTGGAGGCCTTTGTACGGAAGGGGTCCGGAGAAGCGACGATAGGGCGGCCAGAGAGGTGGGCGGTGGAGGCATTCATAGGGAGAAGATAGGGGGAGAAGGGGCAGCTGGGGCTAGGGGTCGCAAGGGCAGAATATAAGGGCTAGGTCACGCGACCGGTGTGTGGGGAACTAACGCGGACGATGGCCTGGAAACAGCGACCTTCCTGCTCCGTCGGGGCACACAGAGAGGAAGGGGATAACGAGGAGAAAGAAGCACAGTAACAATGACAGGGAAGGGGTATCGGGCCAGGTGGGCCGGAAGAGGAAGGAAGGAAGAAAAACAGGGGTCCCCTGGTGGGCTCCGGTGATGTAGGGCTGCTTCGGGTTGGTTGTTGGGTTGCGGCCAGGGGTGGTCCAGGAAGGGTTTTCTCCTCTAATCTTTTATGGTTTCTTTTTATATGGTTCGTTTTTTTGTTTTAAATTCAAGCAATCTCCAAAATAAAACCTTATAGGAACTTTTGCAATCTTTTAATGAAGGGTTTTGACCAAGTGAGAGATGAGAGGGACAGAAAGAGGAAAAGGGGATGCCCACAAATAAACTCCTTTTGGGAATTTTAGAAGATGAAGAATATTTTGGGTTTACAAAAAAGAATCAAATCATTATAAATATTGGATCAAGACAAAGATCCTACTTTGTAGAAAACAAAATATAAGGAAAGAGTAAAGTGATAGCAACATCACACAAGCAAGATACAACACAAGGTATAAATGCAATCAAACAACAATTGTAACATTTAAATTTATGATCCATGCAATGTGGCATGATGACCATGATGATGATGTCATGATGATGCGCAAAGAAGAAACACGACAATTTACTAGTAGTGGTTTTATCCGGGGTGCTACAATTCAACACCGCTAACAATGGATCTCGCCCTCAAGATACGCCTCATGGTACGGGGAAGAAGGTCGACGATCTGGATCCTCTCGCTTCATGTAGTTCCTTGTGACACCACTAGCAAAGTTTCTTTCTTTATCTTGAAATCAGCAACACTACCAACAAGGATTGTTGCTCATATTCGTCGAGAGAACACTCCGGGAAAACACAGATGAAGGCAGATGTATCAAAAGGTAAATACACTTCTATCTTCTGTGATAGGAGATAAAAAGGTACATTGTAATCCACCTAAGTGTACAAGAGCAAATATAATGAGTAGTCGGCATGGGGGCCAATCCATCATGCACCCAAACTATTACTCCGCATATGTAGTAGAAAAGCGTGTAACCCATTCTAAAAATTTAGACTAAAGATCTTCGCAAGCGATGTTCGGAAACAAAAGGAGTGATGCAGGCTCGTCATCATATCTGACGTAGAAGAGGTCATCGTGAAGGAGAACACCAGAAGATACTAAGAAAAAAATTAGTGAATTTTCTGTCCACTGCAAGGTACACAGGAAGATTCCTCGGATAGCATGAAGACCGGATGTAGAAGCACCGTCACAAGAAGAAGGAAGAAACACCATAAAGGTACGATGGAACCCAACCACGAGAATTCCTAGACTCGAAGAAAATATAAGAGGGCTGATTCAAAACACGCAAAGGTAAGAGGAGAATAGCAGAGGTAAGGACTAAAAGCAGACCTAATCACATCTATCCAACCGATTTCGCAAAATAGATTTGACACTCTACTCCGTCCGTTAGCTAGATTATCCTACAGGCTAGACAAGTAGGGTATCGCAACTATTGAGCTCTGATACCATTTTGTAACCCCCTCGGATCGGCCCTATGCAAGTTTTAGCAATTATCGCTAAACCCGCATAGAAACAATTCAAAGGTGCCCACCAGAAACTTTCGTGTGGGTGGACAACAAAGTAATACCATTACACATTAGTCCACGATGGAACCCACGGAACAGATATATACAACACGACTCAACGAGTCAATAATACAGATATACAATATAAAGATCCAAATTACCTTGAAAACAATATAGCGTCCGAGTATGGACAAGATGCAAATGGGGCTAAGAGCCCTGAAGAATAACCAATGGCGTCCATAACCATGCCTAGGCCAAGCCGAAAGGGTAACCTTGTTAACGACGTCGATCTCAACCCTGCTAAAACAAAAGGGGCGCGAACAAAGGGCAAAGGAAAAAGAGAGCGGTCAACACTAAGGCCAGTACACGGTGACGTTTAGAATTCGGCGGTCCTTAACTACATAGGTACTAAACAACCTATAGAGACTCGATACCACTGTCGTCTATTAGAGAGAGATGAGAACGACCTATCCGGAACCTATGTGATACTACCACCAAACATACCCATCCTAGTATTTCCTCCTCGACACCAAGTGAGGAAGTCATGCCGAGGAAACTCACACAGTTGGCAGTTTTATTCATTCTTTCCATGGTCTTTATCCAACTTACAAGTCATATAAAAACAAGTCAAAATAATAGTAAAATTAAGTTATAGTTGTCTATGATCGAGATACTGTTCTCCAAATCGTCAATAACTACAGACATGGCCTTTTAAAAATAATAACCCTGCAGGGATGCACCAAAGTTTCCACACACACTTCGACCTTTTTTTCCAGATCAGTTAACATACACCCATCGGTATGTCGGCGGGGCCTAGGACACGACATTTTCCCAGACCCAAAGCAAGTACATGGGTGCCCCCCGAAAGAGCTACCCGTATGAGGTGTAGCTAATTCTCCTCGTATAGACCCTAAGGTTGCATGGACATGTCATGCGAGCATAGGTGTAACATCCCAAAAATATTGAACTTGGATCATCAAACTCTAAGCATCAAAATTAGGGTTAACAAAAACTTTTCTAAATAAAATTATGAATGCATGCATATGAGTATGCATTGAATTTGAAATTCTTTTGAACCACCTTGTTTGTATGTTTCCTTGCTTGTAAAATGTTTCTTAGGTGAAATAAACATCATCTAAACATTTCCCAAACTTTTCCCAAAGACAAGTAAATCAAAACAAATAAAATAAAGGAATGGTCATTTTGACCAATTTAACTCCCATGCCTACTTTGGCTGTCTCAAACTTTCAGAACCTAACAGAAACTTTTCTGGATCTTTGCACCCCTTGATTGTACTCATAACAAAGTATCAAGGCCCACTTTGTGATTATCCAGAAACTTTAAAATGTATAGTTTAAATGACAATTCAAAATTGAATCTTTATCATATGGGAAGATCCTACTTTTTCAAAAACCACTCAAACAAGCTCAACTTTCAAAACCCAAGCATCTGCAGACTCACCAGCACCAATCTAGCACACCCACCAAAAATCTTTTCAAAATTCAAAACTTGAATTCATGCGGCCATTTCATCAAACAGGTTGCAGACACAAATCATACAAAATCTAAACACTATTGTGAGCAGTGATTCTTGCCTAACTGGTTCCCTATCTAGCTCACAACCAGCTCAGTAGATCATCTAGCAAGATTAACCAAGCACTAGCACCACTGTGAGCTTGCCAAAACCATCAATGGTGAACAGCCGAAGCCAACCTTGTCACCCCCATGTCGACAGCAAGCTAGGAGGAAAACCAAGCCTAGCCAGCATGTCTGGGAGGCAGCCCACCGTCCACCGCCACTCCCTGTCCACCGCTCGAACTTTGCCAGCCCCTGGACCACAAGCACGGACCGCGCCCAGACCGCCAGCGACCATGCCGAGCGTGCGCCAGAGCGCCACCCTTGACCGAAGCCCACAGACCACACGCCGCCCTCGCCGCGTGCATACACGATCACCACCGACCCAGGAGACCGCCAGACATCCCCGTTCCCCGCGTGGCGCGGCCCCTTCGCCGTCGAAGCGCCGCCTCTGCCGCGAGCGTCATGTTCTTCTAGACCAAGCCGCCTCGAATCGAAACCATGTAGTTGAGCATCGCCAGGGAACACCGCACCGTCCCCTACCTTCGCCCATGCCAATAGCAGTATGTACCATCGGCCCCGACGAGCTCACCGTGCGCCCCGTCGGTCCCCTCGCTCGACTATAAATAGAGGCCACCCACGCTCGAATTCTTCACACCATTCTACTCCCCTCTCATCACTGACCGTGCCACACCGTTCCCGGAGCAAGGCGAACAGCACTTCGCCGGAATTTCACCGGAGCCTGCCGCCTCTGGAGAAGAAGGGCGCCATCGATTTCGTCCACCCCAGGAGCTGCCGCGACCACCCCTGAGTTTGCCGTCGTCGACTTCGTCGTTCGCCTGCCTCGCCGACCCTCGCCTGCACCCCGGTGAGCCCCCAGCAACCCCCACTGGCCGCACTATGTTTCTTTCTCGCCGGCGTTGATCAACGTCGACGATGACTCTCAGCCGTTGGATTAGAATCAGATCGAACGCACCACGTTGCCCCGTACCGCTTTGCACCCCCGTGTCTCACTGACGAGTGGGGACACCCACTTAAGCAGCCCGCAGAAGCACTGCGCTAAGTAGGCCGGCCCATTAACTTTTCCCGCGCAGCCCAGTTATTTGAATTAAACCTTTTCCATTTTATTTCAAACTCACTTCTGTACCCAACTTCAAAAATCAACCCAGATCGATTCAGTGCACCAAATTGAATGAAACCAATTTTATTAGAAAGGTATGGGAATGCTGAATCCAAGCCCGTTGGATTCAAGTCATTTGGATCTATAGATCACCCATGGTAAAATAACAAGGCAGAAACTTTTCTGCATTCAAACATTTTTCAAATTTAAACCATAATAGCTTTTGAGTTGATTCCAACTCTCAAAAATCACATTTAACCATACCTTTTAGAATATATAAAAATATATAAGTTTACTTGCAGAAATAATGTCCAAGTAATAAAAGAATGCCCCATAGGCATTTCTAGTCACTTTATTTAATTAAAATAAAAGGGTAAAACCTTATTAAATTGTGACACCACTTTAAATCATGTTCCCATGGACTAAAATATGTGGTGATGACATGTGTCAACATGGTCCCATGTTTGGTTTGGAAAATATTAAATCTTAAGTAGTTTTTCAATGAGTAGAAATTACTTTTCTAAAAAAATAAAAGGAATTAAACCAAGCCTTAATCTTGTAATGTTAGAGATGATGCTAGATCATCTATAGGACCCTTGTGTGTGATGAATGCAAGTAGTTAAGTATTGTTTGGTGATTGTGTACCTCGTATTTATTTATAGACGCTAGTACCGACAAAGGATACGAGGAGGAAGGAGGATTCTACGAAGAAGAAGTCGAGGAGAACTTCAACCACTGCTCTGCACAAGGCAAGCTAACACTTGAAATTTAGCAAGCTTATATTGACACTAATTCAAGCCTAATACTACTAGTGAATATGCAAGCTAACCCTTGCAAGATACCCTACTGATGCCACAAACCACTACTTGTTACTATGCCCACTATATGCCTTAAGCATATGTGATCATATCCACTCGATAAACCAATCCTAGTTTTTACTTGCACGCTTCTTACTTTATTTCTTTATCAAAGCTTACTTAGAGTTTACTTAAGAGATGGGTAGATACTAGAAAGATATGGGAAGGTTGCATAAAGTGCATAAAATTTGGCCTAAGTTAGAAACCTTGATATCAGCCTGAGACAAGGTTGTACTTAGTTGAAACTCCACTAGTCCACCACCCCTCATTAGCGCCTACCCCCACTTATAGATGCTAGTGCTAAGCATAAAACTTAATCAACTTTTAGATGGGAATATTTGGTGGAAAAATGGTTATGAAAACCTTGGAATGATGGATCATTCTATTGAAATGTTTTGGACATGTGTTTCCGAACACCTGATGATTTTGGTGATGAAAATGTTGAGGCATGAGCCTTAGACCTTTATAAAACTGATGGTTGTCTGGATGCGATACCATTCCAATTTCATTGTACAACCACAATACCCGAAGATTGGGTAGGGCTTGACTGGAAACTTATATACCTTAGTATTAGTTCCCTCACGGCCAAGGTCTGAGCTGAGGCTACCTTGTGAAGATTGTCCACCTGTGCAGTACCCAAGATGACAGTTGGTCATGGTTGGGAGGCCAAACTCACAGGAGAGGTGCTTATACTAGGGCGTGTAATTGAAAGGTTAGGATTGATTATCCGCATACTGAGTATGGTGAATTCAGGATTTGTTCCTGACGGATGTATAGAATTTTGTGGTGAAAGTGTACAATCTCTGCAGAGTGTCAAACTATTCGAATAGCCGCGTCCGCGGTTATGGACCGTTAGAGTGGCCATACTGTTCCCCCGTCAGACTTTTAAAAATGACTTGTGAAATGAATTGAGACTTTGACCTGACCACAACAGAGTTGTGACATGAGTAAAAGATCCCCCCTTAGGAGTTATAAAATTATGACTAGCTTTGGAACTTAGTAGAGATAAATCTGGCTTTTGCAAAATAACCCTAGAGCCTAGTGTCCTATTATCAAAACCCCCTTTTCACTTGTTAGTATTAGTTTGCGAGTACTTAAAGAGTACTCATGGCTTTGTCCCTGGCTATTCTCATGGCCAGACTATGAAGAGGAGTACCTGGAGGATGGACCCCAGGAAGGTTATGACAACTAGGATCATCTCCCATCGTCATTACTGTGACCCTGAAGATGGAGCTTCGCCTACGCTACCGTTATTATTACGTATTCCGCTGCTTGATGTTGTATTAAGAACTGGATCATGAGATCCCTATTTGTGTAAGAACTTATGTACGGTTTGTAATGGATGATGTACTATGGTATCCAATTCTGTTTTGTCTCGCAAAAATGGTAATCCTGGGATTGCGATGTATGGCATAACAGGCATCTAGGATTAAAAATTCGGGTGTTGACAATAGGTCATAGACAATATATTCCCGTGATAGAGTGTCACACCTATGCAATATTAATAAACTCTCATCGAGCAACTTGTAATAATATCTTATACATGGAATACATGGCATAAGTACAATTGTAACGCATAAAGCCCGAACTAATTTGTGGCCCCTAGAGTAGTACTTTGAAATCAGGTACTAAGCCAATAGGGGTGCCTAGACACCCCACATGTGGTTAGCGTGCTCAGTCTCGTAACTGGTGTCAAGAACTCGGGTCCTAGGTGGACAAGGGGGGTGGGATAATAACCAGATCTCAACTATTATCCCTCTATTCCTATGCATTAATTATATCTACTTTCAATATTAATTATTAAACTGTAATTAAAGCCATGATCATGTCCACCATTAAGAATAAGCCAACCCCCAATATCGGTGGAACATCGACGATGCGAAGCAGGACCTAAGCAAGCATCTATGACTCGCAAGGCTGACTATGTACCACAAAATAGGTAATAGGAGGTGTCCAAGTCAATATAGGCTTCAAGGGATATAACAGGTACAAAAAGACTACATCATTGCAACACTGGTAGCAATAGATAAACATGAGGAAGTAAAGACTATAAATATAAAATAGGTAGACAGGGGGAGAATGCTCGCCTGGAAAACATTGCCAAAGATTCATAACCGAAGAACTTGTCGAATCTCACAACATCTCATCGTCCTATCCGAGAAGAAGCAAAACACTAAAAGGAACAAGCGATGCAATAATTACAACTAATACGGAAGAACTGACATGATCATGATAAGATGCATGACATGGCGAGTTAATGATGTAAATCATGTTGGAAATATGTCATTATCATAGTACAATGATGATACAACATTAGTGGGGTGTTGGTAACAATAAGGAACTAATTTCAATTTTATTTGTCTGTTTTATTAATGAGATTCCTTGCAGTAACGTATTATAAATGCATGAAACAAGATGTAAATGTATGGATGACATAATTAGAATAATATTGTCGTGCTGATCGATTTAGATGTATTATTTGTCAAGTTTAGAATTATGGTCTAAAAGATATGGATTTATTAAGAAAAGTCCATTTAATTGCTTTTAAATAATTTTGAAATTTTATTTAGCCAAAAATTATTCTGGAGGTCATATTATTATTCCTGGCATTTTTTCATCAAGAAACATATATTTTTTATATTAATTGCATTTAAGAAATAAATGATGGGATTTAACATATATTAAATCATTTAATAATATTAGAAAATATTTATTATTTTCCAATATTTGACAAAAATAAACACAGGTCATATTCAGGGTTAGAATTGGAAAACAAACAAGTTTCATGTTTTATGTTTTGTGAAATTCACTATAGAACATCTTTGAATCAAGGTCAAAGTTTCCATCATGATTGTCTTAGGGTTTTAAATATAAATTTTGAAATATCTAAAGCGTTTTGTCATCTTTCACCCAGCACAAACCTAGCTGCATCTATAGACAAGTGGGCCTACATGTGACAGGCGCTAGCTCTCCTTAGGTTAACAGGTGGGGTCGAGGTTGGATGCTGATTTTATAGGCTATAACTTTAGGGGGTTTTCTGCAAAGCTATGGTGGGTGCTAACTGAATCGCGACGTTATGTTCTCTGAACCATGACAAAATCCAGACGACGGTGGAAACTTCCGACAAAGATGGCGATGGCTATGGTTGACCAAAAGCAGCGTTCTTGGGCTTGTTTTAAAGAGGGGACATAGGTGTATCTCTGAGTGTCCTAAAAAGTGGAAGGGGTTCGCTGGGCGCGATGCAAGCTTGCAGCAAAGCTAGTGATAGAGAAGGGGCTATGGATGACGGTGCGTTAGCGACGATGGTGTTCTAGCGGAAGGAAGATCCTCACCTAGGATGAGATGAAGCGAGGCAGGGGCACTATGACGTGGCGAACCATACGCGTGAAGGGTTTGCAGCATATAAAACAAAAAAAATCTACGATGAGAACAAATATGAACCAAGATCTATCTACTAGATACAAGCAACGGGTGGATATACATCCATAGAATACATATCCTTGAAAACCGAATAGCGTTAATGAGGTTGTACTCGTGGATGATGTAGTCGAACGCTTGTCGATCTCAAGATCGAGAAGAAGTCCATCCGGTCCAGCAGGTCCAGCACCATCTAGTCCAGCACCGCAAAGCAGTGGTTCATCCGTGATTGCAAACACGTCCGGGTATCCCAACAACCTCCACGCCCTCTCTCCAGCAAAGAAGCAGAAGCAACAAATCCTTCCAAAAAAATCCACCGGAAACATGTATCTCGCTGATCCGAGACCATGGGGAAATTCTAAAGGGGGAGAGAGATCCTTCATGAGGAGGTGTGAGTGAGAAGTGAGAGGAGGGGCTACTTTTATAGGAGGAGGGGGCAGACCACTAGCAATGGCCGGCGGCCAAGGTGGTGCCCCCACCTCTTCCTCCATTCATGTGAGTGGAGCTCCCACTCACACAAATGCCCCTTCATTTCCTCCAGTCAAATCCCATTAAATTTCCACCAAATTTAATGCAATCTCTCATTAAATAAAACTCTTTTATTTATTTATTCAGATTTTTGTTAATAAGTTTAATTAACAAACATTCACATAAAACCCCTTGCTAGTATTCAATTTCGCATGCAGAACCAATTTTAGCAATTTCAACCGAAACACTTCCGGTGTCTAGTGAAATAAATTGCTGCGCTTTCTTTTTCTTTATCTAGCATATTATTTTCTCTGAATGGTGTTAGTATCCCTTAAGTGTGTCACCCTAAGGTTTGCGAATAATGTAGACATGATCGAGACCCTCTACGGTCAATAATCAGTAGCGGGACCTGGAGATCCGTACTGACACCCACACATTCAACGATGACTTTTGTGATCGTGTGAACCTTATACGCATGTAACTCAATCCCTTTGTCTCGCGATATATTACATGTCCGAGATTCGATCATCGGTATATTCATACCTAGTTTGATATCGTTACCGACATGTACTCTTTTCTTGTTCCCGTGATATAATATGCTAGTGATCAAATCACTTGCTTGCAAGCTAACTAATGTGATATCACCGAGCGGGCCCAGAGTATATCTCTCCATCATCGGGATGTACAAATTCCACTCTTGATACATGAGCCTCAACATAATACCTTCGTAGCATTGAACCCATCTTTATAATCACCCTGTTACGGTGTGATGTTTGATGTTATCAAGATACTCTTCCGGTGTTAGTGATTGACATGATCTCATGGTCTAAGGACTAAGATTACTTCATAGGATGTTATAGCAATATAAACACAATGACCTTGATCATAATGCTATACTTCGGATGAATGCTCATCACATCATTCCAAAAATTTTGTGACCTTGTTATTAACAACATCCAATGTCCATGATCACGAAACCTTTGATCATCTTGTTAATCAACGAGCTAGTTTATAAGAGAGGCATAACTACGAACTTTCTTTTTGTCTATTAAACACACATGTATTAATGTTTCCATATTAATACAATTATAGCATGAGAAATAAACATTTATCATAAATAAGGAATACGATAATAACCACTTTATTGTTGCCTCTCGGGCATATTCCCTTCAGTCTCCCACTTGCACTAGAGACAATAATCTAGTTTAGAAACTTCGCGTATTGAACACCTATGGCTTTCTGGTGTTCCATATACGCGATTACATGTGGTTAACATAATCTATGGATCTGACGCTTTCAGGTCCGTGTGTATTTGCATGTCTTTGCGTCTTCACGCATCACTCATTCTCTTAATGAGATGGCATTGTATAAATTTGGTCTTTTGGTGAGACCTTTAGTTCCTTGGGGTTAAATCATGTCGATATTATTGTCGTACAATATATCTTTAGTGCTAGACCGTTGGGAACCACACCTTAGTTTGATAACAAACTACTTCACACAAATTACCTCCTTTGCTGCTACTATAGCAGTCATATACTTAGCCTTTTGTTGTAGTATCCGTCACAATGTCTTAACTTTGGAATTCATCCAAATCCGTCATGGAAACTTATTTCCATTTCATTATGCCACCAATAGTTTAAATTGAGATAAACTTAATTTTGTATCTTGTGACAAAACTAGTATCAATGTAATGCTTTACAATGAACTATTTGTAATTGTTTGTCAAATCTAGACAAATATATTCTTAGTTCTTCCAAAAGATCATAAGAATTTCCTTACTTTCGTCCAATGATCATCTTATGATTCATTCTGGTATATGCTCATATCATTTAGAGCATAGGACATATCTAGATGTGTACATATCATGGTATGATTGATCAAAATATTCTTGTGATTTCACTCACCAAGTGTCAAAGCACTTGAATCTTTTTTCACTTACCAAGTGTTAGTTCACTTAAATTTTGATTCAATTCTTTTCCATGTGACAAGAACCTTTCCTCTCCATTTCTATATTGAACTCCTTCAATATCTCATATATGTACGTTTGGCACAACCATATTAGCATCACAGTCCATCCATGTAGACATTCATGCTAATATTCGGGTTTTGCCTAAGTCTTTCATCGAAATGAAATTCTTAACCTTTGTCAATAAAAGATACATCACTTCCAATCAACAAGATGTCCTCCACATAATATATTAGAAATATGTCTCAGCGATCCCACTCACTTTCTTGCAAATGCAAGCATCTTCATCGTCTCCTAATGAAAACTCCTTTAACAGTTTCATCACGGCGTAGATTCCAACTCTGCGATGCTGACTTCAACCATTGAAGTTTGCATGCCCTTTTTAGCATCCTTTGAATTAACAAAACCCTTTGGAGCATGTCATGCACACGTCCTAGGTAACCATTCTATTAGAAGAACTTTGTTTTGTTTATTCATCTACCATATACCAAATTATATGTAGTGGTTGCTACTTTAATCCGTCTAGACTAAATATCGCTTATGAAATATCAAATCTTGTCATAGTCAACTACTTGAACATTGTCGTAAAATAATTTATGACATGTCAACTATTTCCTAGATGTGAAACATCCATGTCTGTTTCTTTATAGATCCAAATATGACCGATAGGTTTTTACACCTTTCCAGAGGGTCTTCCAAGTTCAAAAAACTTGATTTCTCATGTATGGAACTATCACGGATTTTATGGCTTCAAGCCATTTGACGGAGTCAGGGCCCATCATCGCTTCTTTTCATGTAGTCGGTTCATCATTTTCAAACAATAATGATTTACTCTCAAATATCAGCATTTGATTGTTTATCTGACCTACTTAGTTCAATAGGAACTTAGATCTCCGTGACCGCAACCTTTGAGGCACGTGAGCCATGAGCATTGCGGCTGCCTCCGGAACGTTTTCCAGCGCTACGCAACTCAGCACATATAGCTAAGGTTCGTTAACCTTATTAAAGTTCTATTGTCCTCCCACTTAACTTTTGTGGAAAATTACTTTTTCAAGAAACTTGACGTTCTAAGCGACAAACGCTTTTGTATTCGGTGTTATGGAGGAATACCCAACGGTTATTCGAAATAACCTACAAAGACATGCTCATCTGACTTTGGTTGTAAAAATCTTAATTATGCTTAGCATACCAAAATTTAAGAAAGGACAACTTGGGTTTTACCCCAAACCATAACTTACATGGTGTCATTTCAATGAATCAAGATGGAGCTCTTTTTAGTGTAAAAGCGGTAGTCTCTACAGCTTTAATCTTTTAAAACATAATGGCAGTTTTATAAATAACACCTTTGTCACATCCCAAAATTTTCCAAATTTTGAAATACGAAAATAAATAAACAAAAGAAATAATTGTTGAAATTTAGGGAGAAAATAAACTTTTTGTTTCTAAATGGAAACATCAAAACCCTTCTTGAATAAACTTTGAATAAAAGGGAATTCAACAAAATTTCAATCAAGTGAAATGCATTCATCAATTAATGTATCTTGAAATTTAAACACCTGGAAAAATAAACCAAAACCCTAAAACCCTAATGAAAGAAAATCATTTCCAAGATCTCTCTAAGACTATGGATTTGATCCATATAAAAATTTATCAACAAACATTTATAAATGATCAAAAAGGATAAACAAAAACATTATAAAACCATAGAAATTGGTTTCATTTAAATTGATAGCCATGGATAAAAACTTATGAACTTAATAAGATAAAAGGAAATAATTTCCAAGCCTAATAAAGCTTCTAGATAAAATCCATACCAAATTGCGAGCAAATTAATCCTAAAAGGATTTAAAAGGATAAAAAAATACTAAATAAAATTATACAAATTGGAATCACACAGATTGGATCTTTAAATAAAAATATATGGATTTTATAAGGCAAAGAAAGAAATAAATAAATAAATAAGGAATATTTAAAAGCCAAAATAAATCTTGGCCAAATCCATAAACAAATAAAATGAAAGATTATTGAATAATAAATATGGGTAAAATATTATTTAAATAAAATCATAACGATTGAACAATATCAAATTTTATTTAAATAAAAACAAATTGCCTAAACTAGATAATTAATCCCAATAAAATTATGTAGGAGACAATTTAAACCTTGAATTAAATCCATAAGCAAATGGAACAAAGATAATTCAAATCCAAATAAAATAAAGGGATAAAGAATAATCAAATAAAAGTATATGGGATTAAACCATATTCTAATTATATTTGAATAAAGATAAAATCCCTAATGTAAATGATTAATTAAATCATGAGAAAATAATAAATGGAAATTTCCCAAAGTGGATTAAAAAGTTATGTAATTAACTTAAAAGGAGTAAAAGAATTATTTGAATAAAATTTAATGAGTTTAAAAACCATATTGGATTTTATTTGAATAAAGATTAATGCCCAATTTAAATGAATATTAAATCATATTACAATATTTTAAATAATTCAAAGTAAATTATTTAACACACTTTTGAATAAATAAAACCTACTAAAAAAGGTTTGGTAAAAATTAGAATTCAAATATAAGTTTGAAAATATATTTAAAATCTTATTTAAATAAAGGCAAGTGCCTATTTTAAATAAATAATAAACCATAAATGAATAAAAGAATTATTCCAAAATGGTCTTTAAAATACATTAATAAACATTATTAAAACTTACTGAAAATTTGGAAAAGTTCTGAATTCAAATGGGTGTTTGAATTATTTGAACAAAATGAAAACAGAAAAAGAAATCAGAAAAAGAAACAAAATAAAAAAAGGAAAAGAATCAGCCTAGACCCAGCCCAGCAAGGCCTCAGTCCCAACAAGCACAGCCCACCAGGCATCTCCCTCTCCCACGCGAATTGTTTTCTTACTCAAAACCCGACCCACACATCCAATGACGACCTAACCCCACCAAACCTCTTCTCACCTCGCTGACCACCAGGTCCCACTGCCCCGTCATCGTCATCAACCTCCCGTGACGACCACGCCGTTCCCCCTCGCAAGTTTCTGCTTTGATTCCGCGAGTTAAATTAGCATCAATGCCGCGAGTAATTCCGTCAGCAATCACGAACGATAAATCGCCCCTGTCCCCTCTATCTTTCCCCTCACTCGCTGCTCCCTCTCTGCCACCGGGCTGCCCCAATTTCACTCGAAACCCTCGCTGCCCCGATGACCTTCCCCGACCGATTCTGGTGAAGCCAGACCTCCCCACTACCCCTGGACTCTAAAAGCGTCCTCGCCATCACCTCACGCACCTAACCGTACCCTCTACTCGCTTGCGCGTGCCCCAAAGCATCGGCAACATCGACGCCATAGCACCACCGCCCACTGCCCCAACTCCGGCGACCTCCCTCGATATTTCCTGACCACCCCCTTTCCCCTCGATGACACTCATGTGTTCACCTCTCCCGTATGCATATAACTCCGCCATTTTCGTGTCCTAGCACGCCTTGCAGCCTCATCATCGACAACGCCAGAGCACGCCCATCGCCAGAAGGAACTCCAGCGAGCAATTGTCATCATCCTCGTGCGCCCCTTGAACTGCGACAACAACGTCGAGCTTCCCCACGTCACTGTGAGCTACTCCTCCCTCTCCCTCGCTTCCTGTAGTCGCCGTTACACCACTGCCCGAGCGCGCCGCCGCCACTCGCTTTAGATCTCGATCCGGTGGCTGCGATAGAATCACTAAAACGAAAGGGTGCGCTAGATCAGAGCCACATGATTCCCTTTAGATCCAACGATCCACGCTGCTCGATCCGTGCAAATCGGTATCGGCCAATGAGAACAGGACACGTAGCCAGCTTTTGTTTTAAATAGACAAAAACATTTCTATTAGATGTTTAGATTTTAAAAATTCATAACTTTACACGTCCAAATTTTGCAAATTTTATATCACTGGATTCAAAAAATGAAACCTTTTCAACCATGCCCTTTGTTTAGTGTTTTACTTCTCTAAATGTCGATGTTTATGCAGAAACATTATTAGGTCTATTTTGGTTATAAAATTTATTCTAAAAATGTTTTAGTGTAAAATCTTTTGCAAATAGTTTGATTTGAACCTACTGACCATAAAAACCAACTTTTTGATTTAAAAATATATTTTGTGACACTAAGGAATTATTCTTTGAATAAAAAGCATTTCTAGTAAAATAAAAATGGTACTTGATTTAAAAATGGTTTTTGAGTGAAACCTTTTGTAAATGATTTTGTTTTTAAACACTTTGACCATAAACACTAACATTTGTGTTTAAAAATATATTTGGCAAACACTAGAAATTATTACTTCGATTTAAATCATTTCTAGCAAAACAAAAATAATTTAAATGGCCATTTTCACTAACTTAATTTTAAATGGTTTTGCCACTTTTATAAATGACCAATAGGTGTTTTAAAATGTTTATAGACTATTACAAACCACCTTTTCAAATAAAACAATCTTTTGCATGCTTGCGTGCATTGTTTTGTTTTCTTTATTTTATGTGGTGAATTGTTTGAATGCTAGATTGAATTTGTGCCTTCATTGAATTGTAGTGAACCTTGAAGAGTGTGACACTTGCAATATCAAGGAGTGAATCTATATTCTCTACTAAAAAGGCAAGTGGTGCTTCATACTTTTGTCCCATTATTTTCACAATGCATTAGTGGTATTTTGAGTAGGACTTGCATGAAATTTTCTATGTGTTAACTATGCCATGGGAAATCCTAGTAGATGATGCCTTAGTAGAATTTTCCCTAAAAAAGGGTGGATTATATTCATGCTATGGAATATTTCCAAGTCTATGACTTATGTTTTGTTTAATAAAACAACAATGTGAATGAATCACCTGGGTGGAATGGTGAGAATGGATTTATGTTGAGTGGTTACACAGGGCCAGTAAACTGGCGAATACTTGTGTATCTCACTTGTGGAAAGCCACCTAGGAACAAAGAGATTTGAGATGTCAAATGTTGAGAAGCTTCAAGTGCAACCACATGGCATTATGGGCTCTGCCTGGATCATATAGGTTGCAATAACTTAGCCATATGGACAGTTGGTGGTAGGGGGTGATAGGTTTGGAACGCGTCCATTTTGGTCTAAGGGAAGGCTTCTAAAAGATCTTGTCTTGATGCATGTCGAGTCTTGTGGGGAAAGTGCACCATCTCTCGAGAGAGTAAAATCTAAGTACTTAGTCGTGTCCCCGACAATGGAAAATTTGAGCATCAAGACATGGAAGCTATCAAGGATCTCCTCATCCCAATTTCTAAGTTAAAAACTTGTGGTTGAACAAGGATTAAAGGATCTTCAATCTTTGATTGGTAGATGCCTTGGGTGATTTTGACAAACAAAAACTTAGTGTTTTCAAATGATAAGGAAAATCTATTTTGAGCAAAGCAGGCCTAAACTCCACTTAGCCAAATGCATATAGATGATAGACTCCACTATAGTACCATAGTATCACTTGCCAATACAATTCAAATATATTGACCCTTGTGGATATAACTATTATGTTGCAGGTTTGTTTGATGTTAGTGAAGTTTGTTGAATAGGATTACAAGTCTACAACCAACATGATTGCCTGTGGCACTTTGAAGATGAAGGACTCCATGCTATATAGTTATTTCTGCAGCATTCTAATGAGATAGCCAAATGAGCTATGTAAGATGTAATAAATTATTTTATTCCTGGTTATAAAGTTGTATTATGACCTTTGTTTCTTGATATTACATATTAAACTGTGGATGCTAGCTATTGATCCAGGGACTAGCATTGTAAACACATGGATCTCTACCTTATCAGGTTGGGACCTCTACAACCTTTGATCCAACAATGTCAAACAAAGTTTCATTACAAATCTCAAACACTCCATATTCCTATGGTGTTTCGGAAGATGCAAATCTAGATGCTTTGCTAAACTTGCAACTCAAATAAATCCCTTTATGATAAAATCATAAATTATTGATTTTCTTGTTACAATGATTTTCCACTTCATCTTGAAAGTATTTGAGTGTTTTCAAATATTTCATACTTCTTTCTCATTAAGTGAATATTCACTCAAATTTCTAGAGAAATCATATGAAGTTGAAGTCCATCGCTTACGACTATACATAATGGACTACATACATCGATATGTATAAATTCCAATATTTTAGTCATTCGTTCTTCTTCGGACTTTGAACGAAGTTTTAATTATCCCGAGGAATGTCTCACAAGCGTCATTTGATCAAATCAAAGACTCCAAAAATCCATGAAAATGGAGTTTCTTCATGTTTTATTTCCAATATAATTTAAAGGGCGATGTCACTTCGTAAGTGATCTTCCAACCATTTATCTTGTGACATTTTTAGCATTAGTTTTATGGATGTGATTTCTCCAACTAGATTTGTAAATCATCCATCTTATATGGAATACGGTAATTATTTGAACAATCTTTGTTCTCATAATACCTGATTTAAATAACTATTATTAAAAAAAATCTTGAAGGCAAGCTTTGATGTTAACGAGAAATACAAACAATGGTTTGTTTGTTTTTGATGAACATCACCACATATTCTCTTGCTATTTACTTAGCCATTGTGGTTCATGAATTGCGTCGTTCTGTATGAAATTTCATACCAACCAATTCAGTATTCAATACCCAAGAACCACACTGTTTAACAAGCAAAGAATACAACCATAACATGTATATCATCTATATACCTAAACTGGATATTTCCAATCTTTTCTTTTCTGCCAAATATATTTTATATGTTCTATTTCAGAATTTCCATTTCCTTTTAAAATAATCTATCAACATCAAAAGTGGTGCCATATACATGACAGATAGTCCAAAGCGTGTATATTTAAATCATAATACCTTTGGACTTGCACTTTGAAGTAGATCACCATCATCAAATGAATGGTGTTCTTTCAAAATTCATATTTTAGTAATCTTTTAGTGTAGTAAACACTTTACATACATATTTTATTCATCCTTATCATGACGACTTTCATGATCAAACTAATGTAGCTTATAAAGGCGAATCATGAGTATAACATTACTTTCCAAAACCCTTTTGGATGATTAGGATGTCTAGCATATTCAACCTTTGAAATTCTCATCCAATATGAGAACATATATTATACTCTATCATATTGCAACAAAACAATGTTTCAGATATCATTATATCTGCCACACATGATGGTTTCTGTAACAATTCTTTCAGCTCCTAGATAACCTTGATATTTAAAACAATCAAGAATCATGGAGGCAAACATGATACTTTAGATACTAACACTGGAATTGTTACTCTCGATTTAATACTAATTATTAAATTTCAAGGAGTAAACAGAGTTTGCTGAAAGTTTGCAATAGTACTTTAAACTTTAGATTGACATTCAACACAATATGATACCAGTTCCTAAAGTAAATATCCAAAATTCTATAGTTCTATTATCTCAATTACAACTAATCATAAGGTGGTGAATGAATGCCAATGACTACAAAAAATTATGCAAATTCACTTTGATTTAATTTATGATAAAATGAGTTCTACTAATCCAAATTAGAAATGAACTCCCACTCAAAAATGACATCCCTCATGTCTTTTTGGTGATTACATGAACCAAATCCACTACACCAAGTTCGATCATCACGTGAGTCGATGTAGCTTCAAAGGCGAGCATATAAATGGTTATCATATCAAACATATAACTCATGCTTAACCTTTTGGTCCGTGTTCCGAGGCCATGTCTGCACATGCTAGGCTCGCCAAGTAAGAACCTTAGTATTTGCGTGTCTAAAACTGTCTTACACCCGAGATATGCTCATGGATTCAAGTACACCCGATCATCACATGATTGTCAACACCCGGATTTTTAATCCCAGATGCCTGTTATGCCATACATCGCAATCCCAGGATTACCATTTTTGTGAGACATAACAGATTTGTACCATAGTTCATCATCCATTACAAACCATAATAAAGGTCTTAAAAATAAAGGATCTCATGATCCAGTCTTAATACAATCAACGAAGCGAAATAATAATAAGGGTAGCATGGTCCCGACTCCATCTTCAGGGTCACAGGCAATGCTAATGATGGGAGATGATCCTAGTTGTCATAGACTTCCTGATGTCCATCATCCTGGTAGTTCTCTTCATAGTATGGCCATAGGAATAGCCAGGGACAAAGCTATGAGTACTCTTTAAGTACTCGCAAACTATCACTAACAAGTAAAGTAGTTCAAGTAGGAATCCTAAGCTCTAGGTTTATTTGCAAAAAGCCAGGTTTATCTCTAACTGAGTTTAGAAGTAAAGAAAACTAGTTTAATGTTTTACAACACCTAAGTGGGAACTTAGTTTTAATGTTCACAACTTTGTTGTGGTCAAGTCAAAGTCATAGTTCATTTCACAAGTCATTTTGAAAACATTTGACGATGGAACAGTATGGCCACTCCAACTGCCATAACCGCAGACGCGGCTATTCGAATAGTTTGACACTCTGCAGAGGTGGTACACTTTCACCACAACATTCGATACATCCATCAGGAACAATCCTGAATCATCATACTTAGTATGTGGATAATCAATCCTAACCTTTCAATTACACAACCTAGTATAGGCACATCCCCTATGAGTTTGGCCTCCCAAACATGACCATATGTCATTTTGGGAACTGCATAGGTGGACATTCATCATGAGGTAGCCTCAGCTCAAACCTCTTCTGCAAGGGAACCCATACTAAGACATATAAACTTCTAGTCAAGCCCTACCCAAATTCGGGTATTGTGGTTGTACGGTAAAATTGGAATGGTATCGCATCCGAACCCAACCATCAATTTTTGAAAAGGGATAATGCTCATGCCTCAACATTTTCATCATGAAATCATCTTGTGTTCATAACACATGTCAAAACATTTCAATAGAATGAATCTTCATTCCAAGGTTTTCATAATCATTTTCACCAATTATTCCCATCTAAAGTGATCAACTTTTATGCTTAGCACTAGCCACTAAAGTTGATGGTATTCACTAATGAGGGGTGCTAATCAAGTGTGACTATCCAATTCTAGTCTCATGCCTCAGTATGACATCTAATTCTAACTACTTACGCCAAGTTTTATGCTCTTTATGCTACCTATACTATATTTCCAAAACTCACAAAGCAATAACTCAAAAGAATAAAGAACTTTGGTAAGAATAAAGATTGCAAATAAATCTGGGAATTGGTATAATCAAGGATGCATAACCAAGTATGCCTAAGGCACTTAGTTTGCATAGTTAACATGCAAGTGTTATATTGCTAGGATCGCTTGCCTTGATTGGTGCAGTGGTTGAAGTTTTCTTCTTCTTAGTACTCCTCCTCCTCATAGCCTTGGTCGGTACTAGCGTCTATAAATAAATATGAGGTACACAATCACCAAACAATACTTAACTAGCTTTATTTAGCACACCAAGGTTCACACTAGATGATCTAGCATCATCATAATCATCACATGCAATAAAGACCTAGTATTATTTATTTTATTTTAGAAAAGTAATTTCTACTCATTGAAAACTACTTAAGATTTAATATTCTCCAATTAAAATATGGGATCATGTTGACACATATCATCACCACATATTCTAATATGATTTAAAGTACTGGTCACATTTTATAAAGTTTAAAATAACTACTTTAAATAATTAAAGTGACTAGAAATGCCTATGTAGCATTCTTTTAGTACTAGTGAAGATCACTGGATGTAAACCTAAATATTTTTACATATTCAGAAAGATCTTGTCAAATGTGATTTTTGAGAGTTGGAATCAACTCAAAAGCATTTATGGTTGATTTTTGAAAAATGTTTGAATGTGGAAAAGTCTTTGTCTTGTTATTTTTACTAAAGGTGATCTATAATTTCAAATGATTTGAATCCAACGGGCTTGATTGATAATTTGAATACCTTTCTAACAAAATTGGTTTCATGCAATTTGGTTCAGTAAATCTCTTTGAATTGATTTTTGAATCTACTGACTGAACCAGAGTTTAACTGCGGTGACCCAGCATACCACTGCATGATGTAGTATACTATAGTCGTGGACATAACACCAATGAAACACCATTCACTAGTATTACATCCCTCAGAATGGCACAACAGAAACACATCGGGTCCAATACATGGCTAAAGGTTACAACTCACTCTTTACACAAGATCCAGAGAACACTCTAGTTAAAGAGACGGAAAGAACTTCTTACGGAGAAGAATCAAAGATAAACATCGTCAAAACTCTTATACTATTAAGACTAATATTTTAACTAGGGGGTTGGCATTGCTGCTATTGCAATACACTACAGAATTAGGTTCTTTGGCTAGAGATTATCTTCCTATCGAATCAGTAACTTCGTCTTCACTTGAGTTGATATATATGTTGACTTTCTTGACTTCATTGAAGAACTTTAGCTTAGGTGGAAGATTCCTAGAGCATAACTTGATGTGGATGTTGTCAATCCCCGCTTTAGAATCTAGCAAGGGTTAAGAAGATACTTTGAGTACGAGCGTACTCAGCAAATTCACTAGAAAAGGAGTGTTTAATGCACTACAACTACAGCCACAGACCATAGGTCGTAGGCAATGCAAGTTTGCATAAACATTTCTTCAAAGGTTTCTTTTATTCTACAAAGATATGTCCGTCATCCTTCACGGGTTTACCAGAACTTTCATGGAGTTCCTTTCCCGCAGTGTTCGTAGCTCCTTCCTGGAACAGGGAGTAACAAGTTATAGTTCTTACACTCTGCAGAGGTGTGTTACTTTACCCATGAGAGATCAACTCTTTGTTGCACAACCGGGCAGCTTATTCCCATCCACAATTCCATGATGTGGGGCCCAGAAGATGATCCAAGCTAATCACTGCCCCCTTCGCGACCTCGCATGCCTCCTTGGTGTACACCATGCCCACATAAAGAATTACGGCAATGGTTTGTACAAACCGTTAGATGTCAGAACTATCGTGGGACGTTGAGGGTTCCCACCCATATGTTGCATATCCTCTACGAATTACCTATTAATATGCACGCTTCGAGGATAACAGCCATGACCTGCACATCTGGCTTCATGCGAGAGGAAGAAGATACAGCTGACTTCTCTGTCCCATTCCAAATCTCATGGTTAACGCGTAATATACGGCGCAAGAATCACTGGCGACATTGGTTGTTAAGTCCTAGGTGGTATAGTTCTGAACAGAGGTATTCCAACTGTCAGATTTACTAGATTAGTTGATCACCCTGGATCATTAACCAATAATTTACAATTATTATAGAAAGTAGTGTTTTCTGACCTTTTTCAAATGCAGGTGATGACAACACTGTATTTGTAAAATACTTTACAGAAAATAAACAAAGGACATGATGTAGCATCCCAATTGTCTAACAATTGCAATGCTACTAGCCTAGTCTATATATATGCTACTTTCTATCTATAATTGTTGCATCATAATTATATCATGCTCATGTCATCATGCCACCTTGCATTTGAGCATCATATTAAAACCCTTTTTGCTTTGGTTCTTCTCTCATATGCATTATTAATTGTATTTGCCTCTTGATATTGTATTTGGTTATTGATATATTGTTTAATGCCAAGTTGAGTTGGGGGCATATCTTTTATTCCAACTCCACCACCTTTCTTTGTCACCACCTTAAAATTCCACCATCCCATTATCCATGAGCTTGTTTCTCTTTTTCTTTTGATTTTAATCTAGCTCATGGGAGATAGGATGGATCTACTTCTACAAATTCTTTTGCTTGGCCTTGATCCCACTTCTTGGGAATGCATAAGGATAATGCCATGCTATTATTTTGTTTTCACAAGAATTTAATCATGGCATTTATTAAATTGCATGGGCCATGCAAGAGTACCTCCACCTTAGCCAATTGTTCTCCCTGGGTTTAAATGGGTTTTCTCTTTATGAGGCCATATCCATCCATCACCTCTATCCCTCTCTTCCACTCCTTTTTGTTTGATCTTGTTTGAGTTTGCTAAACCCTACACCCATCCCCCATCCATGCAAGCCATGTGTGGGCATCTTCAACTTTTATCCCTAAACCCTAAACCATCCCCCACCACCATCTCTCTCTCTACCCCTCTTCATGTTTGTTTTTGTTTGAGCTTGCTAAAAACCCTGCAACCATCTCCATCTTTTGTCCTCCCTTGTTTTAGTTGATTTTTGAGTGGATCATCTCTCATCTCTCTCTCCCTCCTTTGGCTTGATCTAGTTGGTCTTGCTAAAAAGCCACCACCACATCCCTCTCTCTCTCTCTAATCCTCTCTCCTAACACCTCATCTAAACCCTAAACCCCCCCCCTCTCTCTTTTTCCATCTCTAAACCCTACCACCACCATGACCTACCCCCATCTGCCCTCTCCCTACCATGCAGGCCCCACCTAGCTACCCTACTCCCCCTGGCCGAGCTACCCTTCTAACCCCAACCCTAGCACAAAACCCTAACCCGAGCCTCCCCTCTAGCAAACCCTAACCCGAGCCTACCCCCTCTCTCCCTCTAGCTCTCTCCCTGCCACAGCAGCCCCACCCGAGCCTACCCCTCCTTGGCCTCGCCCTGACCACACCTGGCAGCCTCCACCACCCTACCCTGCCCCTGCCGGCCAGCCCAAGCACGTGCCCGAGGAGAAAAAGGTGGCAACCGAGCCACCCTATCTACCCCATGGCCACACGCTGCCTCCTCTCTCTCCCTCCTTTTCCTCCTTCCCCACGGCGTCTCTGCCGTCCCCAGATCCGCCCCAGGGCCTTGCCCTCTCCCCTCTTTTCTCCACCGACACCATCTACCCATCGCCGGCCACCGTCGGTCTCCACCATATCCCGTCGAACCAGGAGGCGTAGGCGACCAGGAGATTGTCGTAGAGGTCGGGGAGGTCCTCTGCAGCAGCCCTGTTAACGACGTCGAGGAGGAGGAGGTTTGTAACCACCGCACACCGACGCGTCCGCGGCGAAACCCTAACTCCACCGGCGCCAGCCTCGTCGACGATCGCCCGCTCCTCTGCCTGAACCAACACCGCCAGCAGCCTCGCGGTGAGCCTCCCTTCCTCCCTAACATGCTCCGCCTCGCTGTCGCCGTCTAGATCCTTAGTTCGTTTCGCCGAACACCCTCGGTGAGCCGTGGCCGCGAGCCTCTGCACGTCCCTGCGTCGCCTCACACCCTACCTAGCCGCGCGAGCGCAAGCCAGCACAACCCCCTAGCCACCCTAGCGGTAGCCGCTGCCATGTGTCGCGCGGTTCGAGCCTGCGCTGCCGCCGCGTCTGCGCAGTTCGCCGAAGCGGCGTGAAGAAAAACAGTGCGGGGTGTCCTTTTTGCCGATACCCCTGCCTTTTTGGCCTGAACCCGCGCCCGCCACCCACTGCGCCTCTGTGTGGCTTTTACAGAAAAGCACCCGGGTTTGTTGCGCCTTCACCAACGTGTCCCTGTCCATGCCGCGTGGCACGCCTTGGCTGGGTCGCGCGCACTGTGGCCCCGCCAACCTCAGGGCCGCAAGTCAGACTCTGGTGCTGGACAACGTCGTGGTGCAAAAAGCCCAGTGAAGTACCCCGTTGCCGCCGCGCTGACTCAGCATCTCGGGCCAAGCCGTCAGTGGTTGTGGCTAGCTCCCTCTGAGTATCAAAAGTGTCTGTTCTTTTTCTGTTTAATAAAAATGATTTCAGAAAATGTGTAATATGATTATAAATCTTGTTTTTAAATAACTTTTCAAATATTATTCCAAATATTACAAATGATATATGTTTTGGAATCAGAAAAATGTGAGGAATTCAAATATGCCCTTCAAAATATATTTTGAACACTTTAAATTTCAAGTTGATTAAAATTACAATAAAATGCCCTTTTCCTTAATTAATTAATAACTTTTGTTTTATAACTCCAAATTTGACAAATAATATGTCTAAATCGATCAGCGCGACGAGCCCGTTCTATCTATGCATTCCATGTTCTGAATTGCAGCATGCATCATATAAATATAAAGTGTACAGCAACTTATTTGAGGAGAAAAGGTGACTAAAACTCCATAAAATGCTTTATTCTTGTATTCCACACCTCACCCATGCCATGCTACATTATTGCCATGCAAATTGTGCATCATTCATCATGGCATGATTGTTTGCTTGTCGCATTTAATTCATATGCTTGTGCACTTTATTTATGTTGGCCCTTGTTTGTTTGGTTCTTCTTCGAATAGGCCGAGGGGATATATCAAGAAACCCAGAGCACTACCGGATCCTTCTCTCGCTTCAATCGAGTGCGTGCAAGCACTACCACATGCTTGCATACATATAGTACCTATTGCCTCTATCTTATTCTTGCATCATTGAGTCGCGATTGCATTAAACTGAATCCCAAGTCTTGCATAGCCTTTACTTTTAAACCCCACGAGCTTGTTCCTCCATCCCATGAGCCATTACTACAGGAGTTGTTTGAGCCATGCGAGTCGTAGAACATGTGTAGGGTATGTGAGTGTCGATGGATAACGAGGTACCTAAACAACTTAACTGAGTAGTAATGGGATAACTAATGAAAGTGGCACCGGTGAGCAATATCTGCTATTTGGTTTTTCATGCTCACTTGTGTCCCGTAGGACCCCGAGTACTTGATACCTGTTCCTTGAATATTCGCGCTATCCACATCCGGGAGGCTTATGGACCCCCCTGAGCCAGAGCATGATTCATTCTTATTTCTTGGGGCCACAAAGTAGTTTGGGGCTTTATTACTATTCTGTACTTATGCCATGCTTTGCTTTATTTAAGATTGTGCGAGGGCACCTGTCGCTTAGGTAAGCGGAGTGTTTTCGCAGTATCGACAAGCCACACACTTTCGGGTTCCCGATCGTTTCTGACCATTGACGCAAACCTTGAGTCCGTCTCGAACGGCCAACTTCGTTGCGGGTAGCTTAATGGGTGGCCTGAAATATTTCTCGAATCTGTGATCGCTTTGTCGTGACTGCCTAGTTGGGTTTTGATTTGGATTTTCCGAGGTTGATCGAGTGTGTGTTGATATTTGTGCACAACTGCCGGGTAAAACTTTCTGATAGCCGAGTCCGCGGTAATGGACGACTTGGAGCACAGTTTCGATCATAGACAAGTATAACTAAAGTACCGCTTTTAATTTGACTAAGTATCGACTAGTAAATAGTGCAACACTCATGGAATGGATAATAAAACTGCCAACGGATGGGGGTTGTTCGTCGCTTCCTCGTTGGTAGCGAGGAGGAGGATGGATCTGTTGATATTCTTTATAACGTTGTTATTAATTCACGGACATCCGTCTATCTTTGGTTAGGCGGATGGTTAGCGATATCTATAGAATTGTTAGGTATTATCTTTTGCTGCAATTCGTCACCCAGGTTGTGTCCCTTTAGAGGCATAAAGACTTGCTGAGTACCCTAGGGTCTCACACGATAAATTGTTTGATTCGATGAGCAGTAAACTTCGCAAGATGGATCTTTGGGTGGAGGTGGTGTGATGTTGGCAACGATCATTCGGTGTAGAGATTCAGGAACGGGATCCGTGAGATCTGTGGGCGGATGTGTTTATTTTGGGGCATCTTATGCCGATTTGCTTCTTATCCGCACTCGGATCTTGTTTTCGCTTCACCGATACTCGATGTTTGATGTATGAGGAGATATCCTAAACTATTATATCTATCTAGGATATTTGGATCTTGCCGTATGGCGTTGCAATATTTCTATTTCTTTTAGATGGAATGGCTCTGAGGACTATTGTATGGTGGCTTGCATACATACTCATTTGTGTATGTAGTTGATCCCTTCGCCTGCCGATTACGCCGCTCGTTCTTGTCCCGATGTTTGGAAATGGTTAGGACGGCCGAAAGGTCTACCTGTGAGTGGCTTTTGGCCCCACCGTACTACCTTAACCATTTTCGCTCATCCAGGCTTGTAACTAAGAGCGTAATTCACCGAGGTAGTTACACATGAGCAAGTGTGAACTTTCCTTTTGTGATTGCAAGATTATGCACTCACGGTCTTCGAGTCAGTATAAGATCCATAATCTGAAATCAGCATCATTGGTCCGGTAAGGACTAATATTTTAAAGAAGCAATATGCTTTTATGCATAAGTAATGTGATGCATGTTGTAAACACGAATACCGAGGATAACGTTATTCGAGGGTTTGGATTCTGGAAATGGTTACTTTGGAATGTGTTATCCCTTTTAGATAGATTTCATACTTGTGCTTCTTATTAAGGTTTGTAAATATGTCTGGAACACTCATATTATTACAATATCATAAGCAATGGGGCACACACAAAATGTGAAATGCTACTTAAGATTGTTCATATAAGAGTTCTTGTTTGAAATGGCAAAAAGAATAACCTTCGAAGAAAAGGTTTCACTTCTAAGGTCTAAACAAGCTTTGTGGTTAGTTGAGTTTGGTCGATGTTATTTATGTTTGCTCGAATGGTTTAGGTTTGAGATGTTTTTATAACTTATCTACTTTAGACCAAAGTTAACTATAAAATGTATAACAAAGTTTATAGTGTTATATTTAGATTCTTATAGACTAAAGTTAACTTTAAAACAAAGATATTTTAAAAGTATAATGTTTATAATATTTGTATCTTGTGTACCTAGTAATGTTTCGTTAAGGTTATATAAAAATGGTTATACTTTTACTTGGTGTGGTGGTTTCTTGATTTTATAATGAAGTAGTATCATTTACCTTTTATAAATGAGGGTTATAGTTTATAAAATAAGATATAATATTACTTCACTACTTATGGACTTTAAGGTATAATGTGGTCGTAATTTTTGTAATCTGGTGGGTAAAGTAGATAGAAAGTTTTTGATTTATTCACAAGTTGTTCTTTAAGGTTTTTATTATGAATAGGAACCTTATTAGAATATAATCTTCACTTAAGGTTGAAGATTATTTAGTAAAAAGGTGTTTATAATGTTTTAAACCATCGTGGCTTCATATTGTTAATATTTAAGACTAATACTATTTATTAGACTCAATTGGTTAATTTGGACTTATTAGCAATTTTTATTTACCCTTATATGAATTATTAATTAAGTAAAGAAGTTTAAATTTGAGTTATTAAAGTATTTGATTTTTTTTATTTAACTCAAAAGCGCAATATTATATTTTTAATATGTAAATATTATTTTTATTATCATTTTGATATATTACAATTATTTTTGTGATTTATAAAAAATAAGATATGATTTTTACAATTCTTATGACTTTATAATTACTTAATAAATAATAAATATTTAATTAAGTGAAATAATATTGCATGATTATAATTTTAAATTATAATTCTTATTGTGCTAAGATTTTTGGTAATCTGTTTATATTTTTAATATTCACCTTTATTTAAATATAAATTATTAAAGTTTTATTACTTATAAGACCTTTATTAAATAGTATTTGTTTAAATAATTATCAAAATAATATTTGATAATAGTTTTAAGTTATAGATTTTATTTTTATGAAGATTTTCATATCTTATACACATTTTTCTAAATTACAAAACAAAAGTTATTAATTAAACAAGATTTAATCATTCATTTGATTTCTCGAATATTAATAATTAAGTTTATAACATTTTATCTATTTCTTAAACAGGAAATACTTTTTACACCGCACCTAAAGCTAGCCTCAGTCACTGACTAGTGGGCCAGTGACCACCTCGGCACGTTGTTTAAAGAAAATACAGTTGTTAACAACCCTGTCTTTACCCCCAGACAATGACATATGGGCCCAAGGCCATGTCATCAGCCACGCGAGGCAAGACTGGTCAAACTCGCTGACGTGGTTCGAACATAGGTGAGCATGATGTCACTCAAGTTGATCCTCACTGGTTGAGGATCAATCGATTGATCTGGTGCATGCGCGGGGCTATGGCTAGGTTCGTTGGACAGAGGAGATCGCGCAAACCTATTGGTGGTGGCGCCGCCCTTTTTTGGTCTCGGAGGTCAACCGGCGACGAGCCCATGCGGCGGTGCTTGCGGTCGATCATGGTGGCGTGGATTTAGGAAGCAAACGAAATATCTACGCATACTAGGAGATTCAGTGACTCACCAGGAACGCGATGGTGTGCTTGGTTTGGCGAGGCACGGTCGGAGACACCGGCGAGGTCGACGAACAGCGTCGGGAACGAGGGTTCGATTGGGTTGATTCACGCCTTCTCCGCTAGTGCGAGTTGGAGAAAACGGACGAGAAGAGCACGGCGGTCTCCACCGTGGTCTTACATGGCCGAGGCGAGCACGGAATCGCCGGCTCCAGCTCACCTCCGAGCTAGGGTTCTCGGGTCAGAAGAAGAAATTGAGAGAGAGAGAGAGAGAGCTGCAGAGGGGGAAATTGAGGATGAGGACGAGAAAGGACGTCGCGGTGGCCTCCTTATCCTCTCCTGGTGACGGCGGCGTTGATCTTGGTGCAAGGACGACGATGACGGCATCGAGCGGCGGCGAGCTCCTCCAGCGAGCTGTTTGTGTGCGTGAGGATGACGACGACCTGCTGCTTTGCGGATAACCCCCTGGCGTTTCTTTCCTCTCAACCCGCAGTCCTTCCCTGGTCCCACTTGTCAGTCACAGATGGAAACGAGCTGGGCTGGTGACTGGGCCTTTGTCAGATAAGTACAGAGGTGTTGGGCTACGGCCAGGTGATGTTTTTTTTATTTGTTTTCTATTTTCTATTTTCCTTTTCAGATTTGTATATAATCTTTTAATTTGAACTTTTCTTTATAGAATTTATTTGCTGAATAATTGTAGTAATACTAGAATATATTAGTATCATTTGTGAACCTTTATTATATAATCTTTTTATATTTCTTTTATTTTCTCAATATGAACCCCTTCTAATAATTTGTAGAAACTTTTCTTATTATTTTTCTCTCCTCTTTTAATTATGGATTTCTTGAATGATGTATTCTTATTTGTTTATAAGACTTAACTCTAGTTGGCAGAGTTTGAATATAAATTTTTATATGTATAATGATCCTATATCATTATTTGATGCATGAAATATGAAAGAAATTAATATGGTTCTTACTACTTCCATTAATTTGGAAAATGACAATGTATACATTCTATTATGATAAACAAAAAAGTTTAGGGTTTTGAATTATGAATATTTACCCTAGGGTTTAGGGTTTTTAACATATTTATATTCCTTTATGGATGTGAGTAAAAATTTAAGATCTAAGCATATTATTTTATGTTTGGGATATTTGATGACATCACCCTTAAGAGTAGAAAGTTATATTTAGAATATTTTATAGAAAGGAATTGATAAATATACTCCTAAGCACATATAATTATGATGGTTGGAATTGGCAGAGATGTGCTTATGTGATTTGTTATAGGGAAATGTTCCTATCAAGTGATATAGATATAAGATGAGGAATTCTTAATATGAAATGGATATTATACTTGGTTTTAAGATTTAAATTTGATTGTTTACCAAGAATTGCTATCTTCCATAATTCATAATTCTAGACTTCTTATTAAGGAATTCCCTTCCTAGATATACTACCTTTTCCTATCTATCATCATGATTAACATGATGAGTTTTACTTCATAGGAATATTCTCATTCACTGATTAACCTTCTAAACTCATGGATGAATCCAATGAGTTTGATACTAAAGTATTTCATAACTTCCTCATATCCTTGCTTGGTTGTATCTACTACTCTACTATTGATAGCCTTCCATCCAACAAATAGTTCCTTCAAACTCTACTCATAATCTTCCTTAATCATTCATTACTAATGTATCTCTAATAGTTGTATGCATCCAACTACCTTTCTCTAAAGTTGACTATCCTTTAAGATGAATAACACCACTTCTATAACTCTATGCTATACTAGCTTTAATTGAATAATATAATCCTATATTCACTTTACTCTAATAACTCACACTCCAACCCTAAATCATATTTATGTGGCTTGTAATGACTACTCTAGGATAAGTTATCTCTACTAGGGTTTCAATCATGTTCTACCCACCAGTATCACTTATACTAAATATAAGCATTCAATATTGGTGGCTAAAGCATCACCATTATAATCCTTTAATCATTTATTGTTTATGTTCTTAGTTGGATAAACAAGGCTTTATCCATACTATTATTCAATTGTATTGGAAATTATCTTCTTAGTATCTCCTATTGGATTAAGGGTATTCATGGACTATGCCCTCTTTCAAAGATTTAAGTAGATGTTATGATAAGATCAAGAAATAGTAGATCAAGGATTGATAGTTAAAGAATTTGTGAATCAATGGTGGATTACTCAACATTGATGAATAACAGATATTAAGATAAGTTCCATAAAAATGGATATGGAAAGAAGGATATATATTGAACGATCTTGACTTAGTCTCTGTCCATCTCAATCTCATTAAAGCGTTAAAGTTAAGTACTACTATGGGACTCACAGTAAGAGTAGATAAGGATAATATAAGTTAGGATTAGTCATTACATTTATATTATTTTAGTTTGTAATCTTGACTTAGCACTTATGAATTGTTTGGTTGAGTATGGTGATATAATCCCTTAAGGATCAGATATTAATTAACTAAGCAATGTATTATGAGTAGCATTTTATTATATTAGATCTAGCCTTAGATCAAATCATGTTTACCCAATTAAGGTTTTAGCAAAGGTCATAATGAAACTTATCACAGTCAACTGGACGATCTACTTCAATTCCATCAAGTTGAGAGAAGCTTCAATCCCTTTGACAAGTTTTGTTTAAAAGCGCGGAAATTATTCGTATTTTCTATGCATGAATGTAATGCACACTTTTGGGTTCAGCTTATTTCTAGGCTCTAATGCTGGGATGTTACAGACTCTCACCCTTAAAATAAACTTTGTCCTCGAAGTTCGCAAACTCTCACGTTTCGGAGTAAAAAGTTGTTTTGTAGTGCTTGCTACATTTCTCCACTCCATGATAACCTTAAATGTTATTATTTGTAGTATTCTATAACTTAATTATATATCCTAATCTAATTCTTTTTATTTAATTATCAATCTTTATTACTGCGTTAAATATAGTCTAGAGGGTCTCCTTAAAACAAGTTTTAAGTTCCTATATGCCCATGTTTATGGTCAAAAGACTATATTTCTATTCTGGTTATAGTATAGTTGATACTGGTACTCCTTCCAATATTGGATTTGAACTCAGTTAGTCTAGACCCATTGGAATTTCTTATTCTCTACATACGCCCAATTGGATATGCTCTATTACCTCTTAGGGACCACTTAAGAGTTGTTTCTTCTAGAATTGGTCGGTTATGATTAACTCTTTATCAACTTCAAGCTTTTACCTTATTAAGTTTTAGATAATCTCCCATTATTACTTATAGTACTTCTTCAACATTCATTTATAATGTTTGCTCTTCCCCTTAGGGTTTACTAATAGTCTTTAAATTGGATGTATAGTATGTATTGGCTTAATAACTAGAATGTTGGCTTTTGTTCATTTTATACTTTACCTAATTAGGGTCTGATGAAAGATTGTCCGGTGTATCCATCTGGTTGTGGATCTGTAACACCCCAAGCCAACAAGCACTTGAGATGTTACCACATACGATACACATATAAATTTTACTAACAACTTTTAGGAAAAATTCGACAGAGTCTCCTCTGTCTATAAGGACATCCACGACAGGCATAATATAGGAAAGCTAGAAAGCAGGAATACATCACCAGAATAAAATAAATAATATTTCAAAACTCTAAACTACTAGGAAATAAGAATTTATCAACCACACGCAAGATAACCAAAACTGTTTTAAGGTACTGTTCAACAGACTCCAAAACCCAACTAGACAATGAAATCTTATTATTTAGAAATGAATCATTGCACAATAAGTGTGAAGTCGTGATGTGTAGTTGGTGGTGGCTCTACTCCCATATTCCCCATGCATGACGTCCTCAAGGTTTACCCAAAAACATGAAAGCAACAAGGGTGAGTACAAAGACTCAACAAGTTCACAAACGAAGAGTGATTTTACATAAATAAAAACACCAGAACATCATTAAACATCATTCATTAGAACATAATATTATGTCCTACATGCCTATATGCTCATCTCATCTCATCGTGAATACCGGTATCGCTCGAGGGGACACCCGTCGGAATCCACTCGCTCCAACTCGTGGAGGGTGCCTCCAAAGTGGGTCGCAATCCAACAATGAAGGTCGCATTGTGCCCACCGAAGTAGGACACATAATCATCATTATCATCATGGATGTGAAAATATGCATAATATGCACATGTCATAATCATCATATTTACCATCGTCATTCATCGACATATCATAATCATTAGGTAAGATTGAGTGTAGATAAATATGCAAAATTTACTATCCATCATGAACTTGCCTCAACCACGGGGCACAAACTGTGAATTGTAAGACTCCGAACCGGAAGTATCAGGACCTGTTGTTGAAACAATTGCCACACTTAAAACACACCATCACTCCAATAGCATACAAACAAAAAAATAGCATCGCTCCTATGTGCAATCGACCCAGAAAAGCATTCTCGATGTCCATTACAATATATTCACGGTTTGGCATGCTAAAATGAGAATCTGTCAAAAAAATATAATGATAGCTATCCGGCATTCATTTCTCTATCTATACGACTATACACCCAAATGATGTATCCATACTATTATAAGAAGAAATAATTTATTTAGTACAACTTGCCTAAAAGCCCAAGGATTTAAACTCGAATGATAAACAGCACGGTGGACAACTGGTTTTAACTATACAATTTTAAACGACAGGTCAATAGTTCAAGTCCTACCTTGCTCTACTTCTCAAAATAATCTTGTTTTTTTTTACGGTTTCTCCCAAACCCACATATGAATAGCATCACAGTCCTTTCTATTTATTTAATTTTTTTTAAAACAAAACAACAAAGCATAAAAGATTAGCATTAAAATTTTGGGATATCACATTCTTCCCCCCTTAAACAGAATTCGACCCCGAATTCGTTCTCATTCTTCTACTCGCACAAATAAACATATCATGAAAACATAGTCATGCATCACGTACCAGCCATGAATAACTCTGGATACTTCTCGCGCATGCGAGACTCAAGTTCCCAAGTCGCCTCACGCTCAGTTTGTTGCGACCAAAGAACCTTCATATATTTTAGGGTCCTATTTCTCATCACTCTCTCGGACTCTTCCAATATCCTCACGGGGCGAGCCTCAAAGGTTAAATCTTGTTCAATCGTAATAGGTTCCATGGTAATCTGACGTTCTGGATCACGGAAATGCTTCCGCAACATAGATACATGGAACACATTATGCACACCTTTCATCGACTCGGGCAGCTCAAGTCGGTAAGCTAGCTTTCCCACTCGTGCCAGTATCAAGAAAGGTCCAATATACCGTGGACTAAGCTTTCCTTTGATGTTAAATCTTATAACACCTTTAGTGGGTGAAACCCTTAGGAGTACCTCCTCCCCAACTTGAAATTCCACATTCGACCTCTTGGAATCAGCATAGCTCTTTTGCCTACTCTGTGCGGCCAACATGTATTGTCTAATCTCAGCTACCCTCTTTGTAGCTTGTTGAACCCAATCTGGCCCTAGCACTGCTTTCTCTCCCACGGCATCCCAACACAATGGAGACCTACATTTTCTTCCATACAAAGCCTCGTAAGGTGCCATACGTATGCTAGCTTGATAACTATTATTATAAGCAAACTCCACAAGTGACAAATGATCCTCCCAGCTCCCTTGCCAGGATAGGACGCAATATCTCAACATATCTTCGAGTGTTTGGATTGTACGCTCTGACTGAACATCTGTCTGGGGATGAAACACAGTGCTAAGTCTTAGTTGCGTCCCCAAGCCACTCTGCAAACTCTCCCAAAACTTTGATACAAACTTAGCATCCCTATCTGAAGTAATTGTTTTAGGGGCCCCATGCAACCTTAATATCTTCCTTACATATATCGGTGCCAAGTCACTTGCAGAGTCAGTGGTGCGGATAGGAATAAAATGAGCAACCTTGCTAAGTCGATCCACGACCACCCATACTGCATCTTTACCTCTTCGCGTCCGAGGTAGCCCAACCACAAAATCCATGGCAATGTCATCCCATGACCATTCTGGAACCTCTAAGGATTGTAGCAGTCCTGCTGGCCGCTTATGCTCAGCCTTTACTCGCTGATAAACCCCGCAAGAGGACACATACTTGGCCACGTCAACTTTCATTCTTTTCCACCAATAAGTTTGTTTCAGGTCCTGATACATCTTTGTCTCCCCAGGATGAACGGTGTAGGGGGTACGACGTGCCTCCCGAAGAATGTCCTCCTTCACCTGAGACTTTTGTGGCACACACAGACGACCATGAAACCGAACCGCCCCAGTCCCATCTATAGTAAACTCTCCGGTTCTACCTTGTAGAATGCGCTCTCGTACTTGTTGTAATAGACGATCACTTTGTTGTGCCTCTCTCACTCTATCTGGAATAGCTGACTGAAGGATGAGTTGTGTTTCCTCTTGTGCTACTCCCGCAAAACAATATGACACGTCCATCCGTTCGAAATCAGCAACAAGAGAATCCACAGTGGAAGGTACAGACTTGCGGCTAAGAGCATCTGCAACCACATTTGCCCTTCCTGGATTGTATTGAATTGTGAGATCATAGTCCTTTATCAACTCTAGCCACCGTCTTTGCCTTAGGTTCAACTCCTTCTGTGTAAATAGGTATTTGAGACTTTTATGATCGGTGAAAATATCACAAGATTCTCCATAGAGATAATGCCTCCAAATCTTGAGTGCGAACACCACAGCTGCAAGCTCTAGATCATGGGTAGGATAATTCTGCTCGTGCTTTTTCAATTGCCTCGAAGCATAAGCAATAACTTTTCCGTCTTGCATGAGAACACACCCAAGTCCAACTAGAGAAGCATCAGAGTAGACTATGAAGCGTTTCCCTGGCTCGGGAAGAGTGAGAACAGGCGCAGTCACCAGACTATTCTTGAGAGTAGAGAAGCTATTCTCGCATTCATTAGTCCACTGGAATTTCACATCCTTTTGGGTTAGTTTGGTCATTGGCTTAGCGACGATAGAAAAATCCTTCACAAATTTCCTATAGTAACCCGCCAAGCCCAAAAAACTCCTTACTTCCTTGACATTGGATGGTCTCGGCCAATCCATAATTGTAGATACCTTACTAGGATCAACCAGTATACCCCGTTGGTTAATAACATGACCTAGAAAAGCCACTTTCGAAAGCCAAAACTCACACTTCTTTAGCTTCGCATAGAATTTATTCTTCCTCAGAGTCTCAAGCACAAGTCTAAGATGACGCTCATGCTCTTCTTCTGTCTTGGAATATATGAGTATATCATCAATGAACACTACCATAAAGTTATCAAGGAACCTGTGTAGCATACTATTCAATGTTTCCATAAATATTGCAGGGGCATTGGTTAGTCCAAAAGACATAACTTTATATTCGTAATGCCCATACTTGGTGGTGAACGCAGTCTTCTCAATATCTTGTTCTCGCACACGAATTTGATTGTAGCCAGACTGAAGATCAATCTTGGAGAACACCTTAGCTCCATTTAGCTGATCAAACAAATCCTCAATCCGGGGCAATGGATATTTGTTCTTGATGGTTACCGCATTAAGACCACGGTAATCTACACACTTCCGCCAACTACCATCCCTCTTGGATGTAAACATTACAGGCGCCGCCCAAGGTGAGACACTCCGTCGGATCAAATCCTTGGATAATAAATCATCCAACTGCTTCTTCAATTCTTCTTGGAATGGTCGTGACAATCGGTAAGGAGACATAGCAATAGGTTGAGTACCAGGTTTAAGATCAATACGAAACTCCACGTCCCGCACTGGTGGCATACCTAGCAACTCATCAGGGAATACATCTGGATAGTCTCGTACCACTGGAATAGCATCAATTAACTGTGCAGTACTGGATGTTTCAACAAGAGCCCATAGCAACCCTGTCTTGACTGGTCGTTGCCCAGGAAACAAGCTAGAAAGGACAAATAGAGAGTGTGGAGGAGCCGTTCCCTAAAAGATCAACTCCTCTCCGGATGGGGCCTGAAGTGAGACGGTCTTCCAAAAACATGATATCACGGCGCGATAGCAGTGTAGCCAATCCATGCCAAGAATAACATCAAATGGCTTCAGCGGGATAACCATAAGGTTAGCAAAAAAATCTTCATCATCTATAGATACCACACAACCAGGACAAACTATGGTAGAAGAAATTAGACCACCGGGAGAACTAACGACCACTGACCGTCCAATCTCTTGTCGAGATAAATTTGCCTTATTTGCAAACTCTAGCAAGACAAATGAGTAAGTAGCTCCAGAATCAAAGAGAATTAGTGCATCATGAGAATCAACTGGAAGTGTACCTGTCACGACATCTGGTCGTCCCAAAGAAGTAGTAGTCGGCATGGCATAGACCCCGGGTCGTGGTGGAGCAGAGGGGTGTCCAACGCTATGCTGTGGGGGTGGAGGTAACTGGAGCTGAGCAGATGGTGTATGAAACTGCGTTGAAGCAACTGGAACAGCCTGCCAGACATAACCAGGAGGTGGTGCCCAAGCTGGTGGGAACTGCGGAGTGGAAGTAGGAGGAGCTGATAACATGTTTACCGATCCTCGAGATGATGTGGTAGTCTAACCAGCAGGTGTCCTCTCCCACTTGAGAATGCTAGCGGGGTTCTCACGACATACCCGCCCAATATGACCAGGGCGACCACAGTGGTAACACTCCCCAGTCCAAGTGCACTCAGAAGCACGGTGTCCCTCACCACACTTGAAATATATCATACCCTGCCCTAGGACACGACGAAAGGATGGAGTCGATGAAGAAGAGCGAGGCACCGAAGAAGACTGAGAACTGGATTGTTTGAACTTTGTTGTTTGTTGAGGACGGTGATTTCCCTTGAACTTTTTGAAAGGAGGTCGCTAAGTATTAGACCCACTAACCCCACGATATCCTCCCTTCTGGTCTCCTCCTGTGCCACTAGAACCACCTGTGCGACCCTCCTCAGCTGCAGTGAGTCGAACTTCCAACTCCATTCCTCTGGCCTGCTTAACCATGGACAAGTAATCATTCGCAGGCCTCGCACTCATCACCTCTCTGTATCTAGAATTAAGTCCCCTAAAGAATGCTCTCGCCTTTGCTGCCTCGTCATGCTTCACATGATCAACAAACAGTACCATCTTGCTGAACTCAGCCTCATACTCATCTATAGATAGCTTGCCTTGCTTAATGGCCTTCAGTTTTTCTGACATTTCCTCCTTGAATGTTTCTGGATAATACTTGTCAGTGAATTGTTGCACAAAAACAGCCCAGGTGAGTTCACCAGGATAAGCGGCACGGACTCCTGACCACCAATCATCAGCAAGACCTTTAAGGTTGAAGGCCACAAAGAGAACTCGCTTGTGCTACGGTAACTCCATAGCTGCCATATACTTCTCCATGGTACTTAGCCAAGATGCTGCATCCATTGGTGTCCCAGTCCCATGGAAGTCGCCAGCCTTCAGTTCCAACCAGTTTTTCAGATTCGTCCCTTGGCCATCCGGTCCACCATCATTACCGGTTTGGCTTGCGCTACCTCCCCCATGCTGACTTTGTTCAACCTCTGGATCTGATTCGCCGGAATGGTTATTGTGGCCTCCACGACCACGAGGATTGCGACCACGAGCACGGCCACGAGCTCAACCTCTCCTCGGCGGCATAACTATACACAACATTATCAAAAAGCAATCATATACTTAGAACATAATTATCATCAATACCAAATAATAACACATAGGCGTAAATGCAATGCATGACCCATCCCAACCTACTGTGCACCAGTGTGTCAAATTTTAAGGTTGTTATTACATTACTTTTCATACCACGGACCTAAAGCCCGCTCTGATACCAACTGTAACACCCCAAGCCAACAAGCACTTGAGATGTTACCACATACGATACACATATAAAGTTTACTAACAACTTTTAGGAAAAATTCGGCAAAGTCTCCTCTGTCTATAAGGACATCCACGACAGGCATAATATAGGAAAGCTAGAAAGCAGGAATACATCACCAGAATAAAATAAATAATATTTCAAAACTCTAAACTACTAGGAAATAAGAATTTATCAACCACACGCAAGATAACCAAAACTGTTTTAAGGTACTGTTCAACAGACTCCAAAACCCAACTAGACAATGAAATCTTATTATTTAGAAATGAATCATTGCACAATAAGTGTGAAGTCGTGATGTGTAGTTGGTGGTGGCTCTACTCCCATATTCCCCATGTATGACGTCCTCAAGGTTTACCTAAAAACATGAAAGCAAAAAGGGTGAGTACAAAGACTCAACAAGTTCACAAACGAAGAGTGATTTTACATAAATAAAAACACCAGAACATCATTAAACATCATTCATTAGAACATAACATTATGTCCTACATGCCTATATGCTCATCTCATCTCATCGCGAATACCGGTATCGCTCGAGTGGACACCCGTCGGCATCCACTCGCTCCAACTCGTGGAGGGTGCCTCCAAAGTGGGTCGCAACCCAACAATGAAGGTCGCATTGTGCCCACCGAAGTAGGACACATAATCATCATTATCATCATGGGTGTGAAAATATGCATAATATGCACATGTCATAATCATCATATTTACCATCGACATATCATAATCATTAGGTAAGATTGAGTGTAGATAAATATGCAAAATTTACTATCCATCATGAACTTGCCTCAACCGCGGGGCACAAACTGTGAATTGTAAGACTCCGAACCGGAAGTATCAGGACCTGTTGTTGAAACAATTGCCACACCTAAAACACACCATCACTCCAATAGCATACAAACAAAAAAATAGCATCGCTCCTATGTGCAATCGACCCAGAAAAGCATTCTCGATGTCCATTACAATATATTCACGGTTTGGCAGGCTAAAATGAGAATCTGTCAGAAAAATATAATGATAGCTATCCGGCATTCATTTCTCTATCTATACGACTATACACCCAAATGATGTATCCATACTATTATAAGAAGAAATAATTTATTCAGTACAACTTGCCTAAAAGCCCAAGGATTTAAACTCGACTGATAAACAACAGACCTGGAGCTACACAAAAGAATAAAATACCTTGTCCAACCGTGACTGTCTGTGTGTGTTTTTTTTTCCTGGGATTAAAGGATTCTGGGCTAGATTGACTTTGTCGGGGTTTCAGCTGAATATGGGACGCGAGATGTTGGATTGAATCAAAGAAGCTAAGCCACTATCGACATTGTATTGTCAATGTCAGGCCTCGAGTGTCTCATCTAGATATATATAAATATATATGTCTGAAGCCATCGCCAAAATGAATGCTTACGCACGTACATGCTAGATTTTCCTCAATCGACAAGTCTATGATGAAGGATTTCGAGACTGACACGCACAACACTTCTAAAAACTGTTGCATCCCAACGGAGACTAACCAAATTTCTAGAATAGCAAACTAGGTTTCTTAGATAAAAAGAAGGTTCAGGAAAAGAGGCATTAGAATACTAATTCGGTGGTCCAAGACAACAATCGATTCTAGAATGTTGCCTCTACTCTAGTGCGAAGTATTGGTACAGGAAGAAGGGATTTATATACGACGAATCAACAGTCCACAGTTAGTACTATGCATCTACAGATCAGCAAGTACGGTGGTACCGGAAGAACCAAGACATCCAGATTAAGTAACGGCAACGCACCACAAAACGACTGACCGGCGACCGGAGGCCAACGAGCCAGCAGCAGCAGCGACCCGGCGACGATGGCGGCTCCAATCTAGGGGCGACGGGTAGGGTTAGAGTATGAAGAGATCGATTTGGTGGACGTGGTCCTGGAAGGCCTCTATGCAGCGGCGCAGTTGGGAACGGACATCGAGTCCGATAGGGCCTTGAGCCCAGCCCGTGTTTTTCTTTTCTTTCCTCTAGTACTCAGCAAACAAAAGAACCACGGCTCACATTATTCTAAAAACAGCACGGTGGACAACTGGTTTTAACTATAGAATTTTAAACGACAGGTCAATAGTTCAAGTCCTACCTTGCTCTACTTCTCAAAATAATCTTGTTTTTTTTTACGGTTTCTCCCAAACCCACATATGAATAGCATCACAGTCCTTTCTATTTATTTAATTTTTTTTAAAACAAAACAACAAAGCATAAAAGATTAGCATTAAAATTTTGGGATATCACGATTTCCGAAGCAAATCTTTCAGCATTTTATGTCGTACTTACTATTGAATATTTTCCCTGGGATAAGTCTGACTTTGCGAAACATCTCGAAAGACGACCGCCTTCATTTTTTTATACTTCTTTAGGTCTTACTTAACTTAGGCCAAATTTTATGCTCTTTATGCAACCATTTAGGTGATCTGGTTAACTATGTCAACCAAATACCAGCTGCGGACAAAATACCAACTGTGAATCAGAATACTGACTAGGGATTAAGTACCAACGGCGGATCATTCTAGGTGGTAGGTATTACCTTACAGTTTCCAACCTACTACTGGTATTATCTCTGAATTGTCAGATCTTGAATACCCGTTTGGTTTCAAGGCATCTTCTTTGTACTTATTCAGGATACTTCCATAAACTTGGTACATCTATTTCATCAACTTCTTAGCAACTTACCTACTTTGAATGAGCTTAAAGTTTATTACTTCTTGTTGCTTATAATCTATGCTTGATCTATCCTCCAAATGGTGCTAATACTCTTTATATCTTGCTTCATTTTTCAAGTAAGTCCTCTTTTTGATCTTTGAAACTCGTCATTCCCTTACACGAATTCCTGTTTCTATCTAGGTCTATAACATCAAGTAATAATTGGGTGTTACATCATGCATTAGCACACCTAATTAAACTTCATGTATAGATCTAGGCAATCAAGAAGATTCAAGAAGATCCAAAAGTCAATAAACAACAAAACATATACCATGTATTACACATAGGTTTTAGATAATTTACAAATGTACTAGATGTTCCAATGGTTTGCTTCTCACCTATTTACACAACTATCTTACAAGAACTTCTTGTTCTTGTGGATATATCCTCACTTATTTCGGAAAACTCTTCAAACTACAATACGCATTACCCTCTATATACATTATTCAAGCCCTCATCCCTTGGGATGTCGTTCCTTTCTTACTTTCATCTTCCTCTAGAGCTTCCTGGAATTCCGTCCATGATGACGTGAAGTCCTACGACTGCCTTCTGGAGCGTAAGAGCATCCAGGAGGTGCGTATTGTTGGTTAGAAGTACCGAGACTGATATTAGTCATTGAAAAATGACTAGAGTTGGCATAATCTTCTACAGAATATTCCTGATTTTCCGGCAACGCTTCTTCATAGTAAGTTGGTTCCTTAGCTTTTTCTTGGATCCAGTCATATATATTGGTGTAGTAGCTATCGGAATACTCTTCTAAGTTGATTGGATTGGTATCACCCCCATAGTGTCACATCCCAAGAATTTCCAAATCTTGTAATGTGAAAAATAAATAAACAAAATAAATTATTGTTGAAAATCAGGGTGAAAAAAAACTTTTTATTTCTAAATGAAAACCTAAAATCCCATCTTGAACAAACTTTGATTAAAGATTTGAATTCAACAAAATCCAAATCAAAAGAAAATGCATTCCTCATTGAGTGTATCTGGAAATTAAACACTTGGAAAATAAATCCAAACCCTAAACCTTAATGGAATAAAAATCATTTCCAAAGTATCTCCAACCCTATGGATTTGATCCATATAAGAATTTATCAACAAACATTCACAAATGATCAAGAAAGACAAATAGAAACATTATAAGACCATGTAAATTGGTTTCACTCAATTTGGAACCATAAATAAAATCTTATGAATATAATAAGATAAGGAAATTAAATTCCCAAAGCTAATCAAGCCCTTATCTAAAATCCATACCAAATGGAGAGAAAATAATCCTAAAGAGATTTAAAAGGATAAACAAATATAAAATAAGATTTCACAAATTGGAATCACCAAGTTTGGTTCTCTAAATAAAAAGATATGGATCTTATAAGAAAAGAAAGAATGATTAAATAAAGAATATTCAAAGATCCAAACTAAATCTTGGCCTAAACCATAAACAAGTGGAATAAGTTATAATCCAAATCCAAAAAAAATATTGGATAAAGAATTGCCAAAGTAAAATAAAATGTCTTAAACCAAATCCATTAGAATAAAGACAAATCCAAATCTTTTAAATGATTAATAAATTTTATTAAAAGCTTTTCCAAATAATTCAAGATGAATTATTTGACACCCTTTTAAATAAACAAAACCTACTGAAAAGATTTGGAAGGTTTAAAAGAATTTAAATGATGTTTGAAACATTATTTAATCCTATTTGATTTAAAACTAGGGCCTTTTTGAATAAATAAAAGACCCCAAAATGAATAAAGTTTTATTCAAAAATTGACATCAGAATACAATACTAATCAGTGCTTAAAGCTACACAAATTTTGGCAAAGGTTTGAATTCAATTAGTTGTTTGAATTGATTAATCAAAATCAAAACAGATAAATAGAAAAAGAAAAGGGAAAAACATTCAGTACAAAAAAAATATGAAAGAAGCCAGCCCAACGTAACCTAGCCCAGTCCAGGCCCAACTAGCCCATTTATTTCTCCCCCCTAAGGAAAACGATTCGCACCAGAGTTTTAACCCGTAGAGACACTGACCGCTGGACCCCACACTTCCTTTCTCTCTCACGCTGACGAAATGACCCCACTTGCCAGACCTTCGTCCTCACCCACGCGATGACCACGCCGGTCGTTTCTGCTTGTTAATCCTCGGATCAATTCGCGTAATCACGCCGGTAATTCCTCCCCTCGTTTACTCTCATTTAACCAGCACCCTCTCCCCCCATTTCCCCCCAACCAGCGCCACCAGAGAGCCACCAGGCTGCTCTAATTCCCTTTTGCACCGTCGCGGCCTCCGACGCACTCCGGCGACAAATACGGTGAGTACACGCCGCCCCCTCCTCTCTGGTTCATGCTCACTGGATCTCCATCACTTTGCGCATCCACTGACCCCAGCCACACTTCCTCTGGTGACCCAGAGCGTCGGCAACCACCTCGACTGAGCGCCGCCACGGTCTGATTCAACTCCAGCGAGCAGTAGCCGACAAACCAGCGCGCCCCTTTCCCTCTGGTAAGTTCTTTCACAACCTAGGCAACCTTGCGCACCCTCCTGAAACGTTTACTTGATCAGTTGCGACCCAGACGCTCGCCTTCGACCACGGCCGTGCGTACTCGTGCCAGAGAGCAACTCCGGCGAGAGATTGCCGACCCGTCCGTGCACCTCCTGCCCTGCGACAACCACGTTGAGCACCAGTACGTCGTGGCGATTCTGGTGAGCTACTCCTCTGTCTCCCTTGCTTCCTAAATCACCGGTGACTACACCGTCTGACCGCGTCGCCGCCAACCACCGCCGCCAGCGCCGCCACTTTGTGGTCAAATAGATCAGGGCCATTCGATTTAGATCGGACGCGTAGAAACAGGCGACTTAAGCGAAAGGGTAAGCACTGATCTGTGCCGCACGATCTCATTTTAATCCAACGCCTCGCAACGCTTGGTCCGCACGAACCGTTATCGTCCAATGAGAAACAGCCACGTGGCCAGCCTTTTGATTTAAAAATAGAAACTAATCTATTAGATGTTCCAATTTGTAAAATCCATAACTTTAAATCTACACGTCCAACTTTTGCAAACTTTATATCAATGGATTCAGAAAAACAAGCCCTAGCCAACCATGCACTTTGTTTAGTAAAAAGCTTCTGGTAAAATGTTTGTTTTTGCAGAAACTTATGTATGCTTGTTTAGGTTATAAAAATTATTCTAAAATGATTTAGGGGATAAAATCTTTGGCAAATGGTTTGTTTTGAACCTACTGACCCTAGGAAACAAATTGTGGTTTCAAAAATGTATTTGGTGAAACAAAAGAATGAATCTTGGATTTAAACCATTTCTAGTCAAATAAAAATATGATTTATTTATTAAAAATGGTTTTGGAAGAAAACCTTTGAGAAATGTTTTGGAAATAAACTCTCTGACCCTAAACACAAGATTTTTTGGTTTGAAAACATATTATGTGAACCCTATAGATTAATGCCTTATTGAAAACATTTTTACACCACATAAAATGATACCTTGTTTTAAAAATGGTTTATAAAGTGAAACCTTTTGCAAATGACTTTGCCACTTTATAAAATGACCATTATGTGTTTTCAAATATTTGTGAACCTTTATAAACCACTTTTCCAAATAAAATAATCTTTGGCATGCTTGCATGCATTATCTTGTTTCTATGATTTTATGTGATGAATTGCTTGAATGGTAGATTGAACTTGTGCCTTGCTTGATTGAATTGTAGTGACTTGAAGAATGTGATTGTAGCAAGGACAAGGAGAGAACTTATAATCTACCAAAAAGGCAAGTGATGCTTCATACTTTTGTCCCATTATTTTCACTATGCATTAGTGATATTTCTAAGTAAGATTTGCATGGAATTTTTGCTAAGTATAAACCATGTTATGGGAAATCCTAGTAGATGAAACCTTAGTAGAATTTTCCTAAGTTAAGATTCCTACTACTATCATGCTTAGCTTAGCTAATAGAAAACAAGGGTGGAAATATATTCACACTATGGAAAAATTTCTAAGTCTGAGGACTTGTGTTTTGTTTAATAAAACAACTAAGAGAATGAATCACCTGGGTGGAATGGAAGGAATGGTTTGTGTTGAGTGGTTCACAAGGCACATTTCTATGGTTTACCTTGTGTATCTCACTTGTGGATGGCCACCCAGGAACAAAGAGATTTAAGATGTCAAATGTTGAGAAGCTTCAAGTGCAACCACATGGCATTATGGGCTCTGCCTGGATCATATAGGTTGCAATAACTTAGCCAAATGGACAGTTGGTGGTAGGGGATTGATAGGATGGAGCGCGTCCATTTTGGTCTAAGGGAAGGCTTCTGAAAGATCTTGTCTTGGTGAAACCAAGTCTTGTGGGGAAAGTGCACCACCTCTGCAGAGTGTAAAAAAAATCTAAGTACTTAGCCATGTCCCTGGTAAAGGACAATTTGAGCATCGAGACATGGAAGCTATCAAGAATCTCATCATCCAAATTTCTAAGTTAAAAACTTGTGGTTGAACAAGGGTTTAAGGTTCACCAATTTCTATTGGTGGTTCCTTGGGTGATTTTGTCAAAGCAAAAACTTAGTGTTTCAAATGATAAGGAAAAATCTATTTTGATCAATGCAAGCCTAAAGCTCCACTTAGCCAAATGCATATAGATGATAGACTCCACTATACTACCATAGTATCACTTGCCAATACAATTCAAAAGTATTGACCCTTGTGGCTGTAACTTGTTATGTTGCAGGTTTGTTTGATATTAGTAAAGTTTAATGATTAGGATTACAAGTCTACAACCAACATGTCTGCCTGTGGCACTTTGAAGATGAAGGACCCCATGCTTATAGATATTCTGCTGCAATGTAATGTAATAGCCAAATGAGCTATGTAAGATGTAATAAATTATGTTATTCCTGGTTATAAGGTTGTATTATGACCTTTGTTTCTTGATATTACATCTTAACTGTGGATGCTAGCTATTGATCCAGGGACTAGCATTGATCTCTAGCTTATTAAAGGTTGGGAACCTTACACATAGGGTCCATAAGGCTCTCTATGGTTATAGTTGGTCTCTTCTTCAATACCTGTATCACAAGGTATAGGATTTCCTATGGTTCTACCTTGAGATTCTATTTCCCATCCATACTTGTTGGACTCAGGGTTATTGGGAATAACTCTATTCCATTCCTGTTGTTCGGAGTTGTACTTGGTCCATAGGTCTTCAGGTGGCTTGAAGTCATTTTGGTAATAGGCATAATTTTCCGAGTTTGGGTCATCAAACTCAGTTTCCTCAAACACTTCTCCTGAAGGTATGTATTTGGGATGCCATCTTCCTACGAGCCATTGCTTTATCAGGATCAGTAAAATCCTCAATGATCATATCCAGCTCCTGAACTAAAAATTGGTGAGTGTTATGATAAGTGTTGAGTAAAGACCGATAACGATCCATATACTCTACAGCTAGAGTAGGTTTAGCTTGGACTAGGGTAGAGTGATCTAACTCATGCTCTAGGTTTGAGGTTTCATGTGGTATAATGGTGTGAGTACTACCTTCTAGAGCTTGGGATTTTTGTTCTCGGATCATGGTTATGGTTGCTGCTACGGCAATCTGATATGCAGATGCCATGCACCTTGCCTCTCCTGATGGCATTTCTCCCTTAAGTCCTAACTTCTTGGGTAACATGATCATGACACGGTATTTAGCTAATACCTGCCCATCATAGTAACTTTAAATCTTGACCAAAAGTCTCGATCCACATTACAAACTCCATAGAAGTTGTCGGAGATTATCTGTCAAATCCCCTCCATAGTCATTCAACGTCCTGTTCATCACTTGAACATTCTGGGGTGGATATCGAGGTGCCATGTGTAACTGTAGATAAGAAATTATCATCAGTCACATAGAGTTAAAACTCTTGGGTTACGATCGGAATTGTAATCATATAAAAGAATTATCGCACTAGTAACATGACAGGATTATTCTCAAGTGAATGTCCCTCATATCACTAGAGAACTCTTTATTATTGCTAGGATGTGTCCTACAGGTTCTACCCATTTACTAGGTTTCCAACCTAAGTTCAAAGCATATGCTCTGATACTAACTGCGGTGACCCAACATACCACTACATGATGTAGTATACTATAGTTGTGGACATAACACCAATGAAACACCGTTCACTACTGTTACATCCCTCGGAATGGCACAACAGAAACACAGCAGGTCCAATACATGGCTAAAGGTTACAACTCAATCTTTACACAAGATCTAGAGAACACTCTAGGTTAAAGAGAGAGAAAGAACTTCTTACGGAGAAGAATCAAAGATAAACATCGTCAGAACTCTTATACTATTAAGACTAATATTTTAACTAGGGGGTTGGCATTACTGCTATTGCAATACACTACAGAATTACGTTCTTTGGCTAGAGATTATCTTCCTATCGAATCAGTAACTTCGTCTTCACTTGAGTTGATATATATGTTGACTTTTTTGACTTCATTGAAGAACTTTAGCTTAGGTTGAAGATTCCTGGAGCATAACTTGATGTGGATGTTGTCAAACCTGGCTTCAGAATCTAGCAAGGGTTAAGAAGATACTTTGAGTACGAGCGTACTCAGAAAATTCACTAGAAAAGGAGTGTTTAATGCACTATAACTACAGCCACAGACCATAGGTCGTAGGCAATGCAAGTTTTCATAAACATTTCTTCAAAGGTTGCTTTTATTCTGAAAATCTATGTCCGTCAGCCTTCACGGATTTACCAGAAATTTCATGGAGTTCCTTTCCCGCAGCGTTCGCAGCTCCTTCCCGGAACAGGGAGTAACAAGTTAAGTTCTTACACTCTGCAGAGGTGCGTTACTTTACCCATGAGAGATCAACTCTTTGTTGCACAACCGGGCAGCTTATTCCCGTCCACAATTCCATGATGTGGGGCCTAGAAGATGATCCAAGCCAATCACTGCCCCCTTCGCGACCTCGCATGCCTCCTTGGTGTACACCATGCCCACATAAAGAATTACGACAATGGTTTGTACAAACCGTTAGATGTAAGAACTATCGTGGGACGTTGAGGGTTCCCACCCATATGATGCATATCCTCTACGAATTACCAATTAATATGCACGCTTCGAGGATAACAGCCACGACCTGCACATCCGGCTTCATGCGAGAGGAATAAGATACAGCTGACTTCTCCGTCCCATTCCAAATCTCATGGTTAACACGTAATATACGGCGCAAGAATCACTGGCGATATTGGTTGTTAAGTCCTAGGTGGTATAGTCCTGTACAGAGGTATTCCAACTGTCAGATTTACTATATTATCTAATCACCCTGGATCAGTTACCAATAATTTACAAATATTATAGAAAATAGTGTTTTCTGACCTTTTTCAAATGCAGGTGATGACAACACTGGATTTGTAAAATACTTTACATAAAATAAACAAAGGACATGAGCAAGTGTGAACTTGCCTTTTGTGATTGCAAGATTATGCACTCACGGTCTTCGAGTCAGTATAAGATCTGAAATCTGAAATCAGCATCATTGGTCCGGTAAGGACTAATGTTTTAAATAAGAAATATGCTTTTATGCATAAGTAATGTAATGCACGTTATTGTAACATCCCAAAAATACTAAACTTGGATCATCAAACTCTAATCATCAAATATTAGGGTTAACATAAACTTTTCTAAATAAAAATATGAAAGCATGCATGTGTGTATGCATCCCATTTTGAATTCTTTTGAATTGCCTTGTTTATGTGTTTCTTTGCTTGTAAAAGGATTCTTAGGTGAAATAAGCATCATCCAAACAATTCCCAAACTTTTCCCAAAGACAAATAAATCAAAACAAACAAAATGAGTGAATGGTCATTTTGACCAATTTAACTCCCATGCCTACTTTGGCTGTCTCAAACTTTCAGAACTTAACAGAAACTTGTTTGGATCTTTACACCCCTTGATAGTACTCTTAACAAAGTATCAAGGCCCACCTTGTGATCATCCAGAAACTTCCAAATGCATAGTTTAAATGACAATTCAAAATTGAATCTTTATCATATGGGAAGATCCCACTTTTTCAAAAACCACTCAAACAAGCTCAACTTTCAAAACCCAAGCATCTGCAGACTCACCAGCACCAACCTAGCACACCCACCAAAAATATTTTGAAAATTTAAAACTTGAATTCTTGCGGCCATTTCATCAAACACCTTGCTGATTCAAATCAAATAAAATCTAAACACTATTGTGAGCAGTGATTGGAGCCTAACTTGTTCCCTCTCTAGCTCACAGCAACCTCAGTAGATCATCTAGCCAACTAAACCAAGCACTAGCCCCACTGTAAGCTTGGCAATGCCATCAATGGTGAACAGCCGAAGCTCACCATGTCACCCTAGTGTGGACAACAAGCTAGGAGAAGAAACAAGACTAGCCAACATGTTTGGGAGCAAGCCAACCATGCCGAGCATGCGCCAGAGCGCCGCCCTCGACACACGCCCACAGACCACGCGCCGCCCTCGCCGCGTGCATACACGATCACCATCGACCCAGGAGACCGCCAGACATCCCCGTTCACCCCCCATGCCCCGTAGCCACCGCTCGCCGTCGAAGACGCCGCCTCGGCCGTGCATAGCATCGCACATTCCAGACCATTTGCCACTGCCCCTACATGCGCATTAAAGCCGTAGAGCATCGCCAGGAGACCACCAAGCGATCGCCACCGTTAGCCATGCCTCTAGCAGCCCGTAGCCATGTCGCCACCGTCGCCTGCCCATCCCGTTCGGTCTCGTCGTCGCGACTATAAATAGAGGCCACCCCCAGCCGAATTGAGCACACCATCTCACTCCCCTCTCCTCACTGATCGTTCCACCCCGTTCCCGAAGCAAGGCGAGCAGCGCTTCGCCAGAATTCCACCGGAGCCCGCCGTTGTTGGAGAAGAAGGGAGCCAGTGATTGGAGCCACCCCAGGAGAAGCTGCCGGTACCAGGAGGTTTGCCGTGGTCGACATCGTCGTTCGCCAGCCTCGCCGACCCTCGCTTGAGCCCCGGTGATCCCCCGATGACCCCCACCTGCCGCGTTAGGGTTCAGTCTTGCCAGCATTAACCGACGTGGACGACGACCCTCAGCAGTTGGATTAGAACTAGATCGAACGCACCATATTGCCCCATACCGCTTCGCACCCCCTCGTCTCACTGAAGCGTGAGGACAGCAACTTAACCAGCCTGCGTAAGCGCTGCTTTTGAAGGCCGGCCCAGTATCGCTTCCCACGCAGCCCAGTTGTTTGAATTTGGATTTTTCCATTTTCATTCAAACACACTTTTGCACCTAGTTTCAAAAATTAACACAGCTCGATTTAATGAACCAAATTGAATGAAACCATTTTTTTTAGAATGGCTGGAAGTGCTGAATCCAAGCCCATTAGATTTAAATCATTTGGATCTGTATATCACCCTTGGTAATAATTACAAGGCAGAAGCTTTTCTGCATTCAAACATTTTTCAAATTTCAACCATAATAGATTTTGACTTGATTCCAACTCTCAAAAATCACATTTAACCATACCTTTCAGAATATATAAAAATATATAGGTTTACTTACAGAAATAATGACCAAGTAAAAAAAGAATGCCACATAAGCATTTCTAGTCACTTTATTTAATTAAAAATAAAAGGTTAAACCTTATTAAATTGTGACACCACTTTAAATCACATTCCCATGGACTAAAATATGTGGTGATGACATGTGTCAACATGATCCCATGTTTGGTTTGGAGAATATTAAATCTTAAGTAGTTTTTCAATGAGTAGAAATTACTTTTCTACAAATAAAAGGAATTAAACGAAGCTTTAATCTTGTAATGTTAGTGATGATGCTAGATCATCTATAGGACCCTTGTGTGTGATGAATGCAAGTAGTTAAGTATTGTTTGGTGATTGTGTACCTCGTATTTATTCATAGACGCTAGTACCGACCAAGGATACGAGGAGGAAGGAGGATACTACGAAGAAGAAGCCGAGGAGAACTTCAACCACTGCTCTGCACAAGGCAAGCCAATACTTGCAAGCTAACACTTGCAATTTAGCAAGCTTATACTGATATTGATGCAAGCTAACACTTGCAAGATACTTTATCTATGCAAGCCAAATACTACTAGTTCAATGTGCAAGCAAATACTTGCTTGTTACCATGCCAACTATATGCCTTAAGCATATGTGATCCTACCCATTTGATAACCCCATTCCTAGTTTTACTTGCAAGCTTCTACTTTATTTCTTTATCAAAGCTATTACTTGGAGTTTACTTAAGTAAATTGTAGATACTAGAAGGATATTTGAAGGTTGCATAAAGAGCATAAAATTTGGCGTAAGCTAGAAAATCTTGATGTCATCCTAAGGCATGAGATTGAACTTAGTTAAACTCCACTTGTTTACCACCCCTCATTAGTACTTACACCCACTTGTAGATGCTAGTGCTAAGCATAAAACTTGATCAAATTTAGATGGGAATACTTGGTGGAAAATGGTTATGAAAACCTTGGAATGATGGATCATACTATTGAAATGTTTTGGACATGTGTTTCCGAACACCAGATGATTTATGGTGATGAAAATGTTGAGGCATGAGCCATAGCCCTTTATAAAACTGATGGTTGTCTGGATGCGATACCATTCCAATTTTATCATACAACCACAATACCCAAGAATTGGGTAGGGCTTGACTGGAAACTTATATACCTTAGTATTAGTTCCGTCATGGCCAAGGTCTGAGCTGAGGCTACCTTGTGAATATTGTCCACCTGTGCAGTACCCAAGATGACAGTTGGTCATGGTTGGGAGGCCAAACTCACAGGAGAGATGCTTATACTAGGGCGTGTAATTGAAAGGTTATGATTGATTATCCGCATACTGAGTATGGTGAATTCAGGATTTGTTCCTGACGGATATATCGCATGTTGTGGTGAAAGTGTACAATCTCTGCAGAGTGTCAAACTGTTCGAATATCCGCGTCCATGGTTCTAGACAGTTTGAGTGGCCATATTGTTTTCCCGTCAGATGTTTTCAAAATGACTTGTGAAATGACTTGAGACTTTGACTTGACCACAACAGAGTTGTGGCATGAGATACAAGTTCCCACTTAGGTGTTATAAAACCTTAACTAGCATTCGTTGTTTCCAAACTTAGTAGAGGTAAATCTGGCTTTTTGCAAAACAACCCTAGAGCTTAGTGTCCTACTACAAAAAAAACCTTTCACCTGTTAGTATTAGTTTGCGAGTACTTAAAGAGTACTCATGGCTTTGTCCCTGGCTATTCCCATGGCCAGACTATGAAGAGGAGTACCTGGAAGATGGACCCCAGGAAAGTTACGACAACTAGGATCATCTCCCATCGTCAGCATTGCCTGTGACCCCGAAGATGGAGCTTCACCTACGCTACCGTTATTATTACGTATTTCCGTTGCTTGAGTTGTATTAATAACTGGATCATGAGATCCTTATTTGTGTAAGACCTTATGTATGGTTTGTAATGGATGATGTACTGTGGTATCCATTTCCGTTATGTCTCACAAAAAAGGTAATCCTGGGATTGCGATGTATGGCATAACAGGCATCTGGGATTAAAAATCCGGGTGTTGACAAGTTGGTATCAGAGCCATCATGACCATAGGAGACCCTAGTTAGACTGGACGTTTGAATCAAAAACTTAGTTTCAAAACCAAAGGAAGCAAATATTTACAAAAACTTATTCCCATTCTTATCACCTTGATTCTCTCATAAAAAAATCATGTTCCTCAAAAACTCTTGCAAAATACCTAAAATTTAACACACTTGATCACTCTACTAACTTACCCATCTTATATTCTTTTAGATGGACGTGAAGTACATCAAGTTTTACCAGTTGGGGAATGGAGGCGACCTTATCTTTGAGAGGGATTTGGACCAGCTTTCTGAACTTCTGGAGCGTCCACACCCCGAGTTCTTTGGAGCTTAGCTCTATTATCAAGGAGGAGAAGATCTGCAGTGGCTAATTGTTGCAAGTCTCTGAGGAAAGATTGAACCTCCCACTCCCGAGGGAATTCAGTTTACCTAGAGAGAGAACAACTCGCTCGATGGACATGCCAGGGCCATGCAGGAAGCTCTTGCCCGTCTGTGTGGGAAGAGTATCAACCAGATCAAGGGTACTCGCTTTGAGTTTTGCCTAAGGCGAGATGCTAATGGACAACCCCTGTAAGCCCCATACCACCACGAGCTGAAGACTCAGTTGGACCACCTCAGCTTCATGATGTACGATCGTCAGCAGGAATTGGATAACTGCCGTTACTACTCCAACCACAAGTCCGCCTTCATCAAGATGAAGGATCAGACTATCGCCATGCTAGCGAAGGATCGCAAGTCTCGCCGTTGTCAGCTTGACAAGAAGGAGCGCATCATTGCCCGTCTTCGCCACCGTATCTCGTCTTTGGAGGAGACCATCCACGAGAGAGACATGCAGTTGGAGGAAAGGGAGAATGCCGGAGAAGACCTTCGTGGAGACCCCTACTCCTATCTCAGTGATGATGATGATTTTCTGGAAGATCAGGCTATGGATTTCTTCACCGATGAGGACGAGGATGATGAGGATGACGACTACACCGACTCCGAGGAGTAGTATCACTTGAGCACTAGTGTAGTGAGTAGTATTCGGTCCCACTGTATCGTAGTTTCCAGAATGGTTCTTAAAACCATCTGTTTTCCTTTGTTGTGGTGTGTGTTTGTATCGTGTGCTATGAGTGAATGAATGAAAAGCAAGTTGCTAGAAAATCTGAGTCAAACTTTAAAAACTTTTCAAAGTCCCTGAACCTTAGAAATTTCCCTCTTTTCTCATGATCTATCTCAATCTTCAGATGCCATGTGGAGGAAGTGGTTCATCCCCGGACCCGATGTTGCAGATCCTGCAAATGTTGGTTTCTGACCGCGAAGCTGAAAGAACGGAATGTCAAGCCAACCTAGCCACCCTACAACAGATAGCTCAGCTTGCCCACAACAACCAAGGCCACGGAAATCAGGACAACCATGGATCTAAGCTCAAGAATTTCCAGAACACCAACCCACCTGTTTTCACTAAGTCTGAAGAGCCCCTAGATGCCGACGATTGGCTGCAGACCATGGAAAATAACCTAGAAGTCACTGGAGTGGAAGCTAACAAGAAAGTCATGTTCGCCACCCACTATCTAGCCAGAGATGCCAGGGCATGGTGGAACAGTGTTCGCGCACAATGACCGGAGGCCAAATGATGACCTGGGAGGAATTCAAGGTCAAGTTCAGTAGAACCCATGTGCCACCGGGTTTGATCAAGAGAGTGAGAGACGAATTCATAGAACTGAAGCAAGGAAGGATGACCGTAGTGGAATACCGTGACAAATTTTTGTCATTAGCTAGGTATGCCCCGGATGAGATCGACATTGAAGCCAAGAAGAAAGAAAGATTCATGAATGGTCTGCATGATGAGATGCAGACTGTGTTGGTCAATATTCCCTTTGCGGATATCAAAGCCCTTGTTGACTCTGCCATCCAAATGGAAGGAAAGATCAACCAAGCCAATGAGAACCGCAAGCGTCGCATGATGCATCAACCAGGAACCCATCAGACCCCAAAGTATCACCCTAACGCATCTCTAGGATTTTCCCAAAGAACCAACAGACCCCCAATGAACCCCGGCAACTCTAGCAATTTCAACCGCGCCCCACCCAAGTTCAACAACAATGCTACCACCAACACTGCCCCAAGGACTGGAAGCAATGTTGTGCCTGTTGCAGCAAAGGACAAGTCGCAGGTGACTTGTTATGACTGTGGAAATAAGGGCCACTATTCCAACGAGTGCCCCAACAAGAAGAATGCCGCAGCCCCCAATACCAATGCCCCAGCTTAGCAGCAGCGTCGTGTTCAGCCAGGAAGGAGGTTTGCCCCAGGGAATTCACTCAACCGCAACGACCATCTTTTCCTCATGCATGCTGAAGAAGCTCATGAAGCGCCAGACGTCGTGCTGGGTATGTTTTCTGTTAATGCAGTACTTGCAAGAGTGTTGTTTGATTCTGGTGCATCGCATTCATTTGTCACCGAAGAATTTGCATGCACTAGTAAAATTCAACCAACAAAACTGAAGCATGTTATGATCGTTCAAATTCCCGGTTCAACCACCAAAGCTAGGCAAATTTGCAAAGCAGTCCCTATCCGAATCCATGGCATAGATTTTTATGCTAATCTGATAGTACTCGGAACTAAAGGTTTGGAAGTAGTACTAGGAATGGATTGGATGTCCAAACATAAAGGATTGATTGACTGTTCCAAGAAAGCCATCACCATGACCAGTACCGCCGGAATATAAGTCGAGCATATATCTGAAACCGTAGCTCGCCAATTCAAGTGCAACAAGAGTAAAGCCCAACCTACCATTGACCAAGTCCGGATAGTCTGTGAATACCCTGATGTATTTCCAGATATTTTGCCATGTATGCCCCCAGATCGAGATATCGAGTTTATCATTGAACTAATCCCCGGAACAGGACCCATAGCCCAGAGACCCTATAGTATGAACCCGTCAGAACTAGCAGAACTGAAGAAGCAACTGGATTCCATGTTGGAAATTGGATTGATTCAACCAAGTGTGTCACCCTGGAGATCACCTATTTTGTTCGTGGATAAGAAGGATGGAGGTAACCGTTTGTGTACGGATTACCAGAAGTTGAATGATGTCACCATCAAAAACAAGTACCCCTTGCCCAAGATAGAAGATTTGTTTGATCGGTTGACCAGTGCCAAAGTGTTTTCTAAGATTGATCTTAGAACTGGCTATCATCAACTCAAGATTCGCGTAGAGGATATTCCCAAGACTTCCTTTACCACTTGATATGGATTATACGAGTATACCGTTATGTCCTTTGGATTAACCAATGCCCCCGCTTATTTCATGAATCTCATGAATAAGATTTTTATGGACTTCCTGGATAAGTTTGTCGTTGTTTTCATCGATGACATTCTGATTTATTCCAAATCGGAAGAAGAACATGAGCTACACCTAAGGACCATTCTTGGAACCCTTAGAGAGCATCAGTTGTATGCCAAGTTTAGCAAATGTGAATTCTGGTTACAAGAAGTAGGATTCCTTGGTCACATTGCATCAGCCGGAGGAATTGCCGTTGACCCTGCAAAGGTGAAGGATGTCGAAGATTGGAAAGCCCCAACCACTCAAACCCAAGTTCGTGCATTTCTCGGATTGGCGGGATATTACCGCAAGTTCGTAGAAGGATTCTCGAGTATCGCCAGACCCATGACCCAATTTCTGAAGAAGGAAAAGAAGTTTGAATGGACCGACAAATGTGAAGCGAGTTTTCAAGAACTCAAGAGAAGATTGATTTCATCCCCAATCTTAATCATGCCGGATATCAAGAAGCCCTTCGATGTGTATTGTGATGCATCCAAGATCGGTCTCGGATGTGTGCTAATGCAAGAAGGCAAAGTTATATCTTATCTATCTCGACAACTGAAGAAACACGAGCAAAACTACCCAACCCATGACCTTGAACTCGCAGCCGTAGTTCTAGCCCTGAAGACATGGAGACATTACCTGATGTGAAACCGTTGTGAGATTTATTCGGATCACAAGAGCCTGAAGTATATATTCACTCAGAAGGAGCTGAATATGAGGCAGAGAATATGGATTGAGCTAATCAAGGATTATGATCTGGACATTCACTATCACCCTGGTAAAGCCAACGTGGTAGCAGATGCCCTTAGCAGATTGTCGTGCCGCTTGAACTCCATGATTTTGAAGGAGCAACCAAGTTTGCACAAGGAGATGGAAGATTTCTGCATAGAATTAGTGAGTGAAGGATTTTTGGCTAGCATCGAACTTCAACCCACTTTGATCAGCCAGATCAAAGAGGCGGAGAAAGGAAATGCTAGTATCGACGGAATCAAGCGTCGTGACAGTACGAGCAAAGTACCCGGATTCACCGAAGACGAAGAAGGAGTTCTGTGGTACAAAGGACGCCTTTGTGTACAAGCAGATTCTGAGTTGAAAGAAGTTATTCTGAAGGAAGCTCATGATACTCTTTATTCTATCCACCCCGGAGGAACTAAGATGTATCAAGATTTGAAAGAGCAATTTTGGTGGCATAAGATGAAGAGAGAAATCGGAAGCTATATCGCCAAGTGTGATATATGTCAGCGAGTCAAGGCAGGACATCAAAGACCCGCTGGACTGTTACAACCATTGCAGATTTCGGAATGGAAATGGGATTCCGTTGGAATGGACTTTATCACTGGATTGCGTACTTCTAGTAGGGGAAATGACTATCTGGGTCATAGTGGACAGATTGTCCAAAGTCGCCCATTTCTTACCCATCAAAACCACATATCAGAGTTCGAAGCTAGCGGAGTTATACATCGCTAGAATCGTTAGTTTGCATGGAGTCCCCAAGAACATCGTATCTGATCGAGGAACTCAATTTACCTCGAGATTCTGGAAGAAAGTCCAAGAAGGTTTAGGAACCCGCCTAGATTTTAGCACCGCATATCACCCTCAAACCGATGGACAAACAGAGCGAGTAAATCAAATACTCGAAGATATGTTGAGAGCATGTGTGTTAGAGTATGGATCCAAGTGGGAAGACTGTCTGCCATTTGCAGAATTTTCATACAACAACAGTTATCAAGCTAGTTTGCAAATGGCCCCATTTGAATTCATGTACGGAAGGAAGTGTCGCACCCCTTTGAACTGGTCAGAACTAGGAGAGAGTCAGATCTTCGGACCCGACATCCTACGATAAGCAGAAGAGAAGGTTCACAAGATTCGTGAGCACCTCAAGACAGCCCAGTCCAGACAGAAGAGTTACACCGACAAGAGACGTCGAGACCTCGCCTTCAACATAGGAGATTTTTTGTATCTGAAAGTGTCGCCATTGAAGGGAATGAAGCGTTTCCAACTCAAAGGAAAGTTAGCCCCCAGATATATCGGACCCTTCCAGATTCTGAACCGTCGAGGAGAAGTGTTGTATCAATTGGAACTACCTGAAGAGATGTCAGCCGTGCACAATGTGTTCCATATCTCATTACTTCGCAAGTGCCTCGAAGTTCCAGAGAAGACTGAAGTGTTCAAGAATATTGATCACCAGACCATAGAGATCAACGATGACCTGACCTATCCCGAAGTACCCATCCGTATTTTGGAAGAAGCTTTCCGAACCACCAGAACCCGAAGCATCAAGTTTCTCAAGATTCAGTGGAGCAACCACACAGAAGAGGAAGCTACCTAGGAGCGCGAAGATCACATCAGGACGGAATTTTCCGATCTCTTCAAATCCTAGGTAATCTTTTCGTCCTTCTTCAAATCTCGGGACGAGATTTTGTTTAAGGGGGGAAGGTTTGTAACATCCCAAAAATACTAAACTTGGATCATCAAACTCTAATCTTCAAAACAAGGGTTAACAGAAACTTTTCTAAATAAAAATATGAAAGCATGCGTGTGTGTATGCATCCCATTTTGAATCCTTTTGAATTGCCTTGTTTATGTGTTTCTTTGCTTGTAAAAGGATTCTTAGGTGAAATAAACATCATCCAAACAATTCCCAAACTTTTCCCAAAGACAAATAAATCAAAACAAACAAAATGAGTGAATGGTCATTTTGACCAATTTAACTCCCATGCCTACTTTGGCTATCTCAAACTTTCAGAACTTAACAGAAACTTGTTTGGATCTTTACACCCCTTGATAGTACTCTTAACAAAGTATCAAGGCCCACCTTGTGATCATCCAGAAACTTTCAAATGCATAGTTTAAATGACAATTCAAAATTGAATCTTTATCATATGGGAAGATCCCACTTTTTCAAAAACCACTCAAACAAGCTCAACTTTCAAAACCCAAGCATCTGCAGACTCACCAGCACCAACCTTGCACACCCACCAAAAATCTTTTCAAAATTTAAAACTTGAATTCTTGTGGCCATTTCATCAAACACCTTGCTGATTCAAATAAAATAAAATCTAAACACTATTGTGAGCAGTGATTGGAGCCTAACTTGTTCCCTCTCTAGCTCACAGCAACCTCAGTATATCATCTAGACAACTAAACCAAGCACTAGCCCCACTATAAGCTTGGCAATGCCATCAATGGTGAACAGCCTAAGCTCACCATGTCACCCCAGTGTGGACAACAAGTTAGGAAAAGAAACAAGCCTAGCCAATATGTCTGGGAGCAAGCCAACACCCCACCGCCACTCCCTGTCCAGCGCTCGAGCGTTGCCAACCCCTGGAACACATGCACAAACCGTGCCCAGCTCGCCAGCAACCATTCCGAGCATGTGCCAGAGCGCCGCCCTCGACACACGCCCACAGACCGCGCGCCGCCCTCGCCGCGTGCATACACGATCACCACCGACCCAGGAGACCGCCAGACATTCCCGCTCGCCGCCCCATACCCCGTAGCCACCGCTCACCGTCGAAGACGCCGCCTCGGCCGCGCAGAGCATCGCACGTTTCAGACCATTTGCCACCGCCCATACATGGGCATTAAAGCCGTAGAGAATCGCCAGGAGACCACCAAGCGATCGCCACCACCGGCCATGCCTCTAGCAGCCCGTAGCCGTGTCGCCACCATCGCCTGGCCATCCCGTTCGGTCTCGTCATCGCGACTATAAATAGAGGCCACACCCAGCCGAATTGAGCACACCATCTCACTCCCCTCTCCTCACTGATCGTTCCACCCCGTTCCCGAAGCAAGGCGAGCAGCGCTTCGCTGGAATTCCATCGGAGCCCACCGCTGTTGGAGAAGAAGGGAGCCAGCGATTGGAGCCGCCCCAGGAGAAGCTGCCGGTACCAGGAGGTTCACCGTCGTCAACTTCGTCGTTCGCCCGCCTTGCCGACCCTCGCCTGAGCCCCGGTGAGCCCCCGACGACCGCTACCCGCCGTGTTAGGGTTTAGTCTCGCCGGTGTTGCCCGACGTGGACGACGACACTCAGCCGTTGGATTAGAACTAGATCGAACGCACCATATTGCCCCATACCGCTTCACACCCCCTCGTCTCACTGACGCATGGGGAAAGCAACTTAACCAGCCCGCATAAGCGCTGTGCTTAGCAGGCCGGCCCAGTATCGTTTCCCGTGCAGTCCAGTTGTTTGAATTTAGATTTTTCCATTTTCATTCAAACACACTTCTGCACCTAGTTTAAAAAATCAACCCAGCTCGATTCAGTGAACCAAATTGAATGAAACCAATTTTGTTAGAAAGGCCTGGAAGTTCTGAATCCAAGCCCGTTGGATTTAAATCATTTGGATCTGTAGATCACCCTTGGTAAAAATAACAAGGCAGAAGCTTTTCTGCATTCAAACATTTTTCAAATTTAAACCATAATAGATTTTGAGTTGATTCAAACTCTCAAAAATCACATTTAACCATACCTTTCAGAATATATAAAAATATATAGGTTTACTTACAGAAATAATGACCAAGTAATAAAAGAATGCCACATAAGCATTTCTAGTCACTTTATTTAATTAAAAATAAAAGGTTAAACCTTATTAAATTGTGACACCACTTTAAATCACATTCCCATGGACTAAAATATGTGGTGATGACATGTGTCAACATGATCCCATGTTTGGTTTGGAGAATATTAAATCTTAAGTAGTTTTTCAATGAGTAGAAATTACTTTTCTAAAAATAAAAGGAATTAAACCAAGCTTTAATCTTGTAATGTTAGTGATGATGATAGATCATCTATAGGACCCTTGTGTGTGATGAATGCAAGTAGTTAAGTATTTTTTGGTGATTGTGTACCTCGTATTTATTCATAGACGCTTGTACCGACCAAGGATACGAGGAGGAAGGAGGATACTACGAAGAAGAAGCCGAGGAGAACTTCAACCACTGCTCTGCACAAGGCAAGCCAATACTTGCAAGCTAACACTTGCAATTTAGCAAGCTTATACTGATATTGATTCAAGCTAACACTTGAAAGATACTTTACCTATGCAAGCCAAATACTACTAGTTGAATGTGCAAGAAAATACTTGCTTGTTACCATGCCAACTATATGCCTTAAGCATATGTGATCCTACCCATTTGATAACCCCATTCCTAGTTTTACTTGCAAGCTTCTACTTTATTTCTTTATCAAAGCTATTACTTGGAGTTTACTTAAGTAAATTGTAGATACTATAAGGATATTTGAAGGTTGCATAAAGAGCATAAAATTTGGCCTAAGCTAGAAAATCTTGATGTCATCCTAAGGCATGAGTTTGAACTTAGTTAAACTCCACTTGTTTACCACCCCTCATTAGTACTTACCCCCACTTGTAGATGCTAGTGCTAAGCATAAAACTTGATCAAATTTAGATGGGAATACTTGGTGGAAAAATGGTTATGAAAACCTTGGAATGATGGATCATTCTATTGAAATGTTTTGGACATGTGTTTCCGAACACCAGATGATTTATGGTGATGAAAATGTTGAGGCATGAGCCTTAGCCCTTTGTAAAACTGATGGTTGTCTGGATGCGATACCATTCCAATTTTATCGTATAACCACAATACCCGAGAATTGGGTAGGGCTTGACAAGAAACTTATATGCCTTAGTATTAGTTCCCTCACGGCCAAACAGAAAACAATATGATAGTTGGTCATGGTTGGGAAGCCAAACTCACAGGAGAGGTGCTTATACTAGGGCGTGTAATTGAAAGGTTAGGATTGATTATCTGCATACTGAGTATGGTGAATTCAGGATTTGTTCCTGACGGATGTATCGAATGTTGTGGTGAAAGTGTACAATCTCTGCAGAGTGTCAAACTATACGAATAGCCGCGTCCGCGATTATGGATAGTTGGAGTGGCCATACTGTTTTCCCGTCAGATGTTTTCAAAATGACTTGTGAAATGACTTGAGACTTTGACTTGACCACAACAGAGTTGTGGCATGAGATACAAGTTCCCACGTAGGTGTTATAAAACCTTAACTAGCATTCATTTTTTCCAAACTTAGTAGAGGTAAATCTGGCTTTTTGCAAACAACTAGAGCTTAGTGTCCTACTACAAAAAAAAACTTTCACCTGTTAGTATTAGTTTGCGAGTACTTAAAGAGTACTCATGGCTTTGTCCCTGGCTATTCCCATGGCCAGACTATGAAGAGGAGTACCTGGAAGATGGACCCCAGGAAGGTTACGACAACTAGGATCATCTCCCATCGTCAGCATTGCCTGTGATCCCGAAGATGGAGCTTCGCCTACGCTACCGTTATTATTACGCATTTCCGCTGCTTGAGTTGTATTAAGAACTAGATCATGAGATCCTTATTTGTGTAAGACCTTATGTATGGTTTGCAATGGATGATGTACTGTGGTATCCAATTCTGTTATGTCTCGCAAAAGTGGTAATCCTGGGATTGCGATGTATGGCATAACAGGCATCTGGGATTAAAAATCCGGGTGTTGACATCTATAAACGTGAATCCCGGGGATAAAATTGTTCTAGGTTTTTGTAACTACCTTGGTGAATTACGCTCCTAGTTACAAGCCTAGATGAGCAGAAATGGTTGAAATAGTACGGTGGGGCCCAAATGCCACTCACAGGTAGACCTTTCGGCCGTCCCAACCATTTCCAAACATCGGGACAAGAACGGGCGGCGTAATCGGCAGGCGAAGGGATCAACTACATACACAAATGAGTATGTATGCAAGCCACCATACAATGGTTCTCAGAGTCATTCCATCTAAAAAGAAAGGAAATATAGCAACGCCTTACGGCAAGATCCAAATATCCTAGATAGATATAATACTTTAGGATATCTCCTCATACATCAAACATCAGAGTATCAGGCGGAAGCGGAAGACAAAATCCGAGTACGGATAAGAAGCATATCGGCATAAGATGCCCCATAAATAAGCACATCCCGCCCACAGATCTCACGGATCCCCGTTCTCGGAATCTCTACACCGAATGATCGTTGCCCACATCGTCCGTCTCTTCCACCCAGTATCCATCTTGCGAGTGTACCTGTTCATCTGAACCAATAATTTATCGTGTGAGACCCTAGGGGTACTCAGCAAGTCTTTATGCCGCTAAAGGGGACACAACCTGGGGTGACGCAATTGCAGCAAAAGATAAACCCTAGCAATTCTATAGATACTCGCTAACCATCCGCCGAACCAGAGATAGACGGATGTCCGTGAATTAATAACAACAGTTATAACGGTAATATTAACAGATCCATCCTCCTCCCCGCTTACCGACGAGGAAGCGGACGAACACCCCCCCCAACCGTTGGCAGTTTTATTAACCATTCCATGAGTGTTGCACTATTTACTAGTCAGTTATTTAGTCAAATTAAAAGCGGTACTTTAGTTATTCTTGTCTATGATCGAGAAACTGTGCTCCAAGTCGTCCATAACCGCGGACACGGCTTTCAGAAAGTTTTACCCTGCAGGGGTGCACAAATAGCAACACACACTCGATATGCCTCGGAAAAACCAAATCCAAACCCATCGAGGCAGTCACGACTAAGCTATTACAGGATTCTGAAATATTTCGGGGCCACCCCATTGAGCTACCCGCAAGGAAGTTAGCTGACTCGAGACGGCCTCAAGGTTTGCGTCGTGGCTGTAAGCAATGGGAACCCGAAAATGTGAGGGCTTGTCGATATCACAAAACACTCCGCTTTCCTAACATGCGATTATGCACCTCGCACAATTTAAATAAAGCGATAAAGCATGGCATAAGTACAGGATAGTAAATAAAACCTCATACTAGTTTGTGGCCCCAAGAAATAAGAATGAATCAAGCTCGCCTCGGGGTTCATAAGCCTCCCGGATGTGGATAGCGAATATTCAAGGAACAGGAATCAAGTACTCGGGTCCTCACGGACACAAGTGAGCCTGGAAAAACCAAATAACGAGATGTGGCTCACGGTGCCACTTTCATTAGTTATCCCATTACTACTCGGGTTAAGTTGTTTAGGTACCTCGTTATCCATCGTGACACTCACATACCCTACACATGTTTGTTCTCGACTCGCATGGCTCAAACAACTCTGTAGTAATGGCTCATGGGATGGAGGAACAAGCTTGATTGGGTTTAAAAGTAAAGGCTATGCAATACTTGGGATTCAATTTAATGCAATCGCGACTCAATGATGCAAGAATAAGAAAGAGGCAATAGGTACTATATGTATGCAAGCATGTGGTAGTGCTTGCCTGGCAGCTCAGTTGAAGCAAGGATGGATCAGGTAGTGCTCGGTTCTCTTGGTATATCCCCTGCTCAGCGTCTATTCGGAGAAGAACCAAACAAACAAGGGCCAACATAAATAAAGTGCACACGCATATGAATAAATGCATCAAGCAAACAATCATGCCATGATGAATGATGCACAATTTGCATGGCAATAAAGTAGCATGGCATGGGTGAGGTGTGGAAAACAATAATAAAGCATTTTATTGAGTTTTGGCCCCATTTTATCCTCATATTAGTTGCTGTACACATTATATTTATATGATGCATGCTTCAAAACTCAACATGGAATGCATAAACAGAAAGGTCTCGTCGAGCTAATCATTTTAGACATATTATTTGTTAAATTTGGAGTTACAAAACAAAAGTTATTAATTTATTAAGGAAAAAGGGCATTTTATTGTAATTTAAATCAACTTGAAATTTTAAGTGTCCAAAATATATTTTGAAGGGCATATTTGAATTCCTCATATTTTTCTGATCTCAAAACATATATTATATGTTTAATTTGGATTTATATTTTGAAAGTTATTTAAAAACAGAATTAAATTTTAATTTGAAATAAATTTGAAAAAGATTTGAATTAAAACAGAAAACGGATAAACTTTTCTTACTCAACCCGTAGGCTATGCTAGCCACTAGGCCGGCGGGGCCAAGGACCGGCGGGCTCGACGGGCCACTGTTGGCGCGTCCAGCGCCGCCACGTGGGCGATCCAGGGGCGGGAGGATCGGTTCGTGATGGCCATACTTTTCGGGGTTTCTTGCAAAAGTGCTGGCAGGTGGGGCACTAGGGAGCTCGGGTTGAGGCGGAAAACTACGGGGGCTAAGCAAGCAGCGTGGCTGCTCCGCGCGGGCGGATCCGGCTCTGACGGCGGCGGTTCTAGCCAACTTCCGGCGACGATGGCGACGCCTCCGCTGGACGAATCGCATTGCTCCAAAAACGAAACATGACGAGGAAACCACGGGCTACAGCTTTTGTTCAGAGAGCTAGCACGAAGTGCGAAATGCAGCGGAAAAACTAGGGGAAGCCGAGGGCGTGCCGACTGCAGATGCGTCTGGCGGTGACCACGGCCTGGCAAGACGCTGGTGTTCGACGCCGGGCGGCGGCGATGCAAGGGGAGAGGGGGAGGAAGATGATGTCTAGGAGATCGGTGAGCTCACCAGGAACTCGTCGGTGTAGGCGAAGGAGCTCGGGGCGGTCGCGATCTGGCGCGGGGCTTGCTGGCCGGAGCTTCGGGTCTAGGCGTCTGGCGTGAGGCTCGCTCCGGCAAGCTCCGGCTTCGATCTCCGGTACAGGTCAAAGAAGAAGAAGCAGTGGCACCTTCCTGGCGTCCAGAACAACCACTAGCACAGCTCCATCCGCCTCCTCTCGAAGTTGGCCGAGCTAGGGTTGGAGATGGACATGGAGCTGTCCATGGCCATGGTGGTTGAGGAGAGCAGGTAGGGGAGGAAGGAGAGGATGCAGAGGATCCCAGATCGAGATCTGAGAGATGGGGTGGTTGGGGAGATAAGGGAGAGAGGAGAGAGGCACATGGGATGGTGGTGTAGCTTTTGCAAAAAGGGAGGAGGGTGATCGGGTCTCCCTCTTTCCTCTCTTTGTCTTGAAGCGAAAGAAAGGGGGAGGGCAGAGAGGCTACCAGGTGGTCAGGTGGGGCCAGCGAAGAAGGGAGAAGAGAGAGGGGTAGCTCGGGCTAGGTAGTTTGGGGCTCGGGTTAGGTTTAGATTAGGGATAGAGAGAGGTGGTCTCGGGTGATGTTAGAGGGGTGGATTAGAACTAGGGTTAGCTAGAGAGAAGGGGTGGGGTTGATGGCATGGGCTTGGGTTAGCTATGTAGGATGGATGGTGATAGAGGGATTAGGGTTTTGGGTTAGAGAGGAGGGATATAGGGATAGGGGTAGGTGATGTGAGAGGATCTTAGATAGAGGATAAGAAAGATAGGGAGAGAGCTAGGGTTTTAGAGCTTGCATGCTCCAAACTTAGATCAAGCAAGAACAAGATCAAACCAAAGCTAGACCAAAAAGAGGGAGAGGTGGTGATATGGTTTTAAGCAAGATCAACTAAGACTAAGCCAAAAAGGAGGGAGAGAGATAGAGAGATGAGATGGTTCACCCAAAATTCAAATAAAATCCAAAGACTAGAATTGTGGTGGTACTTGCATGGCCCATGCAAAAATATTCAATGCCATGTTTATTTTTGTGAGAACAATAATATTAACATGGCATTATTATTATGCATTCCAAAAATATGGAATAAGCCAAACTAGAAGAAGTGGCAGGATGCCCCATGTGGAGTAGTTGGAGATGCCCATATTTGAATAAAATGGGACATGCTAGTGTGTATGTGCCACTAGATGCTTAATAATCCCAAAAATATCCCAACATGAGCATAATTCCATAATAATCCATATGGAAGCTAGGAAAAAGGTTCCACTCACAAGGCATGCAAAGGTGGCCATGTGGCTCTCATATATCAATAATGTGAAAACAACATGATGCTAAGATGAGAGCATGTGGAAATTAGAATTGGATCCATCCCAACCCACATGAGCTAGAGGTAAAACCCAATAAAGTGCAAAGCTCATATTCAGTTGGATGGTGGAATATAAGGTGGTGAAAAGAAAGGGTGGTGGAGTTAATAAAAGATATGCCCCCAACTCAACTTGGGCATTTAAACAATATATTAAGAACCAAATACAATATCAAGAGGCAAATACAATTAACAATGCATATGAGAGAAGAACCAAATGAAAAAGGGTTTTATATGATGCTCAAATGCAAGGTGGCATGATGACATGAGCATGATATAATTATGATGCAACAATTATATATATGAAGTAGCCATTATATTACTAGACCAAGTAGCATTACAATTGTTAGACAATTGGGATGCTACAACTCTCCCCCACTAAACAAGAATCTCGCCCCGAGATTCCTAGGAAAAAGAAAACAACACAAGGAGAGGCGGGTGTTTGAACGAAGGTGACCCTCACGTTCCCAAGTTGATGAACAAGGAAATGGTGCGACCACTACACCTTGCAAAACTTGCTAGACTTGTTGCGAGTCTTGCGTTTTGCTTGAGAAACAACGGTTAGAAGAGTTGAAGGATTGTCGTGAGACAAGAAGGATAGGATGGACAAAGCTCCGGTTTTCTCAAGAAACATGATAAAAGAGAAGATCCACTCGTGAAAGAAAGGACAAGATGATGCATCATGGATAAAGAAAGACACGCCGTTAAGATTAAAGATTTACCGATACTAGGGATGATGAAATCTTTGTGTCGCCGGAAGAAAAGAGCTAGATTGGAGAGGTTTGAACCACTATGACGATAGCATCGTATCTCCTCTCGGATTTGAGAAAGGAAGTGCGGAAACAATATTGCCTTCAAACAATAGAGTCCCTTGATATCAACAGAAAGATTTAGTTAGACCTCGCCGGATTAGATTCTTCTTGCGCCGGTAAGACTCAAAGGATCACGCAATTGAGGTGCGCGGATATAACTTCCAGAGACGGATGTGAAGCTAGATCATGGTGGAATCCCGAGAAGCAAAGAATATGGAGGATCTGGAGTTTATTGTAGAGATACTTATTGCTTTCTTTAGCCTTGAGGCTAACGCAATAGATTTGACTGATGGCATCAACCATAAGCTTTACCATAGAAAAGAATTGATGAAACAAAGAGATAGTTTCCTTTCATCTTGTTTGGGGATGTCGAGCACCGGTAGAATGATGAGGACAGAAAAGAGTTTGCGTTTGTTTCCACCAGATAATTGTAGATTTTGCTCCATCTAGAATAGATAGACCACCAACAAGAGATTATTGATTACTTTCTTCGAGAGAGCACTCCGGAAAACAAGGACGGAAGTAAAAGTATCAAGGGATAAAGGCCACTTCTAACTTCCGTGGAATGAGTGAAATCACATTAATTCACCAATTCAATGCACAAGAGCGAATGATAAGAGTAGTGGTATGGTAGCTACTCCATCCCGCACTCAAAGCATTACTCCACACATGAATAGGAAAACTAAGCAACCCAACTACCAAAACAGACTGAAGATCTTGACAAGGATAACTCATGGAACTCCGTTAGAAAACAAGGATAGATGCAATTGATTTCGCCGGATCCACAGATAGATAAAGATGATGATGTTGTCATCATGTCTGAAGTACCAAGCCACCGGAAAGATATGAAGGAAGATTACGGAGAACAACTGCAAGATTCAACAGCTACGGAAAAGATAGCACCAACTTGAACAGAAGGATTACGAAAGATCTGAAAAGTCTTCATGGCCTCCGGTGGATTGAGCATAGATGATAGAACGAGAGGGTTTCGAGAGATTACTTGACGAGGTAGAGGCGAAAAGGACTCCATGTTCTTCTTTAAATGATTGAGAGAGATTTAGCAGTCTTGAGGAAATCTTTAGCGGAACGACGATGATAACTTGCCAACAAGGAACAACTCCGGATTGGTTGAAGATGGAGGATGGAATTAACAATGGACTTGCTAATTCCAGAATTGAAGCAATGTTTTTAGCAGAAGGATGTGGTCGGGATAGGTGACTTCAAGAAGCCAGAATTCACGCTTTGAGAACTTTGCACACAGGCAGTGTTCTCGAAGCTTGAGAGAAAGAGACACAGCTGATCTTCCATGTCCTTCCATTGATATAGAATAGGTAAGCATATTAACAACATATGCCACCATGGATTAACAGGATATTCCCAGAATATCAAGTTCAAGAGGCGGGAGAAACGAACAAATGCTCGAAACACTTTCTGAGCTCAACGCTCTTAGAAAGAACAATATTAAGAGCACGGGTTCGTGTTGAAGAAGATGCACTGGAAGAATAGATTATCTGGCCCTTCGGAAGAAAAAGAGATGACACCTGGTTCACATTGTCGATTGGGTCAACGGTTACAAAGATAAAGAGATCTTGGATAAAGAAACGATGATAGCTCGTACCTCAAGCAAAGCTACCAGAGACAAAAAGATGCAACTCCCTCGTATCAAAGAGAATTGTGCAGATATGGGGTTGAAAAATATGTGCAGCAAGATAGACAGATGATAGACCACCGTAGTGCCTTGATAAAACTCCGGATTGCCAAAGATGCTTGAATATGCATAGATATGATCACGGTGTACTCAAAATCACAGGAGATAACCGTCACCATTTGGAGGATAGAGTTGATAGAATTTTCCATATTCCAATCGACACTTATCATGAGTGGAATATAGCTATGCCGAGAACCAAATTACAATCACCAGCATCGGATCGACACATGTTATGTAATTAGCCCAAGAGAAAAGGAGATGAAAAGAAACTCTAGGATTAAGCGCCGGTGACATAAGAATGAGTTAGCATGGACATGCTGATAAAAGGGAGATAGATAATGTTTCACATACGACTGGAAAGGAGTGTGGAAGCACAGATGTATCAAAGAAAAATTTTCCGCATTTTTCGGCATTAAAATACCAATAGATGCACAAAATCACTTATCAGGTAGAGATTAGCAACAGATGCTTACACAGAAGGTGGAGTTTCTAGAAGGAAGGACACCCTTAAGAAGATGGCACCGGTTAACAAGGAGTCAGATAGATCGCGCGATTTTCAAAAACCATCGATGCAGAATGTACCAACAGTTGATAACCAAAGGCAGACTATGATAACAAACTGGATGCAACAGATAGACAAGGATTTACACACACACACACACTTTCTAAGGTACTGCGGAACCCAGAACACGTGAATCCTAGTTTGAATTTTAAGAAGAGGATTGAAAACGTTACACTTCCTTACCAGAAAAGGGTGGTGGGTGGGTAAGAAGAAAAGTGGAAGCAGTCCTACTCACGCTTTTGTTTTTCCTAGTATACATAGCTACCAAAAATATTTGCTAGGCGACAACGACCATTTGGCTGAGAGACCACGAAGGCGGGATGGCTCGATACCAATTGTAACTACCTCGGTGAATTACGCTCCTAGTTACAAGCCTGGATGAGCGAAATGGTTGAAATAATGCAGTGGGGCCCAAATGCCACTCACAGTGTAGACCTTCGCCGTCCCAACCATTTCAAACATCGGGACAAGAACGCGGCGTAATCGGCAGGCGAAGGGATCAACTACATACACAAATGAGTATGTATGCAAGCCACCATACAATGGTTCTCAGAGTCATTCCATCTAAAAAGAAAGGAAATATAGCAACGCCATACGGCAAGATCCAAATATCCTAGATAGATATAGTAGTTTAGGATATCTCCTCATACATCAAACATCAGTATCGGTGAGCGGAAGACAAAATCCGATGCGGATAAGAAGCATATCGGCATAAGATGCCCATAAATAAGCACATCCCGCCCAGATCTCACGGATCCCGTTCCGAATCTCTACACGAATGATCGTTGCACATCGTTCGTCTCTTCCACCCGAGATCCATCTTGCAGTGTACCTGTTCATCTGAACCAATAATTTATCGTGTGAGACCCTAGGGTACTCAAAGAAGTCTTTATGCCGCTAAAGGGACACAACACAGGGTGACGCAATTGCAGCAAAAGATAAACCTAGCAATTCTATAGATACGCTAACCATCCGCCGAACCAGAGATAGCGGATGTCCATGAATTAATAACAACAGTTATAACGGTAATATTAACAGATCCATCCTCCTCCCGCCACCGGCGAGGAAGCGACGAACACCCATCCGCTGGCAGTTTTATTAACCATTCCATGAGTGTTGCACTATTTACTAGTCGATTATTTAGTCAAATTAAAAGCGGTACTTTAGTTATTCTTGTCTATGATCGAAAGCGTGCTCCAAGTCGTCCATAACCGCGGACACGGCTTTTCGAAAGTTTTACCCTGAGGGGCACAAATAACACACACTCGATATGCCTCGGAAAAACCAAATCAAAACCCAACGAGGCGATCCGACAAAGAAATTACAGGATTGAAATATTTCAGGGGCCACCCCATTGAGCTACCATAGCGAAGTTATTGACTCGAGACGGCCTCAAGGTTTGCGTCGATGGCTGTACATTTGGGAACCGAAAATGTGGATGGGCTTGTCGATACCGAAAACAGTCCTCTTTCCTAACGATGCGATTGTGCGTTACCTCGCACAATTTAAATAAAGCGATAAAGCATGGCATAAGTAGGATAGTAAATAAAACCTCATACTAGTTTGTGGCCCCAAGAAATAAGAATGAATCAATCTCTAGCTCGGGGTTCATAAGCCTCCGGATGTGGATAGCGAATATTCAAGGCAGAATCAAGTACTGGGTCCCTCAGGACACAAGTGAGCTGAAAAACCAAATAACAGATGTGGCTCACGGTGCCACTTTCATTAGTTATCCATTACTACTCAGGTTAAGTTGTTTAGGTACCTCGTTATCCATCGAGACACTCGGATACCCTACATCTTTGTTCTCGACTGCATGGCTCAAACAACTCTGTAGTAATGGCTCATGGGATGGAGGAACAAGCTTGATGGGGTTTAAAAGTAAAGGCTATGCAATACTTGGGATTCAATTTAATGCAATCGCGACTCAATGATGCAAGAATAAGATAGAGGCAATAGGTACTATATGTATGCAAGCATGTGGTAGTGCTTGTCTGGCAGCTCAGTTGAAGCAAAGGATGGATCTGGGTAGTGCTCCTGGTTCTCTTGGTATATCCCCTGCTCAGCATCTATTCGGAGAAGAACCAAACAAACAAGGTCCAACATAAATAAAGTGCACAAGCATATGAATAAATGCATCAAGCAAACAATCATGCCATGATGAATGATGCACAATTTGCATGGCAATAAAGTAGCATGGCATGGGTGAGGTGTGGAAAACAATAATAAAGCATTTTATTGAGTTTTGGCCCCATTTTATCCTCATATTAGTTGCTGTACACATTATATTTATATGATGCATGCTTCAAAACTCAACATGGAATGCATAAACATAAAGGTCTCGTCGAGCTAATCATTTTAGACATATTATTTGTTAAATTTGGAGTTACAAAACAAAAGTTATTAATTTATTAAGGAAAAAGGGCATTTTATTGTAATTTAAATCAACTTGAAATTTTAAGTGTCCAAAATATATTTTGAAGGGCATATTTGAATTCCTCATATTTTTCTGATCTCAAAACATATATTATATGTTTAATTTGGATTTATATTTTGAAAGTTATTTAAAAACAGAATTAAATTTTAATTTGAAATAAATTTGAAAAAGATTTGAATTAAAACAGAAAACGGATAAACTTTTCTTACTCAACCCAGAGCTAGCCACAGTCACAGACGAGTGGGGCCAGCGGCTGACTCAGCAGCACACGCGCGCAGAAAACGTTTTACACCGCGGGCTATGCTATGCCATCGAGAGATGGCGGGACCGGCTCGACGGGCCACTTGGCGCGTCCAAAGAAAGACGCCACGTGGGCGATCCCAGGACGCGGGGAGGGATCGGTTCGTGATGGCCATACTTTTCCCAGGGGGTTTCCTTGCAAAAGCGCTGAGGGCGCAGGTGGGGCACTAGGGAGCTCGGGTTGAGGCGGAAAACTACTGGGGCTAAGCGAAACGACGCCAGGCTGCTGCTGCAGCGGATCCGCTCGACGGGCGCGGTTTCGCCAACTTCCGCGACGATGGCGACGCCTCGCTGGGCGAATCGCATCGCTCAAAAGCGAAACATGACGAAACCACCACGGCTGACTTTTTCAGAGAGCGGAGGTGGGATCGTGTGGAAAAACTAGGGAAGCTGAGGGCAGTGATCGCAGATCGTCTGGCGGTGACCACGGGCGCCACAAGACGCTGGGTGTTCGACGCCAGGCGGCGCGATGCAAGGGAGAGGGAGGAAGATGATGTCTAGGAGATCGGTGAGCTCACCAGAACTCGTCGGTGTAGGCGAAGGAGCTCGGGCGATCGCGATCTGGCGCTGGGCTTCTTGGCCGAGCTTGGTCCAGGCGTCTCGGCGGCGACGAGCTCGCTCCGGCAAGCTCCGGCTTCGATCTCCGGTACAGGTCAAAGAAGAAGAAGCAGTGGCACCTTCCTGGCGTCCAGAACAACCACTAGCACAGCTCCATCCGCCTCCTCTTGAAGTTGGTCAAGCTAGGGTTGGAGATGGACATGGAGCTGTCCATGGCCATGGTGGTTGAGGAGAGCAGGTAGGGGAGGAAGGAGAGGATGCAGAGGATCCCAGATCGAGATCTGAGAGATGGGGTGGTTGGGGAGATAAGGGAGAGAGGAGAGAGGCACATGGGATGGTGGTGTAGCTTTTGCAAAAAGGGAGGAGGGTGATCGGGTCTCCCTCTTTCCTCTCTTTGTCTTGAAGCCAAAGAAAGGGGGAGGCAGAGGCTACCGGTGGTCGGGTGGGGCCATGAAGAAGGGAGAAGAGAGAGGGGTAGCTCGGGCTAGGTAGTTTGGGGCTCGGGTTAGGTTTAGATTAGGGATAGAGAGAGGTGGTCTCGGGTGATGTTAGAGGGGTGGATTAGAACTAGGGTTAGCTAGAGAGAAGGGGTGGGGTTGATGGCATGGGCTTGGGTTAGCTATGTAGGATGGATGGTGATAGAGGGATTAGGGTTTTGGGTTAGAGAGGAGGGATATAGGGATAGGGGTAGGTGATGTGAGAGGATCTTAGATAGAGGATAAGAAAGATAGGGAGAGAGCTAGGGTTTTAGAGCTTGCATGCTCCAAACTTAGATCAAGCAAGAACAAGATCAAACCAAAGCTAGACCAAAAAGAGGGAGAGGTGGTGATATGGTTTTAAGCAAGATCAACTAAGACCAAGCCAAAAAGGAGGGAGAGAGATAGAGAGATGAGATGGTTCACCCAAAATTCAAATAAAATCCAAAGACTAGAATTGTGGTGGTACTTGCATGGCCCATGCAAAAATATTCAATGCCATGTTTATTTTTGTGAGAACAATAATATTAACATGGCATTATTATTATGCATTCCAAAAATATGGAATAAGCCAAACTAGAAGAAGTGGCAGGATGCCCCATGTGGAGTAGTTGGAGATGCCCATATTTGAATAAAATGGGACATGCTAGTGTGTATGTGCCACTAGATGCTTAATAATCCCAAAAATATCCCAACATGAGCATAATTCCATAATAATCCATATGGAAGCTAGGAAAAAGGTTCCACTCACAAGGCATGCAAAGGTGGCCATGTGGCTCTCATATATCAATAATGTGAAAACAACATGATGCTAAGATGAGAGCATGTGGAAATTAGAATTGGATCCATCCCAACCCACATGAGCTAGAGGTAAAACCCAATAAAGTGCAAAGCTCATATTCAGTTGGATGGTGGAATATAAGGTGGTGAAAAGAAAGGGTGGTGGAGTTAATAAAAGATATGCCCCCAACTCAACTTGGGCATTTAAACAATATATTAAGAACCAAATACAATATCAAGAGGCAAATACAATTAACAATGCATATGAGAGAAGAACCAAATGAAAAAGGGTTTTATATGATGCTCAAATGCAAGGTGGCATGATGACATGAGCATGATATAATTATGATGCAACAATTATATATATGAAGTAGCCATTATATTACTAGACCAAGTAGCATTACAATTGTTAGACAATTGGGATGCTACAGTTTTGGATTCCGGAAATGGTTACTTTGGAATGTGTTGTCCCTTTTAGATAGATTTCATACTTGTGCTTCTTATTAAGGTTTGTGAATATGTGTGGAACACTCATATAATTACAATATCATAAGCAATGGGGCACACACAAAAGGTGAAATGCTACTTAACATTGTTCAGATAAGAGTTCTTGTTTGAAGTGGCAAAAAGAATAACCTTCGAAGAAAAGGTTTCACTTCTAAGGTCTAAAAAAGCTTTGTGGTTAGTTGAGTTTGGTCGATGTTATTTATGTTTGCTCGAATGGTTTGGGTTTGAGATGTTTTTATAACTTATCTACTTCAGACCAAAGTTAACTATAAAATGTATAACAATGTTTATAGTGTTATATTTAGATTCTTATAGACTAAAGTTAACTTTAAAACAAAGATAGTTTAAAAGTATATTGTTTATAATATTTGTATCTTGTGTACCTGGTAATGTTTCCTTAAGGTTACTTAAAAATGGTTATACTTTTACTTGGTGTGGTGGTTTCTTGGTTTTATAGTGAAGTAGTATCATTTACCTTTTATAAATGAGGGTTATAGTTTATAAACCAAGATATAATATTACTTCACTAGTTATGGACTTACTATAATGTTGTGGTAGTTTTTGTAATCTGGTGGGTAAAGTAGATAGAAAGGATTTGATTTATTCACAAGTTGTTCTTTAAGGTTTTTATTATGAATAGGAACCTTATTAGAATATAATTTTCACTTAAGGTTGAAGATTATTTTGTAAAAAGGTGTTTATAATGTTTTAAGCCATTATGGCTTCATATTGTTAAAATTTAAGAATAATACTATTTATTAGACTCAATTGGTTAATTTAGACTTATTAGCAATTTTTTATTTACCCTTATATGAATTATTAATTAAGTAAAGAAGTTTAAATTTGAGTTATTAAAGTATTTGAATTTTTTTATTTAACTCAAAAGTGGAATATTATATTTTTAATATGTAAATATTATTTTTATGATCATTTTGACATATTACAATTATTTTTGTGATTTATAAAAAATAAGATATGATTTTTACAATTCTTATTACTTTATAATTACTTAATAAATAATAAATATTTAATTAAGTGAAATAATATTGCATGATTATAATTTTAAATTATAATTCTTATTGTGCTAAGATTTTTGGTATTCTATTTATATTTTTAATATTCACCATTATTTAAACATAAATTATTAAAGTTTTATTACTTATAAGACATTTATTAAATAGTATTTGTTTAAATAATTATCACAATAATATTTGATAATAGTTTTAAGTTATATATTTTATTTTTCTGAAGATTTTCATATCTTATACACATTTTTCTGAATTAGAAAACAAAAGTTATTAATTAAACAAGATTTAATCATTTATTTGATTTCTGGAATATTAATAATTAAGTTTATAACATTTTATCCATTTCTTAAACAGGAAATACTGTTTACACCGCACCTAAAGCTAGCCTCAGTCACTGACTAGTTGGCCAGTGACCACCTCAGCATGCTGATTAAAGAAAATACATTTGTTACCGACCCTGTCTTTACCCCCAGACAATAACATATGGGCCCAAGGCCATGTCATCAGCCACGCGAGGCAAGAATGGTCAAACTCGCTGACGTGGTTCGAACCTAAGGTGAGCATGACGTCACTCGAATTGATCCTCACTGGTTGAGGATCAATCTATCGATCTAGTGCATGCGCGGGGCTATGGCTAGGTTCGTTGGACAGAGGAGATCAAGGCGAACCTATTGCTGGTGGCGCCGCCCTTTTTTGGTCACCGGAGGTCAACCGGTGACGAGCTCATGCGGCGGTGCTTGCGGTCGATCACGGTGGCATGGATTTAGGAAGCAAATAAAAGATCTACGCATACTAGTAGATTCAGTGACTCACCAGGAATGCGATGGTGTGCTTGGTTTGGCGAGGCGCGGTCGGAGACGCCGGCGAGGTCGACGAACAGCGTCGGGAACGAGGGTTCGATTGGGTTGATTCACGCCTTCTCCGCTAGTACGAGTTGGGGAAAACGGACGAGAAGAGCACGGCGGTCTCCACCGTGGTCTTACATGGCCGAGGCGAGCACGGAATCGCCGGCTCCAGCTCACCTCTGAGCTAGGGTTCTCGGGTCAGAAGAAGAAACTGAGAGAGAGAGCAAGAGCTGCAGAGGGGGAAATTGAGGATGAGGACGAGCAAGGATGTCGCGGTGGCCTCCTTATCCTCTCCTGGCGACGGCGGCATTGATCTTTGCGCAAGGACGATGATGATGGCATCGAGCGGCTGCGAGCTCCTCCAGCGAGCTGTCTATGTGTGTGAGCATGACGACGACGTGCTATTTTGCGGATAACCCCCTGGCGTTTCTTTCCTCTCAACCCGCAGTCCTTCCCTGGTCCCACTTGTCAGTCACAGATGGAAACGAGCTGGGCTGGTTACTGGGCCTTTGTGGGCTGCACCTAGGCGTCAGATAAGTACAGAGGTGTTGGGCTACGGCCAGGTGATGTTTTTTTATTTGTTTTCTATTTTCTTTTTTCCTTTTCAGATTTGTATATAATATTTTAATTTGAACTTTTCTTTGTAGAATTTATTTGCTGAATAATTGTAGTAATACTAGAATATATTTAGTATCATTTTTTAACCTTTATTATATAATCTTTTTATATTTCTTTTATTTTCTCAATATGAACCCCTTTTAATAATTTGTAGAAAATTTTCTTATTATTTTCCTCTCCTCTTTTAATTATGTATTTCTTGAATGATGTATTCTTATTTGTTTATAAGACTTAACTCTAGTTGGCTCAGAGTTTGAATATAAATTTTTATATGTATAATGATCCTATATCATTATTTGATGCATGAAATATGAAAGAAATTAATATGGTTCTTACTACTTCCATTAATTTGGAAAATGACAATGTATATATTCTATTATGATAAACAAAGAAGTTTAGGGTTTTGAATTATGAATATTTACCCTAGGGTTTAGGGTTTTTAACATATTTATATTCCTTTATGGATGTGAGTAAAGATTTAAGATCTAAGCATATTGTTTTCTGTTTGGGATACTTGATGACATCACCCTTAAGAGTAGAAAGTTATATTTAGAATGTTTTATAGAAAGGAATTGATAAAGATACTCCTAAGCACATATAATTATGATGGTTGTAATTGGCAGAGATGTGCTTATGTGATTTGTTATAGGGAAATGTTCCTATCAAGTGATATAGATATAAGATGAGGAATTCTTAATATGAAATGGATATTATACTTGGTTTTAAGATTTAAATTTGATTGTTTACCAAGAATTGCTATCTTCCATAATTCATAATTCTAGACTTCTTATTAAGGAATTCCTTTCCTAGATATACTACCTTTTCCTATCTATCATCATGATTAACATGATGAGTTTAACTTCATAGGAATATTCTCATTCATTGATTAACCTTCTAAAATCATGGATGAATCCAATGAGTTTGATACTAAAGTATTTCATAACTTCCTCATATCCTTGCTTGGTTGTATCTACTAATCTACTATTGATAGCCTTCCATCCAACAAATAGTTCCTTCAAACTCTACTCATAATCTTCCTTAATCATTCATCACTAATGTATCTGTAATAGTTGTATGCATCCAACTACCTTTCTCTAAAGTTGACTATCCTTTAATATGAATAACACCACTTCTATAACTCTATGCTATACTAGATTTAATTGAATAATATCATCCTATATTCACTTTACTCCAATAACACCACTTCTATAACTCTAGGATAACTTATCTCTACTAGGGTTTCAATCATATTCTACCCACCAGTATCACTTATACTAAATATAAGCATTCAATATTGGTCGCTAATGCATCACCATTATAATCCTTTAATCATTTATTGCTTATGTTCTTAGTTGGATAAACAAGGATTTATCCATACTACTATTCAATTGTATTGGAAATTATCTTCTTAGTATCTCCTATTGGATTAAGGGTATTCATGGACTATGCCCTCTTTAAAAGATTTAAGTAGATGTTATGATAAGATCAAGAAATAGTAGATCAAGGATTGATAGTTAAAGAATTTGTGAATCAATGGTGGATTACTCAACATTGATGAATAACAGATATTAAGATAAGTTCCATAAAAATGGATATGGAAAGAAGGATATATATTGAATGATCTTGACTTAGTCTCTTTCCATCTCAATCTCATTAAAGATTTAAAGTTAAGTACTACTATGGTACTCACAGTAAGAGTAGATAAGAATAAGATAAGTCAGGATTAGTCATTACATTTTTATTATTTTAGTTTGTAATCTTGACTTAGCACTTATGAATTGTTGGGTTGAGTATGGTGATAGAATCCCTTAAGGATCAGATATTAATTAACTAAGCAATGTATTATGAGTAGCATTTTATTATATTAGATCTAGCCTTAGATCAAATCATGTTTACCCAATTAAGGTTTTAGCAAAGGTCATAATTAAACTTATCACAGTCAACTGGATGATCTACTTCAATTCCATCAAGTTGAGAGAAGCTTCAATCCCTTTGACAAGTTTTATTTAAAAGCAAAAAAATTATTCTGATTTTCTATGCATGAATGCAATGCACACATCTGGGTTCAGCTATTTCTAGGCTCTAATGCTGGGATGTTACATTAACTAAATTGGAAAATATCTATTTGAATCTCTGGGCTACAGCATTGGGAATATTCTGGGCTGGCCCAAGCGCATTGGCAATCTGTGCAAGGTGAGGTCCATGCGTTAGCGGATCTATCCAAACGAAGCGGTATGTATCAATCTGGCCCTATGATTAGAACAAGATCTATGGCTGGGTGCGTCATCTCCGTCGAAGAGCTCCGACGAGAACGAACCCTAATGGCGACGGCGGGGGTATGCGGAGGCTTACCAGGGCTCCAGCTAGGGTCGTCGATGGGGGCAAACGATGTTGTCAACGATGGCGGTTTGAACGGTGGTCGCATAGCTCCTGGGGTGGCTCCAATCAACGGCTCCTCTCCTCCTCTACAATGGCGGACTCCGGTGAAATTCCGGCGGGCTGGTGCTCGTCTTTCTCTAGGGAACGGTGTTGGATGGTTCTAAGAGATAGGGGAGTGAGATGGTGTGGACAATGAGGTCTTGGGTGGCCTCTATTTATGCATCGGCTTGAAGGGCAGTGTGACATGGTCAGGCTCCTCTGGCGACATCGGCACAACGAGCTACGGGACTGGAGAAGGGAGTAGGATTGTGCGGTGTCTCCTGGCGATCGTCACTGGCTTAATGGCACAACAAGGGGCAGTCGAGAACGCTCGGGCGCGTTCGGTGCTTTGAGCGGAAACGGCGGTGTTCGAGACTGTGTACAGGTGCTTCGTGTAGCGTGGCCGCGAACGGTCGTGTCTAGGAGGTAGCTAGGATCGCGGCGCATGCATTTAAGCGTGGCGAGGGCGAGGCATGGCGTGTGCGAGCGTGTAGGCTACGGCGCTCTCGGCATGGTTGCAGAGAAATGGGCGCGGCCATTGTCTGGTGTTCCGGGGCTTGGCTAAGATCGAGGGTTGGACAGGGAGTGGCGGTGGACGGTGGCCTTCCTCCTGGACATTATGGACGGGAGCGGCGCTTCCTCCAGGCGTGTTGTACACGGTGAGCCGACAACGGTGGCTCAGTGGCACGACACTGGTGCAAGCAGTGCAGGGGTGGGCTAGTTCAATGCGATGGTGGTCACTGGGGGAGACAAGGGATAGTAGTGGCGACAAGTAGAGGACAAGGCATTAATCAAGAACAGTAGAAGTTAGGCCAGTTTGATATGTGCTCACCAAGTGTTTGAGAAAATGGCCGCATGAAATTTAAATTTGAATTTTTGGATGAATATTGGTGAGTGCTCTGGTCACATGCTTGGTAGTCTAAGGTTGCTTGGGTTTGCCAAGGTGAAGTGGTTTGGTTGGTTTTTGAGAAATGGTCATCTTAGTACCTATTAAGGATTTAATTTTGAATTGTCCTTTAAATAGATTTGGAATTTGTTTCTGTTGGTTTTTAAGGTGGGCATGGGTTCACTTTTACTTGGTCTATCAAGGGGTGAAAAGAATTGGATTTGTTTCTGTTAGAAATCTTTGACTAGGAACACCCAAAGTAGTCTAGTGAACAAGTTTGGCCAAAATGACCATTTGCTCATATGTTTTATTTTTGATTTTTTATTCATTTGATTCTGCTTGGAAATGATCTAGATGATATTGTTTTCATCTTTAAACCAATCCTTATCATTCATAGCAATCAAACATGGCATTGCAAGCATTCATGCATTAATCACACACACACATGCATTCATTTTAATTTAATAATAAAAGTTTTTGTTAACCCTAAACTTGGGTGATTAGAACTTGATAATCTTGTTTAATATTTTAGGGTGTTACAAACCTTCCCTCCTTAAACAAAATCTCGTCCTGAGATTTAAGAAAAAGAAAACTAGGAACTAAAGAGATCTAGAAACTCAGTCCTAATGTAATCTTCTCGCTCCCAAGTAGCTTCTTCTTTAGTATGGTTACTCCACTAGATCATGAGAAACTTGATACTCCAGGTTTTGGTGGTTCTGAAGGCTTCTTCAAAAATACGAATGGGTACTTCACGATAAGTTAGGTCCTTGTTGATCTCTATGGTTCTGTGATCAATATTCTTGAAAACTTGGGTCTTCTTTGGGACTTCTAGGCATTTGCGAAGTAACGAGATATGGAACACATCATGCACGGCTAACATCTTCTCCGACAGTTCCAGTTGATATGATACTTCTCCTCGGCGATTCAAAATCTTGAAGGGCCCAATATATCTGGGGGCTAACTTCCCTTTCACTTGGAAACATTGCATTCGTTTCAAGGGTGATACTTTCAGATACACAAAATCTCTGATAGTGAAGGCTAGATCTCGTCGTCTCTTGTCAGCATAACTCTTCTATCTGGATTGGGTGGTCTTAAGGGTTCACGGATCTTGTCAACTTTCTCTTCGGTTCTCTTAGAAGGTCGGGTCCAAAAATCTAAGTCTCTCCTACTTACGACCAATACAACGGGGTACGACACTTCCTTCCATACATAAACTCAAATGGGGCCATTTGCAAACTAGCTTTGTAACTATTGTTGTATGAGAATTCTGCGTCTGCGAAAGGCAGACAGTCTTCCCATTTAGATCCATATTCCAGCACACAAGCTCTCAACATATCTTCGAGTATCTAGTTTACTCGCTCCGTTTATCCATCAGTCTGAGGGTCGTAGTAGTCTCCTTCCTCCTCGTATCCTTGGTCGGTACTAGCGTCTATAAATAAATACGAGGTACACAATCACCAAACTACTTCTATAAATAAATACTTAACTACTTCTATTTCCCACACAAAGGTTCACACTAAATGATCTAGCATCATCACAATCATCTCATGAATTAAGGATCTAGTCCTATTTATTTTCTTTTTAGAAAAGTAATTTCTACTCATTGAAAAACTACTTAAGATTTAATATTCTCCAATTAAAATATGGGATCATATTGACCATGTCATCACCACATATTTTAATACTTAGGAATGTGATTTCAAGTGGTGTCACAATTTAATAAGGTTTAACATTATAATTTTAATTAATTAAAGTGACTAGAAATGCCTATGGGGACATTCTTTTAATACTTGTCCATGATCAGTGCATGTAAACCTAGATCTTTTTACATATTCATAAAGATCTTGTCAAATGTGATTTTTTTAGAGTTGGAATCAACGCAAAAGCATTTATGGTTGATTTTCGAAAAATGTTTGAATGTAGAAAAGTCTCTGCCTTGTTATTTTTACTATAGATGATCTATAATTTTAAATGGTTTGAATCCAATGGACTTGGATTAATAATTTCAATATTGTTTCATATAATTTGGTTCAGTAAAACTCTCTGAAATGATTTTTGAATCAACTGGCAGAACTAGGGTTTGAACTAAATTGAAAAATCTACATTTGAATCTACTGGGTGGCCAACTACTAACTGGCGGCCTTCGCTCCTGAATAGGCAGCGTCTTGACTTTCACGTGATGGCCCCATCATCGTGACTCTATTTATGCGAAGCGGTGTCCTTCTATCCAGGCCCTACGATTAGAATCTAATCAAACGGCTAGGGTTCATCATCGACGATGAACATCTCCGGCGAGGTCTAAACCCTAACGCGGCGCTGGGGGTCGTGTGAGGGTCACCAGGGATCCAGCTAGGGTCGGCGTTGGGGGCGAACGACATTGTCGATGACGACGGTTCGAACAGTGGTCACGGCGGCTCCTAGGGAGGCTCCAATCAACGGCTCCCTTCTCCTTCTGCAGCGGCGGGCTCCGGTGAAATTTCGGCAATGCGGAGCTCGCGTTGCTGCAGGGAGAGGTGTGGGAGGTTCTGTGAGAGGTGGGGAGTGCAAGACGCGAATTGAGGCTTGGGAGGCCTCCTTTTATAGCCGAGCGAGAGAGGCAGTGCGGCATGGGCAGAGCTTGTCGGGGTTGACGGTACAATGAGCTAATGGCATGGCGGAGGGTGTAGGTTGTTGCGCGGTCTCCTGCGATGATCAAGGACTTAATGGTGCGGCAAGGGGCGGTCGATGTTGGTCGGAATGGGCTGGTGCTTTGGGCGGCACCGGCGGTGGTTTTGATGACGCATGGGTGTTGCGGGTCGCGCGACGGCGAATGGGGATGTCTGGGGGGTTGCTGGTGACGTGGTGATTACAGGCACGGGCAGCGAAGGAAAGGAGTGGCGTGTACATGCGTGTAGGGCGCGACGCTCTGGCATGCTCTCAGCATGGTGTAGAGACAAAGGGCGCGGCTATGCTGGGGTGGTCTAGGGCCTAGCTGCGTGCGAGGGCTGGACAGGGGGTGGCGATGGACGGTCAGCTGCCTCCTTGACATAGTGAACGGGCGCAGCGTTGCCTCCTGCTAGCTAGCCATGGTCAGCTGGCAAGGGGAAGCTAGGGTGGCATCCGGTGCAAGGGTAGGGGTGATAGGTTGGTCAATGCTTGTGTTCTCACTGGGGGAGACAAGGGTGAGAAACGGGAGACAAGAATTGGACAAGGCTTTGATCACAAACAGTAGAAGTTAGGTAGTGTTTACTGTGCTCACCAACTGTTTGGTGAAATGGCTGCAAGAATTTAAGCTTGAAATTTTTGAATGAAATTTGGTGAGTGCTTTGGTCACATACTTGGTAGTCCCTGGTTGCTTGGGTTTGTCAAGGTGCACTGGTTCTAGTGGTTTTTGAGAAATGGTGACCTTAGTACCTACACTTGATTCAATTTTGAATTGTCATTTGAATAGATTTGAAATCTGTTTCTGTTGGTTTGCAAGGTGGGCTTGGGTTCACTTTTAATTGATCTAGCAAGGGGTGAAAAGAATTGGATTTTTTTCTGTTAGAAAACTTGGACTAGAAACACTCAAAGTGGTCTAGTGGTTAACTTTGGTCAAAATGACCATTTGCTTATATTGTTTATATTTGAATTTCTCTTTATTAGATTCTGCTTGGAAATGATATAGATGATGTTGTTTTCATCTTTAAACCAATCCTTTCCATTCATAGCAATCAAACATGGAAATACAAGCATTCATGCATTCATCACATACGCACATGCATTCATATTGTTTTTTAATAAAAAAAGTTTTTGTTAGCCCTAAACTTGGGTGATTAGAACTTGATAATCTTGATTAATATTTTTGGGATGTTACAAACCTTCCCTCCTTAAACATAATCTCGTCCCAAGATTTAAGAAAGGAAAACTAGGATTTAAAGAGATCTGGAAACTCAGCCCTAATGTAAATCTTCTCGCTCCCAGGTAGCTTCTTCTTCAGTGTGGTTACTCCACTGGATCTTGAGAAACTTGATACTCTGGGTTCCGGTAGTTCTGAAGGATTCTTCCAAAATACGAATGGCTACTTCGGGATATGTTAGTTCCTCGTTGATCTCTATGGTTCTGTGATCAATATTCTTGAAAACTTTGGTCTTCGTCGGGACTTCTAGGCTTTTGAGAAGTAAAGAGATATGAAACACATTATGCGCGGCTGACATATCTTCCGGCAGTTCCAGTTCATATGATACTTCTCCTTGGTGATTCAAAATCTTTAAGGGTCTGATATATCTGGGGGCTAACTTTCCTTTGAGTTGGAAACGTTGCATTCCTTTCAAGGGTGATACTTTGAGATACACAAAATCTCTGATATTGAAGGCTATGTCTCGATGTCTCTTGTCGATGTAACTCTTCTGTCTGGATTGGGTGGTCTTAAGGTGCTCACGGATCTTGTGAACTTTCTCTTCGGCTTCTCTTAGGAGGTTGGGTCCGAAAATCTGACTCTCTCCTACTTCCGACCAATACAACGGGGTATGACACTTCCTTGCATACATAAACTCAAATGGGTCCATTTGCAAACTGGTTTGGTAACTGTTGTTGTATGAGAATTCTGCGAAAGGCAGTCAGTCTTCCCATTTTGATCCATATTCCAACACACAAGCTCTCAACATATCTTTGAGTATTTGGTTTACTCGCTCCGTTTTTCCATCAGTCTGAGGGTGATAAGATGTGCTGAAATCCAGTCTTGTTCCTAATCCTTCTTGGACTTTCTTCCAAAACCTCGAGGTAAACTAGGTTCCTCGATCCAGCACAATGTTCTTGGGGACTCCATGTAAACTAACTATCCTAGCAATGTACAACTCTGCTAGCTTAAAACTCTGATAAGTGGTCTTGACCGGTAAGAAATGAGCGACTTTGGACAGTCTGTCCACTATGACCCAGATAGTCATTTCCCCTACTAGATGTAGGCAAACCGGTGATAAAATCCATTCCAACTGAATCCCATTTCCATTATGGAATCTGCAATGGTTGCAAAAGTCCTGTGGGTCTCTGATGTCCTTCTTTGACTCTCTGACAGATATCACATTTGGTTATATGGCTTCCGATTTCTCTCTTCATCTTATGCCACCAAAATTTCTCCTTCAAATCCTGATACATCTTTGTTCCTCCGGGGTGGGTTGAATAAAGAGCATCATGGGCTTCTTTCAAAATAGCTTGTTTCAACTCTGAATCTGCTGGTACACGGATACGTCCTTTGTACCCCAGAACTCCTTCTTCATCTTCGGTGAATCCGGGTACCTTTCTTGTACCGAACGATGTTTGATTCCGTCGATACTAGCATTTCCTTTCTGTGCCTCCTTGATCTAACTGATCAAAGTGGGTTGAAGTTCTATGCTAGCCAAAATTCCTTCACTTACTAGCTCCATTATGAAATCTTCCAACTCCTTGTGCAAACTTGGTTGCTCCTTCAAAATCATGGTGTTCAATCGACACGGCAATCTACTAAGAGAATCTGCTACCACATTGGCTTTACCGGGGTGATAGTGAATGTCAATGTCATAGTCCTTGATTAGCTCTATCCATCTCCTTTGCCTCATATTTAGCTCCTTCTGGGTGAAAATATACTTCAGGCTCTTGTGATCCGAATAAATCTCACAACGATTACCCATGAGGGAATGCTGCCATGTCTTCAAGGCTAGAACTATGGCTGCTAGTTCAAGTTCATGGGTAGGGTAATTCTGGTCATGTTGCTTCAGTTGTCGAGATAGATAGGATATGACTTTGCCTTCTTGCATTAGCACACATCCGATACCAATCTTGGATGCGTCACAAAACACATCAAAAGGCTTCGTGATATCCGGCATGATCAAGATTGGGGCTGAAATCAATCTCTTCTTGAGATCTTGAAAACTTGCTTCACATTTTTCCGTCCATTTAAACTTCTTATGTTTCTTCAACAATTGGGGCATGGGTCTTGCGATGCTCGAGAATCCTTCTACGAACTTGCGGTAATATCCTGCTAATCCGATAAATGCACAAACTTGGGTTTGGGTGGTTGGGGCTTGCCATTCTTCCACGTCCTTAACCTTGGTAGGGTCGATAGCAATTCTTCCTTCCGACACTATATGTCCGAGGAATCCTACTTCCGTTAACCAGAACTCACATTTGCTAAACTTGGCATACAACTGATGCTCCCTAAGGGTTTCCAGGATGGTACTTAGGTGTAGCTCATGTTCTTCTTCTGATTTGGAATAGATCAGAATGTCATCAATGAAAACAACAACAAACTTATCCAGGAAGTTCATAAAAATATTATTCATGAGGTTCATGAAATAAGCGGGGGCATTTCTTACTCCAAAAGACATGACCGTGTACTCATACAGTCCATATCTGGTGGTAAAGGAAGTCTTTGGAATATCCTCTGCGCGAATCTTGAGTTGATGATAACCAGTTCTAAGATCAATCTTAGAAAACACTTTGGCACCTGTCAACTTGTCAAACAGATCTTCTATCTTCGACAGTGGGTACCTGTTCTTAATGGTGCCATCATTCAACTTCTGATAATCCATGCATAAATGGTTACCTCCATATTTCTTATCCACAGACAAGACAGGTGATCTCCATGGCGATGCACTTGGTTGAATCAGACCTATCTCCAGCATAGCATCTAATTGCTTCTTCAGCTCCACTAATTCAGACGGGTTCATGCTATAAGGTCTCTGAGATATGGGTCCAATGCAGGGATTATTTCAATGATAAACTCGATATCCTGATCCGGGGGCATACCAGGCAATACATCTGGGAATACGTCAAGGTATTCGCAGACTACTCTGACTTGGTCAATGGTTGGTTTGGCTGGACTCATGTTGCACTTGAATTGACGAGGCAAGGTTTCAGATACATGCTCTACTGATACTCCATTGGTGCTAGTCATGGTTATGGCTTTCTTGGCACTGTCGATTAATCCTTTATGTTTCGACATCCAATCCATTCCTAGTACTACTGCCAAACCTTTGGTTCCAAGTACTATTATATTAGCATAAAAATCTATGCCATGGATTCTGATAGGTACGGCCTTGCAAATTTGTCTAGCTTTGGTGGTTGAACCACGTATTTGAACTATCATAACATGCTTTAGTTTTGTTGGTTGGATCTTACTAGTGCATGCAAATTCTTCTGTAACAAACGAGTGCGATGCTCCTGAATTAAATAACACTTTTGCAAGTACCGAGTTAATAGAAAACAAACCCAACACGACATATGGCGCTTCTTGGGCTTCTTCATCATTCATGTGAAGCAGACGTCCGTTGCGGTTGAGCGAATTCCCGGGGGCAAATCTTCTTCTAGGATGAACACGGCGCTGTTGCTGAGCTGGGGCATTCACATTGGGGGCTGCTACAAGCTTCTTGGGGCAATCATTGTAGTAGTGGCCCTTGGTTCCGAATTCATAACAAGTAACCTGAGACTTGTCTTTTCCTGGAATAGGCACAACATTGCTTCTAGTTATTGGGGCAGTATTGGTGTTGTTGGCATTGTTGTTGTTGTTGAACTTGGGCGGTGCACGGTTGAAATTGATGGAGTTGTCGGGGTTGTTGTCGTGGTTTCTTCCGGGCCTTGGGTTTCCTCCTCCACGGTTGCGATAGTTCGGACGGGTCATCGGGGCTCTATTGATTCTTGAGGCATATCCTGCAGACGGATTGGGGCGATACTTTGGGGTATGGTGTTTTCCTGGTTGATGCATCATTCGACGTTTGAGATTCTCATTGGCTTGATTGATATTTCCTTCCATTTGGATTGCAGAATCCACTAAGCCTTCAATGTCAGTTAAAGGAATGTTGACTAATACATCATCTCATCTTGCAGACCATTCAAGAATCTCTCCTTCTTCTTGGCTTTAGTGTTAATCTCATCTGGTGCATACCTAGCTATTGACAGAAATTTTTCATGGTACTCAACTACTGTCATCCTCTCTTGCTTTAATTCTATAAATTCATGTCTCATCCTCTTGATTAAACCCGGTGGCACATGGGTTCAGCTGAACTTGAGTTTGTATTCATCCCAAGTTATCATCTGACCTCCATTCATGGTGTGAATGCTATTCCACCAAGCTCTTGCATCTCCTGCCAGATAATGGGTGGCAAACAGTACTTTCTTGTTAGCCTCCACTCCTGCGACTTCTAAATCATTCTCCATGGTCTACAACAGTCATCCGCATCTAATGGCTCTTCAGACTTACTAAATATGGGTGGATTGGTGTTCTGAAAGTTTTGAGATTGGATCCATGGTTGTCCTGGTTTCCATGGCCTTGATTGTTGTTGGCCATCTGAGCTATGTGTTGAAGGGTGGCTAGGTTGGCTTGATGTTCGGATCTTTCAGCTTCACGGTCTGAAACCAACATTTGATAAATTTGCATTATTGGGTCTAGGGATGAACTGCTTCCTCCGCGAGGCATCTCAAGATTGAGATAGATCATGAGACAAGAGGGAAATTTCTAAGGTTCGTGGATTTTTTTTTGAAAAGTTTTTAAACTTTGAGTTTTGATTCTGGTTTTGCTAACTTAGCAAACTGCTTTTCATTCATTCATTCATAGCACCCAGTACAAACACACACCACACTAAGGTAATAGATGGTTTTAAGAACCATTCTGTGAAACTACGATACAATGAGACCAGATACAAGTCACACCTATGATAGTGCTCAAGTGCTACTACTCATTAGAATCGGTGGCTTCATCATCATCATCATCAATGAAGGCGTAATCATCATCATTAGTGTGGAAGTCCATGGCTTGGTCCAGAGGTAGTCATCATCATCACTGAGGTAGTAGTAGGGGTCTCCACGGATATCATCCCCTGCATTCTCCCTCTCCTCCAGCTGCATGTCCCGCTCATGGATGGTCTCCTGCAAGTCTGTCACTTTGTGACGAAGGCGAGCAATAATGCGATCCTTCTTGTCATGCAGACGACGAAAGGTCTTGCGCTCCTTCGCAAGGATGGCGAGGGTCTGGTCCTTCTTGACTGCAATGGCATAGTTGTGGTTGGTGTATGCGCGGGCATTGTCTAACTCCTTCTGCCTGTCATACATCATGAAGCTGAGATGATCCACGTGATGCTTCAGCTCGGGATGTTGTGTCACCTCCAATGGATGTCCCATAGCATCACGCCTTGGGTAGTACTCAAAGCGAGTACCCTTGATCTGATTGATGCTTTGCCCACACAGATGGGCAAGAGCTTCCTGCATAGCCCTGGCGAGTCTTTCTAGCCAGTTGTTCTCTCTTAAGGTGAATTGGATTCCCTCTGAGGTGGGTGCCTCCATCTTGCCATTAAGATTGGCAATGATCAGCCATTGTAGTTCTCCTTCTTGGTGATCGTTGAGCTGTGCTCCAAAGAACTTGGGGTGCGGGTGCTCAAGAAGTTCCGAGAGTTGGTCCAGATCGCGCTCAAAGATGAGCTGTCCTCCATTGCCCAACTGGTATAACTTTCTATAGTTCACCTCCATCTATAAGAATATAGGATGAGTAAGTTAGTAGAGTGATGAAGTGTGTAAAATTTTATGTAAGTTTGCAAGAATATTTGAAGGACATGAATTTTCATGAAAGAATCTAAGTGATAATAATGAGAATAAGTTTTCATAAATACTCACTTCTTTTGTTTTGAGAATAAGTTTTTGATTCAAGCGTCCATTCTAACTAGGGTCTCCTATGGCCAGGATGGCTCTGATACCAACTTGCCAACACCCGGATTTTTAATCCCAGATGCCTGTTATGCCATACATCGCAATCCCAGGATTACCATTTTTGCGAGACATAACAGATTAGTACCAGAGTTCATCATCCATTACAAACCATAATATAGGTCTTACAAATAAAGGATCTCATAATCCAGTCTTGATACAATCAACGCAACGGAATAATATAATAACGGTAGCATGGGAGAAGCTCCATCTTCAGGGCCACAGGCAATGCTGACAATGGGAGATCATCCTAGTTTTCATAGACTTCCTGCTGTCCATCATCCTGGTAGTCCTCCTCATAGTCTGGCCATAGGAATAGCCAGGGACAAAGCCATGATTACTCTTTAAGTACTCGCAAACTATCAATAACAAGTAAAGTGGTTCGAGTAGGAATCCTAAGCTCTAGGTTTATTTGCAAAAAGGCAGGTTTATCTCTAACTGAGTATATAAGTAAAGAAAACTAGTTTAATGTTTTATAACACCTAAGTGGGAACTTAGTTTTCATGTTCACAACCCTGTTGTGGTCAAGTCAAAGTCATAGTTCATTTCACAAGTCATTTTGAAAACATCTGACGACGGAACAGTATGTCCACTCCAACTGTCCACAACCGTGGATGCGGCTATTCGAATAGTTTGACACTCTATAGAGGTGGTACACTTTCACCACAACATTCGATACATCTGTCAGGAACAATCCTGAATCATCATACTTAGTATGCAGATAATCAATCCTAACCTTTCAATTACACGCCCTGGTATAGGCACTTCTCCTATGAGTTTGGCCTCCCAACCATGACCATCTGTCATCTTGGGAACTGCACAGGTGGACATTCATCATGAGGTAGCCTCAGCTCAAACCTCTTCCGCAAGGGAACCCAACCATCAATTTTTAAAGTTCCAGTCAAGCCCTACCCAAATTCGGGTATTGTGGTTGTACGGTAAAATTGGAATGATATCGCATCTGAACCCAACCATCAATTTTTAAAAAGGGCTAAGGCTCATGCCCCAACATTTTCATCATGAAATCATCTTGTGTTCAGAACACATGTCAAAACATTTCAATAGAATGAATCTTCATTCCAAGGTTTTCATAATCATTTTCACCAAGTATTCCAATCTAAAGTGATCAACTTTTATGCTTAGCACTATCCACTAAATTTGATTGTATTCACTAATGAGGGGTGCTAATCAAGTGTGACTATCCAATTCTAGTCTCATGCCTCAGTATGACATCTAATTCTAACTACTTAGGCCAAGTGTTATGCTCTTTATGCTACCTATACTATGTTTCCAAAACTCACAAAGCACTAACTCAAAGGAATAAAGAACTTTGGTAAGAATAAAGCTTGTAAGTAAATCTAGGAATTGGTATAATCAAGGTTGCATAACCAAGTATGCCTAAGGAACCTAGTTTGCATAGTTAACATGCAAATGTTAGCTTGCTAGCATGGCTTGGCTTGATTGGTGAAGTGGTTGAATTTTCTTCTTCTTCTTCTTCTTCTTCTTCTTCTTTGTAGTACTCCTCCTCCTCGTAGCCTTGGTTGGTACTAGGGTCTATAAATAAATACAAGGTACACAATCACCAAACAATACTTAACTACCTCTATTTAGCACAACAAGGTTCACACTAGATGATCTAGCATCATCACAATCATCACATGCAATAAAGACCTAGTGTTATTTATTTTATTTTAGAAAAGTAATTTCTACTCATTGAAAACTACTTAAGATTTAATATTATCCAATTAAAATATGGGATCATGTTGACACATATCATCACCACATATTCTAATACTTGGGAATGTGATTTAAAGTGGTGGACACATTTTATAAAGTTTAAAATAACTATTTTAAATAATTAAAGTGACTAGAAATGCCTATGTAGCATTCTTTTAGTACTAGTCCAAGATCACTGTATCTGTAGACCTAAATATTTTTACATATTCAGAAAGATCTTGTCAAATGTGATTTTTGAGAGTTGGTATCAACTCAAAAGCATTTATGGTTGATTTTTGAAAAATGTTTGAATGTGGAAAAGTCACTTTATTGTTATTTTTACTATAGGTGATCTATATTGTCAAATGATTTGAATCCAACAGGCTTGGATTGATAATTTGAATACCTTTCTAACAAAATTGGTTTCATGCAATTTGGTTTAGTATATCTCTTTGAATTGATTTTTGAATCTACTAACCGAACTAGAGTTTAAATAAATTGGAAAATATCTATTTGAATCTTGGGCTATCTTGACGAGGGGTCCATGCGTCAGCGGCTCTATCCAAACGAAGCGGTATGTTTCAATCTGGGCCCTACGATTATAACAAGATCTACAGCTGGGGTGCGTCGTCTCCGTCGAACAGCTCCGACGAGAACGAACCCTAACGACAACGGTGGGGGTACGTTGCGGCTTACCAGGGTTCCATCTAGGGTCGACGATGTGGGCGAACGATGTTTTCGACGACGGTGGTTCGAACGGTGGTCGCGAAAGCTCCTGGTGTGGCTCCAATCAACGACTCCTCTCCTCGTCTGTAGCAGCGGACTTCGGTTCAATTTCGGTGGGCTAGTGCTCGCCTTGCTCCAGTGAAGGGTGTGGGAAGGTTCTAAGAGAGAGGGGAGTGAGATGGTGTGGAGAATGAGGGCTGGGGTGGCCTCTATTTATACACCGGCAAGATTGGCAGTGCGGCATGGTCAGGCTCCTCTGGCGATGTTAGCACAGCGAGCTACGAGCATGGCGAAGGGAATAGGATGGTGCGGTGTCTCCTGGCGATCTTCATTGGCTTAATGGCACGGCAAGGGGCGATCAAGAACGGTCGGGCGTGTTCGGTGCTCTGAGCGGAAACGGCGGTGTTCAAGACGGCGTAGAGGTGTTTTGTGTCACGCGGTGGCAAACGGTCGTGTCTGGGAGGTAGCTAGGGTCATGGCGCGTGCAGTTAAGCGCAGCGAGGGCGAGGCGCGGCGTGTGCGAGCGTGTCGGCTGCGGCTTTGGCGTGCTCTTGGCATGGTTACAGAGAAATGGGTGCGGCGATTGTCTGGTGTTCCAGGGCTTGGCTGAGCTCGAGGGTTGGACAGGGAGTGGCGGTGGACGGTGGCCTGCCTCTTGGATATCATGGACGGGCGCGGCGCTTCCTCCGAGCATCTTGTCCACTCACGATCGGCCGCGATGAAGGGTTGGGCTAGTTCAATGCGATGGTGGTCACTGGGTAGACAAGGTCTAGTAGTGGCGACAAGTAGAGGACAAGGCATTGATCAAGAACAGTAGAAGTTAGGCCAGTTTGATCTATGCTCACCAAGTGTTTGAGAAAATGGCCGCATGAAATTTAAATTTGAATTTTTTGATGAATTTTGGTGAGTGCTCTGGTCACATGCTTGGTAGTCTGAGGTTGCTTGGGTTTGCCAAGGTGAAGTGGTTTGGTTGGTTTTTGAGAAATGGTCATCTTAGTACCTATTAAGGATTCAATTTTGAATTGTCGTTTAAATAGATTTGGAATTTGTTTCTGTTGGTTTGTAAGGTGGACTTGGGTTCACTTTTACTTGGTCTAGCAAGGGGTGAAAAGAATTGGATTTATTTCTGTTAGAAATCTTTGACTAGGAACACCCAAAGTAGTCTAGTGACAAGTTTGGCCAAAATGACCATTTGCTCATATGTCTTATTTTTATTTTTTATTCATTTGATTCTGCTTGGAAATGATCTAGATGATATTGTTTTCATCTCTAAACCAATCCTTATCATTCATAACAATCAAACATGGCATTGCAAGCATTCATGCATTAATCACACATACACATGCATTCATTTTAATTTTAATAATAAAAGTTTTTGTTAAGCCTAAACTTGGGTGATTAGAACTTGATAATCTTGTTTAATATTTTTTGGGTGTTAAAGTGATGTCTTGAAGCGGCGAAACATTGTTGGTTCATACTTAAGGTAGAACACATTTTTATCTTGATATATAAATGAGGGATCATCTTATAATGCTAATAAAACACCAAACATGCAATATACGATGCAAGCAAACATCACATGTGAAAAAGTGAAATGATATGGTTCTTGCACTTTATCTTCATCATGTTCATCGTGGTATGATGTTCATCATTCCTTTATATGTAAGGCCAAGGTCTATGGAACTTACACGTTATGTGTGTTGTAAGAGTATCGACTTATACTCTTACTTACAACAACACCATATCATGACACTAGCCCAGCAACAATCTAAACTAGACGCTTCTAATTTATCCATTGCAAGTTTTACATGGCTTAGGGATTTCGAAGATAGAACCGTTCTTACCTACAAACATGGAACCACAACGAGGATAACCAAATTATTGAAAACTCGTTGCAAATTATATATTGACTATAGTAGGAGAGACAGACACTCGCTAGCCACTTATGCAAAACTAGTTGCATGTCAAGCGTGGAACATGTCTCATGTGGGAGGACATGTAAAGTTTGTCCGGATCGCTTCATCCCACTATGCCACCAATATCCAAAGTACAACTAAGAAGCAATAATATTATCATCATCACCCACATACTCATATGTGTACTACCCGTGCAAAGTATCTACGCATAGATCCGACTCTAATACCACTAAAGGGTTCTCAGCATAGAAAACAAATTTTTTCCTACGATGGGAACAACTATGAACCAAGATCTATCTACTAGATACAAGCAATGGGTGGATATACATCCATAGAATACATACCCTCGAAGATCGAATAGCATTAACATGGTTGTACTCGTGGATGATGTAGTCGAACGCTTGCTGATCTCAAGATCGAGAAGAAGTCCATCCGTTCCAGCAGGTCCAACACCATCTAGTACAACATCACAAAGCAGTGGTGCATCCGTGTTCGCACACACGTCCGGGTATCCCAAAAACCTCCACGCCTTCGCTCCAGCGAAGCAGCAAAAGCAACAAATCCTTCCAGAAAAATCCACCGGGAACATGTATCTCGCTGATCCGAGACCATGGGGAAGAGAGATCCTTCATGAGGAGGTGTGAGTGCGAAGTGAGAAGAGGGGCTCCTTTTATAGGAGGAGGGGGCAGCCCACTAGCCATGGCCGGCAGCCAAGGTGGTGCCCCCACCTCTTCCTCCATTCATGTGAGTGGATCTCCCACTCACACAAATGCCGCTCCATTTCCTCCACTCAAAATCCCACTCAAATCCCATTAAATTTCCACCAAATTTAATGCAATCTCTCATTAAATAAAACTCTTTTATTTATTTATTAAGAATTTTGTTAATTACTTTAATTAACAAACATTCACATAAAAGCCCTTGCTAATATTCAATTTCACATGCAGAACCAATTTCAACAATTTCAACCGAAACACTTCCTGTGTCTAGTGAAATAAATTCCTGCACTTTCTTTTTCTTTCTCTGGCATATTATTTGCTAAAAATGGTGTCGGTATCCCTTAAGTGTGTCACCCTACGATTCGCGAATAATTTAGACATGATTGAGACCCTCTCCGATCAATAATCAGCAACGGGACCTGGAGATCCATACTGACTCCCACACATTCAATGATGACTTATGTGATCGTGTGAGCCTTGTATGCATGTAACTCAATCCCTTTGTCTCGCGATATATTACATGTCCGAGATTCGATCATCGGTATCTTCATACCTAGTTTGATCTCACTATCGACATGTACTCTTTTCTCGTTCTCGTGATATAACATTCTAGTGATCAAATCACTTGCTTGCAAGCTAACTAATGTGATATCACCAAGAGGGCCTAGAGTATATCTCTCCGTAATCGGGATGGACAAATTCCACTATTTATCCATGAGCCTCAACATAATACCTTCATAGCACTGAAACCATCTTTATAACCACCCTGTTACGGTGTGACATTTGATGTTATGAAGATACTCTTCCGGTGTTAGTGATTGATATGATCTCATGATCTAAGGACTAAGATTACTTCATATTATGTTATAGCGATATAAACACAATGACCTTGATCGTAATGCTATACTTTGGATGAATGTTCATCACATCATTCCAACAATGTTGTGACCTTGTTATTAACAACATCCATTGTCCATGATCAGGAAACCTTTGATCATCTTGTTAATCAATGAGCTAGTTTATAAGAGAGGCATAACTACGAACTTTCTTTTTGTCTATTAAACACACATGTATTAACATTTCCGTATTAATACAATTATAGCATGAGAAATAAACATTTTTCATGATAATAACCACTTTATTATTTCCTCTCGGGCATATTCCCTTCAACACGGGCAGCGCGAGGTGCTAGGAACTACCGTGGACTGCTAGCGATGAGGATATGCGGCAGCGACAACCGGTCAAAATTGACATAGCTTCATGGAGAGGAAGCGAGAAAAGCCAGAGGTCTACGAGGGACCTTAGCTCAACGTGTTGCTGTGGAACTCAATAGAGAAGCCGAGGGCAGCACATCGATGCCGGAATAATCAGAGGAAGGTCGGTGGATGACAGAGGGGAAAGAGAACTTGATGTTGATTTCATAAACAAAGGGCCGAATTGGTGGTGTTGCGCTGACCACAAAGTCGGGGCGGTCCTGCTGGTGGACTCGGTACGGAAGGGGTGGTCCGGAGCGGCGGCGCTAGGGTGTCCAGAGAGGTGGTCGATGGTGGTGTTCGCAGGGAGAAGAGGGGGTGAAGGGGAATATGGGGCTAGGGTTCATAAGGGGAGAAGATAAGGGTGAGGTCACGCGATCGGTGTGTGGGAACTGATGCAGACGACGGTGCGAAAACGGCAACCTACGCTCTCCATTAGGGCACATAGAGAGGAAGGGGATATTGAGGAGAAAGAAGCAAAGTAATGGCGACAACAAAGGGGTATCGGGCCAGGCGGACCAGAAGAGAAAGGAAGGAAGAAAAGGAAGGGTCCCCGGGTGGGCTTCGGTGATGTAGGGCTGCAGCGGGTTGGTTGTTGGGATGCGGCCAGGGGTGGTCTAGGAATGGGTTTCTCCTCTGATCTTTTATAATTTCTTTTTATATTTTTCATTTATTTGTTTCAAATTCAAGCAAGCTCCAAAATAAACCATTTAGGAACTTTTGCAATCTTTGAATGAAGTGGTTTGACTAAGTGAGAGATGAGAGGGAAAAGAGAAAGAGGACAAGGGGATGCCCACAAATAAATTCCTTTTGGGCATTTTACAAGATGAAGAATATTTAGGGTTTACAAAAAAGAATCAAAGCATTCTAAATATTGGATCAAGACAAAGATCCTACTTTGTAGAAAACAAAATAGAGAGAGAGTAAAGTGATAGCAACATCACACAAGCAAGATACAACACAAGGTCCAAATGCAATGCAACAACAATTGTAAAATTTAAAATTATGATCCATGCAATGTGGCATGATGAACAAGATGATGATGCGCAAAGCAGAAACACAGTGATTAACTAGTTGTTGTTTTCCCGGGGTGCTACAATTGGTCGATACCGATCCGGTTTTTATATTGAATCTATGTCGTTGACTTATGATCTAACAGACATGAACAGAAGGTTCCTTACCCTGGAAGCAGCGTTGACTCGACGACAACGACAAGCGGTGGCAGCGCATCAAGTGGTGGTCATCGGTGTCACTGCAGTGCTTCTCCAAGGTGGCGGACTTGATGAAGACGCTCACCTCCTCCTCGCAGTCTCGATGGTGGCTTCGGCGTCGGCCTTCCCTTCCTTGCGTGCTGTGGTGCTCCGCTGAGCATTCCTGGTGATGTGCTGCACGAAAGAGGGATAAGAAAGGGAATGACGAGGCCCTTCTTCATGGGAAGAAGATCTAGAGGGAGAAGGTGAAACAGGGGCGACAAATGTCGTGGTATTGCTGACGAGTACGCCATGGAGGGGTCCTCACAGTGCGTGTTTAGATACGTGGGGGAAGGCGGACGGTTGATGGGTACAAGGTAACACAGCTTACCCAGGTTCAGATCCCACAACGGTAGCGGAATCCTACTCCTGCTATAAATAACTATAAGGGCGATACGCCGAGTTACAGAGATAGGTTCGTTGTGCGAGGTTGTATGAAGTTGTACCCTAAAGGCTCCCTCAGGCCCGACTTATATAGTCGCCAGGTCCTAGGTTTACAAGGAAAAGTCCTAGCCGTATAGGTCATAGAGTCCTACACCGTCTATTACTAGTCTTGTGTATCTTGCACTCCAAGGATCCAGGTACGTCGGTGACTCCAACCGTATCCTTCCTTTATCCGGCATGGGCCTCCCTTCTGGATCCATCTAACTAGGCCACCCAGCAGGCCATAGGCCATGCTACCAACTATGGGCCACCCGGGTTATCCGGATAAGTGACATGCTTTGAGGATACCCATATAGCATATCCCCAACAGTAGCCCCCGGAGAACTCCGAGATCTTGCGTCGTCTTGCCTTTCAAGATGAATGTTCCGTCTAGTTGGATGTCGGCAAATCGTCAAGCAATATCTTGTAGTCCTCCCAAAGAACGCTGCAAAACTTTCTCCGTCTTCAACTTGTAAGCCGGAGAAATGCTGAATCTTCAATGTGACGGCTCATCTACCCATGTCAGCTAGGACAACGTAGGCTTAGGTCAGCAACGCCTCGTAACTCACACATGCAGAGAACGCAATCATGTCCTATTTTCCCGCGCGAGCGATACGAATTGTTGGCGGTGACGGTTGGAGACATGGCGAAATTTCCGTGCACGTTCGCGAACACGTCGCCTACGCGGCAACCGTCCGATCAAGCTGCACGAATCTTGACGCCGAGGATGATAAATAGTAACCATGGGGAAATTTTCACTTTTTACCTCATTCTCCTCGCATCATCTTCTTGCTCCAGCCGCTTGTCTCCTCGACCCCTCCGCGAGAACTCTCGAAAAAACCCTAGCTCCAATCTGCACCAGTCGTACCCAATCTCACTCCATGGCCAGCAGCAGCACTTCTCCATCAATGGCGGCGTCGAGCGAAGCCGCGGCGAAGCAGGCGAGCTCCGTCGTCGTGCCCCCAGAAGGTTTGGTCATCCCTGTGTTGGCGGTGATCGAGTCCACCGCCGGCGACCTAAATTTGGCGATGCTAGAGCCACTGGAGGAGGAACCAGACTCGCACAAGGGCAACTGGCGCAGCTCGGATATCACAGACCATGATATCCAAGAGATGGTCGTCGAGGGCTACCTCCCCGCGACGGAGGGGCTTGCCTGGCGGGCGGCGTCGGCCGGCGAGGTGACACCTTCTCCCCAAGCCAGAGAAAAGATGTACCTCAAAGCTCAACTGGTACGCGGCGTCTCCCTGCCCATCTCCAACTTCTTCCCCTCTATCTTGAACCATTATAGAGTCCAATCCTAGAACCTTTCCCCCAATAGTATCTTAGTGCTTAGCAAATACGCGGCACTTTGCGAGGGATACTTAGGGAGAAAGCCTAGGTTAGACCTTTTTGTGTACTTCTTCACCGTTAAACGTGAAGCCGGACATAGCAAGGAAGAGCTTATGAACTGTGGCACCATAAGCTTCAAGATTCGACCTGGCCGGCAGTTCCCCGACATTGTCAGCCACGAGTCCTGCAAGAATTGGCAACGGACGTACTTTTACGGCCCAGACAACCCTCTGTCTGGCCGACAAGTTACGTACCCGGACTTCGTTGACGGAGCCGCTGCTGAAGCCTCGTCATGGAGATCCCAATCCTCCCTTCCCTCTAACCTCCAAGCTTCTCGGGCCATAAGGCGTATCGAGTGGTTTGTAGAGACGGGTCTGACCGGCTTGGACCTAGACATGTGCTGGTTCATCAGGCGAATACAACCTCTGCAGCACCGCGCGAAGCTCATGCACGAGTATACCAGCGACAGAAGGGATAGTCTCCGCATCTCCGTGGACAACTTCTCGAGCGACTCCGTCAAGCTCCGCCTTAAGGACATCGTCAAGGTGAAGGATAAGAGGAGTGGCTTCACCATCACCTATGACATGTTCGTAGACGGCAAGTGGCCAAAGGTAGGTATTTATTTTACGTTTACGACATATACTCCAGTTCATCCGTCTTGCAAATATCATCTTATGTAACACGGTGATTTCTCACTTAACAGCTTAGCGATCTAGAGGAGGGCAACCTGGCTGCCCAAATCTATGATCCAAAGATTAAGGAAGTCACGGTCGTGTCTGATGACGAGATTCCATTGGCGCGGAAGCGGAAGAGCTCCACCTCTGACGCTGCCGACGAAGGCAAGAAGAAGAAGACGGAGGGTGGAGCCTCCAAGAAGACTACCGCCGCCCTGGAGGCGGAAAAGAGAAAAGTTACTGGAATCCCCTTTGCCAAAGAACCCCCACTTGTGTAAGCTTCTCATTCTCCCACATTGTCTATTTATCTTTCTTGCTCCTGTACTTATGCATTTCGCACGTTTCAGGAAGAAAGCCACGACCAGCCTCAAGAAGACCTCCAAAACATCGGGGGCTTCTAGAAATATCAAGGACATGCTGAATCGCGACGCCTCCCCCACCATCGCCCCTGCTACTCCTGCCGTCAAGCCCACGTCTGCCCCGACAAGCTCGCAAGATAAGGAGGCATCAGGCCCTTCCGCCATGGAAGTGGATTCTGGCGCCTCTACCGAACTCGCTGTTGTCGGCGAGCAGGCAACGCAGGAGAGCACCGCTCAACAAATGGCTGAAGCTTCGGCTAAGGATGCCATCGGTGGCGGCAAGGCAGTGTTGGAAGCTGGTACTTCTGCCGTTGGCGGCGCCCCCGCACCCAAGAAAACTATAGTCTATCCGAAGATAGTCTATCCGATACTTACACCAGGTAGCACTGCTTTGGTTCCTGGTGCGGCGCCGACATCTCTAACGTGCGGTCTAGAGGAGCTCCACCGCCAAGCATAAATATTGCAAGGAAATAGCGAATCCTTTGCCAAGCTGCTGGCCGAGAGTGCTACGAACCTCAAGATCATCGCACTTGTAAGGTTTCTTTGCCTTTTGAATTTCATATGAGTATCCCACTGTAGCCCCGAGGATGTAGACGGAAAACCATAGGTTTTGCATCTATATGCTTTAAAGTGACTAAGTTAGAAAACCTCTCACTGTAGCCCGCAAGCATTTAGATGGAATGAACTATCCCGACTAGATGCTTTAAGAGTAGCATACGTAGTGTTTATAAATTTCAATACTGTAGCCCCCAAGCCTCTAGTTGTAACTGAATTAGTTCCGACTAGATGCTTAAAGAAAAGCTAAGGAGATATCCGAGTTAAAAACTTTATACTATAGCCCCCAAGCTTCTAATCGAGAACTGAATTAGTTCCGACTAGATGCTTAAAGAAAGCTAAGCATATTGTTAAGTCAAAACTCTCATTTGTAGCCCCGGCGTCTAGATGGAAAATTTCCGACTAGATGCTCCAAGCAGACTAGACAACGTTTTAACTTTGTTCTTTTTTTCCACAAAACGAGAATGCTCGGAGGGGCATGGCAAATGACCAGTACCAGAAGATGCGCGTTGATCTTGAAGTCGAAAAGGGTAAAACTGCCTTCTTGAAGGAACAGATCACCAAGAGCAAGCGTCTGTTTTCTAATGCGCATTCCGACTTGGTTTTGTCCCTATATTCTCCGAGTACTCACTGTGTACTTTTCTTTCTCCGACATGCAGAAACCATCGCCAAGGCCAAGAACATTGTCGATCAATCCAAGCACATTCAAGAGCTGGATAGCGAAAACAAGATTCTTAAGCAAGAGAGGAAGGACATGCTGAAAATGCATGAGGAGTCGATGAAGGCCTTGCAGGACTCCGCCACCGAGGAAATCAACCGCTTGAAGGAGGAGATCGCAATCTTAAAAGATCAAAAGCGAGCTGCCCATGAGCAAAATCACCGCCATAGCGAGGCGTACAAGCTCCTCCAACAAGAGAAACAATCCTTGGCGGACACCCTCTGGCAAGCTGAGGCCAGCATCTGCAGTAAGTTTTCTCCGTCTTGGATTTCTGCAGTCTGGATACTTTATTTTTTGAACTCATGCGCTCCTTGTCGGAATTTTCATCTCCAATGGGTTTAACCCGATCACCTCCTCCGGCCAAGGAATGCATGGTTCTTGCCGGCAACTTCATCAACACCGCCATCACCCAAGCCAAGGAGATTGCCAAGCCCCTCTAGATACACATCAAGGCATCGGACTCCGTGGCGAAGTACTCGGAGATTCTACGCCGAGCCCCCGAGCGTATCACAAGCTGGAAAGCTTCGTGTGCACGGGCTGGCGCGAGGATGGCGCTGTCAATGGTGAAGGCACACTACGAAGGTGCCGACATCGACACGGTGACCTCTGGCATCCCCGACGTCGACGATGATGGTAAAGAGATTAATCACGAATCCATCTTGTTGTCACTCGCGGGTTATGACACGAGAGTTGCCGAGTTGGTGGACATCGATGTCTTCGTGCCCATGAACACCATCGACAGCGGCAACCAAGATTCCTCTGAGTCCCACCATAGCGTCGACTTCGAGGGTGGCTCTCCGGCTGGTGACGATACTGCCTCCAAGTCACCTGCGCCAATGGAGTGAAAAACAACTTTGTAATATTTCTTTCACCTTTGGTGCATGTGCGGAAAAAACTTATTGATGTAACTTACGGCGGAAAACAATGGTTGTTATTTCCTGGTACTTAAGAACTAGTTTCTAGCATGTATATATTTTTTAAGCAAGTGCTGGCTTATCCATTACTTTGGATTTTATGCTTGACCTTTCGTGAGTCGGAAGACTCTTTGTCGGAACCATGCGCTCAGGTGATGATGCCCAATGGCACCGTCAATAACCTAAGCACAAAATCGCCAACAATAAGTGCCGAAAGTTAATACTCCAGAATCCACATAAAAATGACAAAGAACGTGTAGACCAGAAAACTTAAGCTAACACCCGTAGGCGGAATTTTCACAAGTGCAAACGCAAAGCTTGTGCATAAAGGTTTTACATGATCCAAAAATGAACAATAAAGGAGGTAAAAGACTCAGAAATATGAGTGAACTAGAAAGCTTTATTTCATTGATCATACTACCTCTGTTTCAAGGCTTAAGGCGCATACGCTTTCCAAAGTAAAATTTGACCAAAAGAATTGAGCAACAAAATCTTGATTATATTGTACATAATTAGTACCGTTGGATTCATATAGAAAAATACTTTCCGGTGATACTAGTTTTATACCAAAACTCTTTACGTATTTAGAGTAATTCTTGGTCAAAGAAAAAACACGCAAAACAAGGACGCCTTAAGCCCTGAAACGGAGGGAGTATCAGAGATACACAATTAGATAAAAAATGCTAAGTGTAAAAAGGACATAGCGGTGCTATGTTTCATGGCCGATCAAGCTCCGGGTAGTCATCATCTGGGTCACGTCGCTTACGCTTATGATCCTCATTAGGTCTATCCTTCAGTTCACGATTGTCAATGAGGTAGTAAGACCCATTGAGCAGCGGCTTCCTTATGATGAACGGTCCTTCCCATGGCGGGGATAATTTGTGTGACTTCTTTTGCTTAAGTCGGAGCACCAAATCCCCCTCTTTAAACGAGCGATGACGAACGAGGCGACTATGGTAGCTGCGTAGCTTCTGCTGGTAGATGGCGGATCTTTGGCATGCCAAAACGCGCTCCTCCTCGAGAAGGTCCACATCTAGGCGTCTGGATTCTTCAGCGTCATCTTCATCGTAGGCGGCAACTCTCGGTGCATCGTGAAGAATGTCGGAAGGCAGGATGGCTTCTTCTCCATATACCATGAAGTAAGGGGTGTAGCCGGTGGATCTGTTGGGTGTAGTTCGTAAACTCCACAGCACAGAAGGCAATTCTTCCGCCCAGGCTCCAGCTGCTCTATGTAGCGGTGACTCAAGACGTGGCTTGATTCCCTGCAGAATTAATCCATTCGCTCGCTCAACCAGACCATTGGATTGTGGGTGTTCCACAGACGCAAGGTCAAGTAGGATGCCTTTCTCCCAGCAATAAGCCTCCACTTCTCCGAGTGATAAATTGTTGTCGTTGTCGGTGATAATGCTGTGTGGGAGACCAAATCTCACCACTAGATCCCGGACAAACCTAAGGGCAGTTGCCCCATCAAGCTTTCTAATGGGTTTAACTTCTATCCATTTAGTGAATTTGCCAACTGCTACAAGCAGATGTGTAAACCCACAAGGTGTCGTCTGTAACGGTCCCACCATGTCCAGCCCCCAGACTGCAAACGGCCAAGTTATTGGTATTGTTCGCAGTTCTTCAGCAGGAACATGTGGTTGTCGGGCATAATACTGGCATCTCATGCATGTCTCAACCAACTTGTCGGCGTCATGCGTCGACCAAGAGAATCCTTGCCGGAAGGCTTTCGCGACCAACGATCGAGGAGCGGCGTGATGCCCGCAATCTCCGAGATGGATTTCACGTAGGATTTCCATACCTTCTAGCTGGGAAACACACTTTAGGTATACACCAGTAGTGCTCCTTTTGTAGAGTTGCCCATTAATTATGGTATAACCGTTTGCTCGTCGTACTATTTGTCGTCTTTCAACTTCGTCGTCGGGCAAAGTTCCGTGTTCGAGATATTCCATGAACGGTTTTGTCCAAGACGGAGGGACCTTGGTCACCATGTTGACGAAAGAGTCATCTCTATCCGGGTTGTAGACGTTGGCTCCCTTCACAGATGGTGTGCGTAGATGCTCTAGGAAAACTCCTGGCGGAATTTGCTTGCGCCCTGATCCAAGCTTAGACAGTAGATTAGCTGCCTCGTTTTTCTCCCTAGGTACATACTTGACTTTGTAGCCCAAGAAGCTCTTGGCTATCTTGTCCACTTCGTCTCGATATGCCGCCATCATAGGGTTCCGCGCATTCCAGGTGCCAGCCACCTGCTGGGCAACCAAGTCGGAATCTCCATAGAAAACTATGCGCTTGATGCCAATATCCTTGGCTACACGTAGTTCGTGAATGAGTGCTTCATACTCCGCCATGTTGTTTGTAGCCTCGAAGTGGATTTGCAGAACGTAGTGTACCTTGTATCCTGTTGGTGACTATAGCAATACACCAGCCCCCAAGCCATTGAGCGGCTTTGATCCGTCAAAGTGCATCACCCAATACTCTGGTTCTGGCAACGGAGTAGCATCTGGCATCTCCGTCCAATCTGCAACAAAATCCGCCAAGGCTTGTGACTTGATAGCGTCGCGTCTCTTGTAGGTGATCTCGAAGGCGGCAAGTTCAATGCCCCACTTCGCAACCCTTCCTGTAGCGTCGCTGTTATTGATAATGTCGGATAGTGTAGTCTTTATCACCACTGTGATTGGGTGCTCCTGAAAGTAATGCCTCAGCTTCCGAGAAGCAAGGAATACTCCATAAGCTATCTTATGGTAGTGCGGGTAACACTGCTTGGACTCCGTCAAGACTTCGCTCACATAGTAAACTGGTCGTTGAACTCCGTGCTCATAGCCTGGTTCCTTCCGCTCTACCACGAAGACGATGCTGATTACCCGGTTGGTTGCCGGCATGTAGATTAACAGGGGCTCTCCAGGTTCGGGTGCTGCAAGGATGGGCGCTGAGGAAAGAATCTCCTTGAGCTGCTTCAATGTTGCATCTGCCTCGTCCATCCATGTGAATTTGTCCGCCTTCTTCAGCAACTTGTACAGCGGCATAGCCTTCTCTCCAAGTCGGCTGACGAACCGACTAACTGCTGCAACACAACCTGTTAGTCGTTGAATGTCCTTTAGGCATGTCGGATGGTTTATGTTTAAGATGGCCTTGATTTTCTCCGGCTTGACCTCGATTCCGCGTTGGGAAACGATGAATCCCAATAATTTGCCGGCTGGAACCCCGAAGACGCACTTCTTAGGGTTAAGCATCATGTTGTATCTCCGAAGATTATCAAAGTTTTCTTTTAAGTCGGAGATTAAGTCATTTGACTTTTTAGACATCACCGCGATATCGTCCACATAGGCGTGAACGTTACGACCAATTTGGTCGTGGAGGCAACGTTGCATTGTCCGCTGGTACGTGGCACCTGCGTTTTTCAGCCCAAAGGGAATCTTGACATAGCAAAACGTGCTGTATGGGGTAGTGAATGAAGTGGACAATTGGTCTGACTTCCTCATCTTGATCTAGTGGTATCCTGAGTATGCATCGAGAAAACACAAAAGTTCTGAGCCGGCCGTCGAGTCAATGACTTGGTCAATGCGAGGCAAAGCAAACGGATCTTTGGGACATGCTTTGTTCAAGCGGGTGTAATCAACGCACATTCTTAATTCATTGGTTCCCTTTTTGGGGACAAGTACAGGATTGGCCACCCAGCGGGTGTGAAGGACTTCTCGGATAAATCTAGCTTTAAGTAACCTGGCTATCTCTTTGCCAATGGCGCGTCTCTTCTCATCTCAAAAGCGTCGTAGAGGTTGTTTCACTGGTTTACATTTTGGATCAATGTTTAAGCTGTGCTCGGCAAGTTCCCTAGGTACACCTTTCATTTCGGCAGGTTGCCAGGCAAAGATGTCCCTATTCTCACGGAGGAACTCGACGAGCACGCTTTCCTATTTGGGATCCAGGTTCGTCCCAATGGCGGTGACCTTGGAGGCATCGCCTACCACAAGTTCCACCGGCTTGGTCTCGATGGCGGCCTTGAACGCAGGAGCGGAGTCGGAGATCTGCTTCTTCGACGCGGGGATCTCTGAGTCATCGACCTTGCTCTGGATCTCTTTGAATTCTTCGCTGTAGAGGACAACTTCTGCAATAGCTGCTTCATTGATCTTGCAGTCCCTTGCCTTGGTAAAGCTTCCGGATACAGTGATGACACCGTTTGATCCGGGTATCTTGAGTTTGTTGTAGACGAAGCATGGCTTGGCCATGAACGTTTTTCATATGTCACGGCCGAATATGACGTGGTACACGCTCTTGAAGGGGACCACCTCGAAGGTCATGCGCTCTTGACAGTAATTATTAACATCGCCAAAGGCAACCTGAAGTGTAATGCATCCAAGGGACCGAGCCTCCCGACCAGGAACTACGCCGTGGAAGATGGTGTTGGTCCGCCTTAGGTTTGCCTCCGTCAAGTTCATCTTCTGCAGTGTATCCAGGTACATGATGTTGATGCTGCTTCCACTATCCACCATACACTTGGTGAACTCCATGCCGTCAATCAGGGGGTTGATGACCATGGCGTACTGGTTCTCTGTAGGTATAAGGTCTGGGTGGTCCATCCTGTCCCAAGTGATTGGAACTTCCACCGGTCAGTCTTTGAGGAACTGGGGGGAGAGTAGCCATCAGGATCCTCAGAGAGGTCTTCTGTTGTCAGACGGTGGGGGTGCCAAGCAAAGTGTGGTAGACTGGAGCCTTCTTTGCGAAGGGGTTCTTGCCCTTGTCGTCCCTCTTGGCGGCATGCTTGGGGTCAACTTCTTCGTCCATGTCTCTTGAATCCTTGGACTCCTCCTCCTTCTTCTTCCCCTTGCCCTTGCCTCATGATCTGTTCTTCCGACTTTGCTTGTAGCCGGACTCCGGGTCTTCCTGAGGTCGTTGACGAACTTGCAGTGTCGATTGGTATGGGTGGCCTTGCCGTTGGCGTCGAGGTGTACGAGGCACGGCATATCGCGGTACTCCTTGTAGATTTGGGGAACGCGGAGCGGCGCCGAGGTTGTTTCGCTGCCTTGTTGCTGCCCACGGCTAGCTCCCCTTCCTCGGCCATGTTGTCCTCCATCACCTCGTCCTGCAAAAGTCATAGCGACCATGTCGGTAGATTGCTTTTCTTCTAGAGCGGGTTTCCGCTTTGTACTGCTGTTCCTCCGAGCTTGAGTTGGAACGGCTATTGCCGACAAGGAGCCGCGAGCATCGTCGTCGGCAGCTGCGAACTCACTAGCCAACTGAATCATCTGGTTCAGGTCAAGCTGGTGATTGTCCTGCAAGCGCTTCAGCTTATGTCGGAGCAACGTGCCCCTTTATAACCCATCGATGAAGGCGGCCATGGCGGTCTGAGCGTGCACTCCTGCGCAGGAATTCTTCATATCCAGCCAGCGAGAGAGGTAGGCGCGAGATGTCTCGTCTTTCTCTTCCACGCACCGATGTAGATCGCCCATAGTGCAGGGACGCTTGTACGTACCCTCAAAGTTCTTGGTGAATGCTTCTTGCATGTCCAGCGAGTTGTAGATAGATTTCTCCGGCAAGTCGTCGATCCATTGACGGGTCGTGCCCGCCAACATTAATGGGAGGTACTTGACGGCAACGTTGGGGTTGCCACCGGCAATCTCCACAGCGTTGCCATAGTCCTGCAACCATGTGGTTAGCTTGGCGGTGCCGTCATAGGGCTTGATGGTCTTGTCAATCCGGAAACCTTTGGGGTAAGTTGCGGACCGTATTGCAGGTCCAAAGCAACGTGGTCCTAGGTATGGTCCTTCCCGGGCCTCGTGGATCTTATCGATCCGCGAACGTGCGTCGTATGGCTCCGGGTTCTTATTCTTCTTGTCAATAGGGGATGGGCTGCGTGAACGATGCGGGCCTCCTCCACCATGGTGACTTCTTGGTGGTGACGGAGGCGGAGGTGGCAGTGGGTTAGCCTTCTTGCTGTTACCCTCCTGCGACGCCTGTCACGGTTGCTTGTCGGACGTGGAGGGTCGTGGTGTGACCTGCTCCTGTGCCCGTGGTTGCACTCATCGTCATGACGGGTCTGCTCCGCGTTGTCGCGGATGACGATGCCACACTACTTTGGTGGGGGAATATCCGTATGATGGTGAGCCTTGTAATCTTCACGATGTCGGGGAGATCGGGGCGGTGGCGACGGGCAACGTGGTCGGGCCTTTTCTCCGTGGTTGGAGGATATGGGGATGGCATCCTTACTGTTGTGCGCCTCCCTCCGTCTTCGTTCTAACGAACCCGTCTGGGACCCGACATCAAGAGGAGATCTGTCCCTTGGCGGCTTGTACTGGCTAGACTGGCAAAGCGCTGGGTTGGACTCAAGCCTCTGAGAGGTGGCCTTTTCCTGCTGCTTTACCGCCTTGGCCACTAGGTCATAGACCTGTTCCACTGCCTCAGGCGATCTATCCTGCTCCAGAAGGGTCTTGGCGACGGAGAGGTTAAGGAGTGGGGTGGGCATCACCTGCTTGCCTTCACTGTCAATGTATGGCTTTGCTTGTGCCGGCTTCGAGGGGGGCCATCCTAGGTTACGCCGCACACCGGGATCGTTGATGACGTGAGCCAGAGCTTTTTTAGCCTTCTACTGCTGCAGTGAAGTCTTCTACTCGGCCTCCATTGCTCTAGCTTTCTCTATGGACTTCTTCGCGTTGACCAGATCTCGATCTAGCGCCTTGTTCATGATGGCTATGCTTCCTCCGGCAGCCGGGCGCTTCTCTCAAGTTGGGTCACGTTCGTGATATGAGCAACGGTCGGTGGCTCGATAAGTAGAGATTGTCGACATCACTCTATCAGCTGGAGTAACTTGGGATGGCTGGCGTAGATGCTGGAGGCGGAAGTTTGGTGTTGTTGTTGCTCGGACCGGTGCCGAGTTCTGTCAGATCGGGTTGGTTAGCGGAGGAGGCATGACCTTTGCACGATCATCATCAGCAGCAATAAGTGCCCCCTTCCCCTTTTCCAGTGTTGTAGGCGGATCTCGTCCGGGTTGATCTTCATCCATCGTCATCCCAATGGTGACGAACACCCCTTAGGATGTGACGGCGTTGTTGGCTTGCTCGTCGCATGAGTACTCCTCCTCCATATCCTGCATAGCGGAGTCTAGCTCTTTTAGACTGAAATATATCTCCTCTGAATCTGCACTAAAATCATCATAGAGCGCGTCAATGACAGAGTGGGAGGGTGCCAGGACTTCCTCAATGACGGGTGGTGAAGGTGCAACGGCCTCGACGATGACTGGAGGTGGTGGTGCTGCTACAACGATGGCGACGGGAGGCAGTGGTGGCGGTTGCTGAATCGAAGGTTCTCTGTCCCTGAGCGCAAGCGCCATCTGGGCTGCTGCGTCAGCTTCCGCGTAGTTGTTGACGGTGCTCACCATCTCTTCGAGGGTAAGACGCCCTGTTGCCTTCTACCGTCTTAAACAATGTCAGAGAAGCGTTCCACGGTCTAGTCCTTCCACGAAGTGATACAAAGCGTTATCATCGCGGTAGTGGGCTAGATCGGCTCGTATACGGAGCCACCTGGCCAGGTAATCGCGGGGGTTTTCGCCTTCTCTCTGAACGCAGAGCGCCAAATCGAAGATGGTAACCACGCCGACGAACTTGGATCTTTGCTGTCCAGACGCACGGATGAAGCCGGCGGATTTGCAGTGATCTTCCACCTTTATATCCTGCATAGGGGCGGTTTGGGTGGGCCTTAGATTTTTTCGATCTTGGCTGGCAAACTCCAAGGAGAGATCCGACATTGATCATTCCGCGAATGTATCCTTCCCGTAGGCGGTCCGTGCGGGCCTTGATGCTCCTCCGACTCCCAGGGAACTAGTGCCCCAGTCGGTATCGCCAATGAAGAGGTGGATGTCTCCGATAGGAACGATCGAACACCGAGTAGGGTTCGTCTTCGCCGGGATCCAGAACTCGTCAGGAGGGACGATCGGAATGTTGCTGGAGAAGAGAACGTGACCAATGGCTACGGTTTTGCCGATTCCCGCGAAGATCCTGGTCCTCGCCTGCTGGAGAGGCTGAAGCGCCTCTTGCCCCACGGTGGGCGCCAACTATCGTGGTATTTCCGACGAGTACGCCATGGAGGGGTCCTCATAGTGCGTGTTTAGAGACGTGGGGGAAGGCAGACGATTGATGGGTACGAGGTAACATAGCTTACCCAGGTTCAGATCCCACAACGGTGGCGGAATCCTACTCCTGATATAAATCACAATAAGGGCGATACGCCGAGTTACATAGATAGGTTCGTTGTGCGAGGTTGTATGAAGTTGTGCCCTAAAGGCTCCCTCAGGCCCGACTTATATAGTCGCCAGGTCCTAGGGTTACAGGGAAAAGTCCTAGCCGGACAGGTCACAGAGTCCTACACTGTCTATTACTAGTCTTGTGTATCTTGCACTCCAAGGCTCCGGGTACGTCGGTGACTCCAACCGTAGATTTCCTTTATTCGGCATGGGCCTCCCTTCTGGATCCATCTAACTGGGCCGCCCAGCAGGCCATAGGCCATGCTACCAACTATGGGCCACCCGGGTTATCCGGATAAGTGACATGCTATGAGGATACCCATATAGCATATCCCCAACAACAGAGACATGCCCTACCTAGATCTTCCAAGCTCCGGTCGGCGTCGGCAATGGAGGTTGAATTCCACCTCGGATTTTGGCAGTGATTCATTGTGGATTAGATTAGGCTTGCGAGGGTAAAACAAGGGCACATAGGTGGGCTTATATGGAGGAGGATTTGGCGTGCAGGAGGGGGAACATATCGACTCGAAGAGGGTTCATTCTTCCTATATCGTTCGACAGCATCCTGTGTTTGTTCCAGAGTCGTTGGGGAAGATGACCTATGTGTCACACCTATCGATGGCTAGGGCTGAGACGCGGGCTGGAGTGTCTGCTTTTCGCCTGGTCCAGTTGTGCGATCATGGCAGCGCAATGCTCGTTCTGTGGTGCGAGCAGCTGGTAGGCTGCGGCTGGCGCGGGCTGGCCCATTTAGGTTAGGTTTTTAAAATCTTTTTCTTATTTTTCTATTTCACATTTCCTTTAATATCCTTTGTATATATTAACCAAATTTAATGAAACTAGTCTCTAAAATTTTGTAAAATGAGGTGATCAACATAGGATCATAAGATACTCCTTTTGCATAGCATTTAGAAGGTTAGGTTTATAAAACCGCTTCTTGTATTTATATGACTCTAAGGGAATATCAAAATACGATTTAGGGAAAAGGGTTTTGATGCAATTTTTATTGTGTGATGCCATCATGCAAATTCTATGATGCATGGTTCTAGTAACATGTGGAATTACAAAATCTGGGATGTTACAAACCTACCCCCCTTAAAAAGAATCTCTCCCTCGATATTCGGGTTGACTAGGAAATAGGTGCGGGTGTTCCCTCTTCAAATCATCTTCACGTTCCCATGTGGTTTCTTCCTAGGAATGGTGATTCCATTGGACTTTGCAGAAGCTGATTGTCTTGGTGCGCGTAATCCTCTCGGCTATTTTCAAGATTTTGACGGGCCTTTCCTCATATGTGAGATCGTGTTCCAACTGAACCTCATCAAGGGAAACTATATTTCTTAGCATCATTTCAGCCACTTCTGGATGACATTTTTTTAGTTGTGACACATGGAACGCATCATGAACAGTTAATACCTTCGGTAACCCCAACTGATAAGCAACTTCTCCTCTATGAGCCAGAATCGAGCTGCCAACTTACCCTTGAGTCCAAATCTCTTTAACTCCTCGTAGTGGTGAAGCTCGGAGATATGCATGGTCTCCTATTTCATAAGTTACATCTCTATGATTGGTATCGGCATAGCTCTTTTTCCTAGATTGGGCTACCTTTAGCCCATCTCGAATCTGCCTTACCTTTTCTTTGGCATCCTTGATCAATTCAGGTCAAACAGACTACATTCTCCACTCCATAACAACAAAGTTCTACACTTCCTTCCATATAGAACTTAAAATGGAGCCATCTTGATACTAGTTTGATAACTATTGTTGTACGAGAACTCCGCATACGACAAGTTTTCATCCTAACTAGACCCATAGTCTAGGGCGCCATCTCTCAACATGTCTTCTAGGATCTGTTAACTCTTTCTATTTGGCCATCAGTTTGCGACTGAAAAGCAGTACTGAACTCCAGTCTGGTCCCTACACCTTTTTGTATCTATCGCCAAAACTTCGAGGTGAACTGGATACCTCTATCGAAGACAATTCCCTTAGGAATACCATGCAAATTTACAATCCTTGACATATAAATCTTGGCGAGTTTGGCACTCGTGTAGGTAGTATTTCCGGGATATAGTGGGACACTTTAGTTAAGTGATCGACCACTATCCAGATAGAATCATACCCTGAACGAGTCCGGGGCAATCCCGTGATAAAGTACATGCCTACCTTGTCCCGCTTCTAGTCGGGTATAGGTAATGGTTGCAGCAGCCCTATTGGTTTCTGAAGCTTGGCTTTGACCCTGTTGCGTACATCATATAAAGAACTATACTTGGCAATTTCTATTTTCAAATTTTTCCACCAGAACATATTCAGATTTACTAATAAAAGAACGCCCTCTCTAGAAGCACGTCCTGCGGTGCTTACCCTCCTCACACTTGGCACGTTCTGGATGTTTTCTTTATTTTTTCAACACACCCCTATGCGATATGTGGCAAGTAGCAGGACGTCCCGTGCAAACACACCGCAGACTGTTCATCGGGACTTTTCCCTTTTCAATTTTATCTGATTATTAAAAACAAAATATATTTTAAACTAAATATCGAAATTAAAATCTGTTTTCACAACTAACCTAGTCGTGTCGAGATCTACAAAACTAAATCTCATGTTAATAGGTTTTGACAAACTTTTTTGTACCGCTTTTCGTACCCAGGTTGCACTGTCTTGGCGTGGTAGTGCATGATGCAGTGTCCTTCCAGTGCACCGTCCATGTGCTACCTTTTATACTCGTTTGCACTGCCTCCGGCCGCAGTGCATTGTGCAGTGACATGGAAGTGCATCGCCATGCACTTCCTTTTGTTCTAGTTGCAATACTTCAATCGCAGTGCATCGTCCGAGCACTGTCTTTTTATACTACGTTGTACTGCTTTTTATCATACTGTACCACCCGATGTCCCGACTGTCATTATGTTTTGCGTTATACTGCCTTTAGTAGCATTGGTATTATGCACTATATTTTTTAGTGCGATGGACCACCTTTTTTCTCTTTGACCTGGTTTGCGTGCGGCCTGCATTGGTGTGATTCCACAAGATCTGATTAGAAGCTGAATAGAAAAAGCAAAGCACTCATTTACACCTAGAATCAAAATCCAGCTCATGTGACATGCACGACGACCAAATATCACTCGTGCACGTGCATGCACCCAGATCAACTGCCGTGCCGCGCGTGTTTGTATCTGGCCACATGCAGCCACGTGTCAGCCACTACACGCTCTACCTGCTTGTCCGCTCGCACGTTGTTTGCTCTTGCTTATGCATGTTTTCGGAAGAGCGCACTCGAACCTATCCTTTATATGCATGCATATTTTGCGTTACCGGAATGGATTGAGTATGGCAAATCGTGTGTTTGCTGAAGAATTAACTTCTTAATACCGGGGTCATTGGGAACGAACAAATGCTTTTTATACTAAAGTGTTCTTTGTTCGTTTATATTTAAGCCTTTTGCTTTGTCCTTGCTCATATTAGCTTTTATTTTCTCTAACTCTTTGTCTCCCTTCTAGGCTTTTTTGATTCTTTCATGAAGCGTAGGCACTATTTCCATACATGCTAAGTTTCATTCTGGAATTATCTTAAAAACTTGCTTCACATTTGTCTGTCCATTCAAACTTTTTATCTTTCTTCAACAATTGGGTCATGGATCTTGTGATGCTCGAGAATCCTTCTAAGAACTTGCGGTAATATCCCGCTAATCCGAGAAATGCACGAACTTGGGTTTGGGTGTTTGGGGCTTGCCATTCTTCCACGTCCTTAACTTTGGCAGGGTCGATGGCAGGGTCATGGATCTATTATGTCCGAGGAATCCTACTTCCGTTAACCAGAACTCACATTTCCTAAACTTGGCATACAACTGATGCTCCCTAAGGGTTTTCAGGATGGTTCTTAGGTGTAGCTCATGTTCTTCTTATGATTTGGAATATATCAGAATGTCATCAATGAAAACAACGAAAAACTTATCCAGGAAGTTTATAAAAATCTTATTCATGAGGTTCATGAAATAAGAGGGGCATTGGTTAATCCAAAATACATGACCGTGTACTCATACAGTCCATATCTGGTGGTAAAGGCAGTCTTTGGAATATCCTCTGTACGAATCTTGAGTTGATGATAACCAGTTCTAAGATCAATCTTAGAAAACACTTTGGCACCAGTCAACTGGTTAAACAGATCTTCTATCTTCGGTTGTGGGTACTTGTTCTTAATGGTGACATCATTCAGCTTCCGATAATCCGTGCATAAACGGTTACCTCCATCTTTCTTATCCACAAACAAGACAGGTGATCTCCATGGCGACGCACTTGGTTGAATCATACCTATCTCCAGCATAGCATCTAATTGCTTCTTCAGCTCCACCAATTCAGACGGGTTCATGGTATAAGGTCTCTGAGCTATGGGTCCAGTTATAGGGATTATTTCAATGATAAACTCAATATCCCCATCCGAGGGCATACCGGGCAATACATCTGGGAATACGTCGGGGTATTCGCAGACTACTCTGACTTGGTCAATGGTTGGTTTGGCTGGACTCTTGTTGCACTTGAATTGACGAGGCAAGATTTCAGATACATGCTCTACTGATACTCCATTGGTGCTAGTCATGGTTATGGCTTTCTTGGCACAGTCGATTAATCCTTTATGTTTCGACATCCAATCCATTCCTAGTACTACTTCCAAACCTTTGGTTCCAAGTATTATTAGATTAGCATAAAAATCTATGCCATGGATTCTGATAGGTACGGCCTTGAAAATTTGTCTAGCTTTGGTGGTTGAACCGGGTATTTGAACTATCAGAACATGCTTCAGTTTTGTTGGTTGAATCTTACTAGTGCATGCAAATTCTTCTGTAACAAATGAGTGCGATGCTCCTAAATCAAACAACACTCTTGCAAGTACTGAGTTAATAGAAAACATACCCAGCACGACATCTGGCGCTTCTTGGGCTTCTTCAGCATTCATGTGAAGCAGACGTCTGTTGCGGTTGAGCGAATTCCCTGGGGCAAATCTTCTTCCAAGCTGAACACGACGCTGTTGCTGAGCTAGGGCATTCACATTGGGGGCTACTGCAAGCTTTTTGGGGCACTCATTGGATTAGTGACCCTTGGTTCCGCATTCATAACAAGTAACCTGAGACTTGTCTTTTCCTGCAATAGGCACAACTTCCAGTTATTGGGGCAGTATTGGTGTTGTTGGCGTTGTTGTTGTTGTTGAACTTGGGCGGTGCAAGGTTGAAATTGTTGAACTTGCCGGGGTTGTTGTTGTGGTTTCTTACGGGCCTTGGGTTTCCTCCTCCACGGTTGCGATAGTTCAGACGGGTCATCGGGGGTCTATTGTTTCTTAGGGCATATCCTGCAGACGGGTTGGGGCGATACTTTGGGGTATGGTGGGTTCCTGGTTGATGCATCATTCGACGTTTGAGATTCTCATTGGCTTGATTGATCTTTGCTTCCATCTGGATTGCAGAATCCACTAAGGCTTCAATGTCAGCGAAAGGAATGTTGACTAATACAGCATCTCATCCTGCAGACCATTCAAGAATCTCTCCTTCTTGCCTTCAATGTTAATCTCATCTGGTGTATACCTAGACATTGACAGAAATTTGTCATGGTACTCAACTACTATCATCCGCTCTTGCTTCAATTCTATAAATTCATGTCTCATCCTCTTGATTAAACCCGGTGGCACATGGGTTCAGCTGAACTTGAGTTTGAATTCATCCCAAGTTATCATCTAACCTCCATTCATGGTGCGAATGCTATTCCACCAAGCTCTTGCATCTCCTGCCAGATAATGGGTGGCAAACAGTACTTTCTCGTTAGCCTCCACTCCTGCGACTTCTAAATCGTTCTCCATGGTCTACAATAGTCATCCGCATCTAATGGCTCTTTAGACTTACTAAATATGGGTGGATTGGTGTTCTGAAAGTTTTGAGCTTGGATCCATGGTTGTCCTGGTTTCCATGGCCTTGATTGTTGTTGGCCATCTGAGCTATGTGTTGAAGGTTGGCTATGTTGGCTTGACGTTCGGCTCTTTCAGCTTCACGGTCTGAAACCAACATTTTCTATATTTGCAGCATTGGGTCTAGGGATGAACTGCTTCCTCTGCGAGGCATCTCAAGATTGAGATAGATCATGAGACAAGAGGGAAATTTCTAAGGTTCATGGATTTGTTTTTGAAAAGTTTTTAAACTTTGAGTTTTGATTCTGGTTTTGCTAACTAGCAAATTGCTTTTCATTCATTCATTCATAGCACCCAGTACAAACACACACCACACTAAGGTAACAGATGGTTTTAAGAACCATTCTGTGAAACTACGATATAATGAGACCGGATACAACTCACACCTACGATAGTGCTAAGGTGCTATTACTCATCAGAATCGGTGGCTTCATCATCATCATAATCAATAATGAAGGTGGAATCATCATCATCAGTGTGGAAGTCCATGGCTTGGTCCTCCAGGTAGTCATCATCATCACTGAGGTAGTAGTAGGGGTCTCCACGGATATCCTCCCCTGCATTCTCCCTCTCCTGAAGCTGCATGTCCCGCTCATGGATGGTCTCCTCCAAGTCTGTCACTTTGTGACGAAGGCGAGCAATAATGCGATCCTTCTTTTCACGCAGCGACAAAAGGTCTTGCGCTCCTTCGCAAGGATGGCGAGGGTCTGGTCCTTCTTGATTGCAATGGCATAGTTGTGGTTGGCATATGCACGGGCATTGTCCAACTCCTTCTGCCTGTCATACATCATGAAGCTGAGATGATCCACGTGATGCTTTAGCTCGGGATGTTGTGGCACCTCCAATGGCTGTCCCATAGCATCACGCCTTGCATAGTACTCAAAGAGAGTACCCTTGATCTGATTGATGTTTTTCCCACACGGACGGGAAAGAGCTTCCTGCATAGCCCTAGCGAGTCATAACAGATTGGTGCCAGGATGCCTGTTATGCCATACATCGCAATCCCAAGATTACCATTTTTGCGAGACATAACAGATTGGTGCCATAGTTCATCATCCATTACAAATCATAACATAGGTCTTACAGATAAAGGATCTCATAATCCAGTCTTAATACAATCAATGAAGCGGAATAATATAATAACGGTAGCATGGGCGAAGCTCTATCTTCAGGGCCCCAGGCAATGCTGACGATGAGAGATGATCCTAGTTGTCATAGAATTCCTGCTGTCCATCATCTTGGTAGTCCTCCTCATAGTCTGGCCATAGGAATAGCTAGGAAAAAAGTCATGATTACTCTTTAAGTTCTCGGAAACTATCACTAACAAGTAAAGTGGTTCAAATAGGAATCCTAAGCTCTAGGTTTGATGACCGGAAAATGGGTCGACAAAAATACTCGCGTCCGCATCATAGAGAATAGAATATGAATTTAAATGTGCGCGTATGTAAATGACAAATATCAAAGATTGCGGTTCATACTTCCGAAACTCATACATTTATATAGAAATTTCGTTAATTACATATCCGAAGAGAAAACCCATGATTAAGAATTCCAACATTTCTAATACATAGGATTACATCAACATGACTATTACAAACATGAAATAAAACTAAGAAGTCCTTGTTGTCGTCGACGACGACGGCATACACAGGGGGAGTATTTAATCTTCTTCGCCTTGTCTCTGAAATTTTTATGGTTTATTTGACATATATGACATCTCAATATAGTCATATTTTATTTCATTTCATCCGTACTAAATTTGCTAGTACGAATATCTATATTGGTATTTACAAGTTAATTAACCGGCCCAAGAGACCCTTTCACTATCACACATAGTATGTACTAGACGGGTAAGCGCGCTTCGCCGCGCCGCCTACAATAGGCTAGACAATGTGTGGTTTGTGTGATAAGATTGCATTTGTTTTCGTCTTCCATCCGCGTCTCCGTTTATATTTTTTCCGTTTATATGTTTCTTTGGAATATGGAGAGGTTGGTTACATACGCCCTATTTCTGGTTCCTTTCTCTGAGTTTTATGGAGCACCTCCGTACCGCCACAGGTTCACATGAGTACCATACGTCACCTTCCTCATCATTTTGTGACAGTTAAAAACCACATTAAATAATCACACAGAAGAAGACTGTAGTTTTATGATCTTGGTGTCCAATCCCCCAACATGACTAAATGTTTGGGTGGATGTCCAAACATTATGTCTGAACCCTCTCTAGGAAGACTGAAGATTGCAAAAACAGTTCTGCCTTGAGGACATCAACAAGATGTTTCCTCCTAGGCAATCCCTATATATAATTTCTTTTAGAATACAATCCCTATATTTCCTCAAGAATAATGGACAACAAAGTATAAGGGGTGACCAGATGAGAATCTGAAGTTCTACCAATCAAATTTTGCACCATGCTGCTAAAGGATTTCCGTCAGCTGGTATGATTGGTATTCTATATTGAATGCTATTAAGACAAGATTTTTGTATAGCTATAGCAAACTCATTGATTTACACAAGATGATAAATATTCAGAGGAAGTAAAGAGGAGTTTTGTTTCTGCTGCTCTCTTTGACGCATTTGTAAGCATTGAAACACATTCTAACATACACTTGCCGCACCGTCATTTGTGGTTTATCAAGCTTCAACAAAAGTTTTTCACCCTCAACATCTTGTCCTACCAGGCAAATAAATAAATAAACATTAGATGCTTCTCTTCCCTTTATAGTGACACAATTAAAATTTAGCCCATCGAATGGTTGATTGCTCAAAAGGAAAGGACAACAATTGCCAGCACAGTATGAGGAATCATAGTCAAAAATTTCTATAGCGATAGTCATGTTGTCTATGTTTAATTAAAATGGTAAACCTTTCCCACATTACTAAAGCCTAAAAAATGTAGTACGCCATCTGTTAGACATACCAGTGTTGAGGTTGATGAACAAAGAAAATACCCTAGAAAAATCTATCTATCGCACAGTAAACAAAATCCTAATTGTTACATTGACGCACAATGAAGAACCACAACTTCAAGACATATTTAAGAGTGCCCTAGTGAACACAAAAATGCATTGCTTAGCTGTTTTGCCTCGTAAAATAAACCACAGAGCAACCTAAGTCTAAATAATACATCCAAGTAGTAGTAACAACTATGCAAGTGTGGTTAGCAATAACCGTGCACTCCATTTCCCCATTGCACGAAAAACACAATATATTCACAAAAAGACTACAACCATCAGTCCGAGCACCAAGTAACTGCAAATAGCTAATAAACACATGTGAGTCTACAACTACTTATAACTCTGCAATGTAGAATATCTGTTAAGCACCTCTCAAAAAATAATATCGGTTCAGTACAAAAATCTTGCTACCAAAAGCAAAGCAGCAGAATCATATGAAATATTTTTACAGTAGATGTGTCATGTTGTTATAGATGAGAAAATACACTGCCACTATATTTAGATTTTCACAAAAGCCACATGAAAATAACTAATAGTGAGACCCTAAAATACATATACCATAGACATAAAACTGATAGTTTACAATTACAATTCACTCACAAGACCACAGTGCTAGTTAGCCTCGAAAATGCACGAGCTATCATATTCGTGCTACATACCGATCCAAATAAATCTTCTAAAATGAACATGTATCATAAATCTACACAAAAGCTATCAATGGTAAAAGTTATTTCCCATAAAAATTGAATGAACAATCACTACACAACAAACAGCTACTCCGCAGAATAACACATTTAAAGGGTCTTTGGTATCAAATTTCATGATGAGTAATATAGCCGTTCATATCCCAACTACATCTACCTAAGTACCAAAATACAAAAAATAAGTATATGTGTGTAGCCAAACAAAAGACATGCTGAAGAATTATCAAAGGGAATGATAAAATATCTTGTCAAAACAAATTCACTGTCAATTTATGAAGCTAAACAGGTACGTAAATGAGCACACCAATTCCTAGATAACATAATATATTCCCCATTTAATACTGCAACTGAACACAACAAACTCCACCATTGCAAATTTCTTATAAGAAACAACGACTGCAAATTAAACTCACTTATAGTATTTTTAAGCAAAGCATTACAAATAATACTATCGTAGAAACGAAATATAACCCTATTGGCAATCTTTAGCGGCAACCGGTCCTGAAGGAGAGCATGGTCGTCTTGGAAGCATGTACTCATGTTTTTGACATATGAGTTAATCGGGCTGGAAAGTAATTGTGATCAAATAATGCACCAAAAGTAATCCCTCGGACAATCGATATTATATTACTAAATTGTAGTGATCTACTTATTAAATTATTAATATTACATAGGTTTTCGTTACCAACATAACCTTCTATTCGCTATATACTTCAAGAGTTGTCTACATTCCAGATCCATGGCAACAAAGAGCAAACAATGGCTGTGTTGAAACCCAAAATTAGGATGCTGAAAACACATTTCTTTCACCTAGAAGAACACAAATGATAGTTGCGATGCAATTACTGTGTGAGACAGACATTCAGTCATATATTTTTCCTTTACCAATTAATGCCAATTCTACAGCAACAACAACTATAATTACATGGGAGTTCCATGTGATGTGAATCATGCGATGTACAATATGATCGGACTCTAACTTTCTTAATTACTTGAATGACCTATTTGAGGCACAAAAAACTGAACAACTAAGAGCAGTCGCAGTTTACCCGTGTGCTGTAGTTCTACATATTTCACGATAACAAACAAAACCTCATCTATCTGCAAAAGCAAATTGCAAGAATAAAGACAACATTTTCTGATGATGATTCAATCCAAAGCACTGAAGAAATAAATTATATCTAGCCTCTTTGCTACTAATTTTCCCTGAGCTACAATGCTTAATGACCACTACTTACAATAATACATGAACTACTGATCCAGATCAGGAATTTAGAGTACTGTTTAATAAGGAGAAGACCATCGCCTGCAATGTTCCATGGACAACCGAAACATGCCAGAACTTCAGAGAGTTGTTTGATTAGAGCAGACCATAAGATGAAGTGTTTCATGATTTACCGATCCACAACAGAACCAGAGCACAGTTTAGTTCAACATGGATATCAAAAGAAATCATAAGTATATAACTAATGGATGATATCTAGTAGGTGAATGTGTTATCAATCATCACATCTCTAAAACATTGCCCCGCCTTTCTTTGTACAAAATTATGGATTTAAAGCACCTTAAGTTTGCCAGCAGGGACTTCCTTGTTATTTGATAGGTTGGGATGAGATTCGCAAACAAAAAATTTCATTTACCAACTGTGCACTCTTCTTTCTCCAGTTTCCTATACGACAAAATTGGAGGATTAGAACAATAATTTAACAAAATAAAGATCCTCCAAATGAAGTAAAAAATTAGACAATCTACTAAGACAGATTAACTAATACATTGGCCCATATTCCCTTGTCGTAGATACTTCACATCAAAATTATGAGTGAATTAATCGACATGCAATTTATTACAAAACCCAGTATTGCACAAACAAATATACAAAAGCCAAATATGAAGTAGTTTCAAAATCTCACCATACTGATAAATCTTTCCAAATCGCATTATGGAAAATACCAAAGTATTTCACCTGACAGGAAAATAGATTAAGAAAGCAACTTTTGGAAAGGCATAACTGCACCAGCCCATACTTACCTTCAGTACGCGCTTGCCGACGTGCTAACGGTTAGATGTCGCGGCCTCCGCTCACCATGGAGTCGAGGCCGGCGGCAGAGGGTCAAGGTCCTCATGCGCGCTCGACTATGTGTCGTCGTGGTCAGGGGCACATGAATGGCCAGCTGCTGTGGTCAATGGTCACAATATAGTCGAGGATGCGCCAGCAGCCCACCATTCCAGTGCCGTATAACTACCTCACCAAATAGTGTGCATAAGGAAAAGGCAGAAAATGAACATAAACATGTACAATTACAAAATAAACATCTTTGCCGAACTGATTCAGTGCCAACAGAACAAACAATAACATCTATGAATTAGTTGGCACATCCAACGAAATGTGTGTAAAGCTAACTGAATTAATAGAAAGAAAATAACCTTTTAGCTGCTACCTCTTCTCCTCTTCTCTGTCAGTTAGTCATCACCGTATCATTATCATTTACAGCACTGCATTAGACTGCAAAAGAATGAAATGGGATCGTTAGATGAATTCTTCTGGATATTTTGTGCGTGTAAGTGTTGAGTTTTTTATGATAGAAAGCATGAAAGCAATGAGGAAAAATCAAGAAGTGTGATTGCAGTGTGGCATCCCATATGTACGGACTGAGATAGATGGAAGGAGCGGTGGTGGAGGACGGCCAGGTAAGATGGCATATTCCCGGGTCAAAATCCTGCAGTTCATAGAATCTCGAATCTATCAATAGTACAAACAGCTGGGTTCACAAAAAAATAGAATATGACAAAAACTGGATCAGAAAATTCCTCCTTTGTAACTTTGGCATCTTGGTATGAGCTGCCCCAAAATTGAAGTACCCGACTCGCCGGCTCGCTCCTCCAGCGGCCGGTGCCGTCGATGGATTGTCATCTTCCTTCCACTGGTCACTTCAAAAAAATAGAGAAACAAATGGGTAAGAGAGAGAGGAGAAAGGGATAGATCGTAGATAGGGAGAGGGATGGAGCTAATCAATTGAGGACAGACGTTGCCTTGCTAGCCATGGTGGCCCGATCTGAGAGAGGGAGAAGAGAGATGAGAGGGGACAAAATTAGCACGAAAATTTGGAAAATCAAGAAGAACGGGTGGAAGCTTACATTCTCCGTTGTGGTTGACTTTGCCCGATCTAGATGGCGGGAGGTTGGGAGGTAGCGCAGGGAGCACCGGTCGCGTGCAGGAGGCTGGGGAGGTCGGCGGCCAGCGAGCAGGAGGCTGGGAGGCGGCCCAGGGCACCACCAGCGATGCACATGAGGTGGGGGAGCCGTCGGCCGACACGCAGGAGGTGGAGTAGGGCGGCGCCGGAGGCATGGATCAAGAGAGCGATGGTGGTCGCAACCGCGGAGAGGCTACTGGCGCCCCACGCAGAGACAACCCTGCCAAGCCCAGGAAGAATCACACCGCCACCGAGAAATCCACCGCTGAAAGAAAACCACGAGGAACCAAACCGGCACCATGAAATCCACCGCCGCCGAAAATTCAACACATCCACCCCGGTCAAAGAAGTGGAGATGACCAGAAAAAGTACTCCCCACCCCTATACGACATAAAGATAAGACATACACATAGAACCAACTTACAGGAGACTGACACACAAGGCCTAGAGAACAACGGGCCACCCGTCATACGGTGAAAAAAAACAACCGCACACCCACGCTACCGTCGAGACAACGCGTGGGCAAGCATCGGCCAGATCGACGCAAACGAAGCAGACCCACATGCAGCCGCACGGAACTGGCAGAACGCTCCGTAGAGGCCTCCAAATCGCTCGAAAATCACCACGCTTAAGCTACAGAAGAATTATAGGACCATGGATATAATTTTTTTTACACGCACCAGGTTTGATCAATGTATGTTTTATCACTAACGATATAGCAGCATGTGCGTTATACGTTTAAACCAAGCAACATGCAAATGAGCATTTTGTATCATGTTTTTTACTTGCACTAGTATCACCATACAAGAAGTGTGTATACATATGTATGATTTTAAAAGTCTATATGATATATGAGGGCTTTAGTGTAGTTTAGAACATGGTTTATATTTTCAACACTTTATGGCTCATATCATAGAATTCCGATGAGAACTCATGCGTCGAAGGCCGAACATAATTTTATCATTTTGCGACTCATATCATGGAATTCAGGCGAGAACCCATGCGTAGAGTGTGATGTATAAGTTTGTAATTTTATGACTCATATCATGGAATTTTGGGAGGAACCCATGTGTAGAGTTTTAATTTATTTTATGATTTTCTAAGGCTATTGTCATGGAATTCACGATAGAATTCATATGAAATCCATGTGTAGAGCATAAATCATGATTTTGGCACATCTTAGGTATTTACCCAATATTATAATTATAGAGATTTTTACTTGACCACCTTGAGTCGTATCCATTTTCTAGAGGACTGAAATCAAGAGGACTATGACACGCACATAGTAAAAATTATGCTAGTGTCCTTGATCCGAACCAAATGGCCGAAACGAACGACATGATTTTATGAGGAAGATGAGTATATTCCTTGATCCGAACCAAAGGGCCGAAACGTAGGACATGATTTTATGAAGAAAATAAATATATTCTTTGATCCGAACCAAAGGGCCGAAACGTAGGATATAATTTTATCAGGAAGATAAATATATTCCTTGATCCGTACCAAGGGCCGGAACGAAGGATATGACCTCATGATGAAAATTCAATATTCCTTGATCCAAATCAAAAGGCCGCAACGAAGGATATGAGTAAAGATATTCCTTAATCCGAACCAAACGGCTGAAACGAAGGACATGCCTTTATGATGAAAATATAGTAGTTCTTGATCCGAACCAAATATCCGAAACGAAGAACACGATTTCATGAAGAATATGAATATGTGAAATAGAGAAGAGGAGGAGGCTCCTTGATTCGAACCAAATGGCCCAACCTAAGGGCTAGAAAATGGCATTGCTTTCTACCTTCTCACCTTTTTGGAACTCTTCTTTGCTTCATTTCTTCTTAATCTCTCACGGTGTGTATAGACTCACCGTAGAGAAGAGTAATCAGAAGCAACTGGGTGCGTATGGGAATGGTGGAATGGCAGAGCGATTGAAAAAAATGATGAGCGGGGTATGTGTCTGCGCGAGCAAATGGAATGGCGATGGATGATGATGGGCGATCCTTATATAGGCAGCCAACCATACGACGGCGTGCGTGCATCATGGAGATCGTGGGCACTGTCGTGGGCATCATGGATGGTTTGTTGATTGGGGCCTAAGTTTCCTAACGCGACCTAGTATGCACGCATGCTTCTGGTACGATGGAAACATGCCAGGCATTTTATCCATTAGCTATTCGTTTTGTGGGCTTTTCCACCGATCGCTTTCTATTTTAATCAAGAACATAATTAAGATGGACTTTAAAAGTCTTAATTAATTAGCCGTCTAGATAACCATGATAGGCGTATTTAGAGGCAGCTAGCTGTGTATACGATCGCTTGTGAGCAGGGCCGGCTCTATGTTTTGGAGGGCCCTAGGGCGAGATCGACAACATGGGCCCTTATAAGGCTATATATATGCACATGTATATATTTCTATATAAAGGAGTATGAATGGCTATTTTTACCTGCAAAGTATTAAGAGTTAACATCCGACAACACATTATTAGTTCAAGATGTATAAACATGATTGTTAAGAACTTAAACCATGTCATATAGTGACAGAGAAAATAAAAGAGTAGTTAAATAACCTGTCTTCTCCCGAATCAGATTCTTGCAATTGATTATCGGCGTTGATATCAAAACTACTAGTTGACCGGAGAATACTTATTTTAAAGCACCTCTTTGTGATTCAATAAACTGACTCTTGGTTTTTAATTTATTTTCTCAACGCAGGACTTATGTTCTTCAGGCAACATTTGGACACCTATAATTGTAAAGGAACTAAATAGTACTTAAAACTAAAACTCTAAGTCCCTAATCTCACATTGCAATTGAATTCTGTGGCGTTGAACATACCAGGGACCAGGACAACAGAGAAAAGGCCATGAGGAGCGGGAAGGGACGCAGATGGATTCACAAGTTCAAATGATCAATTCTAGTTTCCAATAGGCAATGACGAATTGGCGATCTCCAATCTAGAGCAGGGCGGCTAGGGTAGTCCGTAGTTGAATAGACGATAGTAGTTAATTGGGGATACAAACAGGCGAACACGAATTAGACTAAACGGGAGATCGATTCTTGATTTGGTTTGGTCCGTTCTTTCTTCATGCTAGGCCTTTTAACTGAATTTTTTAACCCAAAACCAAACAACTGACTAATAAAGAAGCACGCAAATCATGGGCCCCCAACAGGCATGGGCCCTAGGGCGCCGCCCATGTTGGCCATGGGTCAGAGCCGGCCCTGCTTGTGAGCATGGACAAAGCATGGACAAATTAGGCAGAATGGGTTTAATCATTATGACGCTTAATTATGTAATGGTGCCGGCTAATTCATGCATGACGTTATTAGCAGCTGTAGTTGTCTTTCGTTTCGTATCATGGAAATTTGTAGCCGTTTCATGCATAGATAATGTACACTTTGTCTAGCTAGCTAGCATATTCTAGCTAATTGTTTGACCATTGTATATTAGCCAATAATTTGATCGGCCGATAATTTGATTTGGTAGTGAAAACATGGCTACCCTTTTTTGTACATATCATTATCAGTTAAATATTTTTGACCATATTCTAATAGGGTTCATGAATGATGTCGATGCTTTATTCCACGATCGAATAAGTGTCGTTCGACGGCAAATTTTATGCCATATCTGACAGTTATCCTACCGTATAATCTTGATAATTTAGGGTTAGTCACGATGACAAGAATTTAGAGCGCTATTAGAATGCCTGTCGACGACATGTGCGTTAAATAATTCATCTTCCTTTTACCGCAAGATAAACCCAATTTGAATAATTCTTTCATTATTTAATTATTATTTTTATATGTCATGATCATAATTCTTGCTTTATAATTTAAGACAAAATCGGTGTCAACAGATGCCCCTTGAGGTCTGGATGCGAATATTATTATGCTTCGAATCCGGAGCTCGAATTTTTTTGAATGTTTAATATAAGAATCAGTCTCTTTATATATATAGGCCAACACATATTTTCTGTCTCTCTTTTTTACTATAGTTTATACATGCGAGTTTTTTTTGTTCTCCTAGTTTATACTCATGGGTTGTGAAGTACTTTATTATTTTATGCCCAGGTTATATTCACGAGGGTATAGGGTCATACCGTTTTATGTCCCCCGCTTTATACACTTGAGGGGTGAAGTATTTTTGTGATGTCTCAGTTTATACATGAGGCTATGAAGTATTTTCTTGCTTCTTGCGCTCTAGTTTATATACCCCAGTTTAGACTTGTGAGGATATGGAGTTGAACTTTTTTATTTCTTTGCCCCATTTTATACTTGTGAGGGTATGAAGTCGTTTTTTGTTATTTGCCCCAGTTTATACTCGTGAGGGTATGGAGTTGTTTTTTTATTTCTTTGCCCCAATTTATCCTTGCGAGGGTATAGAGTTGTTTTTTTAGTTTGTCCTAGTTTATACTCGTGAGGGCGCGGAGTACTTTTTTATTAATATATTTCTTATATGCGTCTCAGTTTATACTCGTAAAGGCATGAAGTATTTTTTTTAATATATATTTTTATATACGTCTTAGTTTATACTCGTGAAGGCATGGAGTATTTTTCCTAATATATATATTTTTATATACGTCTCTGTTTATACTCATGAAGGCATGGAGTATTCTTTTATGTGTCCCAGTTTATACTCGTGAATGCATGGAGTATTTTTTTTCTTAATATATATTTTTTATATATACGTCTCAGTTTATACTCATGAAGGCATGGAGTATTTTCAATATATTTTATATTATATGCCTCAGTTTATACTCGTGACGGCATGGAGTATTTTTAATATATTTTAGTTTGTATGCCTTAGTTTATCCTTGTGACGGCGTGGAGTAAATTTATTTTGTGTGTCCCAGTTTATACTCGTCAATGCGCGTACTAAATTTATTTTATGTGCCCCATTTTATACTCGTGAATGTCTGGAGTATTTTTCTTAATATTTATTTTATATATGTCTCAGTTTATACTCGTGAAGGCATGGAGTAAATTTATTGTATGCGCTCCAGTTTATACTCGTGAATGCGCGGAGTAAATTTATTTTATGCGCCCCAGTTTATACTCGTGAATGCGTGGAGTATTTTTTCTTAATATATATATTTTATATACGTCTCAGTTTATACTCGTGAAGCAATGGAGTATATATTTTTATTTACTCAAGCATAGAAACGTTTAAGGAATTTTCTATTTACCGGCGCTGGCGAATATTTTCCATCCGGCGAGATAATTTTGTATGCGTCGTTAGAATAAACCTCGTTTATTACAAATGGGCCTTCCCATTTAGGTTCGAATTTTCCTTTCATATAGCGTGTGATATTCATAGGGCGAATGACAGCAAGTACTAGATCTTCTTGCTTAAACGACCTTCGTTTAACACGTTTGTCGAATGCTCGAGACATCCTAGCTTGGTATGCTTTTGGATTCTGCAAGGCTTGAAGTCGTTTTCATTCAAGTCTTTCCAACTCATTAAGATGTAATTGTATTGATTTTTCTTATGATAAATTTTCATGAGTAGAGACCCTTAGCGAAGTAATTTGTACTTCCAAAGGTAGAACCGTTTCTCCCCCAAATACCAGGGAATAAGGCGTCATTCCTGTTGGTGTTAGCGTTGTGGTTCTGTAAGCCCACAAGGCTTCAAGGAGTTTTTCATGCCACTCTCGTTTATTTTGTGATACCACTTTCTTTAATAATTTGCAAATATTTTTATTAAAAGCCTCCGCTTGTCCATTTGCGGCTGGATTATATAGGCCGTAGCTTAAACTTTGAACATAATTTGTCTACATGTTTATTTTTAAAATGGCTTCCATTATCAGACATGATCCGAGAAGGAACACCAAAGCGATATATGAGATGTGTTCTTATAAAGTGCTCCACATTCTCCGCTTTGTCCTCTTTTAGTGGTATAAGTTCAGCCCACTTAGAGAAATAATCGGTCACGGACAAAATAAACTTGTGACCTTTGGACGATGGTGGATGGATTGGCCCCACTATATCCATTTCCCATATTTCGAATGGACAATATTTGTTGCATGGAGTGGTTCATGTGGCTAATGTATAAAGTCAGCATGTATTTGACACTCATGGCATTTCTTTGCGAATTTAGTGGCATCGCCAAACATTGTTGGCCAATAATAACCTAAGTGCCTAAGTTGATAATGTAGTTTAGGGCCAGATTGGTGCGAGCCACATACTCCAGCATGAACCTCATTCAACGCCTCCATAATTTCATTTCCAGCTAGAAAACGCAGTAGAATACCATCATGTGAATGCCTATATAGCGTGTCATTGATGCATGTATAATTAATTGATCTCTTGCGGATTCGAGATCTTTCGCTAGAATCCAAAGGTAAATATCTGTGAAGTAAATATTCTAAGAATGGCTCTCGCCAATCCCCTACCTTAATTTCACATATGTAGGTTGTCATTGCCAAAGCTATTATCGTTTCTTCTTCTTCAGCAAGTATTGGCAATATTCTTCTTTCCTCAACATGGACATCCATCGATTGATGAGAAGTTAGTGACATGCTAGCAGCTAAACTTGCTAAAGCATCAGCCTTGTTATTTTGGCTTCTAACAATGTGTTGAATGTTTAAGTCGGAAAACATAGACATGAGCATTTTGGCTTGTCTGAAGTATGGCTTTAATTCTTCTTTCTTAACCATGTAGATTCCCAGAAATTGGTTAACCACCAATTGTGAATCACCATACACAGTGAGTGAATCTAATCCCATATTCAAAGCAAGTTCAAGCCCGATTATCAAAGCCTCATACTCGGCGAAATTATTTGACACCGTCGAGGTAAACGAGTACGGAATTACATCTTCGCTTGGTGTAACAAAGACGACCCCGACACCTGCCCCTGATTTTCGACAAGCACCATCAAAATACATTTGCCATGTTGAACTTGAGAGCGATGTAGTGAACACTTCTTGATCTGGCAAGTCATCGTTGACTAGAAAATCATCAGGGATCGAATGCGCGGCTAAAAAATTAGCCAAGGCCTGGCCCTTTATGACTTTTTGCGGCACGTATTTGATATCAAATTGTGACAATAACATTGCCCATTTTGCCAATCTTCCTGAAAGCACCATTTTGTTGAGAATGTATCGTAGAGGATCTTCTCTCGAAACAAGGTGTACAGTGTGTTCTAACATATAGTGGCGTAATTTTTGTGCTGCAAATACTAATGCTAAACATATTTTTTCATATCAGGATAATTACATTCGGCCCCTACAAGGGTGCGACTAAGGTAATACAAAGAGATTTCTTTTCCTACATCATTATTTTGTGCCAAGAGAGCACCTAACGATGTCGGCATGGCCGCCGTATATAGGATTAATGGTCGATCTTTGACTGGCACACCTAAAACAGGAGGATTTATTAAATATTTCTTAATTTCTAAGAATGCATTTTGGCATGCTTGATCTCATTCAAAGGGGACACCCTTTTTCATAAGGCGTGATAAAGGCTTGCATCTCCCAGATAAATTAGAGGTGAACCTTCTGATATATGCTAAATGGCCTTGGAAGCTTTTTAATTTGTGTAAATTTGTGGGTGGTGTCATTTTGACGATCACTTGTATTTTACTTGGATCGACTTGAATACTATTTTTTGTGACCACGAACCCGAGAAATTTCCCGGAAGAAACTCCGAATGCACACTTCATCGGGTTCATCTTCAGATTATGTTGCCTAAGACGCTCAAAAACCACTTCAAGGTGCTTTAAGTGATCTTGTTCTCGCTTTGATTTCACAACTATGTCGTCTATATAGTATTGAATGATATCATACAACAACCCGTCCAAGATAATTGACATGGCTCGCTGATAAGTTGCCCCGACATTTTTTAACCTAAAAGGCATAACTTTATAACAAAATATACCTTTAGGTGTGCGGAAAGCTGTTAACTCTTCATCTTCCTGCGCCGTTTTTATTTGATTGTAACCGGAACTATCCATGAAGGAAAATATTTCATGCCCCATTGTGGCATTAACTAATATTTCTGAAATAGGTATCGGAAAATCATCTTTGGGACATGCTTTATTCAAATCCCTGAAATCTACACATACTCGAGTTTGACCATTTTTTTAACAGGTACAATGCTAGAGATCCATCTAGGGAATTTGACTTCTCTAATAAAACTTGCAGCTATAAGTTTATCCACCTTAGCTTCTATTTTTAGAAGCACTTCAGGGCGATACTTTCTTTGTCCTTGTTTCACCGACACGACATCCTTTTGTACGGCGAGTCGATGGACGGCTACCTCCAGTTTTAATCCGGGCATTTCTTCATAAGTCCACACGAATACATCTCTGTTTGCACAAAGAAAATCATGATATTTTACTTTATTTTCTTTAGACAAATTTTTACTGATAAAAATTGGACGAGGATCATCGGGCGTACCAACATTTATTTCTTGTAAGTCGTCGACTATGGGCTGGTTGCCATCTTCCATTTGTGGAGATGCTTCAGCAATGTCCATATATTCTGTCGACGCCATACAAACTTCATACCCTAGTCCATACTTCTTTTCTTTTAAAACTTGGTCTTCATGTAGAGCTTCAAGTTGCTCTGGAGACAACGCCTTTTGAAATGGCGCAAGTTGCCCCCGACCGTCGCACAAAGATGGGCCGGTGAAAAAATCATATCCCATTTTCTGCATCATATACAAAACTCTATTATCATATAAGGAAATAGGCAACGACTCATCATATTTATTTGACAAGGTAATTTGTGCCACATGATTGTTTTTATTCTTTTTATACTGGTGTGACTCCTTAGCTAATTCAGTTTTACGTTGAACCAAAGGAGGTAGAGGTGTAGGAAATTTTGTACTTCTTTTACTGGATGACTTATTCACAATGCGGAATATTGGGTCGTCCTTTTTTCTTTGATCACTTGGTATATACTGATAAACTTTTTGTCCTGATGAAGATTCAGCAATATCATCCTTCATGATATTTATTTCAGGCAGAATTTCGCTTTTACACTTTCTCAACAGGCTCGAAGTAAAATTTGGCATCGGCATAGAAAGATTCGGCCACTGTAAATGGTCTCTTATCTGCAAATATTCTTACAGTCTCCCCAGATTGATCAATATACTTGACGCACTAATGGAGTATACATGGTACAACCTTATTCTCATGTAACCATGGTCGACCTAGCAAAGCATTGTATGATGTAGCTGCATCGATTACATGGAACATTAGTCGTGTGTGTAATGTCTCCAATTTCAGAACCAAGTATATGGTACCCATGGCTTCTTGACGTGATTAATTAAAACCATGAATCACTATATTAGATTGACTCAAATTCCTAGCAATGTATCCTATTCTTTTCAGAGTACGCAGAGGTAACAAGTTTATAGTAGATCCTCCATCTACCATTATGCGATTTGTTGGAGATTCATCGATCTCACCAAACATAATAAGAGGCCTGTTGTGTTTATTTGATCCTAACATTCTGTCCTCATCACTAAATGTAATATTTAGTACATCATTTGGTTCAATTTCCGTCTGTGAAACTTCCACTCGATAATCTTCTGGAAATGATAATGCAGTGACCAAGGCTTTGCGCAAATCAGAAGAAAGAGACAAAGCATCATACATAGAAAGCATAGCTGGTATTTTCTTCAAGTGCGAGATTACATCATATTTGACCGTCGCCTTAATAGAAGGGTCAGTCGTTTCATTCGCAACTACATATTTGTTCCTAGGCTCCTTTCTAGGTGGAGGATGTGGGTCAGCTAGCTGGCGGCCTTACCTAAGATGGACTTGATCCACTTCAGGCGCCTCTTCATCTTCAGGGAAGTGAAGAGACTCGCTATCATCCTCAAAAACACCAATGACCAAAACATCAAATTCTTGGGGAAGTCCTTTTAGATGTTTCGCCAAGCTCTCTGATATTCCTGGCCTGGAGTGCGGAAAGTTGGTTTGTTTCTTCACTTGGTGGTGGACGACGAGCCCACGTCGCTTTTGCCCTCGATCTTGAGATCCTCGGGGCTCATTGGAGTATAGTCCTCGGGGCTCGACGGCGTGTAACCCTTCTCCTCTTTGGATATTGTCTCTTTCGAGCTAACATTTGCAGCGCCCTCCATATCCTAAGTGCGGTTCAACTCCTGACATTATCATAGGATTAAATTGGCCATCTGATATCAACATATTTTTATTATGAGCTGGTCTCATGTTTGATGAGGCACAACTCACCACATCATCTTGGAGGATAGCCACATTTGCTGCAGCAACTTTCTTTCCCTTCTTTAAACTTGTAAGGAGGTCTGCATCAACAGTTCCTTCATCTATCATTTTCTGAATTATGTTCTTCACTACAAAGCAGTCCTTGAGCGTATGACCCAAGATGCGATGATAGCGGCAAAAGTTTGGATCGTTGAACTTGTTAGCTTTCTTCTGGTATTTTTGGATTTGGCAGCTCAATAAGTTTCAACTGAAGTAGAATGACAAACAAGTCACCAATTTCTTCAACGGGGAAAGAATATTCTCTATTTTTACGCTCAAAGAGGGTTGGTCTCCTTTGGGCCTGTGCACCAACCCGCTTTGCATCTCTCACGGCGGGTGCCCTGGAATGAAACTGTGGCCTCGTCGCGGTTGTCTCCATGACTTGTGTTGGCCTCGGCTTGGCGGGCAACTTATCGCGCTGGCCGCTCTTGTCAACCGACTTATATACCGTCTTTGTACGACGTGCTATAAGCTGATTATAATTCTCGATATATGTGGCTTTTGAGGCCAACTCTTCAAAAGTAATAGGTTGCACGCCTTGCAAATAAACAGCCATATCAAGCAGCAGATTTCATGCACATACGCACCGTTTCTGTTTTCGTGATCAGTTGCGGACAACGAAGTCTTAAGTTTATCCATCTGTTAGTGAAGTCTGTAGCCTTCTCATTCACCCCTTGCTCAGTTTGAGTTAGCTCGGTGATTCCGACAGTCCTCTGAGTGCTATAAAAGCCGCTCGAGAAAAGCGTCTTGCATTTGTTCCCATGTCTTCATTGAACTTGGTGGCAACTTGCTATACCAAGTGAAAGCCGGACCCGATAAAGTTTTCACGAATTGGCGGAGAAGAAGCGCACCATTTTGAGCAGTATCTTGACAAGCCGCCAAAAAGTGAGCTATGTGTTCATGTGGAGATCCGCCCCCACTGAATTTGCTGAACTGCGGCTGCCGGTAATTTGTCGGGAATGGAACGAGGTCAACATCCGGCGGGTACGGCTTGACATACCCTGGCCGCATGGAGTAATGAGTCTGTATGTATTCGGCCTTGACTCCCTCGATGATCATATTTTGAATAGCCTCGAGGTTAATTCCCGGGCCTCCTTGATCATTGTTTCGACTACTCGAAGCATTCCTCTCAGGTTCAACATTTGTATTACTCGCCACATGATTGCGCAAAGCAACCAACTCATCTTCTTTCTGTTGGAGTGCGGCGGTGAGCTGTGCTAGTTGTTCTTCAACAGAACGACCTGTATTTGCCGTGAGGACCTGCTCCACACGGGTCGTATCGACATCTACTGTTTTCCTTCATGAGATTTTAGCTCATTTTCAGACTTGGGTTGTGAACCTTCACAGAGAGGATTATGAGACTCTGCATGGTTTGAATCATTATCCTCATTACTCTGATCTATTTGACTGCGAGTCACGGGACGATGACCAAGTACAACATTTTTCTTGGCCTTTTTCTCTTGAAGTGAATAGACGTCGATGACGTTTCACTATTGCTTTCTGCGGCCTCCATGATTCCGATCGGTAATGAGTTGAAGACTTCGAATGAATTCTTGGAAGCTCTCTTGCGAGATGGCCATGGAGTAAGTGAAGGGATACGGGTAGGCTATACTAGCGCAAATCAAAAAATTCTACTGCGTATACCAGGATTACTGTTGTCATAGATCACGGGATTACCACTAGACGCGCAGTTGCGGAACTTGATGAACCGCGTCGAGGCAGTGCAGACGATCTATGTCTCCTCCTCGTTCTCGTCCCACGAGCAGCTTCCCTTGCGCGGCTCGTCCAAGCGCTACAAATGCAGGTCCTCCGAGGTATCCACAAGTATAGGGTGGAAGCGTCAGACGCCGGACTGCTAGGTCCGAGCGTGCAACACAGGCGTGAGGAGTGGCAGCTGGGTGGAATGGTCTAATCCTGGTTAGCATGCCCCACCCTCTCTTATATAGGCGTCCCTAGTGGGCTTCTACGTTAGCAGCCCATTAGTAGCCTAAGCCTGGTCTAATTCGGATCCAATCCTCATTAGGCTTCCAGCTCCATATGTGTGTGACCCTATAGGTTCATATGCGTATAGACATGACACGAATACACTTATTATGTCAATAGTTGTTAGAGGCCTCTAGCAAGACGTGCCAACTCCTAAACGCATACAAAGATCATATCGGACAAACCATCACAAGGTTTAGTACATGTCTTTCCCTTTGCCTCACGATATTTGGTCTAGATCCAAGCTGACCTCCCTTTCTGGATACCGTGATTCGGAATCCCTTTACTAGGTTAACTCTTAACCATATGTAGCACGGTGTAACACCCTCAGAATCGGACCTATGCAAGTTTCAGCGATTCCCGCCAAACCCGCATAGAAACGATTCAAAGGTGGCCACCAGGCACTTTCGTGCGGGTGGAAAACGAAGTAATACCATTACACAATAGTCCACGATGGAACCCACAGAACAGATATATACAACAGCGACTCATCGAGTCAAGGATACAATATACAGTACAAAGATCCAAATCACCTTTAAAACGATACAGCGTCCGAGTACGGACAAGATGCAAATTGGGCTGAGAGCCCTGAAGAATAACCAATGGCGTCCATAACTGAGCCAAGCCGGAAGGGTAACCTGCTAACGACGTCGATCTCAAAACCTGTTAAAACAAAAGGGTGCCGCAAAGGCAAAGGAAAGAGAGCGGTCGATCGAGGCCAGTACACGACGAGACTAGAATTCGGCGGTCCTCGCCTACATAGGTATGGTGGACTGAAGCGGCAGCGTAGCATGCACTAAACAACCTATAGAGACTCAATACAACTGGCGGCTATCAGATAGGGATAAGAAAGACCTATTCGGATCCAACCTGAAACTATCACCAAGCATACCCATCCTGGTATTTCCCCCTCGAGACCGAACGAGGAAGTCAACCGAGGAACTCACACAGTTGGCAGTTTTATTCATTTCGTTATAGTTGCGGCAATTACTAGTCAGATATAGATAGCATGAGTCATCCTGATATAATAAGCAGTGGGCAGTTTTAATTAACCATTCCGTTGTGGTTGTAGTACTTACTAGTCAGATACATATAGCATGAGGCATCCCAAAACCCAGCAGTTGTTGGTAATTTTATTTAGCCACTCCGTTGTAGTTGCAATACTTACTAGTCAGATACAATGGCAACAGGTGACAACACAAACCAGCAATTGTTGGCACTTTTATTTAGCCATTCCATTATAGTGGAGCTGATTACTAGTCATTATAAGGTCAAATTTATAGCACTACTTTAATTATAGTTGTCTATGATCGAGATACTGTGCTCCAAGTCGTCCATAACCGCGGACACGACTTTCAGAAAGTTTTACCCTGCAGGGGGGCACAAATAGCAACACATGCACGATCAACCTCGAGAAAAACCAATAAAAACCCAACGAGGCATCACGACAGAGCAATTGCAAGATTCATATAAATTTCAGGGGGCCACCCCAAGCTACTCGCGACGAAGTTGGCCGGCTCCGAGATGGACTCAGAGGTTTGTGCCAATGGCTGTAAACGACCGGGAACCCGAAAGTGTGACTGGGCTTGTCGATACCGCGAAAACATTCCACATTTGTTCCTAAACAGTACAGGCACTCCACGCGCAATCGTAAATAAGCAGTAAAGCATGACATAAGTACAGGATAGTAATAAAGCCCCAAACTACTTTGTGGCCCCAAGAAATAAATATGACTCAAGCTCTTGCTAGGGGGATTCATGGTCCCACATGCGGATAGTGCGAATATTCAAAGAACAGGTTACAAGTACTCGGGGTCCTACGGGACACAAGTGGACGGTTAAAAACCAAATAACATCTATTGCCCACCTGTGCCTCTGCATTATTTACTTACTTCAATTTTTGTTATTAAACGGTAATTAAAGTCATGATCAACTCCAACATAAAGCATATGGCAGTCTTCCAACAACTGTGGTACTTGACGACACGCAACAACACTTGAGCAAGCGACTACGACACGCAAGTCCAACTATCTACCAAGCAACAGGTAATAGGATGTGTCCAAGGCAATATAAGGCTGCAAGGGATATCACGGGTACGAAAACCAGAACATCGCAACACAGATAGCAATAGATGAACAGGAAGGAATAAAGACTATAAAGGTAAAATAGGTAGAAAGGGGGAGAATGCTCACCTGAAAAACATTGCCGATGGGTCATCCGAAGATCGGGTCGACACTCGCATCAACTTATCGGCCTAATACGTGAAGAAGCAAAGCACTAGAAGAAATATCGGATGCACTATTTAATACTACGGCAGAAGATCGGGCATGATGCATGACATGACAAAGATGCGATGCAACTAGGCAATATTAAGCGGAACCAGGGTCCCGACAATTAAATATAGGTTCATGTTGTTTGGGTACCCCGCAATTTAAATGTTGTATTAACAGGCAACACATGTGACCGGTTCGCTACACAATTTTAAATGGGGCCAATATAAGACTAGATTTGCCCGCATATGGGCCCCATATTTAATTATGAGGTGAATCGGCATAAGGCCCCCAAACCACAGAAATATGTATGCGATATGAATGATTTAATGCAACAAGTTTACATCATATATTATAAAAATACGGGGCTTGGAAAGGGCATCACATATTGGTTCGAAAATCTTGGGTTCCAAGGTTCAACGGGATTCGGCTTCGGGCGTGGGGAACAAGCTTCGGAATCTGGGACGATGATCCGTGAGGTAGAGCTTGTAGTATTGTTGTTGGTTACGATATTGACGGGGCGCGATGTTCTTGGCTTTGCGTCGGTACAAGTCCGGAAGATCTTGGCAAACAGAGATCTTATGGGGCTTCGCTATTCCTTGGGTGGCGTCATCATCATACTTCACCGCCATACCACCACACTGATTCCTTTGGTTGTGATCGAGACAACACCTCACTTCAAAACCAACCAATTCGACACCTAAATAGCACATAGAACTCCATCCGAGTATCATAGTGCCTGGGGGTCGTTGTAGAACTTGAAGTTCAGGAACCGAGCTGCAAGGAGCAGGCCTTGGCAACAGCATGCAGCAGCGCTCGATGCCTGAGGCCACTGGTGGAACAAAGGGGCATGCAAATGACCGCGAGGTAGGGGAAGGCCATGGCGGCGGGGACAAGCACGGGCGGTGCCGGAGAGGAAGCCATGGCAGAGCCGACGGTGGTCGACTGCCGGGTACGCGAGGTGCTTGGGCGGCGCTGCAGGAACGAGGCGGCCTTGGCTCGACGAGACAGCACGGGGAGGAGGGCGAGCTCCTAGAATGAGGGAGGCCAGCCGGCGGGCAGCGGGCCGAGATGGAGAAGGCGGCCATCGAGACAGCAGACGAAGACGAGGCCACACAAGGCTCGATGGCGTGAAGGGCCAGGAGGCGGGGTAGCAGGCGGTGGCGTGAGCGGGGCCGAGGAGCTCCGGCAGCGCTGGCATGGCCGGACGGGGAGAGGATGCCGGGGAAGGGGACAGAGGAGGCCGGGCGTGCTGGGGTCAGGCGTCTGCCGACACGCAGGAGAACGGGACGGCGTGGCCAGGAGGAGCTTGAGAGACGGGCTGATCAGGCGGTGGTCGGCGGTGGCGCGCCCGGGGAAGGGAGGCATCGAGGAGGGCGGCAGGGATCGAGGAGGCAGGCGAGGCGCGCGCCGGGCGGCACCTGCTGGTGGAATCGGGGAGGGGCGGCGACGGTTTCACCTCACGATAGGAAGGAGGCGGCTCGGGAGGAAAAACAGGGAGAGATGAGGGAGGCTGGTCACGGCAGCTGCGAGGTGGGCCAGGGGCGCTAGGAGTTTCGTCGGTAGCGGGGTAGGGCCTGGATCGATCGGGAGGTGGGGTTCCGAGCGGGACGGCGTGGTGGGACCAGGGGTGATGGGAGCGGGCGATCGGGTACCGCGTGCGTGGTGTCGCTGCTGCCAGGGTGTGGCGGCGGCGGGGAGGGTGTGGGGATTAGGGTTTGCGGTTGGGTGAGGCTAGGGTTTGGGCAGGTAGGTCTAGGTTTAGGTTTAGGTTTTATATAGGGTAGTAGGTGGACTCTGGTTGGGCCGATTGGGCCTAACCGGTGTCTACCTCCCGATACAAAATAGTTTTAATTTAATCATTTTGTTTTAAATTTTTTTTGTAAATAGTTTTAAGATAAATACAAGATCCAGACAGATCGAGAGTTTTGATTTAAAATTAAAGGAGGTCTAATTTAGAAAACAACATAGTCTTTTGCAAAATAGTTTTAGGAAAAAAATTAATATGCATGATGATATAATGATGATGCACAAACATAAAACAACAAGCGATTTTCTAGTAGAGGTTTTTTTCCGGGGTGCTACAATTCGACACCACTAACAATGGATCTCGCCCTCGAGATCCGCCTCATAGTACGGGGAAGAAGGCCGACGGTCTAAATCTTCTCGTTTCGTGTATATCCTCGCGACACCACTAACAAGGATTCTTTCTTCATATAGAATTCGGCAACATCACCAACAAGAGGACGTTTCTCATGTTCGTCGAGAGAACACTCCGGAGAGACAAGGACGAAGGTAAAGGTATCATGAGGTAAGGCCACCTCTAACTTATATGGAAGTAGTAAAATTGCTTGACCCACCGATTCAATGCACAAGAGCGAATGATAAGAGTAGTCGGATGGTGATCAGTCCATCGCGCACCCAAAGCATTACTCTGCACACGAATGGTAAAATCATGCAACCAACTCTCAGAATTCAGACTGAAGATCTCGACAAGCGAGGTTTGGAAACAAATGAGCGATGGAGATTCTCATCAGATCTGATGTAGATGACTTCGTCGTGTCGGAAATCACCGGAAGATACAAAGAAAAAATTTAGTGAATTTTTGGTCCACTGAATGATACAACACATGAAAGATTCATCAGATGGCATGAAGTCCGAATGTCAAAGCACCGTTACAAGGAGGAAGCGAAACCCTGAAGGTACGACAGAAACCCAACCACGAGAAATTCTAGACTCGAAGAAAAGATAAGAGGTAGATTCAAAACTCGCAAAGGTAAGATAAGAATAGCAGAGGGGTAAGGAGTAAAAGCAGACCTAATCAGATCTATCCAACCAATTTTTCAAAATAGTTTTGACACCCTACAACGTCCGTTAGCTAGGTCATCCTACAGGCTGGACCAGTGGGGTATCGTAACTGCTGAGCTCTGATACCACTCTGTAACACCCTCAGAATCGGACCTATGCAAGTTTCAGCGATTCCCGCCAAACCCGCATAGAAACGATTCAAAGGTGCCCACCAGGCACTTTCGTGCGGGTGGAAAACGAAGTAATACCATTACACAATAGTCCACGATGGAACCCACAGAACAGATATATACAACAGCGACTCATCGAGTCAAGGATACAATATCTGAGACAAAGATCCAAATCACCTTTAAAACGATACAGCGTCCGAGTACGGACAAGATGCAAATTGGGCTAAGAGCCCTGAAGAATAACCAATGGCGTCCATAACCCTGCCCAGGCCAAGCCGGAAGGGTAACCCTGCTAACGACGTCGATCTCAAAACCTATTAAAACAAAAGGGGTGCCGGCAAAGGGCAAAGGAAAAAGAGGTCAAGATCGAGGCGGTACACAATGAGACTAGAATTGCGGTCCTCGCCTACATAGGTATGGTGGATCAAGCGGCAGCACATGCACTAAACAACCTATAGAGACTCAATACAACTGGCGGCTATCAGATAGGGATAAGAAAGACCTATTCGGATCCAACCTGAAACTATCACCAAGCATACCCATCCTGGTATTTCCCCCTCGAGACCGAACGAGGAAGTCAACCGAGGAACTCACACAGTTGGCAGTTTTATTCATTTCGTTACAGTTGCAGCAATTACTAGTCAGATATAGATAGCATGAGTCATCCTGATATAATAAGCAGTGGGCAGTTTTAATTAACCATTCCGTTGTGGTTGTAGTACTTACTAGTCAGATACATATAGCATGAGGCATCCCAAAACCCAGCAGTTGTTGGTAATTTTATTTAGCCATTCCGTTGTAGTTGCAATACTTACTAGTCAGATACAATGGCAACAGGTGACAACACAAACCAGCAATTGTTGGCACTTTTATTTAGCCATTCCATTATAGTGGAGCTGATTACTAGTCATTATAAGGTCAAATTTATAGCACTACTTTAATTATAGTTGTCTATGATCGAGATACTGTGCTCCAAGTCGTCCATAACCGCGGACACGGCTTTCAGAAAGTTTTACCCTGCAGGGGGGCACAAATAGCAACACATGCACGATCAACCTCGAGAAAAACCAATAAAAACCCAACGAGGCATCACGACAGAGCAATTGCAAGATTCATATAAATTTCAGGGGCCCACCCCACCAAGCTACCTGCGACGAAGTTGGCCGGCTCCGAGACGGACTCAGAGGTTTGTGCCAATGGCTGTAAACGACCGGGAACCCGAAAGTGTGACTGGGCTTGTCGATACCGCGAAAACATTCCACATTTGTTCCTAAACATGCAGCGCTCACGCGTAATCGTAAATAAGCGGTAAAGCATGGCATAAGTACAGATAGTAATAAAGCCCCAAACTACTTTGTGGCCCCAAGAAATAAATATGACTCAAGCTACGCTAGGGGATTTATGGTCCCACATGCGGATAGTGCGAATATTCAAAGAACAGTATCAAGTACTCGGGGTCCCACGGACACAAGTGGACGTTAAAAAGCAAATAACATCTATTGCCCACCGTGCATTATTTACTTACTTCAATTTTAGTTATTAAGCGGTAATTAAAGTCATGATCAACTCCAACATAAAGCATATGGCGTCTTCCAACAAGCGTGGTACTTGACGACACGCAACAACACTTGAGCAAGCGACTACGACACGCAAGTCCAACTATCTACCAAGCAACAGGTAATAGGATGTGTCCAAGGCAATATAAGGCTGCAAGGGATATCACGGGTACGAAAACTAGAACATCGCAACACAGATAACAATAGATCAACAGGAAGGAATAAATACTATAAAGGTAAAATAGGTAGAAAGGGGGAGAATGCTCGCCTGAAAAACATTACCGAAGGGTCATCCGAAGATCGGGTCGACACTCGCATCAACTTATCGGCCTAATCCGTGAAGAAGCAAAGCACTAGAAGAAACATCGGATGCACTATTTAATACTACGGCAGCAGATCGGGCATGATGCATGACATGACAAAGATGCGATGCAACTAGGCAATATTAAGCGGAACCGGGGTCCCGACAATTAAATATAGGTTCATGTTGTTTGGGTACCCCGCAATTTAAATGTTGTATTAACAGGCAACACATGTGACCGGTTCACTACACAATTTTAAATGGGGCCAATATAAGACTATATTTGCCCGCATATGGGCCCCATATTTAATTATGAGGTGAATCGTCATAAGGCCCCCAAACCACACAAATATGTATGCGACATGAATGATTTAATGCAACAAGTTTATATCATATATTATAAAAATACGGGGCTTGGAAAGGGCATCACATATTGGTTCGAAGATCTTGGGTTCCAAGGTTCAACGGGGTTCGGCTTCGGGCGCCGGGAACAAGCTTCGGAATCTGGGACGATGGTCCGTGAGGTAGAGCTTGTAGTATTGTTGTTGGTTACGATATTGACGGGGCGCGATGTTCTTGGCTTTGCGTCGGTACAAGTCCGGAAGATCTTGGCGAACAGAGATCTTATGGGGCTTCGCTATTCCTCGGGTGGCGTCATCATCATACTTCACCACCATACCACCACACTGATTCCTTTGGTTGTGATCGAGACAACACCTCACTTCAAAACCAACCAATTCAACACCTAAATAGCACATAGAACTCCACCCGAGTATCATAGTGCCTGGGGGTCGTTGTAGAACTTGACGTTCAGGAACCGAGCTGCAAGGAGCGGGCCTTGGCAACAGCATGCAGCAGCGCTCGATGCCTGAGGACGCGCTGGGTGGAACAAAGGGGCGCATGCAGTGACCCGCGAGGGTAGGGGAAGGCCATGGCGGCGGGGACAAGCACGGGCGGTGCCGGAGAGGAAGCCATGGCAGAGCCGACGGTGGTCGACCGCCGGGTACGCGAGGTGCTTGGGCGGCGCTGCAGGAACGAGGTGGCCTTGGCTCGACGAGACAGCACGGGGAGGAGGGCGAGCTCCTAGAATGAGGGAGGCCAGCCGGCGGGCAGCGGGCCGAGATGGAGAAGGCGGCCATCGAGACAGCAGACGAAGACGAGGCCACACAAGGCTCGATGGCGGCGAAGGGGCCAGATTGCAGGAGGCGGGGTAGCAGGCGGTGGCGTGAGCGGGGCCGAGGAGCTCCGGCAGCGCTGGCGTGGCCGGACGGGGAGAGGATGCCGGGGAAGGGGACGGAGGAGGCCGGGCGTGCTGGGGTCAGGCGTCTGCCGACACGCAGGAGAACGGGACGGCGTGGCCGGGAGGAGCTTGAGAGACGGGCTCGACTGCGGCGGCGGCGGTGGTCGCTGGTGGCGGCCAGAGGCGCACGGGGAAGGGAGGCATCGAGGAGGGCGGCGGGGATCGAGGAGGCAGGCGAAGACGCCGGCACTGGGAGAATCGAGAGGGCGGCGGTTTCACCTCACGATAGGAAGGAGGCGACTCGGGAGGAAAAACAGGGAGAGATGAAGGAGGCTGGTCACGGCAGCTGCGAGGTGGGCCAGGGGCGCTGGGAGTTTCGTCGGTAGCGGGGTAGGGACTGGATCGATCGGGAGGTGGGGTTCCGAGCGGGACGGCGTGGTGGGACCAGGGGTGATGGGAGCGGGCGATCGGGTACCGCGTGCGTGGTGTCGCTGCTGCCAGGGTGTGGCGGCGGCAGGGAGGGTGTGGGGATTAGGGTTTGCGGTTGGGTGAGGCTAGGGTTTGGGCAGGTAGGTCTAGGTTTAGGTTTAGGTTTTATATAGGGTAGTAGGTGGACTCTGGTTGGGCCGATTGGGCCTAACCGGTGTCTACCTCCCGATACAAAATAGTTTTAATTTAATCATTTTGTTTTAAATTTTTTTTGTAAATAGTTTTAAGATAAATACAAGATCCAGACAGATCGAGAGTTTTGATTTGAAATTAAAGGAGGTCTAATTTAGAAAACAACGTAGTCTTTTGCGAAATAGTTTTAGGAAAAAAATTAATATGCATGATGATATAATGATGATGCACGAACATAAAACAACAAGCGATTTTCTAGTAGAGGTTTTTTTTTCCGGGGTGCTACACACGGCCATGCATTTATGGATCCGATCACTCGAGGGGCCCAGAGATATCTCTCTCAAGTAGAGAGGGGCAAATCCCATCTTGATTGACCATGCCTTGCGGCATGCTTCAGGATAAACCCGAAAACTACCTTTATAACTACCCAGTTACGGAGCAGCGTTTAATAGCCCCAAAGTAGGTCGATCCACATCTCAAGTACATGCGACAATCTTAGGTCTAAGGACAAAACATACACTATGTATAGAGAGAACTGCAAGTCTAATTGCCAGCCTCAAGTTGGGTCAGTCCAACCCCATGTTCATAACATGTGTACACATCATTGGTTTGACATCTCCATGTCTATGACTTGCGAAACATAGTCATCAACCAATCAATGTGCTAGTCTAATATCCACATGTGTCCTCACATAAACTCCGACTAGGGACAACTATTAAATAACCATACAAGTAAAGAGTTTCACAAACATTTCACAGAATTTCCAATCAATACAAGTTGCCTGATATGGATATTTAAGGAACATTACAATAACTCATGGATACATAAGAAGTATAATCATCTCTATGATTACCTCTAGGGCATATTTCCTTCAGTCTCCCACTTGCACTAGAGTCAATCTAGATTGTATCTAATATCTATTGCTCTTTCATGCGCCTCATGCTCAGGTTGCGGGAGTGGCTTTGTAACATTTGAGTCCGCCTCATGCGCAGGTTGCGGGAGCAACATTTGAGTCCGTATGTATTTTGCATATCATGACACTACCATCCTCAACAAACTCTCGAATCTGATGGTAACACATGCGAATATGTTTGTTATTCTGGTGCTGTCTAGGTTCCTTGGCTTGTGCAATAGCATCATTGTTGTCACAATAAACGTCCATGGGATTGGACGCGCCCTGAACCACACCAAGAGCAATCAGGAAATTCCTAATCCAAACAGCTTCCTTTGCACCCTCCGAGGCGGCAATATATTTAGCTTTTGTTGAAGAGGAGGCCACCGTAACTTGCTTGGAACTTTTCCAACTCATAGCACCACCATTCATGCAAACACATAACCAGATTTTGATCTGGAGTCATCTGAGTCGTTAAGGTAACTCGCATCTGTGTAACCCCTTACACTGAGTTCATCCTCACCTCCATAAACTAGGAACACATCCTTAGTCCTTCTCAAGTACTTAAGATTATTCTTTACCGCTGTCCAGTGACCTTCACCTGGATCAACCTGATATCTGCTCGTAACACTTAGAGCATAGGAAACATCTGGGCGAGTACATATCATTGCATACATGATGAATCCAATAGCCGAAGCATATGGAATCCTGCTCATGCGCTCACGCTCACCAGTAGTCTAAGGACACTGAGTCTTGCTGAGTTTTATGCCGTGAGACATGGGCAAGAACCCCTTCTTAGCCTCTTCCATACTGAACCGTTTCAACACTTTGTCTATGTATGTACTCTGGCTTAATCCAATTAGCCTCCTTGATCTATCTCTATATATCTTGATGCCTAGAATATATGCCGCTTCTCCTAAGTCCTTCATCGAAAAACTATTTTTCAACGAGGTCTTAACAGACTCGAGCATAGGAATGTCATTTCCAATCAGTAATATGTCATCTACATATAAGATTAGAAATACCAGCGCTCTCCCACTTTCCTTCTTGTCAACACAAGGTTCTTGTTCGTTTTTGATGAAGCCAAACTCCTTTACAATTTCATCAAATCGAATGTTGCAACTCCGAGATGCTTGCTCCAGCCCATAAATAGACTTTAGAAGTTTGCATACCTTTCCAGCATTGTTTGAATCGACAAAACCTTCGGGCTGCATCATATACACGTCCTCAGTTAGGATTCCATTTAGGAAAGCCGTCTTGACATCCATTTGCTATATTTCATAGTCGAAATGTGCAGCAATGGCTAGAATGATCTGTATAGATTTAAGCATCGCTACAGGCGAGAAAGTCTCGTCGTAGTCAACTCCTTGAACTTGTCGAAAACCTTTTGCAACAAGTCGAGCTTTATGGATGTGAACATTTCCATCCATATCAATCTTCTTCTTATAGATCCATTTGCACTCGATGGATTTAAAAACATCAGGCAGGTCAACCAAGTTCCAAACTTGATTGTCTCCCATGGACTCTATCTCGGATCTCATGGCGATCAGCCATTTCTCAGAGTCTGGGTCCACCATCACTTATGCATAGGTCGCAGGCTCATCATTGTCTAACAATAATAATTCCTGCGTTTCGCGGAGCCTCGCCGACCTTCGTGGTTGTGGTGCTTCTATTGCCACGGGTTCCTCAGCTTTTTCTTCTACAATAGCATCACTCGTAGAAGCATTCCCGACTGGCTCATCTTGAACTTCTTCAAGTCGCACCGACCTTCCACTTGTTCCTTTTGTGAGAAACTCTTTCTCTAGGAAAATACCGCTACGAGCGACAAACACTTTGCCCTCTTCTCGGTTGTAGAAGTAATACCCTAAGGTTTCCCTTGGATATCCCACGAAAATGCACTTATCCGATTTGGGTGTTAGCTTGTCCGACTGAAGTCGCTTGACAAATGCATCACATCCCCAAATATTTAGAAAAGACAAACTGGGATTCTTTCCAGTCCACATCTCATATGGTGTCTTAACTATGGATTTAGATGGTACCCTGTTAAGTGTGAATTTCGCCATTTCTAGAGCATAACCCAAAATGATAATGGTAAATCCGACTGGCTCATCATCGATTGAACCATGTCCAACAAAGTTCGATTGCATCGCTCGGAGACCCCGTTTCTTTGAGGCGTTCCGGGCGGCGTAAGCTGTGGAACAATTCCGCAACTCTTAAGATGATTGCTAAATTCGTGACTCAAATATTCACCTCCGTGATCAGATCCCAAGGCCTTTATTTTCTTGCCACGTTGATTCTCTACCTCATTATGAAACTCCTTGAACTTTTAAAAAGTTTCAGACTTATGCTTCATCAAATAGACATAACCATATCTACTGAAATCATCAATGAAACTAATGAAGTAGTGATATCCTCCTCTGGCTGTCGTGCTCATTGGTCCACACACATCAGTATTTATGAGTTCCAACAAGTCTGTCGCTCTCTCGGGTAAACCCGAGAAATGCGATTTGGTCATCTTTCTAAGTAAACAAGCCTGACATGTCTTGTATGATTCAAAATCAAATGAAGTTAGAAGACCATCACCATGGAGCTTCTTCATGCGCTTTTCACTTATATGCCCCAAAAGACAATGCCATAAATAGGTAGGAGTCAAATCATTAGGCCGAAGCCTTTTAGCACTAACATTGTAAACAAATGCATCATCAAGATTTAAAATAAATAACCCATTCACAATGGGAGCATTAGCCATAAACATATCATTCTTAGAGATTACACAACCATTGTTCATACTCGCAAATGAATATCCATCCCTCATCAAACATGAAGGTGATAAAATGTTTCGACCCATACTTGGAATGTAATAACAATTATTCAACTCCATAATAAATCCTGACGGAAGGTGAAGTTGCATGACACCGACGAACAATGCAGCAACCCTTGCTTTATTTCCGACGTGAAAATCCATTTCGCCTTTCTGCACTTCTCTAGTCCTTATTAGCCCCTGCATCGAATTGCAAATATGAGCAACCGATCCGGTATCAAAGACCCAAGAGTTAACATAGGAATCAGCGAGAAGAATGTCCACAACATTTACAACAAGCGTACATGAATGGGAAGTACTCTTACTTCCACTCTTCTTCAAAGAAGCCTGGTACTTGCTGCAGTTTCTCTTCCAGTGGCCATGTTCATGACAAAAGAAGCACTCAGTGTCTTCTACAGGTCCAGCCTTTTGCTTGGGTGCAGGCTGAGGGATCGTATCCTTAGCCTTGCCCTTCTTCTTCCAAGAAGTACCCTTTTTCTTAAAGCTAGGCTTGTTCTGCACAACCATCACATGTCTATGCCCTGCACACTTCTTCATGTCACTTTCTGTTATTTTAGCATCCTGCATAACTCATTAAGGCCCTTCTCCACCCCATTTATATGGTAGTTCGAAATGTATTGTCCATAGCTGGATGGAAGAGACGCCAAAATGAAGTCATTGGCCAACTCTTGGCCTAGTGAAAAACCAAGCTTTTCCAAAGTCTGACTGTAACCAACCATTTTGATCACATGGGGGCCTACAGCTGCTCCCTCCGCTAGCTTGCATTCGACAAAGGACTTGGCAACATTGTACCTCTCAGTTCTTGCCTGATCTTGGAACATGTCCTTAAGCGCGACGATCATATCGTACGCATCCTGATCCTCAAACTTCTTTTGGAGTTCAGGTTCCGTGCATGCAAGCATAAGACAGCTAACCTCAAGAGAATCATCACATGCTCTCTTTTAGGCGTTCTTAAGGGCAGCAGATGCATTATCAGCAGGTTCATCGGGGATTGGGGTATCATAACCGTTTCCTTTTTATTAGACCTGAGAACAATTCTTAGGTTACGAACACAGTCCGTATAGTTTGTTCCATTTAGTTTATCTTTGTCAAGAATTGAACGCAAAGAAAAAGGTGATGCAGTGTTCGGTGCCATTGATCTACAACCGAAAACATGCAAAATACTAAGCCATGTAACCATGAAAGAGTAAAACATATTAAACAATTTAATAGCATATACTCCCACTTAAATCAATATCCCTCTATTGATACTAAGTGATTCAAGATCCACAATTAACAAGTCGACTAGTGAGCTTTAGCATCACTGCTAGAAGACAAGGTAAATTGGTAAGCAACACTTGCTAATCATATCACATATGACTCTTGTTGTTGGGTGACATCTCTATGTCAAAACTAGGCGCCCAACCATTATGCCCCAAGGTCCTTAACTGTTAAGATAACCTTGTCAAGCTCACCAACCCTTATGCGTGTAGGTATCCGATACAAATCCATCCAACCAAGGAAAACCGCGGCAACCTAATTTCATAGGCCCACCAACGATTGTACAGGGCATATGATGGTGCAAGGTTTGGTTGGGAGGGCATGGTTTAACTTAAACTTTGTGAGGGATTGTTCTACTTCTATCATCTAAGCATGCATAGAGTAAAATGCATAAGAATAGCATTCACATAGTTGTGACACAGTATGGCCCATTTTCTCATGGTGATCTCTATCGCCATAGAACCTGTCCACCATGATGATCTCCATCTTCATGTTCCATGCGAGCCATCCTCCAAGTGATGAGTCCTACAAGAACTAATACAAGCTATTACCCCTAACAGCTAGTAATCAAAATTACATAGAATTGGGATCATCACAAGTTGGCACGCAGGCCATTACAATAATTGACAACACAAATGGCTCTAGCCGTGTTGCCCTACTCACGACACGTAGGTCATGATAAATTTCATACATGCATCACATACATATATGGGCCATATTGATCACATACATCCTGGAAAAACAAGTTATGCATAGAATCGCAGTCTACCGGATCATGTGACCTCGCAGGACCTAGTTACCTTAACGAGATACAAAAATGTGCTACGACTAGGGGGGTCTAGGGGGTCTCCCCCTACGGGGTTCTAAGGGGCAGCGCCCCTCGCGGTATGTACACAATTTTCTTTCAGTATTTTGATCGGCAAATCAAATTTACCATAAACCGACTATTGTTCCGATCCGATCAAACTCCTTTGATCACGGTACATCGATTTTAGATCTAGGTTCCGATTCGATCAATCATATTGATCTTCACGTGATTCAACAGGATTTACGTGTCACTGTCTACCCCGATGGCGGAAACCGACCGGTAGGGGTAAGTCGTTCGACTACCTCATAATCACGATACGGAAAGCAAGATCATAGATCAATCCCGAACCACCGCAATATAAACGATCACATCATTCATATCAATCTGCATATCACAATATGCAACCATCACGAACCTATAACTGAACATCATCGGCTCTGATACCACTGAAGGGATACGAGTAGGCTACACTAGCGCAAATCAAAAATTTCTACCGCGTATACCAGGATTACTGTTGTCATAGATCACAAGATTACCACTAGACGCTCAGTTGCGGAATTTGATGAAGCGCGTTGAGGCAGTGTAGACGATCTACGTCTCCTCCTCGTTCTCGTCCCACGAGCAGCTCCCCTTGCGTGGCTCGTCCAAGCGCTACAGCTGCAGTGCCTCCGAGGTATCCACACGTACAGGGTGGAAGCGTCAGACGCCAGACTGCTAGGTCTGCACGTGCAACACATGCGTGAGGAGTGGCGGCTGGGTGTAATGGTCTAGCCCTGGTCAGCACGCCCCACCCTCTCTTATATAGGCGTCCCTAGTGGTCTTCTACATTAGCAGCCCATTAGTAGCCTAAGCCTGGTCTAATTTGGATCAAATCCTCATTAGGCTTCCAGCCCCTTAAGTTTGTGACCCTATAGGTTCATATGCGTATAGACATGATACGAATACACTTATAATGTCAATAGTTGGTAGCGGCCTCTAGCAAGACGTGCCAACTCCTAAACGCATACAAAGATCATATCGGACGAACCATTACAAGGTTTAGTATATGTCTTTCCCTTTGCCTCATGATATTTGGTCTAGCTCCAAGCTGACCTCCCTTTCTCGATACTGTGATTCGGAATCCCTTTACTAGGTTAACTCTTAACCATATGTAGCACGACCATGCATTTCTGGATCCGATCACTCGAGGGGCCCAGAGTATCTCTCTCAAGTAGAGAGGGGCAAATCCCATCTTGATTGACCATGCCTTGCAGCATGCTTTAGGACAAACCCGAAAACTACCTTTATAACTACCTAGTTACAGAGCAGCTTTTGATAGCCCCAAAGTAGGTCGATCCACATCTCAAGTACATGCGACAATCTCAGGTCTAAGGACAAAACATACATGATGTGTAGAGAGAACTTCAAGTCTAATTGCCAGCCTCAAGTTGGGTCAGTCCAACACCATGTTCATAACATGTGTCCACATCATTAGTTTGACATCTCCATGTCTATGACTTACGAAACATAGTCATCAACCAATCGATGTGCTAGTCTAATATTCACATGTATCCTCACATGAACTCCGACTAGGGACAACTATTAAATAACCATACAAGTAAAGAGTTTCACGTACAATTCACATCATTGCTAATCAATACAAGTTGCCTGATATGGATATTTAAGGAACATTAAAATAACTCATGGATACATAAGAAATATAATCATCTCTATGATTGTCTCTAGGGCATATTTCCTTCAGTAAGAACCGTGGGAGCTTTCTTTAGTGTATTTTCTAATTCCTTGCTCATACGAATTCCACTATCTTGATTTGCCGATGGACGATTCCTGTCCTCTACCCTGCTGTATCCAGAGTCAGTAGGTATGGCCATCTCTCTTCTCTTACGAGCAGCACTTCTTGCACTTGCACGTCCTTCTTGGGTGACATACTCTCTTCTCTTGGGTTCTTCATTTACAAACTCTTCATACTCCGGCCATTTGGAAAGAGCATGTGCTCGGCGCATGATGTCGCCACCAACATCATCGGCGGACATGGAGTGGCCGGGTAACATATCCTTCAATGTTTGACATATATTTCGCGTCATCATTGTGTAAAAGTCAGTATGAGGCCTTTTGCGGATTCTTGCATTTGCATTCCCATCCCTATTTCGGATGGGGTAGGCAAGTTGCTTTCGCTGACGCCTTGCTTTATTGGACTCAATCGGTGCCGAGAGATCGACCCATGCTTGACGAGCCCTCTGCTGGCGGCGACGGTGATGGACCGGGTCAAATGAACCCTCACGTGATGGCCGTGGCATTGGTACTGATGATGACAAAGGGTCTGAAATTATGGCTGTTGGATCAACATGACCTGTTCTAATATCATCTGGACTGAGACAAACTCCCCGCCAGATGAGCGAGCGTTTGTTACTCGGCTCAGTGTACGTGGGAAAGAACTCAGGTGCATCAATACGAAGTTGACCAAGTGGTCGAGGGGATTTATCCTCTTCCACCATCACCTTTTTCCCTTTCTCCGTCGCGAAAGCTTTACGAGCTGCTCCCGGTAAGTTTGAAGTAGGTTTGTATGAGCGTTCTTCGGACGCTTCATGGAGAATCTTGCTTGGTGCGCCTACCTTCAGTTTGGAAGGGGTGAGCGGCATGGCGATCTTGGTCGACATGGTCGAAGAAGATGGTTCACGTCTTGTGGGAGTGGTCGGCGCCGAAAAAGACCGTGCCAGTGAAGCTATCTTTAGTGGAGCTGCTCTTTTTGCAAGAACAGGCCACTCACGTGTGTCTTGGAACCACATCGGTGCCTCTTGGCTTGCAAGCTTGGCATATGCTGCCTTTTCAAAACCAGGAGGAACCGAGTTGGATGAAGTGTCCTTGTGCACACTCACATTTGGCTCACGTGCGACAGCTCTTGATGCTCTTGCTGCAGCACACATCCTTCTCTTGGCAGACTTGGACATTACAGGCACAAATCCATCTTTAGATGCCGATGACACTTCTTTTTCTTTCTTTGATTCAGCTCGTGATGCAGCTATAGTCTTCCAGATTTCACTTGCCGCAGTCTCAAGATGACTGTATGGCACATCCAGCCACATGTCACCAAAACGGAGACTCACGAACTGCTGAACTTGTCCCTCCATACCTTTATATAAAATCAAGAAAACCACATATTAGTTTTCTTGTTATTTTCTTTTACCAATTTATTATGCCAAGTATGATATATGCATTTCATGAGGTCATATGATGCAATCCTATGTTGGAATTCGAAGATGAGGGGAGAAATATGTCCCACCGGGCGTGCCAGTATCTGATGACGGGAAAATGGGGTGACAAAAATACTCGCGTCCGTGTCATAGAGACAGATAGAATATGAATTTAAATGTGCGCGTATGTAAATGACAAATATCAAAGATTGCGGTTCATACTTACGGGACTCATAAATTTATATAGAAATTCCGTTACTTACATCTCCGAAGAGAAAACCCCTGATTAAGAATTCCAACATTTCTAATACATAGGATTACATCAACATGACTATTATAAACATGAAATAAAACTAAGAAGTCCTCCTTGTTGTCATCGACGCCGGTATACTCAGGGGGAGTATTTAATCTTCTTCGCCTTGTCTCTGAAATTTGTATGGTTTATTTTACATATATGACATCTCAATATAGTCATATTTTATTTCATTTCATCCGTACTAAATTTGCTAGTACGAATATCTATATTGGTATCTTAATATGCACGGTTAATTAACCAATATGTATTTTTTATCATGTCATATACGATTAGTCATCTTTACTTGTAGATAAAATGTTTTTCTACAAGTTAATTAACCGGCCCAGGAGACCCCTTTCACTATCGCACATAGTATGTATTATAGGACCATGGATGTGATTTTTCTACACGCACCAGCTTTGATCAATGCATGTTTTATCACTAACGATAGCAGCATGTGCGTTATACGTTTAGACCAAGCGACATGCAAATGAACATTTTGTATCATGTTTTTTACTTGCACTAGTATCACCGTACAAGAAGTGTGTATGCATATGTATGATTTTAAAAGTCTATATGATATATATGAGGGCTTTAGTGTAGTTTAGAACATAGTTTATATTTTCAACACTTTATGGCTCATATCATGGAATTCCGATGAGAACCCAATGCGCCGAAGGCCGAACATAATTTTATCATTTTGCGACTCATATCATGGAATTCAGGCGAGAACCCATGTGTAGAGCGTGATGTATAAGTTTGTAATTTTATGACTCATATCATGGAATTCTGGGAGGAACCCATGTGTAGAGTTTTAATTTATTTTATGATTTTCTAAGGCTATTGTCATGGAATTCACGATAGAATTCATATGAAATCCATGTGTATAGCATAAATCATGATTTTGGCACATCTTAGGTATTTACCCAATATTATAATTGTAGAGATTTTTACTTGACCACCTTGACTCGTATCCATTTTCTAGAGGACAAAAATCAAGAGGACTATGACACACACATAGTAAAAATTATGCTAGTGTCCTTGATCCGAACCAAATAGCCAAAATCGAACATGATTTTATGAGGAAGATGAGTATATTCCTTGATCCGAACCAAAGGGCCGAAACGTAGGACATGATTTTATGAAGAAATTAAATATATTCCTTGATCCGAATTAAAGGGGCGAAACGCAGGAGATGATTTTATGAGGAATATAAATATATTCCTTGATCCGAACCAAGGGCCGGAACGAAGGATATGACCTCATGATGAAAATTTAATATTCCTTGATCTGAACCAAAAGGCCGGAACGAAGGATATGAGTAAAGATATTCCTTGATCTGAACCAAACGACTGAAACGAAGGACATGCCTTTATGATGAAAATATAGTAGTTCTTGATCCGAACCAAATAGCCGAAACGAAGAACATGATTTCATGAAGGATATGAATATATGACATAGAGAAGAGGAGGAGGCTCCTTGATTCGATCCAAACGGCCGAACCTAAGGTCTAGAAAATGGCATTGCTTTCTACCTTCTCACCTTCTTGGAACTCTTATTTGCTTCCTTTCTTCTTAATCTCTCACGGTGTGTATAGACTCACCGGAGAGAAGAGTAATCAGCAGCAACTGGGTGCGTATGGGAATGGTGGAATGACAGAGCGATTAAAAAATAATAATGAGCGGGGTATGTGTCTACGCGAGCAAATGGAATGACGATGGATGATGATGGGCGATCCTTATATAGGCAGCCAACCATACGACGGCGTGCGTGCATCATGGAGATCGTGGGCACTGTCGTGGCATCATGGATGGTTTGTTGATTGGGGCCTAAGTTTCCTAACACGACCTAGTATGCACGCATGCTTCTGGTACGATGGAAACATGCCAGGCATTTTATTCATTAGCTATTCGTTTTGTGGGCTTTGGCCACTGATCCCTTTCTATTTTAATCAAGAACATAATTAAGATGGGCTTTAAGAGTCTTAATTAATTAGCCGTATAGATAACCGTGATAGGCGTATTTAGAGGCATCTAGCTGTGTATAGGATCGCTTGTGAGCATGGACAAGCATGGACAAATCAGGCAGAATGGTTTTAATCATTATGACGCTTAATTATGTAATGGTGTCGGCTAATTCATGCATGACGTGATTAGCAGCTGTAGTTGTCTTTCGTTTCGTATCATACAAATTTGAAGCCGTTTCATGCATAGGTAATGTACACTTTGTCTAGCTAGCTAGCATATTCTAGCTAATTGTTTGACCATTGTACATTAGCCGATAATTTGATTTAGTAGTGAAAACATAGCTACCTTTTTTATACGATTATCTGTTAAATATTTTTGACCATATTCTAATAGGGTTGCATGTATGATGTCGATGCTTTATTCCACGATCGAATAAGTGCCACGCAATGGCAGATTTTATGCTATATCTAACAGTTATCCTACCGTAGAATCTTGATAATTTAGGGTTCTCACGATGACAAGAAAATTTAGAGCACCATTAGAATGCCTGTCAACAACATGTGCGTCAGATAATTCATCTTCTTTTTATCGCAAGATAAACCCAATTTGAATACTTCTTTCATTATTTAATTATTATTTTTATATGTCATGATCATAATCCTTGCTTTATAATTTAAGACAAAATCGATGTCAACAAGATTGTTTTGCAAAAAGCCAGATTTATCTCTAACTGAGTTTCGAAGTAAACAAAACTAGTTTAATGTTTTACAATACCTAAGTGGGAACTTAGTTTTCATGTTCACGACCCTGTTGTGGTCAAGTCAAAGTCATGATTCATTCCACAAGTCATTTTGAAAACATTTAACTACAGAACAGTATGGCCACTCCAACTGTTCATAACCACGGACGCGGATATTCGAATAGTTTGACACTCTGCAGAGGTGGTACACTTTCACCACAACATTCGGTACATCCTTCAGGAATAATCCTGATTCACCATACTTAGTATGCGGATAATCAATCCTAACCTTTCAATTACAGACCCTAGTATAGGCACCTCCCCTATGAGTTTGGCCTCCCAACCATGACCATCTGTCATCTTAGGAACTGCACAGGTGGACAATCATAACGAGGTAGCCTTAGCTCAAACCTCTTCCGCAAGGAAACCCATACTAAGATATATAAACTTCCGGTCAAGCCCTATCCAAATTCAGGTATTGTGGTTGCACGGTAAAATTGGAAAGGTATCGCATCCGAACCCAATCATCAGTTTTTATAAAAGGTCTAAGGCTCATGCCTCAACATTTTCATCATCAAAATCATCTAGTGTTCATAACACATGTAAAAACATTTCATTAAAATGACTCATCATTCTAAGGTTTTCATAATCATTTTCTCCAAGAATTCCCATCTAAAGTGATCAAGTTTTATGGTTAGCACTAGCCACTAAAGTTGAGGGTAATCACTAATGAGGGGTTCTAATTCAGTGTGACTTATCCAAATCTAGTCTCATGCCTCAGTATGACATCTAGTTCTATCTAACTTAGGCCAAGTTTTATGCTCTTTATGCTACCTCTAATATCTTTCCAAAACTCACTAAACACTAACTAGAAGTAATACAGAACTTTGATAAAGAAATAAAAAGAATAAAGCTTGCTAGTAAAACTGGGATTTGGTATAATAAAGTGGCATAACCAAATATGCCTAAGGCCTCTAGTTTACATAGTTATTATGCAAGTGTTAGCTTGCCATGAGTAGTGTAGTGGTTTACGTTCTCCTCTGCTTCCTATTCGTAGTAGTCTCATTCTTCTTCGTATCCTTGGTTGGTACTAGCGTCTATAAATAAATACGAGGTACACAATCACCAAACAATACTTACCTACTTCTATTTGGCACACAAAGTATCACACTAGATGATCTAGCATCATCACAATCATCTCATAAATTAAGTATCTAGTCCTATTTATTTTATTTTTAGAAAAGTAATTTCTACTCATTGAAAAACTACTTAAGATTTAATATTCTCCAATTAAAATATGTGATCATATTAACCATTTCATCACCACATATTTTAATACTTGGAAATGTGATTTAAAGTGGTGTCACAATTTAATAAGGTTTAACATTATTATTTTAATTAATTAAAGTGACTAGAAATGCCTATGGGGCATTCTTTTAATACTTGTCCATGATCACTGCATGTAAACCTAGATCTTTTTACATATTCATAAAGATCTTATCAAATGTGATTTTTGAGAGTTGGAATCATCTAAAAAAGTATTTATGGTTGATTTTTGAAAAATGTTTGAATGCAGAAAATTCTCTTCCTTGTTATGTTTACTATAGATGATCTATAATTTCAAATGGTTTGAATCCAACGGGATTGGATTAATAATTTCAATACCTTTCTAGAAAAATTGGCTTCATGTAATTTGGTTTAGTAAAACTCTCTGAATTGATTTTTGAATCAACTGACAGAACTAGGATTTGAACTAAATTGAAAAATCTATATTTGAATCTACTAGGTCGTCGCTAATGAACAAGCGAACTTTTTATCGCATAAGCGGGCTGATTTAAGTGATGGCCCCATCTATCAACGACTCTATTTACGCGAAGCGGTATGCTTCTATCCAGGCCCTACGATTAGAATCTAATCCAACGGCTGGGGTTCATCATCGACGACGAACACCTTCGGCGAGGTCTAAACCCTAACGCGGCGGTGGGGGTCATGTGAGGCTCACCAGGGCTCCAACTAGGGTCGGTGTTGGGGGCGAATGAGGTTGTCGACGACGGCGGTTCGAACGGTGGTCACGGCGGCTCCTAGGGCGGCTCCAATCAACGGCTGCCTTCTCCTTTTACAACGGCGGGCTCTAGTGAAATTCCGGCGATGCGGAGGTCGCCTTGCTCTGGGGAGAGGTGTGGGAGGTTCTGTGAGAGGTAGGGAGTGAGATGGTGTGGAGAATTGAGGCTAGGGAGGCCTCATTTTATAGCCGAGCGAGGAGAGGTGCGGCATGGCATCGCTCGCTCGTCGACAATTGACGAGCTAATGGCATGGCGGAGGGTGTAGGCCGGTGTGCGGTCTCCTGGCGATGCTCAACAACTTAATGGCACGACAAGGGGCGGTCGAGGTTGGTCGGAACGGGCTGGTGCTCTGGCGGCACCGACGGTGGTTTTGACGACACACGGGTCCTACGGGTCGCGTAGCGGCGAACGGGGATGTCTGGAGGGTTGCTGGTGTCGTGCTGATTGCAGGCACGGGCGACGAAGGCAAGGAGCGGTGTGTACATGCGTGTCGGGCGCGGCACTCTGTCATGCTCTCGGCATGGCGCTGAGACAAAGGGCGCGGCTGTGCTGGGGTGGTCCATGGCCTGGCTACGTGCGAGGGCTGGACATGGGGTGGCGGTGGACGGTCATCTGCCTCCTGGACAAGGTGAAGAGGCGTGGCGTTTTCTCCTACTAGCTAGCCATGATCGGCTGGCAAGGGGAAGCTCGGGTGGCATGGCACTGGTGCAAGGGTAGGGGTGATAGGTTTATAAATGCTTGTGTTCTCATTGGGGGAGACAAGGGTGAGAAATGGGAGACATGAATTGGACAAGGCTTTGATCACAAACAGTAGAAGTTAGGAAGTGTTTACTATGCTCACCAACTGTTTGATGAAATGGCCGCAAGAATTTAACTTTGAAATTTGTGAATGAAATTTCGTGAGTTCTCTGGTCACATACTTGGTAGTCCCTGGTTTCTTGGGTTTGTCAAGGTGAACTGGTTTGAGTGGTTTTTGAGAAATGGTGATCTTAGTACCTACACTTGATTCAATTTTGAATTGTCATTTGATTAGATTTGAAATTTGTTTCTATTGGTTTGCCAGGTGAGCTTGGGTTCACCTTTACTTGGTCTAGCAAGGGGTGAAAATAATTGGATTTGTTTTTGTTAGAAAACATGGACTAGAAACACTCAAAGTGGTCTAGTGGTTAACTTTGGTAAAAATGACTATTTGCTTATATTGTTTATATTTGAATTTCTCTTTATTTGATTCTGCTTGGAAATGATTTAGATGATGTGGTTTTCATCTTTAAACCAATCCTTGCCATTCATAGCAATCAAACATGGCAATACAAGCATTCATCACATACACACATGCATTCATATTGTTTTTAATAACAAAAGTTTTTGTTAGCCCTAAACTTGGGTGATTAGAACTTGATAATCTTGATTAATATTTTTGGGATGTTAAAATTGCAGAATCCACTAAGGCTTCAAGGTCAGCAAAGGGAATGTTGACCAACACAGTCTCCATCTCATCATGCAGACCATTCAGAAATCTCTCCTTCTTCTTGGCTTCAATACTAATCTCATCAGGGGCATACCTAGACAGAGATAGAAATCTGTCACGGTACTCTACCACAGTCATCCTTCCCTGCTTAAGCTCCTTGAATTCATCCCTCATCTGCAGAATCAAACCTGGTGGCACATGGGTTCGGCTAAACTTGAGTTTGAATTCATCCAATGCCATCATCTGTCCTCCATTCATGGTGCGAACTCTATTCCACCAAGCTCTTGCATCACCTGCCAGATAATGGGTGGCAAACAGTACTTTCTCATTGGCCTCCACTCATGCGTCTTCTAAGTTGTTCTCCATGGTTTGCAGCCAGTCATCAGCATCTAATGGCTCTTCAGATTTACTAAATATGGGGGATTGGTGTTTTTAAAGTTCTTGAGCTTGGATCCATGGTTATCCTGGTTTCCATGGCCTTGATTATTATTGGCCATCTGAGCTATCTGTTGAAGGGTGGATAAGTTAGCTTGACGTTCAGCTCTTACAGCTTTACAGTCAGCAACCAACATTTGCAAGATTTGCAGCATTGGGTCTTGAGATGAGCTACTCCCTCCGCGAGGCATCTGAAGATTGATATAGATCATGAGACAAGAGGGAAATTCATAAGGTTCATGGATTTGTTTTTGAAAATCTTTTAAACTTTGAGTTTGACTCTGGTTTTGCCAACTAGCAACTTGCTTTTCATTCATTCATAGCACCCAATACAAACACACACCACACTAGGGTAACAGATGGTTTTAAGAACCATTCTGTGAAGCTACGATACAGTGGGACCGTATACAAATCACACCTACAATAGTTCTCAAGTGCTACTACTCATCAGAACTTGTGTCTTCGTCATCATCAATGAAGGCAGCATCATCATCAATGCGAAAGTCTATGTCGAGGTTCTCCAGGTAGTCATCATCATCATTGAGGTAGCAGTAGGGATCTCCACGAATATCTTCCCCTTTGTTATCCCTCTCCTCAAGCTGCATATCCCGCTCATGGATGGTCTCTTCCAAGTCTGACACTTTGTGACAAAGGCTTGCAATGATGTGATCCTTCTTGTCACGCAGGCGGCAAAGTGACTTGCGCTCCTTCACAAGGCTGGCAAGGGTCTGGTCCTTCTTGACTGCAATGTCATAGTTGTGGTTGGCGTAGGTGCGGGCATTGTCCAACTCCATCTTCCTGTTATACAGCATGAAGTCGAGATTATCCACCTGATGCTTCAGCTCCGGATGGCCTGGTACCTCCAATGGCGGTCCCATAGCATCACGCCTTGCATAGTACTCAAAGTGAGTGCCCTTGATCTGGTTGATGCTTTGCCCACACAGACGGGCAAGAGCCTCCTGCATAGCCCTGGCGAGTCCGTCTAGCCAGTTGTTCTCCCTCAAGCTGAATTGGATCCCCTCTGAGGTGGGTTCCTCCATCTTGCCTCTAAGATTTGCAACTATTAGCCATTGTAATTCTCCTCCTTGCTGATTATTGAGCTGTGCTCCGAAGAACTCGGGGTGTAGGCGCTCAAGAAGTTTCGGAAGTTGGCTTAAGTCGTGCTCGAAGATGAGCTCTCCTCCGTTGCCCAATTGGTAGAACTTTCTATACTTGACTTTCATCTATAAGAATGTAGGATGAGTATGTTAGTGAGGTGATCAAGTGTGTCTAATTATATGTAGGATTGCACGAATTTTTGAGGAACATAAATTTTCTTGAAAGAATCTTAGTGATAAGAATGAGAATAGGTTTTCATAAATAATCTCTTATTTTGTTTTGAAACTAAGATTTTGATTCAAGCTTCCATGCTGACTAGGGTCTCCTATGGTCAGGATGGCTCTAATACCAACTTGTCAACACCCAGATTTTTAATCCCAGATACCTGTTATGCCATACATCAATCCCATGATTACCATTTTTGTGAGACACAACATATTGGTACCATAGTTCATCATCCATTACAAACAATAATAAAGGTTTTATAAATACAGGATCTCATGATCCAGTCTTAATACAATCAACGCAGCAAAATAATAATAAGGGTAGCGTGGTCCCGGCTCCATCTTCAGGGTCACATGCAATGCTGACCATGGGAGATTATCCTAGTTGTCATTTACTTCCTGCTGTCTATCATCCTGGTAGTCCTCTTTATAGTCTGGCCATAGGAATAGCCAGGGACAAAGCCATGAGTACTCTTTAAGTACTCGCAAATTATCACTAACAAGTAAAGTAGTTCGAGTAGGAATCCTAAGCTCTAGGTTTATTTGCAAAAAGCTAGGTTTATCTCTAACTGAGTTTAGAAGTAAAGAAACCTAGTTTAATGTTTTACAACACCTAAGTGGGAACTTAGTTTTCATGTTCACAACCCTGTTGTGGTGAAGTCAAAGTCATAGTTCATTTCACAAGTCATTTTGAAAACATCTGACGACGGAACAGTATGGCCACTCCAACTATCCATAACCGCGGATGCGGCTATTTGAATAGTTTGACACTCTGCAGAGGTGGTACACTTTCACCACAACATTCGATACATCCATCAGGAACAATCCTGAATCATCATACTTAGTATGTAGATAATCAATCCTAACCTTTCAATTACACGCCCTAGTATAGGCACCTCCCCTATGAGTTTGGCCTCCCAACCATGACCATCTGTCATCTTGGGAACTACATAGGTGGACATTTATCATGAGGTATCCTCAACTCAAACCTCTTCCGCAAGGGAATCCATTCTAAGACATATAAACTTCCAGTCAAGCCCTACCCAAATTCGGGTATTGTGGTTGTATGGTAAAATTGGAATGGTATCGCATCCGAACCTAGCCATCAATTTTTAAAAAGGGCTAAGGCTCATGCCTCAACATTTTCATCATGAAATCATCTTGTGTTCATAACACATGTAAAAACATTTCAATAGAACGAATCTTCATTCCAAGGTTTTCATAATCATTTTCACCAAGTATTCCCATCTAAAGTGATCAACTTTTATGCTTAGCACTAGCCACTAAAGTTGAGTGTATTCACTAATGAGGGGTTCTAATTCAGTGTGACTTATCCAAATCTAGTCTCATGCCTCAGTATGACATCTAGTTCTATCTAACTTAGGCCAAGTTTTATGCTCTTTATGCTACCTCTAATATCTTTCCAAAACTCACAAAGCACTAACTCAAAGGAATAAAGAACTTTGGTAAAAATAAAGCTTGCAAGTAAATCTGGGAATTGGTATAATCAAGGTTGCATAACCAAGTATGCCTAAGTAACCTAGTTTGCATAGTTAACATGCAAGTGTTAGCTTGCTAGCATGGCTTGCCTTGATTGGTGCAGTGGTTGAATTTTTCTTCTTCTTCTTCTTCGTAGTACTCCTCCTCCTCGTAGCCTTGGTAGGTACCAGCGTCTATAAATAAATACAAGGTACACAATCACCAAACAATACTTAACTACCTCTATTTAGCACACCAAGGTTCACACTAGATGATCTAGCATCATCACAATCATCACATGCAATAAATACCTAGTATTATTTATTTTATTTTAGAAAAGTAATTTCTACTCATTGTAAACTACTTAAGATTTAATATTATCCAATTAAAATATGGGATCATGTTGACACATATCATCACCACATATTCTAATACTTGGGAATGAGATTTAAAGTGGTGGTAACATTTTATAAAGTTTAAATTTTCTATTTTAAATAATTAAAGTGACTAGAAATGCATATGTAGCATTCTTTTAGTACTAGTCCAACATCACTACATGTAGACCTAAATATTTTTACATATTCAGAAAGATCTTGTCAAATGTGATTTTTGAGAGTTGAAATCAACTCAAAAGCATTTATAGTTGATTTTTAAAAAATGTTTTAATGTGGAAAATTCACTATATTGTTATTTTTACTATAGGTGATCAATAATGTCAAATGATTTGAATCCAACGGGCTTGGATTGATAATTTGAATACCTTTCTAACAAAATTAGTTTCATGCAATTTGGTTTAGTAAATCTCTTTGAATTGATTTTTGAATCTACTAACCGAACTAGAGTTTAACTAAATTGGAAAATCTCTGGGATACGCGGGGGAATGTTACTGGGCCGGCCCAACTACACAGCACGCGCTTAGCGGGCTGCTGACAGGGGGGTCCATGCGTCAGTGACTCTATCCAAACGAAGCGGTATGTTTCAATCTGGGCCCTATGATTAGAACAAGATCTACGGCTGGGGTGCGTCGTCTCCGTCGAACAGCTCCGACGAGAACGAACCCTACCAACGACGGTGGTGGTACGTGGCGGCTTACCAGGGCTCCATCTAGGGTCAACGATGTGGGCGAACGACGTTGTCGACGACGGCGGTTCAAACGGTGGTTGCGACAGCTCCTAGTGTGGCTCCAATCAACGGCTCCTCTCCTCCTCTGCAGCGGCGGACTCCGGTGAAATTTCGGTGGGATGGTGCTCTCCTTGCTATAGGGAAGGGTGTGGGAAGGTTCTGAGAGATAGGGGAGTGAGATGGTGTCGATAATGAGGGCTAGGGTGGCCTCTATTTATACACCGGCAAGAGGGGCAGTTGATTTCAGTACTGAGTTGACGGGAGGAAAGAGGTTGAAGTAGATTCCTCCGTCAACGGCGCCAGAAAACTTGTTGATGCGCCTGTGTAGAGCACTTCGTTGGGAACCCCAAGAGCAAGGTGTGAAGCAGCAAGCAGCAAGTCTTCCCTCAGTAGAGACCGAGGTTATCGAACCAGAAGGAGGAAGGAAACGTCACACAAGTGTTGGAAGCAACGTGGAGACCTGCACAACACAAACTCAAGACTTTGCCCCAACGAATCAGTGAGGTTGTCAAGCTCACCGGTTTGTTGTAACAAAGGATTAAACGTATGGTGTGGAAGGTAATGGTTTGCAGCAAGTAAACAAGTAACAGTGGAAGATGTATCAATGGTAAAGATTGGACCGGGGTCCATAGTTCACTAGAGGTGCTCTCCTTAGATAAACAACATGGCATGAAGGGTAAACAAATTACAGCGAGGCAATTGACAGGAACTGAGCAAGGCATAACAATGCAATTACTAGTCATAAAGATCCTATGAGATTCGATTGGGCAATACAACAAGATACATAGACTGCCATCCAACTGCATCTATGACTAGAAGTCCACCTTCAGGTTATCATCCGAACCCCCTCCAGTATTAAGTTGCAAGCAACAAACAACTGCTTTAAGCAAAGTGTGTAAGGTAAACAGTCCACATGTTCCATGAACAAGAGACCGTTGTTTTCTCCCTAGTAGCAACAACACATCTACAACCGAAGAGATTAATGTCACTTCCCTTGGAAACTAGAGGCATGAACCCACTATCGAGCATAAATACCCCCTCTTGGAGTCACTAGCAACTACTTGGCCAAGATAGCTACTAACAATGGAGAGCATGCAAGATCACAAACAACACGGACATGATATAATCATAAAGACAAAACCATTAATCAAACCAACATAATAATCTCAATATCCATTGGATCCCCGCAAACACAACATGCATGATTACAAATATATTAGATCTTGATCATGAACGGAGCTCACAAGATCTATACATGAAAGCACAAAGGAGGATATACAACCATCTAGCTACTACATGGACCCATAGTCCAAGGTGGAACTACTCACGCATCATACGGGAGAGAAGGCCTCTGGGATAATCTCCCCTCCGGCAGGGTGCCGGGAAGAACTTCAGATCCCCCCGATCTAGGGATGATGGTGGCAGAGGCTACAAACGGTTTCGTGGATATTTGAACGGGTGCCCAAGGTTTCTGCATCTGGGGCTTTTTATAGGCGAAGGGGGAGGCCGAGGAGGCATCCAGGGTTGGCAAACCCTAGCCAGGCGCGGGGCTGGGCCCACCCACGCCTGGGGTGGGTCTGGCCCCCCCTGGCTGGCCCCTCCGGCTCCCCTCTGGACTTCTTGTTCCCCACGGAAAATAATTGACTTTGATGTTTGTCCCATCCAATTCCAAGAATATATCTTTACTAACTTTTCTGAAACCAAAAACAGGACAAAACTGGCATCTGGCACTGTTGCAACTTGTTAATAGGTTAGTACCAGAAAACATGTAAAAAGCACCTCAAAGTATGGACAAGCAAGCAAAGTAGATACAAAACAAGCATGGAGAATCAAAAATTATAGATACGTTTCCAACATATCAACATCCCCAAGCTTAACTCCTGCTCGTCCTCGAGTAGGTAAGTGATAAAAAGAATTTTTTTTGAGGTGACATGCACCCTCACAATAGATCTAACCATTTGCAAGCATTGAAATCTGGGATCAAAGAACTCTAAACATGTGCATGAAAGATGGTGTTCTAATAATAGGACATAGTAACTATGCATGCAACATGGCAAGCTACAAACAAAGATCATGAATAACATGCATTGAAAAACGTTTGTTTGTTTCACATACAGAAAACATAGCATAGTGTAAATCAGCTTGTCCCTCATAGAGTAGCAATATAGATGCATAGGACACCTGCAAAGTTCACAAGGGTGACTAGAAACAAGTAGCACAAGAACAAGTAATAACACAATATGCATCAATTAATATGCTTTGGAACACTGCACACAGAATGGCAACTAGGCTCTCTTAATGGTGCCTAAAGGTAGAAGGTGGAGAGTCAATAGTGGTGGAAGAAAGGCCTTTTTTGTAAAGGAAGCGGGGATTACAAGTTTAAAAAAGAGCTTCCAAAAATTATGGTACTTGTTAGCTTTCAGCCCTCATTGCCCCTATCATAAGCATCTTGAAGTGGTTAAGGTTAAAGTGGCAAAGCTGGAGTATATGATTGCCGAAGTATAAGTTGGCAATCTCATGTCCCTTGAATACGAGGGCCACACCTCATGCATACTCAACTTTGGGTCCAGGTTAGTTCTTGTCACTGTAAGTATTTGCATATCATTGAGAACCGCCAACGGGGTACCCCTTGCACATGGTACAGGAGCTTTCCCATAACCAAAATGACAAGGCAAGAAGACAACGAGCATCTCAGCAATCTTCTTATGTACCATGGGAATATGGTGCTTTTTTCTCTCTTTCCTCTTTTCTCAATGTGTCTCTTTTTTTATAAGAAGAATGCTTCATTGATGTCACTATGGTGATGCTGCAAGTTTCCACCATGATTAGGCATGGCTTAGGCTAGCGGCCCAGGCGTTTCTCTAACACAGGATACAAACTCCATGGACTTACAAGTTCCCTCTTTCTTTCACACCGGTGACATCCATAGACAAAAGAACATGATATCAACTGTGTACAACAAGGTACAAGTGCAATGTTGAAAACATTCCTTGTGACAGCACGATTCTGCTAATTCCAACTTATAAGTGCAAGCATATACAACAAATTTGTCATAATGGTTCAAGTTTATTAGGGGCAAAGAATAAAGTGTGCCATCAAGTTCGTGAGGGCTTTAATCACTAAGTTTTCACATAACAAAATGGTTTTTTAATTGGAAGATAGTTGAAAACAAGAATATACTTGGAATGGTGTAACACACCATGCATAGGAGTTTATAGTGGACACTTTGGAATAACTTGGTTTCTTGGGAGTTGGAGGCATGAGTAGAACTTACTCATACAAGTGGAGGCTAGCGAAAGACTAGGAGCAACTAACTAAGAGAGCAATAATGGCCATAATCATGCAGTGCAACAAAGCATACTAATCAAAGCAAAGAGTGGTACTACAAGTCAAGGACTAAATGATCATAGAGGCTAATGGTGACTTGTCATAGTCATAACATGGTGTGAGCATGTGCCAAGTCAACCCAAGAAAAGCATCAAAGGAGAATACCACAATACTATTCTTTTGCATGCTAAAACAATGCATAATTTCTTCAAGGCACACTAAGCAATCCCAATTGTTTGGAACAAGACATGCTACAACAATAATTACTAAGCATAATGCTAAAACAACACCTAGCATGTCATGCTAAAGTCTAAGTCACAGTCAATGCAAGCTCCTCTTGCACTTCAAGCAAGAACTTACTACTCCTTTCCAAACACCAAGCAAACTTATTTGCAAAACAACACAGCGAGAACGGGGGTCCAAACTACTTTATTCAAGCAAACTAAACAAACTAAGCAAAGAAAACGAAAACTAAGATGCTCCAAGAACAACACAACTGTGCATGAAACAATAAAAACGAAGTGTCTAGACAGACCTGAGCTTTTTATTGATGAAGAAGGGGATGCCTTGGGCATCCCCAAGCTTTGACGCTTGTACCTCTTGGATATTTCTTGGGGTGACTGTCGTGGTATTGCCGACGAGTACGCCATGGAGGGGTCCTCACAGTGCGTGTGTAGAGACGTGGGGGAAGGCGGACAGTTGACGGGTACGAGGTAACACATCTTACCCAGGTTCAGATCCCACAACGGTGGCGGAATCCTACTCCTGCTATAAATCACTATAATGTCAATACGCCGAATTACAGAGATAGGTTCGATGTGCGAGGTTATGTGAAGTTGTGCCCTAAAGGCTCCCATAGGCCCGACTTATATAGTCGCCAGGTCCTAGGGTTACAGGGAAAAGTCCTAGCCGGACAGGTTACAGAGTCCTACACCATCTATTACTAGTCTAGCATGTCTTGTACTCCAAGGCTCCGGGTACGCTGGTGACTCCACCGTAGCCTTCCTTTATCCGGCATGGGCCTCCCTTCTGGATCCATCTAAATGGGCCGCCTAGCAGGCCATGGGCCATGCTACCAATTGTGGGCCACCCGGGTTATCTGGATAAGAGACATGCTATGAGGATACCCATATAGCATATCCCCAACAGTAGCCCCCGGAAAACTCCGAGATCTTGCGCCGTCTTGCCTCTTCATGTTGAATGCTCCGTCTACATGAATGTCGGCAAATCGTCAAGCAACATCTTGTAGTACTCCCAAAGAACCCTGCAAGGTTTTCTCCGTCTTCAATTCGTAAGTCGGAGAATTGCTGAATTTTCCATCCTACTCTTCCGTAGCCGGACTGGATCCGTCTATGCCAAAATCTTTCGATGTGATGGTTCATCTGCCTATGGCAGCTAGGGAGACGTAGACATAGGCCAGCAACGCCTCGTAACTCACACATGCAGAGAACGCAATCATGTCCACTTTTCCGGCGCGAGCGATATGAACCGTTGGCGGCGACGGTTGGTACGTGGCGAAATTTCCGTGCACGTCTCCACACACGTCGTCTACGCGACAACCATTCGATCAAGCCGCACGAATCTTGATGCCGGAGACCATAAATAGTAACTGTGATGGAAAATTTACTTTTTCACCTCATTATCTCCTGCATCGTCTTCTTCCTCCAGCGAGCGCCTCCTCGAGCTCTCCGCGCAACGTGCGAAAAACCCTAGCTTTCCAATCTTTCCCAGTTACCGTCGAACACACCCAATGGCCAGCAGCAGCTCTTCCCCTTCGATGGCAGCGTCGGGAAAAGCCGTGGCGAAGCCGGAGAGCTCCGTCATCATGCCCCTAGAGGGCCTGGTCATCCCCAGGTCTGCCGTGGTCAAGGCCACCGGGGGCGACCATAATCCAGCGGCGCTGGAGCTGCTGGAGGAGGAGTACGACTTGCACAAGGGCGATTGGCGCGGTTCGGATATCACAGACCGCGACATCAAAGAGCTGATCAATGAGGGCTACCACCCCGCGACGGAGGGGCTCGCCTGGCGGGCGGCGCCGGCCGGTGAGGTCACACCTTTTCCCCAAGCCGGAGAAAAGGTGTACCTCAAAGCACATATGGTACGCGGCGTCTCCCTGCCCATCTCCAACTTTTTCCTTGCTGTCCTGAATCATTACCGAGTATAGCCACAAAACCTCTCCCCCAATAGAATATTAGCGCTCAGCAATTACGCGGCGCTCTGCGAGGGTTACTTAGGAATCAAGCCTAGGCTAGATCTCTTCATATACTTCTTTACCGTCAAGCGCGAAGCGAGAGACGGCAAGGACAAGCTTAGGAATTGTGGAACCATTAGTTTTAAGATCCGGCCTGGCCGGCGCTTCCCCTACATCGTCGGCCATGAATCCTGCAAGAATTGGCAGCGGACGTACTTCTACAGCCCATATATCCCTCTGGCTGGCCGAGAAGTCACATACCCGGACTTTGTCAATGGAGCAGCCGCTGAAGCCTCGACATGGAGATCCCAGGCCTCCCTTCCCTCTGACATCGACGCTTCCCGCGCTATAAGGAAGATAGAGTGGTTCGTAGAGATGGGTTTGACCGGACTGGACCTAGCCATGTGCTGGTTCATCAGGCGGATCCAACCTCTGCAGCACCGCTTGAATCTGATGCACGAGTATTCCAACGATAGAAGGGATAGTCTCTGCATCTCCGAGGACAACTTCTCAAGCGAATCCATCAAGATCCTCCTCAAGGATATCGTCAAGGTGAAGGACAAGAAGCGTGGCTTCACCATCACCTATGACATGTTCGTACAGAGCAAGTGCCCAAAGGTAACTGTTTTTTTTCGTGTATGACATATACTCCAGTTCTTCCGTCTAGCCATTACCATCTCATCTAACATGGAGGTTCTTTCACTTTAACAGCTTAGCGACATAGATGAGGATAATATGGCTCCTCAAATCTATGATCTAAAGATGAAGTAAGTCACCGTCGTGTTCGACGATGATGCTCCGTTGGCACGAAAGCGGAAGAGCTCCACCTCTGACGCTGCCGACGGAAGCAAGAAGAAGAAGATGGAGGGTGGAGCCTCCAAGAAGACTACCACCGCCCTGGAGGCGGAGAAAAGAAAGGTTACTGGGATCCCCTTTGCTAAATCACCCCCTCTTGTGTAAGCTTATTTCTCTCCGACATTGTCCATTTGTCTGTCTTGTTTCCATACTTATGCATTTTGCACGTTTTAGGAAGAAAGCCACGACCAGCTTGAAGAAGACCTCCAAAACTTCGGGGGCTTCTAGAACCATCAAGGATATGCTGCATCGCAACGTATCTCCCGCCATCACCCCTGTCACTCCATCGTCCAGCCCTCGTCCGCCCCGACAAGCTCACAAGCTAAGGAAGCATCAGGCCCTTTCGCCATGGAAGTGGACTCAGGCGCCTCTACAGAGCTCGCTGTTGTCGACGAACAGGCGACACAGGAGAGTGCCGCACACCAAATGGCTGAAGCTCCGGCTAAGGATGCCATGGATAGCGGTAAGGCGGTGGTGGAAGGTGGTACATCTGCCGATGGTGGCGCCCCCGCACCCAACAAAACCATAGAGTTTTTGAAGATAGTTTATCCGGTACTTACGCCGGGTAGCACTTCTCTGGTTCCTGGTGCGACACCGACATCTCCAACATGCGGTCTCGAGGAGCTTCTCCGGCAAGCAGAAATCTTGCAAGGAAACAGTGTATCCTTCAGCAAGTTGCTAGATGAGAGTGCTACCAACCTCAAGATCATTGCACTTGTAAGTTATATTTGCCTTTTTGCATTTCATATGAATATCTCACTGTAGCCCCCGAGGATTTAGACGGAAAACCATAGGTCTTTGCGTCTAAATGCTTTAAGAGTGACTAAGCTAGAAAAATTCTCACTATAGCCCCCAAGCATATAGGTGGAATGAATTATTCCGACTAGATGCTTTAAGAGTAGCATACGCAGTGTTTATAAATTTCGATATTGTAGCCCCCAAGCTTCTAGTTGTAACTGAATTAGTTCTGACTAGATGCTTAAAGAGAAGCTAAGCATACATCCGAGTTAAAAACTTTATACTGTAGCCCACAAACTTCTAATCGAAAACTGAATTAGTTATGACTAGATTCTTAAAGAAAGACTAAGCATATTGCTAAGTTAAAAAACTCTCGCTGTAGCCCCCGAGCGTCTAGGTGGAAATTTTCTGGCTAGATGCTCCAAGTTGACCAAACAACGTTTAACTTTATTTTTTCCATAGAATGAGAATGCTCGGAGGGGCATGGCCAACGACAAGTACCAGAAGATTCACGCATACTTGGAAGCCGAAAAGGGTAAAACTGCCTTCTTGAAGGAACATATCATCAAGAGCAAGCGTCTATTTTTCCTTTCTTTTTCCGTACTCCGGCTTGGTCTTGTGCCAACATTCTCCGAGTACTCACTGTGTACTTTTCTTTCTCCAACTTGCAGAAACCATTTCCAAGGCTAAGGATATTGTCGAGCAATCCAAGCACATTCAGCAGCTAGATAGCGAGAAAAGATCCTTAAGAAGGAGAGGGAGGAGATGCTGAAAATGCATGAAGAATCGATGAAAGCCCTGCAGGACTCCTCATCAAGGAGATGAACCGCTTGAAGGAGGAAATCGTGATCTTAAAAGATCAGAAGAAAGCCGCCGATGACCAAAATCAACGCCATCATGAAGCGTATAAGATCCTCCAACAAGAACGGGACTCTATGGCGGATACTCTCTGGCAGGCTGAGGCTAGCATCTTTAGTAAGTTATTCTCCGTCTTGGATTTCTGTAGTCTAGATACTCTGAATTTTTGAACTCATGCTCTCCTTTGTCGGGAATTCGCAGCTCCTATGGGTTTAACCCGGTCGCCTCCTCCGCCAAAGGAATGCATGGTCCTTGCCGGCAACTTCATCAACACCGCCATCACGCAGACCAAAGATATTGCCAAATCCCTCCAGATTAACATCAAGGCATCAGACTCAGTAGCGAAGTTCTCGGAGATCCTGCGCCGAGCCCCTGAGCGTATTTCAAGCTGGAAAGCTTCATGTGCACGGGTCGGCGCCAGGATGGCATTATCAATGGTGAAGGCACACTACAAGACTGCCGACATCGACACGGTAACCTCCGGTATCCCCGACATAGACGACGAAGGCCAAAAGATAAACCATGAATCTATCTTGGCGTCGCTCGCGGGTTATGACACCAGAGTCTCCGAGTTGGTCGATGTTAACGTCTTTGTGCCCATCAAAACCTTTGAAGACAAAGGCCAAAGCTCCTCCGAGTCCCTCAACACTGCCGACTTCGAGGGAGGTGACTCTCCTGCTGCTGGTGATGTTGCTTCCAAGTCACCCGCGCCAGAGGAATAAAAACAACTTTTAATATTTATTTCCTCTATAACATGTTATGCATAAAAACTATGTGTTAACTTAAGGCGGAAAACAATGATATATGTCCTGCTACTTAAGAACTATTTCCAGCATGTATATATTTTTTAAGCAAGTGTTGGCTTATCCATTACTTCGGTTTTTATGCTTGACTTTTCGTGAGTCGGAAGACTCGTTGTCGGAACCATGCGCACAAGTGATGATGCCCAATGGCACCCCCAATAACCTAAGCACAAGATCGCCGACAATAAGTGCCAAAAGTCACTACTCCGGAATCCACATAAAAACGACAAAGAACGTGTAGACAGAAAACTTAAGCTAACGCCCGTATGCAGAATTTTCACAAGTGCAATTGCAAAGCTTGTGCATAAAGTTTTATACGATCCAAAAATGAACACTAAAGGAGGTAAAAGACTCAGAAATATGAGTGAACCAAAGAGCTTTATTTCATTTATCATATAGGAGGTACACAATTAGATAAAAAATGCTAAGTGTAGAAAGGATGTAGCTTTGCTATGTTCCATGGCCGATCAAGCTCCAGGTAGTCATCATTCGGGTCACGTCGCTTACGCTTATGCTCCTCGTTGGGTCTATTCTTCAGTTCACGATTGTCAACGAGGTAGTAAGACCCATTGAGTAGCGCCTTGCTTATGATGAACGGTCCTTCCCATGGCGGGGATAATTTGTGTGACTTCTTCTGCTTAAGTCGGAGCACCAGATCCCCCTCTTTAAACGAGCGATGCCGAACGCGGCGACTATGGTAGCTGCGTAGCTTCTGCTGGTAGATGGCGGATCTTTGGCATGCCAAAACACGCTCCTCCTCGAGAAGGTCCACATCTAGGCGTCTGGATTCTTCAGTGTCATCTTTGTCATAGGCGGCAACCCTTGGTGCATCGTGAAGTATGTCGGAAGGTAGGATGGCTCCTGCTCCATATACCATGAAGTAAGGGGTGTAGTCGGTGGATCTATTGGGTGTAGTTCGTAAACTCCACAACACAGATGGCAATTCTTCCGCCCAGGCTCCAGCTACTCTATGTAGCAGTGCCTCAAGATGTGGCTTTATTCCCTGCAGAATTAATCCATTGGTTCGCTCAACCTGACCACTGGATTGTGGATGTGCCATAGATGCAAGGTCAAGTCGGATGCCCTTCTCCCAACAATATGCCTCCACTTCTCCGAGTGACAAGTTGCTACCGTTGTCGGTGATAATGCTATGTGGGAGACCAAATCTCACCACTAGATCTCGGACGAACCTAAGGGCAGTTGCCTCATCAAGCTTTCTAATGGGTTTAGCTTCTATCCATTTAGTGAATTTATCAACTGCTACTAGCAGATGCCTAAACCCACATGGTGCCATCTGTAACGGTCCCACCATGTCTAGCCCCCAGACTGCAAACGACCAAGTTATTGGTATTGTTCGCAATTCTTCAGCAGGAACATGTGGTTGTCGGGCATAATACTGGCATCCCATGCATGTCTCAACCAGCTTGTCGATGTCCACCTTCGCGGTCAGCCAGTGTGATGCCCGCAATCTCCGAGATGGATTTCGTGTAGGATTTCAATACCTTCTTGCTGGGAAACACACTTAAGGTATATACCAATAGTTCTCCTTTTGTAGAGATGTCCATTTATTATGGTATAGCCCTTTGCTCGACGTACTATTTGCCATCTTTCGACTTTGTTGTCGGGCAAAGTTACATGTTCGAGATATTCCATGAACGGCTTTGTCCAAGCCAGAGGGACCTTTGCCACCATGTGCACGAAAGTGTCAGCTCTATCCGAGTTGTCGATGCCTGCTCCCTTCACGGATGGTGTCCATAGATGCTCTAGGAAAACTCCTGGCGGAATTCGTTTGCGCCCTGATCCAAGCTTAGACAGCAGATCAGCCGCCTTGTTTTGCTCCCTAGGTACATACTTGACCTCGTAGCCCAAGAATCTCTTGGCTATCTCGTCTACTTCGTCTCGATATGCCGCCATCATAGGGTTCCACGCATTCCAGGTGCCAGCTACCTGCTGGGCAACCAAGTCGGAATCTCCACAACAAACTATGCGCTTGATGCCAATATCCTTGGCTACGCATAATCCGTGAATGAGTGCTTCATACTCCACCATGTTGTTTGTAGCCTCGAAGTGGATCTGCAAAACATAGTGTAGCTTGTCCCCAGTTGGTGACTGTAGTAGTACACCAGCCTCCGAGCCATTGAGCATCTTTGATCCATCAAAGTGCATCACCCAGTATTCTGGTTCCGACAATGGGGTAGCATCTGACATCTCTGTCCAATCTGCAATAAAATCCGCCAAGGCTTGTGACTTGATAGCGTCGCGTCTCTTATAGGTGATCTCAAAGGCGGAAAGTTCAATGCCCCACTTCGCGACCCTTCCCATAGCGTCGCTATTGTTGATAATGTTGGACAGTGGAGTCTTGCTCACCACTGTAATGGCGTGCTCCTAGAAATAGTGCCTCAGCTTCCGAGAAGCAAGGAATACTCCATAAGCTATCTTCTGGTAGTGCGGGTAATGCTGCTTGGACTCCGTCAAGACTTCGCTTACGTAGTAAACTGGTCGTTGAACTCCGTGCTCATAGCCTGGTTCCTTCCGCTCTACCACGACGACGATGCTGATTACCCGGTTGGTTGCCGCCATGTAAATTAACATGGGATCTCCACGCTAGGGTGCTGCAAGGATGGGCGCTGAGGAAAGAATCTCCTTGAGCTGCTTCAATGCTTCATCTGCTTCGTCCGTCCACATGAATTTGTCTGCCTTCTTCAGCAACTTTTACAGTGGCAGAGCCTTCTCTCCAAGTCGGCTGACAAACCGACTAACTGCTGCAACACAACCTGTTAGTCGTTGAATGTCCTTTAGGCATGTCAGGCGGTTTATGTTTAAGATGGCCTTGATTTTCTCCGGGTTGACCTCGATTCCATGCTGGGAAACAATGAAGCCCAACAATTTGTCGGCTGGAACCCCGAAGACGCACTTCTTAGGGTTAAGCATCATGTTGTATTTCCGGAGATTATCAAAGGTTTCTTTTATGTCGTAGATTAATTCATTTGCCTTTTTAGACATCACCGCTATATCGTCCACATAGGCGTGAACGTTCCGACCAATTTGATCGTGTAGGCAACGTTGCATTGTCCGCTGGTATGTAGCACCTGCGTTTTTCAGCCCAAAGGGCATCGTAACATAGAAAAACGTGCCGTATGGAGTAGTGAACGAAGTGGCCAATTGGTCCGACTTCCTCATTTTGATCTGGTGGTATCCTGAGTATGCATCGAGAAAACAAAAAAGTTCCGAGCCAGCCGTCGAGTCAATGACTTGGTCAATGCGAGGCAAAGCAAACGGATCTTTGGGGGCATGGTTTGTTTAAGCCGGTGTAATCAACGCGCTTTCTTAATTCTTTGGTTCCCTTTTTAGGGACAAGTACAGGATTTGCCACCCATTGGGTGTGAAGGACTTCTCGGATAAAACTAGCCTTAAGTAACCTAGCTATCCCTTTGCCTATGGCGCGTCTCTTCTCATCTCCAAAGTGTCGTAGACGTTGCTTCACTGGTTTGCATTTTGGATCAATGTTTAAGCTGTGGTCAGCAAGTTCCCTAGGTACACCTTTCATGTCGGTAGGTTGCCAGGCAAAGATGTCCCTATTCTCACGAAGGAACTCGATGAGCGTGCTTTCCTATTTGGGATCCAGGTTCGTCCCAATGGCGGTGGTATTGGAGGCATCGCCTACCACAAGTTCCACCGGCATGGTCTCGATGGCGGCCTTGAATGCTGGAGCGGAGTCGGAAATCTGTTTCTTTGACGCGGGCATCTCCGAGGCATCGACCTTTCTCTGGATCTCTTTGAATTCTTCATTGTAGAGGACAGCCTCCGTGTAGGCTGCTTCATTAATCTCGCAGTCCCTAGCTTTGGGAAAGCTTCCGGATATGATGATGACACCGTTTGGTCCGGGTATCTTGAGTTTGTTGTATACGAAGCATGGCTTGGCCATGAAGGTGTGGAATATGTCGCGGCCGAATATAACGTGGTACACGATCTTGAAGGGGACCACCTCAAAGGTCATGCACTCTTGGCGGTAATTATTAACATCGCCAAAGGCAACCTGAAGTGTGATGCACCCAAGGGACCGAGCCTCCCGACCAGGAACTATGCCGTGGAAGATGGTGTTGGTCCGCCTTAGGTTTGCCTCCATCAAGTTCATCTTCTGCAGTGTATCCAGGTACATGATGTTGATGCTGCTTCCACTATCCACCATACATTTGGTGAACTCAATGCCGTCAATCAAGGGGTTGATGAACATGGCGTATTGGTTCTCCGTAGGGATAAGGTTTGGGTGATCCTTCATGTCCCAATGAATTGTAACCTCTGACCAACGCAAGTACTGGGGAACTAGGGGTAGAGTATCCATCAGTATCCTCATAGAGGTCTTCTATTGTCGGACGGTGGGGGTGCCAAGGAAAGTGTGGAAAACTGCCACCTTCTTCTCCAAGGGGTTCTTGCCTTTGCCGTCGCTCTTGGCGGCGTGCGTGGGGTCAACATCCTCGTCCATGTCACTTGAATCCTTGGACTCCTCCTCCTTCTTCTTCCCCTTGCCCTTGCCTCGCGGTCTGTTCTTCCAACTTCGCTTGTAGCCGGACTCCGGGTCCTCCTCCTTCTTCTTCCCCTTTCCCTTGCCTCGCGGTCTGTTCTTCCAACTTCGCAGTGTCGGTTGGTATGGGTGGCCTTGCCGTTGACATCGAGGTGTACGAGGCACGGCATATCGCGGTACTCTTCGTAGGTTTGGGGAACACGGAGCGCTGCCGAGGTAGTTTCACTTCCTCGCTGCTGCCCACGACTAGCTCCCCGTCCTCGGCCATGTTGTCCACCATCACCTCGTCCTGCGAAGGTCATAGCGACCATGTTGGGAGTTTGATTTTCTTATGGAGTGGTTTTCCGCTTTGTGCTGCTATTCCTCCGAGCTTGAGTTGGAACGGCCGTTGCCGGCAGAGAGCCGTGAGCATCGGCGTTGGCAGCTGCGAACTCACTAGCCAACTGAATCATCTAGTTCAAGTCAAGTTGGTGATTGTCCTGCAAGCGCTTTAGCTTATGTCGGAGCAACGTGCCCCTTTCCAACCCATCGATGAAGGTAGCCATGGCGGTCTGAGCGTGCACTCCTGCGTAGGAATTTTTCATATCCAACCAGCGGGAGAGGTAGGCACGAGATGTCTCGTCTTTCTCTTGCACGCACCGCCGTAGATCGCCAACAGTGCAGGGACGTTTGTATGTACCCTCGAAGTTCTTGGTGAATGCTTCTTGCATGTCCAACCAATTGCAGATGGATTTCTCCAGCAAGTCATCAATCCATTGATGGGTTGTGCCCGCTAACATCGATGGGAGGTATTTAACGGCAACATTGGGGTTACCCCCAGCAATATCTACAACGATGCTGTAATCCTGCAACCATGTAGCTGGCTTAGCGGTGCCGTCGTAGGGCTTGATGGTCTTGTCAATCCGGAAACCTTTGGGGTAAGCTGCAGACCGTATCGCAGGTCCAAAGCAACATGGTCCCAGGTATGGTCCTTCATGGGTCTCGTGGATCTTATCGATCCGCGAACGTGCATCGTATGGCTCCGAGTTTCTTTTCTTCTTGTCAACAGGGAATGGGCTGCGTGAATGGCGCGGGCCTCCTCTGCCATGGTGACTGCTAGGTGGCGACGGAGGCGGAGGTGGCGGTGGGTTAGCCTTCTTGCTATTACCCTCCTGCGACGCCTCACTCCTGTCACGATTGCTTCTCGGACGCGGAGGGTCATGGCGCGACCTCCTCTTGTGTCCCTGGTTGCGCTCTCTGTCATGACGGGTCTGCTCCGCATTGTCGCGGATGATGATGCCGCTCTGCCTTGGCGGGGGCATATCCGTACGACGGTGAGACTTGGGGTCTTCGCGATGTCGGGGAGAGCAGGGCGGTGGCGATGGGCGACGAGGTTGGGCCTTTTCTCCGTGGTCGGAGGAGATGGGGATAGCATCCTTCCTGTTGCGCGCATCCCTTCGTCTTCGTTCTGATGAACCCGTCTGGGACCCGACATCAAGAGGAGATCTGTCCCTTGGCGGCTTATACTGGCTAGAATGGCAAAGCGTGGGTCAGACTCAAGCCTCTGAGAGGTGGCCTTTTCCTATTGTTTTACCGCCTTGGCCACTAGGTCATAGACCTGGTCCACTGCCTCGAGCGATCTATCCTGCTCCAGAAGGGTCTTGGCGACGGCGAGGTTGAGGAGAGGAGTGGGCATCACCTGCCTGCCTTCACTGTCAATGTATGGCTTGGCTTGTGGCAGCTTCGGGGGAGCCCATCCTAGGTTTCGCCGTACACCAGGATTGTTGATGATGCAAGCCGGAGCTTTGTTGGCCTTCTGCTGCTTCTGCAGAGTCTTGTACTTGACCTCCATTGCTCTAGCTTTCTCTATGGATTTCTATGCATTGACAAAATCTCGATCTAGCTTAGCGCCTTGCTCCGCGATGGCCTGGCTTCCTCCAGCAGCTGTTGGCGCTTCTCGTCAAGCTGGGTCACGTTCCGGATATGAGCTACTGTTAGTGGCTCGACGAGGAGATTGTCGTACATCACTCTATCAGCTGGAGTAACTTGGGAAGCAGCAGACGGAGATGCTGGAGGTGGTGGGTTTGCGGTGTTGTTGTTGCTCGGGCCGGTTCCTAGTTCCTGTGGCTGTTGCACCGGGTTAGGCAGAGGGGGCATGACCTTTGCGCGATCATTGTCGGCAGCAACAGGTGGTCCCTTCCCTTTGTCCAGAGATATAGGTGGAGCTCGTCCGGGTTGATCTTCATCCATCACCGTCCCAATGGTGATGAACACCTCTCGAGACGTGATGGCGTTGTTGGCTTGTTCGTCGCGCGTGTATTCTTCCTCCATCTCCTGCATGGCGGAGTCTAGTTCCTCTGGACTGAAATCTATCTCCTCTGAATCTGTACTAAAGTCGGCGTATAGCGCGTCAATCACAGAGTCAGAGGGTGCCAGGACTTCCTCGATGACGTGGGGTGGAGGTGCAATAGCAGGGACGATGACTGGAGGTGGTGGTGCAACTGCAGCGATGGCAGCCGGAGGCGGTTGTGGCGGTTGCTGAGGCGGCAGCGCTCCGCCAATGTGCGCAAGATCCGCTTGAGCTGCCCCCTCGGCCTCCGTGTAGCTGTTGACGGTGTTCACCATGCTTTTGAAGGTGAGGCGTCCTAAAACTTGCTGCCGCCTTACGGAGTGCCGGAGAAGCGTTCCCTGGTCCAGTCCTTCCACAAAGATGGTTAGGTAATCGACTCATATATGTAGCCACTTGGCAAGGTAATCGCGGGGGTTTTCTCCCTCTCTCTAAATGCAACGCGCCAGATCGAAGATGGTAACCACGCCGATGAACTTGGATCTCTGCTGTCTAGAAGCACGGACGGAGCCGGCGGACTTGCAGTGATCTTCCACCGTTATGTCCTGCACAGGGGCGGTTTGGGTGGGCCTTGAATTTTTCCGATCTTTGCCGGCAAACTCCGAAGAGAGATCCGACATCGATCCTTCCGCGAACGTATCCTGCCCATAGGCGGTCCGTGCGGGTCTTGATGCTCCTCCGACTCCCAGGGAACTAGTGCCCGAGTCGGTTTCGCCGATGAAGAGGTGGATATCTCCGATAGGAACGATCGAACACCGCGTAGGGTTCGTCTTCGTCGGGATCCAGAAATCGTCGGGAGGGACGATCGGAACATTGCCGGAGAAGAGAACACGACCGATGGCTACGGTTTCGCCGATTCCCGCGAAGATGTTGGTCCTCACCCGCTGAAGAGCCTGAAGCGCCTCTTGCCCGACGGTGGCTGCCAACTGTCATGGTATTGCCGACGAGTACGCCATGGAGGGGTCCTCACAGTGCCAGGGGTCCTCACCGTGGTGGCATCCCCAAGCTTGAGATTTTTTCCATTCTTCATCTCATTGCATCATTCTTTCTCTACACTGAAATTTTTCCTTCATACAAAAATTCACACAATCTTCATTAGCAACATTAGTGTATTCAAAAGATATTAGACCTCTGGCAAAGCTTTGGACCAGCAAGGATTTTCACTAAAAACACAAGATACTGTAGTAACTCCTTCAAAAATCTCAATTCACCTAAAGAGAACTCAAAAAGGAATCAATAAGAAGCAAATGCAAATAATGGCAGAAATCTGTGAAAACAGACCAGCAGGTAGAAACCGATTTTTTCGAACATCTTCTGTTGCTCAAATAAAAAAGTGTTTAACTAAAGAAAGTTAGCTAACATACTTGGGGATTTATTTGTAATTTTTCAACTCAAGCCAAGTTACAGAGCCTCCTAACGAATATTTTTGGTGGAGGACAGAAATCTGTTTCGAGACATCAACTCCCCAAATCTTACTTCCCTCTCATTACAGGTCATTCTTCGCACAAAAAGCAAACAAAAAAGGATAAGGAGAGGTCATTACAGAAGTAATAACTTCCAAGACTCAAGGAAACTCTTGGGTTATCTCCCAACAAGTACTTTTCTTTAACACCTTTAAGTTAGGTAAGAGAGATTTCCTCTCCTCCTTCCGTGAGCCCCCAAAGACTCAAGGAATCATAAATATCTTTAGGCATGAGGCAAAATTTAGACATGATATCACAGCGAGCATCAAAAAGTGTAGTATTTATAGAGACTTTGATTGTGGGAAACCACTTTAAAGGCTCAGAATTTATGGGAACATAATCATGGTAATCCCTAAGCGTGTGATAGCAACTATTCATAGAAGCTATAGTAGTCTCAAGAGTGTTCAACCTAGAAAAAATATTTGTGAAAGAAGAAATCATGATTAATTTCTTTATGGCATCAAAAGCTTCATCCTCATTATATAGCAAAAAATCTTTCTCAGCCACAGTGTCCAAAGCATATTTATAATGAAGAGCAAAACCGCGGTAGAAACTATCAATAACCAAGCTAAGGCTTACCTCAGGCTCAGTTTCCTTTTGAAAAGCAGAGATTCTAGACCAAGCTTCTTTAAAACTTTCTTCACCTTTTTGCTTAAAAGTGGAGATTTCTATCATAGGTGAAATAAAGATTGGTCCAAAACCAGACATGGCAGCAACTAGAAAAGGAACTAATTTTTTTGTGTTTTTTGAAAAGAGGCAAACAAAACCAAGCAAAATAAACAAAGAAAACTAAAAACAAAGTAAAGAGAAAGGAAGCGAAGAACTCCCCTTGTGAAGACGTCCTTAGCCTCCCCGGCAACGGCGCCAGAAAACTTGATGCAGTGCCGAGTTGACGGGAGGAAGAGGTTGAAGTTGATTCCTCTATCAACGGCGCCGGAAAACTTGTTGATGCACCTGTGTAGAGCACTTCGTTGGGAACCCCAAGAGCAAGGTGTGAAGCAGCAAGAAGCAAGTCTTCCCTCCGTAGAGACTGAGGTTATCGAACTAGAAGGAGGAAGGAAACGTCACACAGGTGTTGAAAGCAACGTGGAGACCTGCACAACACAAACTCAAGACTTTGCCCCAACGAATCAGTGAGGTTGTCAAGCTCACCGGTTTGCTATAACAAATTATTAAACGTATGGTGTGGAAGGTAATGGTTTGCAGCAAGTAAACAAGTAACAGTGGAAGATGTATCAATGGTAAAGATTGGAACGGGGTCCATAGTTCACTAGAGGTTCTCTCCTTAGATAAACAACATGGAATGAAGGGTAAACAAATTACAGCGGGGCAATTGACAGGAACTGAGCAAGGCATAACAATGCAATTAATAGTCAGAAAGATCCTATGAGATTCGATTGGGCAATACAACAAGATACATAGACTGCCATCCAACTTCATCTATGACTAGAAGTCCACCTTCAGGTTATCATCCGAACCCCCTCCAGTATTAAGTTGCAAGCAACAAACAACTGCTTTAAGCAAAGTGTGTAAGGTAAACAGTCCACATGTAAACAACTTGGCCAAGATAGCTACTAACCACGGAGAGCATGCAAGATCACAAACAACACAGACATGATAGAATCACAAAGACAAAACCATTAATGAAACCAACATAATAATCTCAATATCCATCGGATCCCCACAAACACAACATGCATGATTGCAAATAGATTAGATCTTGATCATGAACGGAGCTCACAAGATCTATTCATGAAAGCACAAAGGAGGAGATACAACCATCTATCTACTACATGGACCCATAATCCAAGGTGGAACTACTCACACATCATATGGGTGAGAAGGCCTCCGGGATAATCTCCCCTCTGGCAGGGTGCCGGGAAGAACTTCAGATCCCCCTGATCTAGGGACGATGGTGGCGGCGGCTACAAACGATTTCATGGATATTTGATCGGGTGCCCAGGGTTTCTGCATCTAGGGCTTTTTATAGGAGAAGGGGGAGGCCAAGGAGGCGACCAGGGTTGGCAAACCCTAGCCAGGCGCAGGGCTGGGCCCACCCGCGCCTGGGGTGGGTCTGGCCCCCCTGGCTGGCCCCTCGGGCTCCCCTCTAGACTTCTTGTTCTCCACGGAAAGTAATTGACTTTGAGTTTGTCCCGTCCAATTCCGAGAATATTTATTTACTAACTTTTCTGAAACCAAAAATAGCAGAAAATAGGCATCTGGCACTGTTGAAACTTGTTAATAGGTTAGTACTAGAAAACATGTAAAAAGCACCTCAAAGTGTGGACAAGCAAAGCAAAGTAGATACAAAACAAGCATGGAGCATAAAAAATTATAGATACGTTTCCAACTTATCAGCAGTGCGGCATGGTCAGGCTCCTCTAGCGATGCGGCTAGGGTGCATCGTCTCTGTCGAACAGCTCCGACGAGAACGAACCCTAACGACGATGGTGGGGTACGTGGCGGCTTACCAGGGCTCCATCTAGGGTCGACGATGTGGGCGAACGACGTTGTCGACAACGGCGGTTCGAATGGTGGTCGCGAAAGCTCCTGGTGTGGCTCCAATCAATGGCTCCTCTCCTCATCTACATCGGCGGACTTCGGTGAAATTTCGGCGGGCTGGTGCTCGCCTTGCTCCAGTGAAGGGTGTGGGAAGGTTCTAAGAGAGAGGGGAGTGATATGGTGTGGAGAATGATGGCTGGGGTGGCCTCTATTTATACACCAACAAGAGGGGCAGTGCAACATGGTCAGGATCCTCTGGTGATGTCGGCACGGCGAGCTACGAGCATGGCGAAGGGCGTAGGACGGTGCGGTGTCTCCTGGCGATCGTCACTAGCTTAATGGCACGACAAGGGGCGATCGAGAACGGTCGGGCGTGTTCAGTGCTCTAAGCGGAAACAACGGTGTTCGAGACGTCGTACAGGTGCATTGTGTCGCGCGGTGGTAAACGGTCGTGTCTGGGAGGTAGCTAGGGACATGGCGCGTGCAGTTAAGCGCGGCGAGGGCGAGGCGTGGCGTGTGCGAGAGTGTCGGCTGCGGCTCTAGCACGCTCTCGACACGGTTGCAGAGAAATGGGTGCGGCGATTGTATGGTGGTATGGGGCTTGGCTGAGCTCGAGGGTTGGACAGGGAGTGGCGATGGACGGTGGCCTGCCTCCTGGACATCATGGACGGGCGCGAAGCTTCCTCCAGGCATGTTGTGCACGGTCGGCCGACAATGGTGGCTCGGTGGCGTGGCACTGGTGCAAGCAGTGAAGGGGGTGGGCTAGTTCAATGTGATGTTGGTCACTGGGTAGACAAGGGCTAGTAGTGGCGACAAGTAGAGGACAAGGCACTGATCAAGAATAGTAGTAGTTAGACCAGTTTGATCTTTGCTCACCGAGTGTTTGAGAAAATGGCCGCATGAAATTTAAATTTGAATTTTTGGATGAATTTTGGTGAGTGCTCTGGTCACATGCTTGGTAGTCTGAGGTTGATTGGGTTTGCCAAGGTGAAGTGGTTTGGTTGGTTTTTGAGAAATGGTCATCTTAGTACCTATTAAGGATTAAATTTTGAATTGTCCTTTAAATAGAAGTGGAATTTGTTTCTGTTGGTTTGTAAGGTGGACTTGGGTTCACTTTTACTTGGTCTAGCAAGGGGTGAAAAGAATTATATTTGTTTCTGTTAGAAATCTTTGACTAGGAACACCCAAAGTAGTCTAGTGAACAAGTTTGGCGAAAATGACCATTTGCTCATATGTCTTATTTTTTATTTTCTCTTCATTTGATTCTGCTTAGAAATGATATAGATGATATTGTTTTCATCTTTAAACCAATCCTTATCATTCATAGCAATCAAACATGGCATTGCAAGAATTCATGCATTAATCACACATACACATGCATTCATTTTAATTTTAATAATAAAAGTTTTTGTTAACCCTAAACTTGGGTGATTAGAACTTGATAATCTTGTTTAATATTTTTGGGGTGTTACAGTGATGTCTTGAAGCGGCAAAACATTGTTGGTGCATACTTAAGGAAGAACACATTTTTATCTTGATATCTAAATGAGGGATCATCTTATAATGCTAATAAAACACCAAACAAGCAATATACGATGCAAGCAAACATCACATGTGAAAAAGTGAAATGATATGGTTCTTGCACTTGATCTTCATTATGTGCATCGTGGTATGATCTTCATCATTCCTTTTTATGTAAGGCCAAGGTCTATGGAACTTACACGTTATGTGTGTTGTAAGAGTATCGACTTATACTTTTACTTACAACAACACCAAACAAGCAATAGACGCTTCTAATTTATCCATTGCAAGTTTTACATGGCTTAGGGCTTTCGAAGATAGAACCGTTCTTACCTACAAACATGGAACCACAACGAGGATAACCAAATTATTGACAACTCGTTGCAAATTATATATTTACTATAGTAGGAGAGACATACACCCGCTAGCCACTTATGCAAAACTAGTTGCATGTCAAGCATGGAACAGGTCTCATGTGCGAGGACATGTAAAGTTTGTTCGGGCCGCTTCATCCCACTATGCCACCAATATCCAAAGTACAACTAAGAAGCAATAGTATGATCATCATCACCCACATACTCATATGTGTACTACCCGTGCAAAGTATCTACGCATCGATCCGGCTCTAATACCACTGAAGGGTTCGCAGCATAGAAAACAAAAAATTTCCTACGATGGGAACAACTATGAACCAAGATCTATCTACTAGATACAAGCAATGGGTGGATATACGTCCATAGAATACATACCCTCAAAGATCGAATAGCGTTAACATGGTTGTACTCGTGGATGATATAGTCGAACGCTTGCCGATATCAAGATCGAGAAGAAGTCTATCCGTTCTAGCAGGTCCGACAACATCTAGTACAACACCGCAAAGCAGTGGGGCATCCGTGATCGCACACCCGTCCATCCCAACAACATCAACGCCCTCGCTCCAGCGAAGCAGCATAAGAAACAAATCCTTCCAGAAAAATCCACCGGGAACATGTATCTCGCTGATCCCAGACCATGGTGAAATTCTAAAGGAGGGAGAGAGATCCTTCACGAGGAGGTGTGAGTGAGAATTGAGAGGAGGGGCTCCTTTTATAGGAGGAGGGGGGCAGCCCACTAGCCATGGACGGCGGCCAAGGTGGTTCCCCAGCTCTTCCTCCATTCATGTGAGTGGAGCTCCCACTCACACAAATGCCCCTCCATTTCCTCCACTCAGAATCCCATTAAATTTCCACCAAATTTAATACAATATCTCATTAAATAAAACTCTTTTATTTATTTAGTCAGAATTTTGTTAATTACTTTAATTAACAAACATTCACATAAAATCCCTTTCTAGTATTCAATTTCACATGCAGAACCAATTTCAACCGAAACACTTCTGGTGTCTAGTGAAATAAATTCCTACGCTTTCTTTTTCTTTCTCTGGCATATTATTTTTTCCAAATGGTGTCGGTATCCCTTAAGTGTGGAACCCTACGGTTCAGGAATAATTTAGACATGATTGAGACCCTCTCCGATCAATAATCAACAGCGAGACCTGGAGATCCAAACTGACTCCCACACATTCAACGATGACTTCTGTGATCATGTGAACCTTATACGCATGTAACTCAATCCCTTTGTCTCGCGATATATTATATGTCCGAGATTCGATCATCGGTATCTTCATACCTAGTTTGATCTCATTACCGACATGTACTCTTTTCTCGTTCCCGTGATATAACATTCCAGTGATCAAATCACTTGCTTGCAAGCTAACTAATGTGATATCACCGAGAGGGCCCAGAGTATATCTCTCCATCATCGGGATGGAAAAATTCCACTATTGGTCCATGAGACTCAACATAATACCTTTGTAGCACTGAACCCATCTTTATAACCACCCTGTTACGGTGTGGCGTTTGATGTTGTCAAGATACTCTTCCGGTGTTAGTGATTGATATGATCTCATGGTCTAAGGACTAAGATTACTTCATATGATGTTACAGCGATATAAACACAATGACCTTGATCGTAATGCTATACTTCGGATGAATGTTCATCACATCATTCCAACAATGTTGTGAGCTCATTATTAACAACATCCATTGTCCATGATCAGGAAACCTTTGATCATCTTGTTAATCAACGAGCTAGTTTATAAGAGAGGCATAACTACGAACTTTCTTTTTGTCTATTAAACACACATGTATTAACATTTCCATATTAATACAATTATAGCATGAGAAATAATTTTTTTTCATAAATAAGGAATCTGATAATATCCACTTTATTAGTTCCTCTCGAGCATATTCCCTTCAACACAAGCAGCGCGAGGTGCTAGGAACCATAGTGGAGTGCCGGCGATGAGGATCTGCGGCGGCAACAACCGGTCAAAATTGACATAGCTTCATGGAGAGGAAGCGAGACAAGCCAGAGGTCTACGAGGGACCTTATCTCAACATGTTGTTGTGGAACTCAATAGAGAAGCCAAGCGCAGCACGTCGATGCCGGAATCATCAGAGGAAGGTCGGTGGCTGACAGAGCGGAAAGAGAACTTGATGTTGATTTCGTACACAAAGGGCCGAATTGGTGGTGTTGCGGTGATCACGAAGTCAGGGCGGTCCTGCTGGTGGCCTCGGTACGGAAGACGTGGTCCGGAGCGGCGGCGCTAGGGTGTCCAGAGAGGTGGTCGATGGCAGTGTTCGCAGGGAGAAGAGGGGGGGGGGTGAAGGGGAAGCTGGGGCTAGGGTTCACAAGGGGAGCAGATAAGGGTGAGGTCACGCGATCGGTGTGTGGGAACTGACGCAGACGACGGCGCGGAAACTGCAACCTGCGCTCTCCATTAGGGCACACCGAGAGTAAGGGGATGTTGAGGAGAAAGAAGCATAGTAATGGCGACAACAAAGGGGTATCGGGCTAGGTGTGCCAGAAGAGAAAGGAAGGAAGAAAAGCAGGGGCCCCCGGGTGGGATTCGGTGATGTAGAGCTGCAGCGGGTTCGTTGTTGGGCTGCGGCCAGGGGTGGTCTTGGAAGGAGTTTCTCCTCTAATCTTTTCTGATTTCTTTTTATACGTTTCATTTATTTGTTTCAAATTCAAGCAAGCTCCAAAATAAACCTTTTAGGAACTTTTGCAATCTTTGAATGAAGGGGTTTGACTAAGTGAGAGATGAGAGGGAAAAGAGAAAGAGGACAAGGGGATGCCCACAAATAAATTCCTTTTGGGCATTTTACAAGATGAAGAATATTTAGGGTTTACGAAAAAGAATCAAAGCATTCTAAATATTGGATCAAGACAAAGATCCTACTTTGTAGGAAACAAAATAGAGAGAGAGTAAAGTGATAGCAACATCACACAAGCAAGATACAACACAAGGTCCAAATGCAATGCAACAAAATTGTAAAATTTAAAATTATGATCCATGCAATGTGGCATGATGAACAAGATGATGATGCGCAAAGCAAAAACACAGTTATTTACTAGTTGTGGTTTTACCCGGGGTGCTACAATTGGTCGATACCGATTCGGTTTTTTATATCGAATCTATGTCATTGACTTATGATCTAACAGACATGAACGAAAGGTTCCTTACCCTGGCAGCAGCGTTGACTCGACGGCAACGACAAGCGTTGGCAACGCATCAAGTGGTGGTCATTGGTGTCACTTGTAACACCCTCAGAATCGGTCCTATGCAAGTTTCAGCGATTCCCGCCAAACCCGCATAGAAACGATTCAAAGGTGCCCACCAGGCACTTTCGTGCGGGTGGAAAACGAAGTAATACCATTACACAATAGTCCACGATGGAACCCATAGAACAGATATATACAACAATGACTCAAAGAGTCAAGAATGCAGATATACAATACAAAGATCCAAATCACCTTGAAAATGATACAGCGTCCGACTACGGACAAGATGCAAATGGGGCTAAGAGCCCTGAAGAATAACCAGTGGCATCCATAACCCTGCCCAGGCCAAGCCGGAAGGGTAACCCTGATAACGACGTCGATCTCAAACCTGCTTAAACAAAAGGGGTGCTGACAACGGGCAAAGGAAAAAGAGAGCGGTCAGTACTGAGGCCAGTACACGGTGAGACTAGAATTCGGCGGTCCTCGCCTACATAGGTATGGTGGAATGAAGCGGCAGCGGCATGCATTAAACAACCTATAGAGACTCAATACAACTGGCGGCTATCAGATAGGGATAAGAAAGACCTATTCGGATCCAACCTGAAACTATCACCAAGCATACCCATCCTGGTATTTCCCCCTCGAGACCAAACGAGGAAGACAACCGAGGAACTCACACAGTTGGCAGTTTTATTCATCATGGGTTAGACGATGGCCGAACGCAACCGAGGATGCAGGGACAGCGAGGAGAGAGCCCGGTGGATGAGGCCCGGGGTAGGGCGAAAGAAGGACGACGGCGGTGCTGCTCGATCCGGGCGGTGGATGAAGGACAGGGTGGAGGCGGCGACTCCAGGCGGCCGGCTCTCAGAGGAACGGAGAGACGAGCGCGGCTAGAGGCGCTGGGCTCGAGCGGACGACGGAGGACGGTCGCAGAACTCGGGTCATGAGCTGGGGCGGAAGCAAGGCGAGGCGAAGGCGAACAAGGCGACCGGCAGAGGCGGGGTGGCCGATGGAGGCCGACGCGGAGGCAACGGGGTCTGCAGGGCGGTGCCGGGCGGGCGGACGCGCTGGCTTCGACGAGGCTCGCAAGGTGGGACCCGACCGACGAAGGCGAGCCGGCGACGCTGCAAGGGATCTGGAGGTAGACGAGGTGGTTGGCGAGGGAAACGTGGGGAGGGAGCGTGCGAGAGAGAGAGAGGAAGGCGGGGTCTGCGGGAGCGCGACCGCGTTGACGCGATCGTGGGCGGGCGCGTGGCAAGGCACTGCCTGGTGGGACCAGACGCAGGACAGGGGGTGATGAGCGGGTTGACCAGATCGGGAAGAGGTGGGGTGTGCCTTGAGTGGGGTACGGGGTGGGTTGGTAGTGGCGGCTAGGAGAGAGGAGGGAGTAGGATTGGTGAGGGGATTTAGGGTTAGGGTTTGGAGGTGGTCGGCTGGGCTTTTGGGCCTGGCTGGCTGCCTCCTAAAAATAATATAAAATTTTATGTATTATTTAAAAGACTTTTGTAATTTGTTTTTAGACAAACAAAATATCCGAAAGGGTCCGGGTTTACATTTGAAATAGAGAGAGGGATCTTTGTAGAAAGCAAAACTAGGCTTCAAGCAAAATAGTTTTAGTCAATTAGATGCATGATGATGTCATGATGATGCACAAAGTAGGAATAATATGCGATTTTCTGGTAGCGGTTTTACTCGGGGTGCTACATCACTGCAGTGCTCCTCCAAGGTGGCGGACTTGACGAACATGCTCACCTCCTCCTCGCAGTCTCAATGGTGGATTCGGCGTCGGGCTTCCCTTCCTTGCAAGCTGTGGTGCTCCACTGAGCATTCCCGATGATGTGTTGCACGAAAGAGGTCTAAGAAAGGGAATGTCAACACCCGGATTTTTAATCCCAGATGCCTGTTATGCCATACATCGCAATCCCAGGATTACCATTTTTGCGAGACATAACAGAATTGGATACCACAGTACATCATCCATTACAAAGCATACATAAGGTCTTACACAAATAAGGATCTCATGATCCAGTTCTTAATACAACTCAAGCGGCGGAAATACGTAATAATAACGGTAGCTTAGGCGAAGCTCCATCTTTGGGGTCACAGGCAATGCTGCCGATGGGAGATGATCCTAGTTGTCGTAACCTTCCTGGGGTCCATCCTCCAGGTACTCCTCTTCATAGTCTGGCCATGGGAATAGCCAGGAACAAAGCCATGAGTACTCTTTAAGTACTCTCAAACTAATACTAACAATTATAGGGGTTTTTGGTAGTAGGACACTAAGCTCTAGGGTTGTTTTGCAAAAGCCAGATTTACATCTACTAAGTTTAGAAGCAATGAATGCTAGTTGAAGTTTTATAACACCTAAGTGGGAACTTGTATCTCATGACACAATTCTGTTGTGGTCAAGTCAGAATCTCAATCCATTTCACAAGTCATTTTGAAAACATCTGACGGGAGAACAATATGGCCACTCTAACTGTCCATAACCGCGGATGTGGCTATTCGAATAGTTTGACACTCTGCAGAGATTGTACACTTTCAAGACAACATTCGATACATTCGTCAGGAACAAATCCTGAATTCACCATACTCAGTATGCGGATAATCAATCCTAACCTTTCAATTACACGCCCTAGTATAAGCACCTCTCCTGTGAGTTTGGCCTCCCAACCATGACCAACTGTCATCTTGGGTACTCCACAGGTGGACAATCTTCACAAGGTAGCCTCAGCTCAAACATTGGTCGTGAGGGAACCAATACTAAGGTATATAAGTTTCCAGTCAAGCCCTACCCAATTTTCGGGTATTGTGGTTGTACGGTAAAATTGGAATGGTATCGCATGCAGACAACCATCAGTTTTATAAAGGGCTCAGGCTCATGCCTCAACATTTTCATCATCCAAATCATCTGGTGTTTGGAAACACATGTCAAAACATCTCAATACAATGATCCATCATTCCAAGGTTTTCATAACCATTTTCACCAAGTATTCTCATCTAATGTTGATCAAGTTTTATGCTTAGCACTAGCATCTACAATTGGGAGTGAGTACTAATGAGGGGTAGTAAACTAGTGGAGTTTAACTAAATTCAATCTCATGCCTTAGGATGACATAAAGATTATCTAGCTTAGGCCAAGTTTTATGCTCTTTATGCAACCTTCAATTATCTTTCTAGTATCTACAATTCACTTAAGCAAACTCTAAGTAATAGCTTTGATAAAGAAATAAAGTATAAAGCTTGCAAGTAAAACTAGGATTGGTTTATCAAGTGGGTATAACCACATATGCTTAAGGCATATGGTTGGCATGGTAAGGCTTGCTAAAGTAGAGTATCTTGCAAGTGTTAGCTTGCACATTCAACTAGTAGTATTACGCTTGCATCAATATCAGTATAAGCTTGCTAAATTGCAAGTGTTAGCTTGCCTTGTGCAGAGCAGTGGTTGAAGTTCTCCTCGGCTTCTTCTTCGTAGTATCCTCCTTCTTCCTCGTATCCTTGGTCGGTACTAGCGTCTATAAGTAAATACGAGGTACACAATCACCAAACACTACTTAACTACTTTCAATCATCACACCAAAGGGTCGTATAGATGATCTAGCATCATCACTAACATTACAAGATTAAATCTTGGTTTAATTTCTTTTATTTTTAGGAAAGTAATTTCTACTCATTGAAAAACTTCTTAAGATTTAATATTCTCCAAACCAAAGATGGGATCATGTTGACACATGTCATCACCACATATTTTAGTCCATGGGAGTGTGATTTAAAGTGGTGTCACAATTTAATAAGGTTTAACCTTTTATTTTACTTAAATAAAGTGACTAGAAATGCCTATGTGACATTCTTTTATTACTTGAACATTATTTATGTAAGTAAACCCCTTTTTATACATTCTGAAAGGTATGATCAAATGTGATTTTTGAGAGTTGGAATCAACTCAAAAGCTTTTATGTTTTAAATTTGAAAAATGTTTGAATGCAGAAAAGGTTCTGCCTTGTTATTTTTACCAAGGTTGATCTATAGATTCAAATGATTTGAATCCAACGGGCTTGGATTAAGCATTTCAATATCTTTCTAACAAAATTGGTTTCATTCAATTTGGTTCACTGAATCGAGCTGGGTTGATTTTTGAAACTAGGTACACAACTGTGTTTGAATGAAAATGGAAAAAGTTATATTCAAACAACTAGGCTGCGGGAATCGTTAACGGCCGCCCAGGTCACTCACGACGGGCTCAGCTGACAGGGGGGTTCCACCAGTCAGTGGCTCTTTAAACGCGAAGCGGTACGGGGCAATATCGGCCACACGATTAAAGTCTAATCGAATGGATGCTACTCATCGTCCATGTCGGGCTGCGCTGGCGAGACAGAAACCTAACGCGGCAGGTGGGGGTCGTCGGGGGCTCACTGGGGCTCAGGCGAGGGTCGGTGAGGCGGGCGAACGACGAAGTTGACGACGGCGAACCTCCTGGTACCGGCAACTTCTTCTAGGGTGGATGAAATCGACGACGCCCTTCTTCTCCAGAGGCGGCCTGCTCCGGCCAAATTCCGGCGATGCGTTGCTCGCCTTGCTCCGGGAACGGGGTGGAACGATCAGTTAGGAGAGGGGAGTGAGATGGTGTGAAGAGTTTGAGCGGGGGAGTCCTCTATTTATAGTCTCGACGACGAGACCGAACGGGATGGGCAGGCAACGGTGGCAACATGGCTACGGGCTGTTAGAGGCATGGCCGACGGTGGCGATCGATCGGTGGTCTCCTGGCGATGCTCTATGGCTTTAATGCGCGTGTAGGGGCGGTGGCAAACGGTCTGGAACATGTGATGCTCTGAGCGGCAGACGAGGCGTCTTCGACGGCGAGCGGTGGCTGTGAGGCATGGGGCGGAGAACGGGGATGTCTGGCGGTCTCCTGGGATGGTGGTGATTGCGTATGCACGCGGCAAGGGCGGTGCACGGTCTGTGGGCGTGTGTCGAGGGTGGCGCTCTGGCGCACGCTCGGCATGGTTGACAGAGGCACGGGCACGACGTTCCTGGGTGCTCTGGTCGATGTCTTCGAGGCAGGGCTGGTCGAGAGGGGGCGGTGAGGCATGGGTGATCTCCCAGACAAGGTTGGCATGGCTAGTTCCTCTCCTAGCTTGCTTTCTACACTTGGGTGGCATGGGTGGCTTCGCTGTTCACCACTGATGACATTGCCAAGCTTATAGTGGTGCTAGACGTTTACAGATGAGCTAGATGATCTACTAAAGCCTAGTTGCAACCAGAGAGGGAACAAGTTAGGCTCAAATCACTGCTCCAAATAGTGTTTGGGTTTTATTTGATTTGCATCTGCAAGGTGTTTGATGAAATGGCCGCATGAATTCAAGTTTTGAATTTTGAAAAGATTTTTGGTGGGTGTGATAGGTAGGTGATGGTGAGTCTGCAGATGCTTGGGTTTTGAAAGTTGAGCTTGTTTGAGTGGTTTTTGAAAAGGTGGGATCTTCCCATATGATATAGATTCAATTTTGAACCATCCTTTAAACTATGCATTGAAATGTTTTTGGATGATCACAAAGTGGGACTTGATACTTTGTTATGAGTACTATCAAGGGGTGCAAAGATCCAAACAAGTTTCTATTAAGTTTTGAAAATTAGAGACAACCAAAGTAGGCATGGGAATTAATTTGGCAAAAGTGACCATTCCTTTATTTTGTTTGTTTGGATTTATTTGTCATTGGGAAAAGTGTGGGGATTGTTTAGATGATGTTTATTTCACCTAAGAATCATTTTACAAGCAAAGAAACACATAAACAAGGCAATTCAAAAGAATTCAAAATGGGATGCGTACACACATGAATGCTTCCTCATTTTATTTTAGAAAAGTTTTTGTTAACCCTAAATTTTATGATTAGAGTTTGATGATTCTATTTTAATATTTTTGGGATGTTACAGGGAACGACGAGGCGCTATTTCACGGGAAGAAGATTTAGAGGGAGAAGGTGAAATAGGGGCGACAGAGACATGCCCTACCTAGATCTTGCGAGCTCCGAGCGGCGTCGGCAATGGGGGTTGAATTCCACCTCGGATTTTGGAAGTGATTCGGTGTGGATTAGATTATGGTTTCGAGGGTAAAAATAGGGCACATAGGTAGGCTTATATGGAGGAGGATTTGGCATGCAGGAGGGGGAACAGATCGACTCGAAGAGGCGTGATTCTTCGGATATCGTTTGGCAGCGTCCTGTGTTTGTTCCAGAGTCGATGCCGGAATCATCAGAGGAAGGTCGGTGGCTGACAGAGCGGAAAGAGAACTTGATGTTTATTTCGTACACACAGGGCCGAATTGGTGGTGTTGCGGTGATCACGAAGTCAGGGCGGTCCTGTTGGTGGCCTCGGTACGGAAGACGTGGTCCGGAGCGGCGGCGCTAGGGTGTCCAGAGAGGTGGTCGATGGCAGTGTTCGCAGGGAGAAGAGGGGGGTGAAGGGGAAGCTGGGGCTAGGGTTCACAAGGGGAGCAGATAAGGGTGAGGTCACACGATCGGTGTGTCGGAACTGACGCAGACGACAGCGCGGAAATGGCAACCTGCGCTCTCCATTAGGGCACACCGAGAGGAATTGGATGTTGAGGAGAAAGAAGCTTAGTAATGGCGACAACAAAGGGGTATCGGGCTAGGTGGGCCAAAAGAGAAAGGAAGGAAGAAAAGCAGGGCCCCCCGGGTGGGCTTCGGTGATGCAGGGCTGCATCGGGTTCGTTGTTGGGCTGCAGCCAGGGGTGGTCTTGGAAGGAGTTTCTCCTCTAATCTTTTATGATTTCTTTTTATACGTTTCATTTATTTGTTTCAAATTCAAGCAAGCTCCAAAATAAACCTTTTAGGAACTTTTGCAATCTTTGAATGAAGTGGTTTGACTAAGTGAGAGATGAGAGGGAAAAGAGAAAGAGGACAAGGGGATGCCCACAAATAAATTCCTTTTGGGCATTTTACAAGATGAAGAATATTTAGGGTTTACGAAAAAGAATCAAAGCATTCTAAATATTGGATCAAGACAAAGATCCTACTTTGTAGAAAACAAAATAGAGAGAGAGTAAAGTGATAGCAACATCACACAAGCAAGATACAACACAAGGTCCAAATGCAATGCAACAAAATTGTAAAATTTAAAATTATGATCCATGCAATGTGGCATGATGAACAAGATGATGATGCACAAAGCAAAAACACAGTGGTTTACTAGTTGTGGTTTTACCCGGTGTGCTACAATTGGTCGATACCGATTCAGTTTTTTATATCGAATCTATGTCATTGACTTATGATCTAACAGACATGAACGAAAGGTTCCTTACCCTGGCAGCAGCGTTGACTCGACGGCAATGACAAGCGTTGGCAACGCATCAAGTGGTGGTCGTTGGTGTCACTTGTAACACCCTCAGAATCGGTCCTATGCAAGTTTCAGCGATTCCCGCCAAACCCACATAGAAACGATTCAAAGGTGCCCACCAGGCACTTTCGTGCGGGTGGAAAACGAAGTAATACCATTACACAATAGTCCACGATGGAACCCATAGAACAGATATATACAACAATGACTCAAAGAGTCAAGAATGCAGATATACAATATAAAGATCCAAATCACCTTGAAAATGATACAGCGTCCGATTACGGACAAGATGCAAATGGGGCTAAGAGCCCTGAAGAATAACCAGTGGCGTCCATAACCCTGCCCAAGCCAAGCCGGAAGGGTAACCCTGATAACGATGTCGATCTCAAACCTGCTTAAACAAAAGGGGTGACGACAACGGGCAAAGGAAAAAGAGAGCGGTCAGTACTGAGGCCAGTACACGGCGAGACTAGAATTCGGCGGTCCTCGCCTACATAGGTATGGTGGACTGAAGTGGCAGCGGCATGCATTAAACAACCTATAGAGACTCAATACAACTGGCGGCTATCAGATAGGGATAAGAAAGACCTATTAGGATCCAACCTGAAACTATCACCAAGCATACCCATGCTGGTATTTCCCCCTCGGGACCAAACGAGGAAGTCAACCGAGGAACTCACACAGTTGGCAGTTTTATTCATCATGGGTTAGACGATGGCCGAACGCAACCGAGGATGCAGGGACAACGAGGAGAGAGCCCGGCGAATGAGGCCCGGGGTAGGGCGGAAGAAGGATGACGGCGGTGCTGCTCAACCCGGGCGGTGGACGAAGGACAGGGTGGAGGCGGCGACTCCAGGCGGCCGACTCTCAGAGGAACGGAGAGACGAGCGCGGCTAGAGGCACTGGGCTCGAGCGGACGGCGGAGGGTGGTCGCAGAACTCGGGGTCGCGGGCGAGCTGGGGCAGAGGAAAAGCAAGGAGGGCGCGGCACGGACAAACGCGGGGAGGCGCGGGGTCGCTCCTGCGAGCTGGTGGCCGGCGCTGGCTTGCGAAGGGGAGGCAGGGCGACCAACGGCGAACAAGGCGACTGGCAGAGGCGGGGTGGCCGATGGAGGCCGACGCAGAGGCAGCGGGGTTCGCAGGGCGGTGCCGGGCGGGTGGACGCCCTGGCATCGACGAGGCTCGCAAGGTGGGACCCGACCGACGAAGGCGAGCCGGAGACGCTGCAAGGGATCTGGAGGTAGACGAGGTGGTTGGCGAGGGAAACGTGGGGAGGGAGCGTGCGAGAGAGAGAGGAAGGCAGGGTCAGCGGGCGCGCGACCGCGTTGACGCGATCGTGGGCGGGCGCGGGGCAAGGCACTGCCTGGTGGGGCCAGACGCGGGACATGGGTTGAGGAGCGGGTTGACCAGATCGGGAAGAGGTGGGGTGTGCCTTGAGTGGGGTACGGGGTGGGTTGGTAGTGGCGGCTAGGAGAGAGGAGGGAGTAGGATTGGTGAGGGGATTTAGGGTTAGGGTTTGGAGTTGGTCGGCTGGGCTTTTGGGCCTGGCTGGCTGCCTCCTAAAAATAATATAAAATTTTATGTATTATTTAAAAGACTTTTGTAATTTGTTTTTAGACAAACAAAATATCCGAAAGGGTCCGGGTTTACATTTGAAATAGAGAGAGGGATCTTTGTAGAAAGCAAAACTAGGCTTCAAGCAAAATAGTTTTAGTCAATTAGATGCATGATGATGTCATGATGATGCAGAAAGTAGGAATAATATGCGATTTTCTGGTAGCGGTTTTACTCGGGGTGCTACATCACTTCAGTGCTCCTCCAAGGTGGCGGACTTGACGAACACGCTCAGCTCCTCCTCGCAGTCTCGATGGTGGATTCGGCGTCGGCCTTCCCTTCCTTACGAGCTGTGGTGCTGCACTGAGCATTCCCATGATGTGTTGCACGAAAGAGGGATAAGAAAGGGAATGTCAACACACGGATTTTTAATCCCAGATGCCTGTTATGCCATACATCGCAATCCCAAGATTACCATTTTTGCGAGACATAACAGAATTGGATACCACAGTACATCATCCATTACAAACCATACATAAGGTCTTACACAAATAAGGATCTCATGATCTAGTTCTTAATACAACTCAAGCAGCGGAAATACGTAATAATAACGGTAGCTTAGGCGAAGCTCCATCTTCGGGGTCACAGGCAATGCTGACGATGGGAGATGATCCTAGTTGTCGTAACCTTCCTGGGGTCCATCCTCCAGGTACTCCTTTTCATAGTCTGGCCATGGGAATAGCCAGGGACAAAGCCATGAGTACTCTTTAAGTACTCTCAAACTAATACTAACAATTAAAGGGGATTTTGGTAGTAGGACACTAAGCTCTAGGATTGTTTTGCAAAAGCCAGATTTACATCTACTAAGTTTAGAAGCAATGAATGCTAGTTGAAGTTTTATAACACCTAAGTGTGAACTTGTATCTCATGCCACAACTCTGTTGTGGTCAAGTCAGAATCTCAATCCTTTTAACAAGTCATTTTGAAAACATCTGACGGGGGAACAGTATGGCCACTCTAACTGTCCATAACCGCAGACGTGGCTATTCGAATAGTTTGACACTCTGCAGAGATTGTACACTTTCACCACAACATTCGATACATCCGTCAGGAACAAATCCTGAATTCACCATACTCAGTATGTGGATAATCAATCCTAACCTTTCAATTACACGCCCTAGTATAAGCACCTCTCCTGTGAGTTTGGCCTCCCAACCATGACCAACTGTCATCTTGGGTACTGCACAGGTGGACAATCTTCCCAAGGTAGCCTCAGCTCCAACATTGGTCGTGAGGGAACCAATACTAAGGTATATAAGTTTCCAGTCAATCCCTACCCAATTCTCGGGTATTGTGGTTGTACGGTAAAATTGGAATGGTATCGCATGCAGACAACCATCAGTTTTATAAAGGGCTAAGGCTCATGCCTCAACATTTTCATCATCCAAATCATCTGGTGTTTGGAAACACATGTCAAAACATCTCAATACAATGATCCATCATTCCAAGGTTTTCATAACCATTTTCACCAAGTATTCTCATCTAATGTTGATCAAGTTTTATGCTTAGCACTAGCATCTACAATTGGGAGTGAGTACTAATGAGGGGTAGTAAACTAGTGGAGTTTAACTAAATTCAATCTCATGCCTTAGGATGACATAAAGATTATCTAGCTTAGGAAAAGTTTTATGCTCTTTATGCAACCTTCAATTATCTTTCTAGTATCTACAATTCACTTAAGCAAACTCTAAGTAATAGCTTTGATAAAGAAATGAAGTATAAAGCTTCCAAGTAAAACTAGGATTGGTTTATCAAGTGGGTATAACCATATATGCTTCAGGCATATGGTTGGCAAGGTAAGGCTTGCTAAAGTAGAGTATCTTGCAAGTGTTAGCTTGCACATTCAACTAGTAGTATTAGGCTTGCATCAATATCAGTATAAGCTTGCTAAATTGCAAGTGTTAGCTTGCCTTGTGCAGAGCAGTGGTTGAAGTTCTCCTCGGCTTCTTCTTCGTAGTATCCTCCTTCCTCCTCGTATCCTTGGTCGGTACTAGCATCTATAAGTAAATACGAGGTACACAATCACCAAACAATACTTAACTACTTTCAATCATCACACCAAAAGGTCCTATAGATGATCTAGCATCATCACTAACATTACAAGATTAAAGCTTGGTTTAATTTCTTTTATTTTTAGAAAAGTAATTTCTACTCATTGAAAAAATACTTAAGATTTAATATTATCCAAACCAAACATGGGATAATGTTGACACATGTCATCACCACATATTTTAGTCCATGGGAATGTGATTTAAAGTGGTGTCACAATTTAATAAGGTTTAACCTTTTATTTTACTTAAATAAAGTGAATAGAAATGCCTATGTGGCATTCTTTTATTACTTGAACATTATTTATGTAAGTAAACCCCTTTTTATACATTCTGAAAGGTATGATCAAATGTGATTTTTGAGAGTTGGAATCAACTTAAATCCTTTTATGTTTTAAATTTGAAAAATGTTTGAATGCAGAAAAGGTTCTGCCTTGTTATTTTTACCAAGGTTGATCTATAGATTCAAATGACTTGAATCCAATGGGCTTGGATTAAGCATTTCAATATCTTTCTAACAAAATTGGTTTCATTCAATTTGGTTCACTGAATCGAGCTGGGTTGATTTTTGAAACTAGGTACAGAACTGTGTTTGAATGAAAATGGGAAAAGTTATATTCAAACAACTAGGCTGCGCGGAACTGTTAACGGGCCGGCCTAGTGTCACTCCGCGGCACGGGGCTCAGCTGACAGGGGGTTCCACCAGTCAGTGGCTCTTTAAACGCGAAGCGGTACGGGGCAATATCGACCACACGATCTAATTCTAATCGAATGGCTGCTACTCATCGTCCACGTCGGGCTACGCCGGCGAGACAGAAACCTAACGCGGCAGGTGGGGGTCGTCGGGGGCTCACCGGGGCTCAGGCGAGGGTCGGCAAGGCGGGCGAACGACGAAGTTGACAATGGCGAACCTCCCGGTACCGGCAGCTTCTTCTGGGGTGGACGAAATCGACGACGCCCTTCTTCTCCAGAGGCGGCCTGCTCCGGCCAAATTCCGGCGATGCGCTGCTCGCCTTGCTCCGGGAACGGGGTGGAACAATCAGTGAGGATAGGGGAGTGAGATGGTGTGAAGAGTTTGAGCGGGGGAGTCCTCTATTTATAGTCTCGATGACGAGACCGAACGGGATGGGCAGGCAACGGTGGCGACATGGCTACGGGCTGTTAGAGGCATGGCCGGCGGTGGCGATCGATCGGTGGTCTCCCGGCGATGCTCTATGGCTTTAATGCATGTGTAGGGGCGGTGGCAAATGGTCTGGAACATGTGATGCTCTGAGCGGTAGAGGAGGCGTCTTCGACGGCGAGCGGTGGCTGTGAGGCATGGGGCGGCGAACGGGGATGTCTGGCGGTCTCCTGGGATGGTGGTGATTGCGTATGCACGCGGCGAGGGCGGCGCACGGTCTGTGGGCGTGTGTCGAGGGTGGCGCTCTGGCGCACGCTCGGCATGGTTGACAGAGGCACGGGCGCGGCGTTCCTGGGTGCTCTGGTCGATGTCTTCGAGGCAGGGCTGGTCGAGAGGGGGCTGTGAGGCATGGGTGATCTCCCAGACAAGGTTGGCATGGCTAGTTCCTCTCCTAGCTTGCTTTCTACACTTGGGTGGCATGGGTGGCTTCGCCGTTCACCATTGATGACATTGCCAAGCTTACAGTGGTGCTAGACGTTTACAAATGAGCTAGATGATCTACTAAAGCCTAGTTGCAACCAGAGAGGGAACAAGTTAGGCTCAAATCACTGCTCCAAATAGTGTTTGGGTTTTATTTGATTTGCATCTGCAAGGTGTTTGATGAAATGGCCGCATGAATTCAAGTTTTGAATTTTGAAAAGATTTTTGGTGGGTGTGCTAGGTAGGTGCTGGTGAGTCTGCAGATTCTTGGGTTTTGAAAGTTGAGCTTGTTTGAGTGGTTTTTGAAAAAGTGGGATCTTCCCATGTGATATAGATTCAATTTTGAACTGTGCTTTAAACTATGCATTCAAATGTTTTTGGATGATCACAAATTGGGCCTTGATACTTTCTTATGAGTACTATCAAGGGGTGCAAAGATCCAAACAAGTTTCTGTTAAGTTTTGAAAGTTAGAGACAACCAAAGTAGGCATGGGAGTTAATTTGGCAAAAGTGACAATTCCTTTATTTTGTTTGTTTTGATTTATTTGTCTTTGGGAAAAGTGTGAGGATTGTTTAGATGATGTTTATTTCACCTAAGAATCATTTTACAAGCAAAGAAACACATAAACAAGGCAATTCAAAAGAATTCAAAATGGGATGCATACACACATGAATGCTTCCTCATTTTATTTTAGAAAAGTTTTTGTTAACCCTAAATTTGATGATTAGAGTTTGATGATTCTAGTTTAATATTTTTGGGATGTTACAAACCTTCCCCCCTTAAACAAAATCTCGTCCCGAGATTTAAAAAAGGACGAAAAGATTTCCTAGGATTTGAAGAGATCGGGAAACTCCGTCCTGATGTGATCTTCGTGCTCCCAGGTAGCTTCCTCTTCTGTGTGGTTGCTCCACTGAATTTTGAGAAACTTGATGCTTTGGGTTCTGGTGGTTCGGAAAGCTTCTTCCAAAATACGGATGGGTACTTCAGGATAGGTCAGGTCATCGTTGATCTCTATGGTCCGGTGATCGATATTCTTGAACACTTCCGTCTTCTCCGGAACTTCGAGGCACTTGCGAAGTAATGAGATATGGAACACATTGTGCACGGCTGACATCTCTTCGAGTAGTTCCAATTGATACGACACTTATCCTCGATGGTTCAGAATCATGAAAGGTCCGATATATCTGGGGGCTAACTTTCCTTTGAGTTGGAAATGCTGCATTCCCTTCAATGGCGACACTTTCAGATATACAAAATTTCCTATGTTGAAGGCGAGGTCTCGACGTCTCATGTCGGCGTAATTCTTCTCTCTGGACTGGGCTGTCTTGAGGTGCTCACAAATCTCGTGAACCTTCTCTTCTGCTTCTCGTAGGATATCGGGTCCGAAAATCTGACTCCTACTTCCGACCAATTCAAAGGGGTGCAACACTTCCTTCCGTACATAAATTCAAATGGGGCCATTTGCAAACTAGCTTGATAACTGTTGTTGTACGAAAATTCTGCAAACGGCAGACAATCTTCCCACTTAGATCCATATTCTAACACACATGCTCTTAGCATATCTTCGAGTATTTGATTTTGCTCGCTCTGTTTGTCCATCGGTCTAAGGGTGATACGCGGTGCTGAAATCTAGGCGGGTTCCTAAACCTTCTTGAACTTTCTTCCAGAATCTCGAGATGAACTGAGTTCCTCGATCCGATACAATGTTTTGGGGACTCCATGCAAACTGACGATTCTAGCGATGTATAGCTCCGCTAGCTTCGAACTCTGATATGTGGTCTTGACGGGTAAGAAATGGGCGACTTTGGACAATCTGTCCACTATGACCTAGATAGAGTAATTTCCCCTACTAGAAGTAGGCAAGACGGTGATAAAGTCCATTCCAACGGAATCCCATTTCCATTCCGGAATCTGTAATGGTTGTAACAATCCAGCAGGTCTTTGATGTCCGGCCTTGAGTCGCTGACATATATCACACTTGGCGATATAGCTTCCGATTTCTGTCTTCATCTTATGCCACCAAAATTGCTCTTTCAAATCTTGATACATCTTAGTTCCTCCGGGGTGGATAGAATAAAGAGTATCATGAGAATAAGTTCTTTCAACTCAGATCTGCTGGTACACAAAGGCGTCCTTTGTACCACAGAACTCCTTCTTCGTCTTCGGTGAATCCGGGTACTTTGCCTGTACCGATACGACGCTTGATTCCGTCAATACTAGAATTTCCTTTCTGCGCCTCTTTGATCTGGCTGATCAAAGTGGGTTCAAGTTCTATGCTAGCCAAAAATCCTTCACCCACTAATTCCATTCTAAAATCTTCCATCTCTTTGTGCAAACTTGGTTGCTCCTTCAAAATCATGGAGTTCAAGCGGCACGGCAATCTGCTACCACGTTGGCTTTACCGGGGTGATAGTGAATGTCCAGATCGTAATCCTTGATTAACTCAATCCATCTTCTCTGCCTCATATTCAACTCCTTCTGAGTGAATATATACTTCAGGCTCTTGTGATCTGAATAAATCTCACAATGATTTCCCATCAGGTAGTGCCTCCATGTCTTCAAGGCTAGAACTACGGCTGCGGGTTCGAGGTCATGGGTTGGGTAATTTTTCTCATGTTGTTTCAGTTGTCGAGATAGATAAGATATAACTTTTCCTTCTTGCATTAGCACACATCCGAGACCGATCTTGGATGCGTCACAATACATTTCAAAGGGCTTCGTGATATCCAGCATGATTAAGATTGGGGCTGAAATCAATCTCCTCTTGAGTTCTTGAAAACTTGCTTCACATTTGTCGGTCCATTCAAACTTCTTGTCCTTCTTCAGCAATTGAGTCATGGGTCGGGCGATACTCGAGAATCCTTCTACGAACTTGTGGTAGTATCCTGCCAATCCGAGAAATGCACGAACTTGGGTTTGAGTGGTTGGGGCTTGTCAATCTTCGACATCTTTCACTTTTGCAGGATCAACGGCAATTCCTCCGGCTGATACAATGTGACCGAGGAATCCTACCTCCTGTAACCAGAATTCACATTTGCTAAACTTGGCATACAGCTGATGCTCTCTAAGGGTTCCAAGAATGGTCCTTAGGTGTAGCTCATGTTCTTCTTCCGATTTGGAATAAATCAGAATGTCATCTATGAAAACAACGACAAACTTATCCAGGAAGTCCATAAAAATCTTATTCATGAGATTCATGAAATAAGCGGGGGCATTGGTTAATCCAAAAGACATAACGGTATACTCGTATAATCCATATCTGGTGGTAAAGGCAGTCTTGAGAATATCCTCTACGCGAATTTTGAGTTGATGATAGCCAGTCCTAAGATCAATCTTAGAAAACACTTTGGCACTGGTCAACTAATCAAACAAATCTTCTATTTTGGGCAAGGGGTACTTGTTTTTGATGGTGACATCATTCAACTTCCGATAATCCGTACACAAACGGTTACCTCTATCTTTCTTGTCCACAAATAAGACAGGTGATCTCCATGGTGACACACTTGGTTGAATCAATCCAATTTCCAGCATGGCATCCAGTTTCTTCTTCAGTTCTGCTAGTTCAGACGGGTTCATACTATATGGTCTCTAGGCTATGGGTCCTGTTCCGGGGATTAGTTCAATGATAAACTCGATATCCCGATCTGGGGGCATACCGGGCAAAACATCTAGAAATACATCGGGGTATTCATAGACTATCCGAACTTGGTCAATGGTAGGTTGGGCTATACTCTTATTGCACTTGAATTGATGAGGTAAGGTTTCAGATATATGCTCGACTGATATTCCGGCTGTACTGGTCATGGTGATGGCTTTCTTGGCATAGTCAATCAATCCTTTATGTTTGGACATCCAATCCATTCCTAGTACTACTTCCAAACCTTTAGTTTCGAGTACTATCAGGTTAGCATAAAAATCTATGCCATGGATTCGAATAGGGACGGCTTTGCAAATTTGCCTTGCTTTGGTGGTTGAACAGGGGATTTGAACAATCATAACATGCTTCAGTTTTGTTGGTTGAATCTTACTAGTGCAGGCAAATTCTTCGGTGACAAATGAATGCGATGCACCAGAATCAAACAACACTCTTGCAAGTACTGAATTAACAGAAAACATACCCAGCACGACGTATGGCGCTTCCTGAGCTTCTTCATCATGCAAGAGAAAAAGACGGCCGTTGCGGTTGAGCGAATTCCCTGGGGAAAACCTTCTTCCTGGGTGAACACGACGCTCCTGCTGAGCTGGGGCATTTGCATTGGGGGCTGCGGCATTCTTCTTGTTGGGGCACTCGTTGGAGTAGTGACCCTTATTTCCACAGTCATAACAAGTTACTTGCGACTTGTCCTTTGCTGCAACAGGCACATCATTGCTTCCAGTCCTCGGGGTAGTGTTGGTGTTGGCGGTAGCATTGTTGTTGTTGAACTTGGGTGGGGCACGGTTGAAATTGCTAGGGTTGCCGGGGTTGTTGTGATTTACTCCGGGCCTAGGGTTTCCACGGTTGGGATAGGTTGGACGGTTCATCGGGGGTCTGTTGGTTCTCGAGACAAACCCTGGAGATGGGTTGGGGCGGTACTTTGGGGTCTGATGGGTTCCTGGTTGATGCATCATGCGATGCTTGCGGTTCTCATTGGCTCGGTTGATATTTCCTTCCATCTGGATGGCAGAGTCGACAAGGGCTTCAATATCAGCAAAGGGGATATTGACTAACACCGTCTGCATCTCATCGTGTAGACCATTCAGGAATCTTTCTTTCTTCTTGGCTTCGGTGTCAATCTCATCCAGGGCATACCTAGCTAATGACAAGAATTGGTCACGGTATTCCACTACGGTCATCCTTCCTTGCTTCAGATCTCTGAACTCATCTCTCATCCTCTTGATCAAACCTGGTGGCACATGGGTTCTGCTGAACTTGACTTTGAATTCCTCCCAGGTCATCATCTTCTGTCCTCCGGTCATTGCACGAACACTGTTCCACCATGCTCTGGCATCTCCGGCTAGATAGTGGGTGGCGAACATAACTTTCTCATTGGCTTTAACTCTGGCGACTTCTAGGTTATTTTCCATGGTTTGCAGCCAATCGTCGGCATCTAGGGGTTCTTCCGACTTAGTGAAAACAGGTGGGTTGGTGTTCTGGAAATTCTTGATCTTAGATCCATGGTTGTCCTGATTTCCGTGGCCTTGATTGTTGTGGGCTAGCTGGGCTATCTATTGAAGGGTGGATAAATTGGCTTGACGTTCGGATCTTTTAGCTTCGCGGTAAGAGACCAACATTTGCAGGATCTGCAACATCGGGTCCGGGGATGAACCACTTCCTCCGCGTGGCATCTGAAGATTGAGATAGATCATGAGAAAAGAGGGAAATTTCTAAGGTTCAGGGCTTTGAAAAGTTTTTAAAGTTTGACTCAGATTTTCTAACAACTTGCTTTTCATTCATTCATTCATAGAACACGATACAAACACACACCACATCAAGGTAAACAGATGGTTTTAGGAACCATTCTGGAAACTACGATACAGTGGGACCGAATACTACTCACTACGCTAGTGCTCAAGTGCTACTACTCCTCGGAATCGATGTAGTCGTCATCCTCATCATCATCGTCGTCATTGATGAAGGCGAAATCCTCCTCATCGGTGAAGAAATCCATAGCCCGATCCTCCAGAAAATCATCATCATCGCTGAGATAGGAGTAGGGGTCTCCACGAAGATCCTCTCCAGCATTCTCCCTTTCTTCCAACTGCATGTCTCTCTCGTGGATGGTCTCCTCCAAAGACGAGATACGGTGGTGAAGACGGGCAATGATGCTCTTCCTTCTTATCGAGCTAACGGCGGCGAGACTTGCGATCCTTCGCTAGCATGGCGATGGTCTGATCCTTCGTCTTGATAATGGCAGACTTGTGGTTGGAGTAGTCACGGAAATTATCCAACTCCTGCTCACGATCGTACATCATGAAGCTAAGGTGGTCCAATTGGGTCTTCAGCTCGTGGTGGTATGGGGCTTCTAGTGGCTGTTCATTAGCATCACGCCTTGGGAAAAACTCAAAGCGGGTACCCTTGATCTGGTTGATACTCTTCCCACACAGACGGGCAAGAGCTTCCTGCATGGCCCTGGCAAGTCCATCGAGCCAGTTGTTCTCTCTTAAGGTAAACTGAATTCCCTCAACAGTGGGAGGTTCAATCTTTCCTCGGAGACTTGCAACAATTAGCCACTGCAGATCTTCTCCTCCTTGATCATTGAGCTGAGCTCCGAAGAACTCGGGGTGCGGAATGCTCCAGAAGTTCCGAAAGCTGGTCCAAATCCCTCTCAAAGATAAGGTCTCCTCCATTTCCCAACTGGTAAAACTTGCTGTACTTCACGTCCATCTAAAAGAATATAAGATGAGTAAGTTAGTAGAGTGATCAAGTGTGTCAAATTTTATGTATTTGCAAGAGTTTTTGAGGAACATGAATTTTCATGAAAGAATCAAGGTGATAAGAATGGGAATAAGTTTTTGTAAATATTTGCTTTCTTTGGTTTTGAAACTAAGTTTTTGATTCCAAATGTCCAGTCTAACTAGGGTCTCCTATGGTCAGGATGGCTCTGATACCAACTTGTTAACACCCGGATTTTCAATCCCAGATGCCTGTTGTGCCATACATCACAATCCCAGGATTACCATTTTTGCGAGACATAACAGAATTGGATACCACAGTACATCATCAATAACAAACCATACATAAGGTCTTATACAAATAAGGATCTCATGATCCAGTTCTTAATACAACTCAAGCAGCGGAAATACGTAATAATAACGGTAGCGTAGGCGAAGCTCCATCTTCGGGGTCACAGGCAATGCTGACAATGGGAGATGATCCTAGTTGTCGTAACCTTCCTGGCGTCCATCCTCTAGGTACTCCTCTTCATAGTCTGGCCATGGGAATATCCAGGTACAAAGCCATGAGTACTCTTTAAGTACTCGCAAACTAATACTAACAATTAAAGGGGGTTTTTGGTAGTAGGACACTAAGCTGTAGGGTTGTTTTGCAAAAGCCAGATTTACATCTACTAAGTTTAGAAGCAACGAATGCTAGTTGAAGTTTTATAACACCTAAGTGGGAACTTGTATCTCATGCCACAACTCTGTTGTGGTCAAGTCAGAATCTCAATCCATTTCACAAGTCATTTTGAAAACATCTGACGGGGGAACAGTATGGCCACTCCAACTGTCCATAACCGTGGACGCGGCTATTCGAATAGTTTGACACTCTGCAGAGATTGTACATTTTCACCACAACATTCGATACATCCGTTAGGAACAAATCCTGAATTCACCATACTCAGTATGCAGATAATCAATCCTAACCTTTCAATTACACGCCCTAGTATAAGCACCTCTCCTGTGAGTTTGGCCTCCCAACCATGACCAACTGTCATCTTGGGTACTGCACAGGTGGACAATCTTCACTAGGTAGCCTCAGCTCAGACCTTGGCCGTGAGGGAACTAATACTAAGGTATATAAGTTTCCAGTCAATCCCTACCCAATTCTCGGGTATTGTGGTTGTACGGTAAAATTGGAATGGTATCACATCCAGACAACCATCAGTTTTATAAAGGGCTAAGGCTCATGCCTCAACATTTTCATCATCCAAATCATCTGGTGTTTGGAAACACATGTCAAAACATCTCAATATAATGATCCATCATTCCAAGGTTTTCATAACTATTTTCACCAAGTATTCCCATCTAATGTTGATCAAGTTTTATGCTTAGCACTAGCATCTACAATTGGGAGTGAGTACTAATGAGGGGTGGTAAACTAGTGGAGTTTAACTAAATTCAATCTCATGCCTTAGGATGACATAAATATTATCTAGCTTAGGCCAAGTTTTATGCTCTTTATGCAACCTTCAATTATCTTTCTAGTATCTAAAATTCACTTAAGAAAAATCTAAGTAATAGCTTTGATAAAGAAATAAAGTATAAAGCTTGCAAGTAAAACTAGGATTGGTTTATCAAGTGGGCATAACCACATATGCTTAAGGCATATGGTTGGCATGGTAAGGCTTGCTAAAGTAGAGTATCTTGCAAGTGTTAGCTTGCACATTCAACTAGTAGTATTAGGCTTGCATCAATATCAGTATAAGCTTGCTAAATTGCAAGTGTTAGCTTGCCTTGTGCAGAGCAGTGGTTGAAGTTCTCCTCGGCTTCTTCTTCGTAGTATCCTCCTTCCTCCTCGTATCCTTGGTCTGTACTAGCGTCTTTAAGTAAATACGAGGTATACAATCACCAAACAATACTTAACTACTTTCAATCATCACACCAAAGGGTCCTATAGATGATCTAGCATCATCACTAACATTACAAGATTAAAGCTTGGTCTAATTTCTTTTATTTTTAGAAAAGTAATTTCTACTCATTGAAAAACTACTTAAGATTTAATATTCTCCAAACCAAACATGGGATCATGTTGACACATGTCATCACCACATATTTTAGTCCATGGGAATGTGATTTAAAGTGGTGTCACAATTTAATAAGGTTTAACCTTTTATTTTACTTAAATAAAGTGACTAGAAATGCCTATGTGGCATTCTTTTATTACTTGAACATTACTTATGTCAGTAAACCCAAATGTTTTTATATATTCTGAAAGGTATGATCAAATGTGATTTTGAGAGTTGGAATCAACTCAAAAGCTTTTATGGTTTAAATTTGAAAAATGTTTGAATGCAGAAAAGGTTCTGCCTTGTTATTTTTACCAAGGTTGATCTATAGATTCAAATGATTTGAATCCAACGGGCTTGGATTAAGCATTTCAATATCTTTCTAACAAAATTGGTTTCATTCAATTTGGTTCACTGAATCGAGCTGGGTTGATTTTTGAAACTAGGTACACAACTGTGTTTGAATGAAAATGGAAAAAGTTATATTCAAACAACTAGGCTGCGCGGGAACTGTTAACGGGCCGGCCCAGTGTCACTCCGCGGCACGGGGCTCAGCTGACAGGGGGGTTCCACCAGTCAGTGGCTCTTTAAACGCGAAACGGTACGGGGCAATATCGGCCACACGATCTAAGTCTAATCGAATGGATGCTACTCATCGTCCACGTCGGGCTGCGCTGGCGAGACAGAAACCTAACGCGGCAGGTGGGGGTCGTCGGGGGCTCACCGGGGCTCAAAGAGGGTCGGCGAAGGCAGACGAAGTTGACGACGGCGAACCTCCTGGTACCGGCAGCTTCTTCTGGGGTGGACGAAATCGACGGCGCCCTTCTTCTCCAGAGGCGGCCTGCTCCGGCCAAATTCCGGCGATGCGCTGCTCGCCTTGCTCCGGGAACGGGGTGGAACGATCAATTAGGAGAGGGGAGTGAGATGGTGTGAAGAGTTTGAGCAGGGGAGTCCTCTATTTATAGTCTCGACGACAAGACCGAACGGGATGGGCAGGCAACGGTGGCGACATGGCTACGGGCTGTTAGAGGCATGGCCAACGGTGGCAATCGATCGGTGGTCTCGTGGCGATGCTCTATGGCTTTAATGCGCGTGTAGGGGCGGTGGCAAACGGTCTGGAACATGTGATGCTCTGAGCGGCAGAGGCGGCATCTTCAACGGCGAGCGGTGGCTGTGAGGCATGGGGCGGCGAACGGGGATGTCTGGTGGTCTCCTGGGACGGTGGTGATTGCGTATGCACGCGGCGAGGGCGGCGCGCGGTTTGTGAGCGTGTGTCGAGGGTGGCGCTCTGGCGCATGCTCGGCGTGGTTGACAGAGGCATGGGCGCAGCGTTCCTGGGTGCTCTGGTCGATGTCTTCAAGGCAGGACTGGTCGAGAGGGGGCGGTGAGGCATGGGTGATCTCCCAGACAAGGTTGACACGGCTAGTTCCTCTCCTAGCTTGCTGTCTACACTGGGGTGGCATGGGTGGCTTCGGCTGTTCACCATTGATGACATTGCCAAGATTACAGTGGTGCTAGACGTTTACAAATGAGCTAGATGATCTACTAAAGCCTAGTTGCAACCAGAGAGGGAACAAGTTAGGCTCAAATCACTGCTCCAAATAGTGTTTGGGTTTTATTTGATTTGCAGCTGCAAGGTGTTTGATGAAATGGCCGCATGAATTCAAGTTTTGAATTTTGAAAAGATTTTTGGTGGGTGTGCTAGGTAGGTGCCGGTGGATGTGCTAGGTAGGTGCTGGTGAGTCTGCAGATGCTTGGGTTTTGAAAGTTGAGCTTGTTTGAGTGGTTTTTGAAAAGGTGGGATCTTCCCATATGATATAGATTCAATTTTGAACTGTCCTTTAAACTATGCATTGAAATGTTTTTGGATGATCACAAAGTGGGACTTGATACTTTGTTATGAGTACTATCAAGGGGTGCAAAGATCCAAACAAGTTTCTATTAAGTTTTGAAAGTTAGAGACAACCAAAGTAGGCATGGGAATTAATTTGGCAAAAGTGACCATTCCTTTATTTTGTTTGCTTTGATTTATTTGTCATTGGGAAAAGTGTGGGGATTGTTTAGATGATGTTTATTTCACCTAAGAATCATTTTACAAGCAAAGAAACACATAAACAAGGCAATTCAAAAGAATTCAAAATGGGATGCGTACACACATGAATGCTTCCTCATTTTATTTTAGAAAAGTTTTTTTAACCCTAAATTTGATGATTAGAGATTGATGATTCTATTTTAATATTTTTGGGATGTTACAGGGAACGACGAGGCACTATTTCACGGGAAGAAGATCTAGAGGGAGAAGGTGAAATAGGGGCGACAGAGACATGCCCTACCTAGATCTTCCGAGCTCCGGGCGGCGTCGGCAATGGGAGTTGAATTCCACCTCGGATTTTGGCAGTGATTCGGTGTGGATTAGATTATGGTTTCGAGGGTAAAAAAAGGGCACATAGGTAGGCTTATATGGAGGAGTATTTGGCGTGCAGGAGGGGGAACAGATCGACTCGAAGAGGCGTGATTCTTTGGATATCGTTTGGCAGCATCCTGTGTTTGTTCCAGAGTCGTTGGGAAAGATGACCTGTGTGTCACACCTATCAACGGCTACGACGGAGACGCGGGCTGACGTGTCTGCTTTTGGCCCGGTCCAGTTGTGAGGTCGTGGCACCGCAATGCTCGTTCTGCGATGCGAGCGGCGGCTGGCGCCGGATGGCCCATTTAGGTTAGGTTTTTAAATATTTTTATTATTTTTCTGTTTCACATTTCCTTTAATATCTTTTGCATATATTAACCAAATTTAATGAAATTAGTCTCTAAAATTTTGTAAAAATGAGGTGATCAACATAGGATCATAAGATACTCCTTTTGCATGCATTTAGAAGGTTAGGTTTAGAAAACTCTTGTCTTTATATGACTATAAGGGAATATGAGAATAGGGTTTACGGAAAAGGGTTTTGATGCAATTTTTATTGTGTGATTCCATGATGCAAATTCTATGATGCATGGTTCTAGTAACATGTGGAATTACAAAATTTGGGATGTTACAAACCTACACCCCTTACGAAGAATCTCTCCCTCGATATTCAGGTTGACTAGGAAATAGGTGTGGGTGTTCCCTCTTCAAATCATCTTCATGTTCTCATGTGGTTTGTTCCTAGGAATGGTGATTCCATTGGACTTTGCAGAAGCTAATTATCTTGGTGCGCGTAATCCTCTCGGCTATTTCCAAGATTTTGACGCGCCTTTCCTCATATGTGAGATCATGTTCCCACTGAACCTCATCAAGGGAAACTATATCTCTTAGCAGCATTTTTTTAGTTGTGACACATGGAACGCATCATGACATTTTTTTAGTTGTGACACATGGAATGCATCATGAACAGTTAATACCTTCGGTAACCCCAACCGATAAGCAACTTCTCCTCTATGAGCCAGAATCGAGCTGCCAACTTACCCTTGAGTCCAAATCTCTTTAACTCCTCGTAGTGGTGAAGCTCAGAGATATGCATAGTCTCCTATGTCATAAGTTACATCTCTACGATTGGTATCGGCATAGCTCTTTTGCCTAGATTGGGCTACCTTTAGCCTATCTCGAATCTGCCTTACCTTTTCTTTGGTATCCTTGATCAATTCAGGTCAAAAAGACTACATTCTCCAATTCCACTCCATAACAACAAAGTTCTACACTTCCTGTCATATAGAACTTAAAATGGAGCCATCTTGATACTAGTTTGATAACTATTATTGTTGTACGAGAACTCCGCATACGACAAGTTTTCATCCTAACTAGACCCATAGTCTAGGGCGCCAGCTCTCAACATGTCTTCTAGGATCTGGTTAACTCTTTCTGTTTGGCCATCAGTTTGCGAGTGAAAAGCAGTACTGAACTCCAGTCTAGTCCCTAGACCTTCGTGTATCTATCGCCAAAACTTCGAGATGAACTGGATACCTCTATCGAAGACAATTCCCTTAGGAACACCATGCAAACTTACAATCCTTGACATATAAATCTTGGCGAGTTTGGCACTCGTGTAGGTAGTATTTCCGGGAATATAGTGGGCCACTTTAGTTAAGTGATCAACCACTATCCAGATAGAATCATACCCTGAACGAGTCCGGGGCAATCCCGTGATAAAGTATACGCCTACCTTGTCCCACTTCTAGTCGGGTATAGGTAACGGTTGCAGCAGCCCTACTGGTTTCTGATGCTTGGCTTTGACCATATTGCGTACATCATATAACAAAATATACTCAGCAATTTCTATTTCAAATTATTCCATCAGAACATATCCAGATTTACTAATAAAAGGACGCCCTCTCTAGAAGCACGTCTTGTGGTGCTTCTCCTCCTCACACTTGGCACATTCTAGATGTTTTCCTTATTTTTTCAACACACCCCTACGCGATACGTGGCAAGTAGCAGGACGTCCCGTGCGAGCACACCACATGCTGTTCATCAGGACTTTTCCCTTTTGTATTTTATCTGATTATTAAAAACGAAATATATTTTAAACTAAATATCGAAATTAAAATCTGTTTTCACAACTGACCTAGTTGTGTCGAGATCTACAAAAGTAGATCCCATGTTAATAGGTTTTGACAAACTTTTTTGTACTGCTTAGGTTGCACTGTCTTGGTGTAGTAGTGCACGGTGCAGTGTCCTTCCAGTGCACCGTCCATGCGCTGCCTTTTATAATCGTTTGCACTACCTCCGGTCGCAGTGCATGGTACAGTGACATGGCAGTGCATCGCCGTGCACTTTATTTTGTTCTAGTTGCACTACTTCAATCGCAGTGCATCGTCCGAGCACTGTATTTTTATACTACGTTGTACTGCTTCTTGTCATAGTGTACGACATGATGTCCCGACTGTCATTATGTTCTGCGTTATACTGCCTTTATTAGCATTGGTGTTATGCACTATATTTTTTAGTGCGATGGACCATGTTTTTTCTCTTTGACCTGGTTTGCGTGCGGCCTGCATTGGTGCGATTCCACAAGATCTGACTAGAAGTTGAATAGAAAAAGCAAAGCACTCATATACACCTAGAATCAAAATCCATCTCATGTGACATGCACGGCGACCAAATATCACTCGTGCACGGGCATGCACCCGGATCAACTGCCGCGCCGTGCGTGTTTGTATCTGGCCACATGCAGCCACATGTCAGCCGCTACACGCTCTACCTGCTTGGCCGCTTGCATGTTGTTTGCTCTTCCTTATGCATGTTTTGGAAGCGTGCACTCGAACCTATCCTTTATATCCATGCATATTTTGCGTTAACGGAATGGATTAAGTATGACAAATCGTGTGTCTGCTGAAGAATTAACTTCTTCATATCGGGGTCATTGGAAACGCACAAACGCTTTTTATACTAAAGTGTTCTTTGTTCGTTCAGATTTAATCCTTTGCTTTGTCCTTGCTCATATTAGCTTTTATTTCCTCTAACTCTTTGTCTCCCTTCTGGGCTTGTTTGATTCTTTCATGAAGCGTAGGCACTATTTTCATACAACTAAGTTTCATTCTGGAATTATCTCCGGTATGAGATCTTTAAATTTCTTGCATAAGTCTTTTGGGAGTTCTCCCCCGGTATGTCCATTCACATAGACCTTACGACTGAAGGCATAAGCTCCAACATTTGCCTCTCCGGGGTGGTACTGCAGATCTTAGTCCTAGTCCTTAATGAGTTCAAGCCATCTCCTTTGCATCATATTTAACTCTTTCTCGGTGAAGATATATTTCAGACTCTTGTGATCCGTGAACACATCACAATGTTTTCCCATGAGGTAATGTGGGACCCCAGATTTTCGTTCCGAGAATCCCCATTATGCCTACAATTAACATTCCCATGATTAGTGAGCCGTGAGCATAAATGACTAGTATCATTACATCATCCATAAGTAGCGAGTACAACACTTATATTATTGCCCTTATGGCGATTACATACAACAATAGCGGAAGTCCTCAAGCGCAAAGTCCATGTGATGTCTTAACCTATAGGAGACTGACTGGGAAGATGGCCTAGCTTGCATAGACGTCGGCATCTACATCCTTCATCATGCCTTTGAGAATATTGCCAAGTAAATAGCCAGGGACAAAGCCGGTGAGTACTTTGAATGTACTCGCAAACCACCTTAAAAGAACAATAATAAAGGATATGCAATATGGTTGTGGTAGTAGGAGAGTTCCATAAGAGGTTCTTTTATAAACTAGTTGCTCTTTTGTAGGTATAGCATCTACAAGCTTTTGTTTGAAAAAATTTTATAAAACCTTTTGGAAAAGTTCTGGAAAACACTAGGATTGGGTCATCCTATATTATCTCCACGGTCCTCAATTGACCGGGTTATCCTCTTCCTTGCTCCTCAACATCACCTCTCATTCTCTAGTGTCCCTCGGACCACCAGGTTTTTATAAAACACTTTGTTTTTTGAAATCCGTTTTGGAAACAAAACCATCACTGCTCTATAGCAACCTTCCCAACCGTCCATGACCGAGGACTCGACTATTCGAATAGATTTACACTCTGAAGAGGTTGTACACTTTACCCACACCAAACGGGTACCCTGCCCTGATCCTTACTGATTGTGGGTCGAGTAACCAATCGAGACCCTTCGGATGCCACTTTAGCATGTCCCTATCCTATGAGTTGTTCCTCTCAACACGGGACATCAGGATCCACAGACCAACCGGAATGCACCCAACTCCTCCAAAGCTGGCACTTTCAATGAGAGGATCATAGTGTCTCCCATCCACTCACATGGGTGGTCCTAATTCCTCCAGGTGACTGCCTAGCAGTAGACCCTTTTTGTAAAGGAAGACCGGGATTCGAGGGAGCTAGTCCCTTATAAGTAGTTTTGAGAATTACCACACCAGAGTAGCAAACATTAAGTCCAGCCCTGTCCCACTCCAGGGTAATGTGGTTGCACGGGTTAATTGTTCTAGCAAAACTTCAAACAACCGGGTTCCTTTTTGTAAACATTTTCCCCCTTCCTTTATCCGACCTTTTTGTAAAATAAAACCTTTTTCATTTTTCAAACCTATCTTGGTAGGTCGAACCTCACCAAGGTTTTCTTACAAAACATTTCGTAAACATTTTCCCGGAGTCTTCCCATCCTATACTTTTACTCGGCTAAAACAAGGTCTCCAAGGGGTCATTGTGTTACACACCATCTACCATACTAGGGACAAATAGGTGTCATCAAGGGTGATGTACTTAGTAGTACAAACAATAGTTTGGAGGAGCCAAACATTCCCACATAGAAAACATAACATAGAAAAACCATGAAATTTACATAAACAAGTTGTTAAAACATGCATAAACATAAAAACAGGACAACGGCTTATGAGCAAGAAGGTGGCTTGCCTTTGACCAGCAAGATGTCTCTGGACTTCTTCAATAGAATACTAGAATACGAAATATAATAATAATTACTCCGAGGCTTCCTTCTTCTCGGGGTCACAAAATCGCAATTATCGCCATTTATCAAGCAAACATGCAAACACGCAATACACCAATCAATACAAGGCATACAAGCATCCTACGTACATCAGAAATGAGCAAGGGAAGTTTACAAAACAGTAGGGTGCTGGATGATGGGCTTGATGAGATTGGTGAATGACTTGGAGGCATTGGAAGATGATCCCTTATGATTTATAGTCTAGATACTACCTAGGAGAGGGGTATTGGAACAAGGACACATTCTGTATGAGACCATTGTATAAAAATGATACCATCAGAATGGTGTTGATAAAATCAAACCAAAAAAAGTGGTTTCAGTATTTTATCAATTAGCATTGATTTATAATGAATTTTCTAGTGACAGAAGCTCCAGTTTTAGGAAATAATTCACCAAAAATGTTTTGTATGTACAAAAATTATTTCCTTCGATGATTAGATACGATTTGGTGGACTGATTCACTGAGAGTTAGAATCAACCTAAAATATTTAGCAGAATGCCCTCAGGGAATTCACTAATGCAATACTGGAGTGATTTTTTATTTTTAACCAGATTTAGTTTATAGTATATTTTGATATGATTTCAAAGAAACATATTAGGTATTTGGAGTAAGTTTATATAGAAATTGGAATACACTTATTTGGATTTACAGAACTAATGTGGTGAATTTATTAGTGCATAAACCATGTACAGAACAGTTTAATTCCTAAAAAATAAACCATTGCTCAATAAATTATGATCTCCTTGGTTCTGATAGATGTTGGTATTCAAGAGTACTTGTAGGTGCAATTAGGTCAATACCCATTTTGGTTTGACCTAGAGAAATTCCTAAAGTCATGTATTGGCTATTTTGGTATTTTTGCCAAGGGAAAACTAGGAGGCAAAAATATATGGTTCCAGTGTGACAAACAAGGTATCACCACTACCTTTCAGAGGGCATTGGGTTTGCTTCAATTGGAGTTCTAAAGTTTACTGAAACAATTTTTGATGGTAAATGATACTTTATAGTATAATTATTATCAAAAAATATACAAGTCCTATTTTGGTGTATTTCTTGAGCTGCATGTTTAAGAAAACATGTAGGGTCAGGATAAAAATATTGCCTGGCCACTTTGATGCATATTATCTTTTTATATATATTTAAAACAAGAGTCTTATGAGAAGATCTGGAATTTTAGGCTTAAAAGAAAAAAGGGAAAAGTGGTATGGGCCAGATCTATGAGGGAGTGGGCCGCTTCGGACCAGATTCGGACCACCTAGCGAGGCGTGTACTCGGGAGACAGTTATGGAATGCCAGGGACGGGGACCAGATGGCAAAGAGGGGAGAGGGCCGAAGGGGTACCGGTGAATATCCACCTTTGGAGTAAGAGGAGATCGATGATAGGGCTGCATCATCCTCCTCTGACTCGCATGACGTCGACAAACCCAAGCAGGGGAAGAGGAGGAGCGGGGCTCACCAGAGACGTAGGGAGAGGCGCCGGATATGGGGCAGGGCGACTCAGTCGATGATGGTTGTCAGGATGAGGGGCAGCACGGTGGGGTTCGACGCCGGGAGGGAGCTCGTGCAACCACACCCGCGGAGCATGTTCGGGGAGTCGATGGAAACACGGGTTGGGGCTCTCCTTGGAAGAAACAATGGTAGGGTTAGATAAGGGAGGTCCAAGGGCCTCATTTCTACAACATTCAGAGAGGGAGGAGGAGAGGAAGGGAGATATGAAAGCAATCTATGTAGGGGGCCGAAGCCTTTTTCCTGCTCCTTTTATTGAGCAAGGCCGAGCAGGGTAGAGGACAGGGGGCTTGGGATTAGCTCTGGCGGTGTGGGAGGCAAATGAAGCAAAAGAGAGAGAGCATAGTGGACCTAGGACTTATAAACTAAGAGGTAATGGTCTAGGGTGGATTGTGTCCATGGAGGGAAAGGAGAGGGGCAATACCAAGGGTTGCCCTTGTTGTGGGCGTGGGGAGAGGGGAGATGTGGTTTCTGATATGGTTTAGGATAGAGAAAGGGGATTGGTAGAAGTTGTGAGTTAATACAAGCAATATATGACATAGTTATATGCTTCTCTCCTCTTACAAACACTAAGTACAAAGATAGGGGGTGCTAGAGTGGCATGCTACAGCGGTGGCCGACCAAGGGGAGGGGCGGTGTGCTGTGCAAGCTTGGTTCACCAACTTGGTGTGGGTTTGATGATTTTTGGTTAGTGGTTTTCTTCACTTTGCAACTATGATCAAAGAGAAGGTTATGAAGGGAGTCTAGAAACTTGCATTGGACATGAGGGGGAAATGGTACTAGTGTTTATATGAGGTCAAGATATCTCTCCAAGATTTATTTGGGATATTTCCAAGGATTATAAGTCCATTGAATCTCATTTATTCAAAAAGGGGAGAAGTGGTTTATAGAATCTCAATAGATATTTTTACATTGGAAAATGTTTTTTTTTTATATTATAGATGGTCTTAAATACCATACCACACTTTGGTTGGATAGAAAAATATTTTTAAGTTATTATTTCTTGTTTCTGCCATTTAAGAAAAAAGGCAATAAGAAATAATAAAGGATCTCAAAAACATTTATTTTTGATATGGGAAGGTAGGATATGATATATAGGCATCAAGTATGCCTTGAGTTGGCAAAGTAGTTTGAATAAAGACAAACTTGTCTTTGAAGAGAAGGTTTTGGGGAGCTTTTAAAGGAATAGAATTAAATAATTTTAGGTTCCCAATAATTATGGAAATTATTTGAAAAATGTTTGTAACTCGGCGGATGATGTAAACTTGAAGTATCTATCAAAAGCAGCCTTGGGTATTGCAAAATAAGATGTATTTTGGAAGAAGACAAGGATTAAAGGATCTAGGGCAATGATATTTTTATGCCATCTAATCAAGGTTGGATTAGTGAGATCAGAGATCACCTTGTTAAAAGGGATAGATGGATGGTTAGACCAAGTTATTCAGATGATTAGGACATCAAGAGTTGGGCTTGGTTGTATGTGAGGTGGTCTATAAGTAGTGGCAATCTTTGTTGAAAATAAGGCTGCCATAGCCGATGTGTCATGATGCCTCATAAACCATGTGGGGTTAAGAAGCACAAGCCTCCAATGGAAACTAGTGGAGGGTTTTTTGATAGACCATGGTTAGTAGATGATAACCATGCAAAGAGTTGGTCCAAGGGAGATAGCATATGGATGTGAGCTTCTCCCAAAGTAGGAAAGATGGTAAGATTTGCAGAAAAGATTATTATCTTGACTACAAAACCATCATGGATGAGTGGGTATAAGAATAGTACACAAGATGTAATACAAGATGGTTCAAGTACATTCTCAAGAATGCATACAGATTGGAGTGGGTGGAGTTCAAAAGATTGAATCTAGTCAAAGATTCCAGACATAGCGAAATTTGGCAGATTTGGGGATTTGGACTAGCATAAAAGAGGGAAGGATACAAGTGTTCATTCTTACTATCAAGGGGATTATATTGAATTGTAGATTGTGTGGAGTGGATTCATGATTGTATTATGTCATTGATGAGTTGGACGCTAATATAAAGGATTAGCTCAAGATTGATCTGGGTAAGTAGATTAGAGGGTCACTTAAGTGACTTAGGATAGATCCAACTATGGGGCTTTTTCTGGGATTGATGATCTCAAACATTGATTGGATCCTAAGGGATGAGATAATATATTAGCTCAGTCTAGTTCCTAAGCACACAAGACAATCAGCAGATCAAGGCAATTCACCAGACAACAGGTCAAGGAAATTCATCTTGCTGAACAATCTGATACTACCGAGGTTTCCATCAAGTCTAGCTTGAGGTAAGCATGGGTGTTTTGAATAGGTTGCATTTTGAATTAAGGTAAGGAACTCTTGGTATTTTTACCAAGATTGGAAAACAAAGGTTTTAGTAAAGGTTTTGGAAAACCTAGAGATAAGAGTAGTTGAAATTTCTGTCTTGAAAACATAAGGAGAGCATATATAGGTCTCTGTATTTTTGGCAAGAGAAACTAGCAAAAGATTTTTTGGTGTCAAAGTCATTTTGGCTCAAGTTTTAATTGTCAAAACATTTGAGAAAATGAAAGATGAGCCAGGACATCTCTTTTGTAAAATAGTTCTTGTCAACTAGTGTTGAGGTAAGGAGTATATCCTATAATACACAATCAGTTGCATAAGCACAAGCAAACAAGTAAGAAAACATTGCAACACTTAAAAGGAATTTTTTGGTTCCCCCCTGATTTTTTCCTTTTTGACATCAAATCATGGTTGCTGAAATTGGGATGTTATAGGTAATGTCTTCATACCTTGATCGCATGCACAACTGATGCTAGTTCCAAGTCATGCATGGGGTAGTTGTATTCATGGTTCTTAAGCTGGCGAGAGGCGTATGATACTACCTTCCCATCTTGCATCAATACACTACCAAGTCCTTTGTAGCGTCAAAATAGACTTGGAAATCCTTATGGATATCAGGCAGACACAAAACTAGTGATGTTACTAAGCGTTTCTTCAATTCTTGAAAACTTTCTTCACATTCCTTGGTACATTGGGACTTCTCTTCCTTCTTCAACAATTCAGTCATAGGTTTCTCTATCTTGGAAAAAAAATCAATGAACCTTTGGTACTACAAGGCCCAAGAACTCCTAATATCACCCACATTTTTAGGCGACTCCCATTCTGTCATGGAAGTTACCTTACTTGGGTCTACGACAACTCACTTTGCTGACAGAACATGCCCTAGAAATCCAACTTCATTTAACTATATCTCACACTTGCTGAACTTGGCATACAACTTGTGTTCTCTTAGCTTTTCCATAATTAGGCGCAAATGCCTCTCATGTTCTTTCTCGTCCTTGGAGTATATAAATATGTCATCAATGAACACCATGATAAGATTTTCCAAATACTCCATGAATACCTTGTTGATCATAGTCATGAAATATGTCCGGGCACTGATTAGTCCAAACAACATCACGGTGTACTCATACAACCCATATCTCGTGGTGAAAGGAGTTTTAGGTACATCCTGGTTCCATATCTTTAGCTGGAAGTATCCTGATCAAAGATCAATCTTTGAGAATACACTAGCGCCCTTTAATTGATCAAACAAATCATTGATATTGGGTAGAGGGTATGTGTTCTTGACTGTCACCTCATTCAACGAGCGGTAGTGCACAACTAGCCTCTTGGTTTATCCTTCCTTTTCAAGAATAAGGCAGGTGCTCCCCGAGATGATGCACTTGGTTGAATGAATCCCTTGTCCAAATTTCTCTCTAAGCTTCTTCTTGAGTTCTTTCAACTCATCGACATCCATCTTGTATGGTCTCTTGGCTATCAGTTTCGTGTCTAGCTTCAAGTCAATAAGAAACTTCATATAACGGTCGGGAGACATCCCTGGTAATTCTTCTAGAAAGACATCTGGATACTCCTTTACAAAAGGTACATCTTCCAAGCTAACACCCTTAAGAGAATTCACCATGCTTTCCTTAAGTGCAAGCATTGACTTCATGAAGATCCTTTTCCCTTCTGGAGTTGTGAGAGTGATATCCTTTTGGCACAATCTATGACTCCCTCATACTCAGTCTTCGAATTCATGCCCAAATTATATCTAAGCCTTGTGACTCCAGAACTACTACACTCCCAATCCTTAGTTCTAACCCACATCATCCAGAGTTTGCCACTATTTCTCCTCCAGGAGAACTTACCCTTAGAGGTGAACTAATTGTATCCATAGGTATCTTGCCTCTATCCACAAATACCCTTGATATGAATGAATGCGATGTACCAGTATCAAAAAGAACAATCGTAGGAATGGAATTAAGCTTGAACTTACCAATCACGAGGTCCGGTGCCTCGCATGCATCTTCCAAGGAGACATGATTCATTGTGGCTTTGAAAAATGTATCCGGCTTCTTTCCATTCCCATTTCCATGAGTGTGTTTTTCCATTCCAATTGCCATTTCCATTCTTCATCCTTCAGGGAAAGTAGTTGCATAGTGCCCTGTCTTGTTACACTTGAAGGATGTCACCTTAATGAGATCCTTCCCGTTGCTGCCATTACCATTCCCATTGTGGTGCTTATGTCCATTGTGTTTGTGACCTCCATGACAATGTCCGTTATGGTTTTGGCCATTGTTGTTGTAGGGTGGTGGTGATGAAGTGCACTGCTTTTCATACGGAACAAAGTGCTTGTGCGAGTTACACTTCCTCTTGCGGTTCTCTATTCTCTTCTGCTTGGACTCAACCACAACTGCCTTGTCCAGGAGTTCTTGAAAGTTTTCAAACTTCTAAGCCACAACGTGAATATATATCTCATCATTAAGTCCTCTTAAGAACTCCTCCTACCTCTTGGAATTAGTGGAAACATCATCAGGCGCATATCGAGCTAGCTTGTTGAAAAGCTCTCCATACTCGAAGACATAATGGTGTAGTTGGTGTAAGTCGCAGAACTTGCGCCTTTTCAGAGTCATGAGACCAGTAGCCACATGGTGAGTGCGGAAAGCTACCTCAAACTGGTTCCATGTAATAGCATCAATATCCGGGTGGGTGGCTTGGTAGTTATCCCACAATTCAGCAGAAGATCCTTCAAGTTGGTGCGCGGAAAAATGAACCCTATCAGCTCAAGCAACTTGAATGGTATCTAGCTTCTTGTTGATCATGCGGAGCCAATCATCTGCTACAATTGGTTCAGCGCTGCTTGTGAAGGTAGGAGTGTTTAACCTCAAAAACCGATTCAAGCGATCCTGTTGAGGCGGTGGCAAAGGTGGCGCATTGTTATTCTTTTTGTTGGTATTATTGTTGTTTTGCATATTCTGAGTGAGGATTTGGATCAGCTGATTCTGAGAGGCCAAAATTAGTGCAATCTCCGGAGGGAGATCGTTGTTCACACCTCTTGGCGGCATCTGTGGGGTTGGGGAAAAAGTTAAGAGAGAGATAGAAAGGCTAAAGTTATAAACTCCTTCCCTTATGAAAACACACAGAGAATCACGAAAATGCACACATAGCACAAAAGTATAACACATAATCATCCAAGTTTAAATAAACCAATCATGTTACTATTACAATCACGAGTAACATTTAACTATAAAATAAAGGTGGACCAACTAACTACTCTACTCTTCCAAGTCTTCCACTTCCTCATCCTCGAACGAGCAGCCTTCCCTCTCGAGAGGATGACTTGTATAACTCCATCTCTTTTTTGCGGCTTCGATCTTCTCTTGGAGGTCCTTCTTCTCATCATGCATCTCCTTTGTACTGACTTCAAGCTTGTCTTGAAGTCCCTTCTTCTCGTCCTCTAACACTTCAACTAGGCTTGACTCCTTAGTGGCTTCAAGCTTCTCCTCCAAATCCCTCTTTGCGGCACGCAAATCCGTGATTATTTTGGAGAGGCCCTAGAACTCCACCTCGTTATTCTTGAATAGTTGCAAGTATTCCCTAATCTTCTTGTTCTTGTTTTGCGCCCTCTTCTGTTGGTTGATGAACCTTTTCTATTGGGGTTGGAACTATACTTCCTGAGCCTTGATCGCCTCCTCTTGCTTCTGGATCATCGTGTCCTTCTCCTTGATTAGAGCGCATAACTCATCATTCCTTATGATCTCGAAGTTTCTACCCTCTTCGAGGTTGTTGATGTGGAACTCTAAGTCTTGGTGTTGGATCCTTTGGCACTTGGAGGTATCCCTTTACTCCACGCTTAAATCCATCGGAACTCCTTTCTCATCATGCCTTCCAAAGAGATTAGCAAAGTGTCCTTCAAGCTCTTTATGGTGGCGTCCACATAGGCATCCAATAAGCTCTTGCATGCAGGTGCTAAGTCCCTTCTCTTTGGAGTAGATGACGACGTGGAACACTATGTCTTACGTCTTGTGCTCGCCCTCGTTTCATTCTGGTTGGAAGATTATGACTCCCTAGCTGTTCTCCCTATGGAACTTCCTCAATAGGTTTCCTCGGAATGAAGGCATGGGTAGCTCCTATTTCACAAGAATGTCGATAAGGCATGTTCCAAAGAAAAGGTCTTTGATGTCCTTGATGTTGTCGTAGTGTAAGCTCATCATATTTTGGTAGAAGAATGAAGATTAGGCACATAAATAAGTAAGGAAAAGTAATTAATAGAAGTGCATAATTAACTTAGAAGAATAAAGCAAGTAGAAGCACACAAAGTTAAAGGTGGTTTCCAATCCTAGGGGTCACGTCCTACAGGCAACTTTGTGCTCTGATACCATCCGTTGTAACCTTGGATCAATAAAGATCCTAAGTCCCTGTGATTTACATGATAGTCCCTAGATCAATAGCTAGCACTCACAGTAGATGAATATCATGTAAAACACAAGTCATTATTACACGAATAATCGAGAGTATGAATTTATTACAACTTTTCTTAGCTTATAGCTAGCTCAAATAAACAACAGAAACTTAAATAAACTTGAGTCCATCAATGCCCCAGGCTAGTTATGTGAAGACACGTGATCCATACGCACCTTTCAATATTTGGATTCTGCACATAAAACATACAACCAACAAGTTGGGTCAATACTTTGAATGTATTGGCAAATTACACCAAGGAAATAATATGACTAACTCTACTTGCAAGGCTATGTGTTGGCTTTTGGGGTTCATTTGCATAAAGCCAATTTTCTCTAAGTAAGAAAAAAAGGATGAGTTTTATCCTACTTCAGAAACATTTGATAAGTAATATAGGGTCGAGTAGAACACGAAGATATTACACACCAAGTGTCCAAACAACCTAACACTTAGATATTACACACCAAGTGGCACTTGGATATTATGAACAAAGTTACTTGTATATGACACACAAAGTCTCCAAAATCCCACCCATAGGTGATATTACACACGCCATGGGGTTTTAGAAAAATTTAAGTTTGGAAAGAGAGAGGAAGATCCTTCAGAGGCTCCATCCTTCAGATGCTCAAAGTGTTCTTTTTCGTGAACTCGCCTGATTGATCAGATTGCAATACTCTCAAGAGTTTATGCATATTACCCATAATCCACTATCAAGTCTTTTTACAGACAAGACCATGGCGAGGCTTTCCCTTAGTAGCCTATCTACCTTCTAGATACAGACGTGCCAATAAACTTCCAAATGATGGTACCTAGATGATGTTTCCCACCAAGTACTAGGAAAAGACAAATCACATATGTATCGTGGTTACACTGGAAGCTTCTGAATTCTAAAACATGATAGACTTCTTTGATTCCTAGGAGGCTGTCCTCCACCAAATACTCACTCGTTATCCCAAAAAACTTTCCTCCTAGAAGAAAACTTAGTTTTATTTTGAAGTGCATTTCATAAGAAAAGTTCGCTGAAGAGAGCCTTTATACTTAGAAAATTTTATTGTATTTCGAATCCCCGAACAGTACTTTATATATATAGCATAGAAAGCAATACTTAGCAAAAACAGGAGTGACCTATTAGGAGGAAAAAAGCCTAAGTATAGATTTACTCATGGCATAATACAAAAATCATCGCACTTGCAAAATAATACTAAGAAATTCTACCAGAACATCCTACACATGCATACTACAGATTTTGAAGATAAAAACATGCATAGAATGAAAACTGAGACAATATATGAACAAGGGGTGTGACTTGCCTTGATTCGAACAACACTCTACGCAACATTACTCCTTGGCGCACTCCGAACAATCTAACGAAGGCACACACATAGATCTAATCACAACTTGCACAAAAACATTGCCACAAAAGTAATATGTATGCATGCAACATGGTAGTATGAAAGAATGATATTTGTTTCGACCAGAATAGTATTTAGGTGTTGTTTCATATTTGAGGGTATGCTCATCAAGGGGGTCTAACCCTAGATATGCTCATCAAGGGGGTATAACCTTCAACAAAGCCACGAAACATATCTGAAACTTCTAAGCAAGGTATTCCAGTTCTAAACAATAGATCTTGTAATTATGAAGCCAACGTGATAATAATCAACTTAAATGGAGTCAAGGTTGATTTTCTAGAATAAAAATACTCCAAAAAAATGTTCAAATCCTACAAAATTATTAATGTAGTAAACTTGCAATTTTATTACAGATCTGTGTAATAAACAATTTTATGAATACAACTATATATTATTTGCATTTTTTTGCAAAGTATTCAAATTACTATGGATTTTACAAAATTAAAATGATTTCTGACCATTAAAACAATTCCTGGAAAACAACCTGACAACGTTGCCACATGTCGCTACACTACTGGCTGCGCGACAATGACTATCGCACTGACATGGCGCGGGGCACATGGCACAACTATATTGGTGGAGATTAAGTTTTTTAGTTCTAATCTAGATTGTTGGATCGCGATCTAACGGATGGGAACAAAAGGTTCCTTACCCTCGCGACTACGTTGACTCGACGACGATGGTGGCCAGTGGCAGCGCGTCAGGTGGTGGTCATAGGTGTAACTGTAGTGCTCTTCCGAGGTGGCAGACTTGATGAAGATTCTCGCCTCCTCCTCGCGGTCTCGATGGTGGCTGCGGGGTCGTCCTTCCCTTCCTCGCATGGCTGCTTTGGTCCCCTAAGCTCCTCCGACTCCGGTGGAACTCCGATCGAGCATTCTCAGCGATGTGCTGTGCGAAATAGGGAGAAAAAGGGCATGGTGAGGTGGTGATTCATGAGAAGAAGATCTAGATGGAGAAGGTGGACTAGGGGAGACAGAGACGCGCCCTACCTCGAGCTTCCGACTTCTGGGCGGCGGCGGCAATGGATGTCAAATTCGACCTCGGTTTTTTGCAGCGGTTCAGTGTGGATTAGATTAGGGTTTCGAGGGTAAAACTAGGGTGCAGAGGTGGGGTTATATGGAGGAGGATTTGGCGTGCAGGAGGGGGCACAGATCTACTCGGAGAGGCGAGATTCTTGCAGAAATCATTCGGCAGCATCCGATGTTCATTTCAGAGTCTACGGGGAAGACGACCCGTGGGCCCTAGTTGTTGGTGGATGTGGCGGAGACGCGGGCTGTTGCGGCTGCTTTTGGCCTGGCCCGGTTGTGTCGTTGTGGCATCGCAACACTTGTTCTGCGCACGAGCGGCAGGTAGGCTGCGGCTGGTGCGGGCTGGCCAATTTAGGTTAGGTTTTTAAATTATGTTTATTATTTTTCTATTTCACATTTCCTTTAATATCTTTTGCATATATTAACCAAATTTGATGAAACTAGTCTATAAAATTTTGTAAAAATGAGGTGATCAACATAGGATCATAATATACTCCTTTTGCATAGAATTTAGAAGGTTAGGTTTACAAAAAACCCTTCTTATCGTTATATGACTATAAGGGAAAATCAAAATAGGGTTTAGGGAAAAGGATTTTGATGCAATTTTTATTGTGTGATTCCTTGATGCAAATGGTGTGATGCATGTTTCTAGTAACATCTAGAATTACAAAATTTAGGGTGTTACATTAACATGCAACCTCTACGTCTATGTGTTGCTGTGCAGCAGCAAGATATCTGGGCCAACCCATAGTATATAACACAGCTGACCTGGAGAGAGAGTCGTTTGTTATTTTTTTTCTCCCTTCACCCGCTGACGACTAGGGCCCGCAACCCTTCTTCCTCCTCCAGTCATAGTCCCAATGCTCCACGAAGCAACTCGTGCCCGAATCAAATCATGATATATAACTCGTTGATGTGCCCCCTCGTCCAAGTTTACCCTCCTCATATATACTCCCCCATAGACCCCCTTTACCCCCTCGTTTTCTTTCGAAACCATTGCTCGGGTTCGAACTCATCTGTTCTGCGCCATCAGAACCTTCAGAAGGTTGAGCAATCGTCGATTCAGACATTCCCCTCATAATTTTTTTGCTCTTATCTAACCCTCTCAATGAACCACATCAACTCATCTAATTTAACCCCTTCATAAATGCAGCACAACGCCGTCAATTGATCATTGGAGCATTACCGGAGTTTGTGACGACCAGCCACAATTCGCTGCCATTCTAGGAAGAAGGAGACGTCACCGAGGACACGCACGAGCACCCCTTGATCTCCTCTACACCGTGGACTGTCCAACCTCACCGGAGACCATCGGAGCATCGCCCACATCCACCATCCAAGCCCACCGCCGTCGGTCACTTCCGTTTGACCAAGGCAAGGACGCCCAAACTCTTAGCACCGTCTGATCGGGATTTTTTGGTGTAGATTAGACTGCGCTTTTGAAGAGGTATCAACCAATCGTGTCGAGCCATGTTGCATGCCTCGTCAGCCCGCATAGTCAGTGCCGGTCAGTGCCGCATCAGCTAGCTAGGCCAATCGAGAGCCGCCATGTGTCGCCAGCGTGTCTGCCCAACTGGTTATTATTTTGAATAAGCAGATATTAGTGAAATTTTGTAAGAATTATAATAGAATATCAACTTGACCAAAAATTGAAAATAATACCTTTGGATTCGTAATTTTGTGTTGATTGCAGATTTGTAATAAAACTGATAGTTTATAGTGGTAACATTTTTGTAGGATTTAAACTCTTGTTTGGATTAATTAATTCATAAAAAGTTATCCAGAACTCCGTTTTAGTGGATTCTTGTCATGCTGGCTTCGTAATTACGAGATATACTGTTTAGAGTTGGAACATCTTGCTTAGATGTTTCATATCTGTTTCATGATAGATTCGAAGATTAGATCCCTATTTGAGTATATCTAGGGTTTTAAATGATCCAATTTAATTGAAACTATGAATAATTGTTACATATGACGTCCTCAAACATAATACAACCCCTAAATAATATTTTTAGGTTGAATTAAAAATTATCCTTGCATATTACCATGTTTCATGCACGCATAATTATCATTGTAGCATTGCTTTGTGCAATTTTGTGAATAGATCCATTCTTGTGTTTTCGTTAGACTGTCCGGAGTATGCTTAGGAGTATTGTTGCCTAGAGTGTTGTTCGGATCAAGGAAAGTTACACCTTTGTTCATATATTTGTCCTAGTTTTATTACTATGCATGTTTAGATCATCAAAATAGTAGTATGCTTATGTAGGATGTTTCATTAAAAGTACCTAGAAATATTTTACAAGTGTGATGTTGTTTTGTAGTATGTAGTAGACCTATACTTAGGGTAATTTACACTCCTAATAGGTTCTCCTAAAAATGTGTAAGTAGTTTTTTTATGCTATGCTATATATATGCAATACCGATGGGAATTCGAAAGATAGAATTTTTTCTAAGTATAAGAGCTCTGTTTATGAGCGTAAGTTTTTCTCCTCAAATCTACTTCAAAATAAAACTATGTTTTTTTCTGGGTGAAGTGGTATGTCGGGAATGAATACAAGGGTAAGTATCTTGGAAGGGCTCTGCTTGCGCCCAGGGATAAGTATCTTGTATTGGCTCTACTTGTGTCCTCCACTACCCAGGATCAAATAAGTCTGCCATGTTTCAAAATTCAGAAGTGTGTAGTGCACCCACAATATATATGGGCTCTGTCTTGGACTAGTAATTAGTGGGAAACCTCACCTGAGTACCACAGTTTTGGCTCACATGGAACCGGTATAGGGGCTACTAAGGGAAAGCTTAACCATGGTCTTGTTTGTAAAAGGACTTGATCGTAGATTGTGGGTTAAGTGTACACACTCTCGAGTCTATCAATCTGATCAATCAGCCATGTTCATAGAAAAGAACAACATTGAGAGTCTGAAGGATGGACCCTCTGAAGGATTTCCTCTCTCGTTTTCTAAGGAACTATTTTAAAACTCTATGCTCGTGGAATCGTCCATTGATAGGATTTTGTGTTGCATGGTGTATTCCATGTGTTAGGTTGATGGATGGTATCCTGGTGGAATCCAATGCAAGCCACTTGACCCTATATTACTTATCAAGTGTTTTCAAAGTACGATAAAAGGTTTTCTCTCTTGTTCTTAACTTATGAAAATTTCCTTTATGCAAATAAACCTTGAGCCTTTTGTGAGACTATGCATGTAGTGATAGCCAAGTCTTTTCCTTCATGGTGTAATTTTACAAATACATTCAAAGTGTTGAACAACTTGTTTGGCTAGACGTTTCATGTGCAGAATTTGAAGATCGTTGAAAGGCGTGCTAGGATCGCGAGTCATCAGTCAACTATCCTGTGACATTGATGGGACTCACGATTGTACTTATTTTTGCTTTCTATTGTGATAAAGTAAAATCTAGATTATTCGATCCTTGTAATAAATACTTGTGTTTTACATGATATTTCATCAACTGTGAGTGCAAGCTAATGATCTAGGGACTAGCATGTTAATCACAGGGACTTTGGATCTTCATCGATCCGAAGTCACTACACCACATAACATGGGCTTCCAACTAGTGTGGGTCATGAAACATGGGTGCACCTAGCAACGTTCATAATGTGGGTGCGAAGCTGTCCCACTGCTAGTAAACTAAGGTTCACTTGATATACTGCCTAGAACGCCTAGAGTATGGAACACAAGAACGAAATATTAACAAGAGTAATATGGAGATATGATCGGTATGAGTGCCTACCGGTCTTATTACCCGGTGCGCGATGTAACATTGGTGCCATAAAAATAAGTTTGTGGATCTTGAATCACTAAGTATCAATCATGAGAGATATTGATTTTAGTGGGAGCTACAATCTGGATTAAAGCTTTTAATCTTATGTAGTTCATTAATTATGAAACAAGTCAAAATGAATCTGCAAATGTTTGTAGATCAATGGCACTCAACAACAACTCACCCATTTAGATGGTATACTAGAGAAAGAGAAACTGCATGAATCTGGTACAAATTTGGTGGTTTTGTTCCACAAAATAAGGATAGTACTGAAAGATGCTAAGAAAGACAATGTCTTGGAAGCAACTCTTGGTCATGCTCATGGTGATAACGCAACTCAGGCTGCGGAAGATGTCTTTCAGCAACGTAGTGATGACTACATCGCCGTCCAATGTGCAATACTTGCATCGATGGAACTAGATCCTCAAAGGAAGTTTGAAGACTGGGGTCCATATGAAACAATCATGGAATTAAGGGGCATGTTTGAGAAGCAAGCCTAAGCAGAAAGATATGATACCTCTCAAGCTCTTATGGATTGCAAGATGGCGAAAGAACGCTCGGTTAGGGCCCACGTAATCAAGTTGCACGAGTATGTTGAAAGGTTGGAAGCGCTGGGCGTTCCCTTTTCTTAGAACTAGGAACTGATATAATCCTAAAATCACTTCCACCTAGCTTTGCTAGGTTTGTCATGAACTTCAACATGCATGGTATGAACAAAACATTGATCAAACCATTCGCGATGTTGAAGGTCTTTGAAAAGGACATACAGAAGAACACCAATCATGTGATGATGGTGAAGAAAACCACTCGCTTCAAGAAGAAGTCTAGGGGCGACAAGAAGAAGACGGATGTGAAGCGCTCCTCTAAGAAAGGCAAAGCGTCTAAGCCAGGTCTTGCCATGGATGATGAGTGTTTCTTCTACAAGGAGAAAGGTCACTGGAAGAGGAACTGTCCAAAGTACTTAGCGGGGAAAAGGAAGACTAGATCATCCCGTTTAGGTATATCTGATATACATCTTATTGATGTTTACTTGCAAGGTCCTAAGGGTAACTCTTGGGTATTGGATATTGGATCAGTTACTAATATTTGTAATTCGATACAGGAGCTATAGAATCCTAGGAAGCTTGGCAATAAAAAGGTGACGATGCGTGTCGGGAATGGAGTAAGCATTGCGGTGATTGCCGTCGACAGAAGACATCTACATATACCATCAAGATTAACATTAGAAATTAGTAATTATTACTTTGTGCCTGCATTATGTAAGAATATAATATCAGGATACTGTATATAAATAATGTCTTCTATTCACTCGCTCACGTGAATAGTGGGTTGTTTATGATTAATCTTGACTATGATACACACATCCATAACACTGCGGCTAAACGTCCAAAGACAAATGAATTGAATACCACATATCTGTGGCACTGCAGATTGGGTCACATTGGACATAAACTCATGAAGAAGCTCCATAGTGATTGATGACTGCTTCAGTAGTTTTTGAAGTTTGTAATTGCCCTTCTTACTTTAGTAGTTTTACCTTAGAAAAGAATCAAAACATAAATTATCCTTTGAGTTTTTCCCGGGTATCAATTTCCTCTGCATGGCAAATCCTATAACAAGCCAAAGCAGTGCTGGTTAAAGATTATTTAAATAGTTTAAGTTTCAATTCATCATCAGAATAGCATGTTAGTTTAAGTGTCCAACATAGATCGGTAAAATGCATTAAATGAGTGTAAAGATCCTTATCGGGATTATCTCCTGCAAAAGCTTTTTCTTTAATAATAGCGATAAAGTGAGGGTTGACCTCATATTCTAGTTCGCTCCTACTCGGGAATTCTTTGACGAGTCCTCTATTGAACTTCCCAAGGTATTTAATTGGATCGAGCTAATTCATCAGTCCAAGTGTAGTCATGGTGCTTACCTTAAACTAGTAAGCAACTTTCATAAAACAACTAGTATAATAAGCAACTAAGAACAAAGACCAAAATCTCTTAGCTCCCGAGCAACAGCTCCCGAAAATAGCTTCATGACTGCAAGTGCATAGATCAATTGTAGGTAGTTTCGAAGTAAACGTATCAAACCCACGGAGATCTATTGGTAAAGTTCTTTATGCCCCTCGTTACTATCTACCAAAGGATACTTATAAATTGCCTTTGATCTCAAGTAAAGATTGTTTGAAAGGTTTTTGATTGTTTGCAGAAAATTAATTAAAATTAGTAAAATAAAGAAAGTAACAAGGTCATGTGAAAGTTTGGTTGAATTCAATAGGGATAAAATTTTATCGGGGATGTAGGATACACCACTAGCATAATATTATTATTATTAATTAATATAATATATTTCTTGTGTCATGAGATGTGTGGAGAGAGCTCCATAATAAGATGTTCACTACGAAGCTTGTAGGAAGCCACTTTGTTGAGGCAAGATTGAGGTCACCTCTAAATAACCACTGCAATGTCTAAGAGCAATCACCCATAAAAACCACCGCAATTAAGGGTTTCCCCGTCGATATCGTAATTAGCTTAGGGAGTTCCTCGTTATCCTCCTTTGACCATGTAGGTTATGAGTCGATGCCAATTGTCACGAAGCTATTTCGAGAATGATCCCAAACACTTCCAAGGGATTTCTCCCTCCCTTTAGTACCGAGGACAAATTAAATGTGGCCGACTAGACATACCATCTAAAGAGAGAGATAAAACACAAATCATAAATTTATCATAGACCGACCAGTCATATGGACACAAGAATAGATCATCTTTATTGCAAGTTCATAATAGTGCTAGGATTTCTCCATATCCCAAATAATAAAGGAACTACTCTCACATGGAAGGAATCAACAACATCATCATAATAAAATGGATGGATAAAAGTACGGAGGTAGATCTAATGCAAACCAAAATTGTGTAACATCCCAATCACAACAACCCTGATTTATTGTCTATAATGCAAACATCAGGGGGAATAAAAACTTTTTCTTGTTTAATGATGCAATGTTTTCTTGCATGATTGGTTTGTGCTTATGCATCTGATTGAGTAGAAGATGATATACTCCTTACCTCACCCTTAGTTGACAAAAGCTATTTAACAAAACTATCTTGGATTGTTTTACATATTCTCAAATGTTCCGGCATTTCAAAATGTAAGCCAAGATGTCCTTTTAACAACAACTATTTCTTAGCTTCCATTTAACAAAACTATGGAGAGCTATATGATATAATCTCCTTATGTTTTTAGGACAGAACACTCCACTACTCTTATCTCTAGGTTTTCCAAAACCTTTTATAAAACATTTTGAACTCTACTATTGGTAGGAATACCAAGGGACTCTTATATTACTTAAAAAACACAACCTTTTCAAAATACCCAGCCTTACCTCAAGCCAGGCTTGATGCTAACCTCAATAGTAGTTTTATCTGCTTGTTAAGATGAATTTTCTTGATCTATTGTTTGATGATCTGCTTTGGTCTGCTGCTATGTTGAATGCTTAGTAAGTAGCATGATCCATCTTATGTTATAATCCTTTAGGATCAAGCTAAATCAAGAATACAAACCATAAACAAGTTCCTTAAGCTTGATCTGATATCTGATCACCAGAGTTACCATCTCACCCTTAACCAAATCAATCCAAGGCTAATCCTTTCTGATAGTTTCCAACTCAATAAAGACCAAACCTAAGCATGGACCCTTTATACTCGATATCACCTTCAACAACATCCACTTGATCATGAGTATGGAACCTTGCATCCTCTCAAAATCATCCCCACTTCTATCCTAGGCAAAAACCCTAAATCTGCCCAAATGGCTGTATGGAAAAGTTCTCAACATCACATCTTTCAGTCCATGAATTTCACAACCCTTGTACCTTCTTGGAAATTCACTTGAACCATCTTGTAGACCATCATAAGGACTTCCAGATCCCACTGTTTCCCTTGAATCAATCATCCTTTGACCCACTTGTTAATGATGGTTTTAGAGGAAAGAAAATAGTAATTTTCTACAAATCATATCGTCATGCCTATTTTTGTATAATCTCACATACCCATGGTATATTCTATTTACCAACTCTTCGAATTGTTGTGATCTACTAACCATGTTCTATCAATTCACACTTTACTTGTTTTAGTTGGAGCCTTGTGCTCCTTACACCCACGTGGTTTTAGAGGCAAATTGGTAATCTGCTTTGGCAGCCTTAATTCCAACAAAGTTTGGAATCTTTTCTAGAATCCCTAAAACATGATCAAGATCAAATATTTGTACCATGATCATATATATAACTTTCTCTATCTATCCATATATCCCATGATCCAATGTGAGCTTTGATCTGCTAAAAATATTGGAACCCTAGATCCTCCATCCCTTGTTTTACTTCAAAATTAAGTTTGATTTTCAAAACCTAAGGTTCAAACGATTTATAAACTATGTTGACATCATCTATATTGATTATTAAGATTTATCAAATATTTTCCATAATTATTTTGTCCTTCAACAAAGCCACGAAACACTGCGTGTTTTAGAACCCCTTGTTTCCACAAGAATCGCGCCTCTTCGAGTAGATCTGTGCCCCCTCCTGCACGCCAAATCCTCCTCCATATAAGCCCAACTAGTTTTCCCCTCGAAACCCTAACCTAATCCACACCGAACTGCTGCCAAAAACCAAGGTCGAATTTGACATCCATTGCCTCCGCCTGGAAGTTGGAAGCTCGAGGTAGGGCACATCTCTGTTGCCCCTATTACACATTCTCCCTATAGATCTTCTTCTCATGAATCACGACATAATCATGCCCTTTTTTCTCCCTCTTTCGTGCAACACATCACCGAGACCACTCCATCGGAGTTTCGTCGGAGTCGGAGGAGCTCAGCGGAGCACCGCAACCACGCGAGGAAGGGAAGGACCACCCCGAAGTCACCATCGAGACCACGAGGAGGAAGCGAGAATTTTCGTCAAGTCTGCCACCTCGGAAGAGCACTATAGCGACATCGACGACCACCACCTAACGCGCCGCGACTGCCCGCCATCATCGTCGATTCAACGTCGTCGCCAGGGTAAGGAACCTTTTGTTCCCGTCCGTTAGATCATGATCCAACAATCTAGATTAGATCTAAAAAAGTGAATCTCCACCAATCTAGTTGTGCCATGTGCCCCGTGCCATGTTAGTGCGATAGTAATTGTCGCAGCCAGTAGTGTAACGACACATGGCAAAGTTGTCAGGTTATTTTACAGGAATTGTTTTAATAGTCAGAAATCATTTTAATTTTGTAAAATCCATAGTAATTTGAATAATTTGCAAATAATATATTGTTGGATTCATAAAATTCTTTAGAACACAGATCTGTAATAAAATTTTGTAGGATTTGAACAATTTTTTTGGAGTATTTATATTCTTGAAAATCAACCTTGACTCCGTTTAAATTGATTATTACCGCGTTGGCTTCATCATTACGAGATCTATTGTTTAGAGCTAGAATACCTTGCTTAGCAGTTTCAGATATGTTTTGTGGCTTTGTTGAAGGTTAGACCCCCTTGATGAGCATATTTAGGGTTTTAATAATCCGAAATGGTTTTACACCTCCTTGTTGAAGGTTAGACTCTGTTTAAGAATCGAAGCAAGACCCCCTCTCCCGACATCCTCTCTCTACATGTCACCGTGCTGGACTCCTCGAACATTCCTGCATGTAATCCTCTCTCCATTTTTTCTCAGGACAAGCTCCACTAGCACTGCCACCAAGCTTCAGCAATGCTTCTCTTGGCCATATCGCGCAAGAACTTTCCCAGAAGAAAACCAGGCCGTCCCGCCCCTCAAACTGCTCCCCGAGGTATGTCGCATCGCCCCCCACACCTCTTCGTCGAGTTATGCCCTCAGGTGAGCGGCCCCGGTGTTCTCTTCCCCTTGCTAGGGTTTCCTCCCCTGGCATCTGTTCTAGCGGAGACGATGGCCCCGAGCCGTCCATTTGCACCTAATCTAATGACAAGGGGCATCTCATACCCTGTCGTGGTATTGCCGACGAGTACGCCATGGAGGGGTCCTCATAGTGTGTGTTTAGAGACATGGGGGAAGGCGGACGGTTGACGGGTACGAGGTAACACAACTTACCTAGGTTCAGATCCCACAACGGTGGCGGAATCCTACTCCTGATATAAATCACTATAATGGCAATACGCCGAGTTATAGAGATAGGTTCGCTGTGCGAGGTTTTCTGAGATTGTCTAAGTTATCGTGCCCTAAAGGCTCCCATAGGCCCGACTTATATAGTCGCCAGGTCTAGGGTTACAGGGAAAAGTCCTAGCCGGACAGGTTACAGAGTCCTACACCGTATATTACTAGTCTTGCGTGTCTTGTACTCTAAGGCTCAGGGTACGTCGGTGACTCCACCGTAGCCTTCCTTTATCCGGCATGGGCCTCCCTTCTGGACCCATCTAACTGGGCCGCCCAGTAGGCCATGGCCCATGCTACCAACTGTGGGCCACTCGGGTTATCAGGATAGGAGACATGCTATGAGGATATCCATATATCATATCCCCAACATACCCCTTCACGGTCTCCCGTCAATGACCGTTGGGCCCCGTCCCGCGGGATTCTAACCGCGGCGTCCCGCTCTTTGTGCCGCCCTAGCGGGCCGAATCCCCTCCATGAACCATCCTCACTCTAGACTGGATCCTTTTTTTCTTTTTATTAATTTCACCATATCTATTTTTATAACTTTCTGGTTTAATTACAAAACAAATTAGAATTAGCTATAACTGTCTCGATAATTTTTTTTACTTGTGTAGGCATGTTTTTTCTAACATGTAGGACAAGTTTTGCAACAAAACCAAATCTAGAAAATTAATGGTGAATAAAATACAAAGACATGTCCTTTTGATTAAATAAAACCCTTAGTAAGTTTCATAAGTACAACTGGAGCAAACCCCATCTTCTAAGGTATATATGGAATGTACCTATCTAACAGCTTTGGTCCTATGCCAATTGGAGCCATTGTTTGATCATAGTAAAAATAACAAAATCAATCCAGTTATGACTTTAGGAATTTCTCTAGTATTTTGACCTAATTCCAACTCCAGAACACTTGCATACCAATATACTTCAATCCCTAGGAGGCCAAAATTTTATAAGCCCTGGTTCATTTATTATGAATTAAACTCTTCTGTGTATGTTTATTTCACTAATAAAATCCCCTCAGTATTTCAGTTACTACCAAAAGGATGACTCTAATTTCTATATAAATTAATTTTAAATACCTAACATGTTCTCTTGGAATCATATCAAAATCCCCTTTAGATTAAATATGGTGAAAAATACAAATAACTTCCAGAACTGACTTTGGAATTTTTCCAAGGGCATTCTATTAATTATTTTGAAGTGATTCCAACATGAAGTGAATCAGTACATCAAACCCAACCTAAACCTAAGAGGAAATAATTTTTAGAACCACATATCATTTCTGGTGAATTATTTCCTAAAACTAGAGCTTGTATTACTAGGAATTTCATAGTAAATCAACGAAAAATGATAAAATAGTGAAACCGCTTTTGTTGGTTTCATTTTGTCAATACCTATATGATGATATCATTTGTGTATATTGATATCATATAGAACCAAGACTTGTCCTTAAACTCCTTAATTAAGTGATATATATCTCATAAATCATAGATAAAACTCCACAAACGCAAATAATGTAATTCCAATTGCTATGAGCTCAATATATCAAAACCTACTGAAGTGTGTGATGTATTGCACGTTTGGTTGCTTTATTGTATGGTGTTTATATGCCTTGTGTTGATTATGACCATGTTCACTTGCATGTATGCCTAACGATGATAGTTGCGATTATATCGAAGCCCCGAACAAGATGGTTTCTATTATTATTATTATTATTATTATTATTATTATTATTATTATTATTATTTATGGTTTTCTAAGAAGAAGTACATGGAAATATTTCCATATTTCTAATAATCAGGCAAGCCACCTTTTTGCACATAATACCTTGTCCTACTATTTTACTTTGCATGTTTTATCTATTTATCTATTGCAAATTGCAAATTGCATTGCATTTCTTTACTATACTATGTTTTATATGTGGGAATGTTTTGCTCCTCCAAACCATTACACATTTGTACTACTAAGTACAACCCCCTTGTCGACAACTACTTGACCCTAGTATGATAGATGGTGTATAACACCATACCCCTTTGGAGACCCCGTTTTAGCTGAAGCAAAACTATAGGATGGGAAGACCTAGAAAAGTTTTAAGAAAATGTTTTATGGAAAAAACATTGGTGAGGTTTGACTTACCAAGAGAAGTTTGATAAATCAAAAAGGTTTTGTTTTACAAGATAAGTTGGACGAAGGATGGAGGAAAAAGGTTTACGAAAATGCACCCGGTTCTCTGTAGTTTTGCTAGAACAATTAACCCACGCAACCATATTTCTCTGAAATTGGACAAGGCTGGACTTGATGTTTATTTACTCTAGTATAAGCTGCCTCATAACTACTACAAGGGATTTCAAAGTTCTGGAGGGTGGGCCTTCTCCGTATCTCTGTAGTGTACTTCAACACCCGGGAGAAGGAACTAAGGGTCTACGGGCCTCCACACATTACTATGAGCCTCTCATTAAAAGTGCACAATTGGTGAAGTGGAAAAAGTGCTACGGTTTTATTTGGAACTGTATAGGGCACCCCTAGTGTTGAGGGGAACAACTCTCATAGGGTAGGCACTTATACTGTAGGATCATCCAGACGGTCTCGACCGGTTATTCGACCCATGATCGGTGTAGATCAGGGCAGGGTACGTGGATGTGTGTGTAAAGTGTACAACCTCTGTAGAGTGTAAATCTATGTGAATAGTCGTGTCCATGGTCATGGACATTAGGGAAGGTTATTGTAGAGCGGTGCTGGTTTTGTTTTCAAAAAGGATTCCATAGAAGCAAAGGATTTGGAAGTGTTTTGACCATGGGATGGTCGGGAAGGAAGGAAAGGAGTTTGGTCATGAGATGATCAGAAGGAAATAAAATTGGGTGACCCAATCCTAGTATTTTCGAAAACTTTCCAAAATGTTTTACAAAAGTTTTCAACAAAACCTTGTAGATGCTATATCTACAAGAGAAACTATTTTAGAAAAGAATATCTCATGGAGCCCTCGTACTATCATGGCCATATTGCATATCCTCTATTATTGTTATTTTAAGGTGGTTTGCGAGTAAATTAGAAGTACTCGCTGGCATTGTCCCTATCTACTAACTTGGTCATATATCAGGAAGATGGCTAAGTTGGCGACTACGCGAGCTAGGACGTTCTCCCAGTCAGCTGCATGTAGGTTAAGGCATGGCTCGACTTGACGCATTACTAAAGTTCCGCCGATGATGCTAGAGGTAGCCATCATGACATTCAGGTATGACTTGTATCCGTTTAAGTATTGGACGTTACTTTGATATTTGTCAATTATGCTCACGTCTCACTAATGATGGGAACATTAATTGCAGGCAAAACATGGAATTATCGGACTCTAAATCCGGGGTCCCACAAATTGAATATGGAATTACAACAAGATCTAATAGATGAGAGATGGGGGTAGCGATGGTGATGGAGATGCAGCGATTGATGGTAAAGGGGATGATGTGATGTCCTCCAATGATCCGTGAAGCAGTAGGGATTATCCCCTAGCTAATTTCCTCCTTCAGATCCCTTTCAGATGTGGTTTTTCGTAGTTTCTGGTGGCTATGAATGTTGGATCTCCCTCTAGTCTTTGCTAGGAGAAAGTATTTGACAAGGAGGATGCGCTGAAACACGGTACAGACGGACGGTTCTGCCCGTACCACTGGTCGTTATCGGTGATTGTCAACACCCGGATTTTTAATCCCAGATGCCTGTTATGCCATACATCACAATCCCATCAGTTTTGTGAGACATAACAAATTGGTACCATAGTTCAACATCCATTACAAACCATAATAAATGTATTACAAATAAAGGATCTCATGATCTAGTCTTAATACAATCAACATAGCAGAATAATATAATAAGGGTAGCGAGGTTGAAGCTCCATCTTCAGGGTCACATGCAATGCTGACGATGAGAGATGATCCTAGTTGTCATAGACTTCCTGCTGTCCATCATCCTAGTAGTCCTCCTCATAGTCTGGCCATGGGAATAGCCAGGGACAAAGCCATGAGTACTCTTTAAGTACTCGCAAACTATCACTAACAAGTAAGTAGTTCGAGTAGGAATCCTAGGCTCTAGGTTTGTTTGCAAAAGCCAGGTTTACCTCTAACTGAGATTAGAAGTAAAGAAAACTAGTTTAAAGTTTTACAACACCTAAGTGGGAACTTAGTTTTCACTTTCACAACCTTGTTGTGGTCAAGTCAAAGTCATGGTTCATTTCACAAGTCATTTTGAAAACATTTGACGACGGAACCGTATGGCCACTCCAACTGTCCATAACCGCGGACACGGCTATTCGAATAGTTTGACACTCTGCAATGGTGGTAAAATTTCACCACAACATTCGATACATCCGTCAGGAATAATCCTGAATCACCATACTCCGTATGCGGATAATCAATCCTAACCTTTCAATTACACACCCTAGTATAGGAACCTCCCCTATGAGTTTGGCCTCCCAACCATGACCATCTATCATCTTGGGAACTACACAGGTGGACAATCATCATGAGGTAGCCTTAGCTCAAACCTCTTCCGCAAGGGAACCCATACTAAGATATATAAACTTTCAGTCAAGCCCTACCCAAATTCGGGTATTGTGGTTGTACAGTAAAATTGGAATGGTATCGCATCCAAACCCAACCATCAGTTTTATAAAGGGCTAAGGCTCATGCCTCAATGTTTTCATCATTAAATCATCTGGTGTTTATAACACATGTCAAAACATTTCATTAGAATGACTCATCATTCTAAGGTTTTCATAATCATTTTCACCAAGTATTCCAATATAAAGTGATCAAGTTTTATGCTTAGCACTAGCCACCAAAGTTGAGGGTAATCACTAATGAGGGGTGCTAATAAAGTGTGACTTATCCAAATCTAGATCTCATGCCTCAGTATTATATCTAGTTCTAACTAACCTAGGCCAAGTTTTATGCTCTTTATGCTACCTCTAATATCTTTCCAAAAACTCAAAAAACTCTAACTATAAGTCATAAAGAACATTGATAAAGAAATAAAAGATTAAAGCTTGTAAGTAAAACTGGGATTTGGTATAATAAAGTGGTATAACCAAATATGCCTAAGGCATTGCATAGGTTAATTGGTATTGTGGGTCTTGCAAGTAGTAGCTTGCATGGTTTAGTTTAGCTTGCCTTGAGTAGTGTAGTGATTGAAGTTCTCCCCTGTTTCCTCTTCGTAGTAGTCCTCTTCCTCCTTGTATGCTTGGTTGATACTAGCTTCTATAAATAAATATGAGGTACACAATCACCAAACAATACTTAACTACTTCTATTTGGCACACAAGGGTTTACACTAGATGATCTAGCATCATCACAATCATCACATGAAATAAAGACTTAGTCTTATTTATTTTATTTTAGAGAAGTAATTTCTACTCATTGAAAACTACTTAAGATTTAATATTCTCCAAGTAAAATATGTGATAATATTGACCATGTCATCACCACATATTTTAATACTTGGGAATGTGATTTAAAGTGGTGTTACAATTTAATGAGTTTTAACATTATTATTTTAATTAATTAAAGTGATAAGAAATGCCCATGGGGCATTCTTTTAATACTTGTCCATTATTACTGTAAGTAAACCTAGATATTTTTACATATTCAAAAAGATCTTTTCAAATGTGATTTTTGAGAGTTGGAATCAACTCAGAAGCATTTATGGTTGATTTTTGAAAAATGTTTGAATGAAGAAAAGTCTCTTCCTTGTTATTTTTACTATAGATGATCTATAATTTCAAATGGTTTGAATCCAACAGGCCTGGATTAATATTTTCAATAACTTTCTAACAAAATTGGTTTCATACAATTTGGTTTAGTGAATCTCGCTGAATTGATTTTTGAATCAACGGATATAACTTGGTTTAAACTAAATTGAAAAATCTATTTTTGAATCTACTAGGTCGCACGGGAACTAAATGGGCTGGCCCACTGCGCACAGCGTAGCACCCGGGCTGACTTAAAGGGGGTGTCTCACGTGTCAGCGAGATAGGGGCTCCCGAAGGGGTAGCCTTCAATCTAGGCCCTACGATTAGAATCTAATCCAATGGCTGGGGTTCATCATCAACGACGAACAGCTCCGGGGAGAGGTGTGTGAGGTCGTGTGAGGCTCACCAGGGCTCTAGCTAGGGTCGGTGTTGGGACGAACGACGTTGTCGATGACGGCGGTTCGAACGGTGGTCACGACAGCTCCTGGAGCAGCTCCAATCAACGGCTCCGCTTCTCCTCCTACGCGGTAGACTCCGGTGAAATTCTGGCGATTCGGAGCTCGCCTTGCTCCGGGGAGAGGTGTGTGAGGTTTTGTGAGAGGTGGGGAGTGAGATGGTGTGGCGAACTGAGGCTGTGGTGGCCTCCTTTTATAGCCGAGCAAGATAGGTAGTGCAGCATGGACAGAGCTTGTCGGGGTCAATGGCACAGCGAGCTAATGGCATGGCGGAGGGTTTAGGCTGGTGCGCGGTCTCCTGGCGATGCTCAAGGGCTTAATGATGTGGCAAGGGGCAGTCGAGGTTGGTCAGAATGGGCTGATGCTCTGAGTGGCACCGACGACAATTTCGACGACGCATAGTGGCTACGGGTCACGCGTCAGCGAACGGGGATGTCTAGGAGCTAGCTGGGGTTAAGGCGAGTGTGTGCATGCGCAGTGAGGGCGAGGTGTGGGGTATGCGAGCTGGTCAGGTGCGGCTCTCTGGCATGCTCTCGACACGGCGCTGAGAAAGTGGGTGCGGCGTTTCCTCTGTGGTCCGGGGCCTGGCTGCGTGCGAGGGCTGGACAGGGGGTGGCGATGGACGGTGAGCTGCCTCCTGGACATGGTAGACGGGCACGGCATATGCTCTAGCGTGCTGGCCATTGTCGGCTGGCAAGGGGGTATCGGGTGGCACGACATGGTGCAAAGGGGTAGAGTGCTAGCTGCTTAATTGCACTGGTAGTCACTGGGTGGACAAGGGGTAAGAATTGGGGACAAGGGTTTGAATGATCACTGCTCAAAACAGTGTAGTTAGGCAAAGTTTGAAATGTGTCTCCAAGTGTGTGACTCAATGGCCGAAAGAAATTTTGTTTGAAAATTTTGAATGAAATTTGTTGGGTGCTCTGGTCACATGCTTGGTAGTATATGGTTGCTTGGGTTTTTCAAGGTGAACTGGTTTGAGTGGTTTTGGAGAAATGGTGATCTTAGTACCTGCACTTGATTCAATTTTGAATTCTCATTTGAATAGATTTGAAATCTGTTTCTGTTGGTTTGCAAAGTGGACTTGTGTTCACTTTTACTTGGTCTAGCAAGGGGTGAAAAGAATTGGATTTTTTCTATTAGAAAACTTGGGCTAGGAACACTCAAAGTGGTCTAGTGAACAAGTTTGGCCAAAATGACCATTTTCTTATATATCTTATTTTTGACTTTCTCTTCATTTGATTCTGCTTGGAAATGATTTAGATGATGTTGTTTTCATCTTTAAACCAATCCTTGCCATTCATAGAAATCAAACAAGTCATTGCAAGCATTCATGCATTCATCACACACACATGCATTCATATTGATTTTAATACCAAAAGTTTTTGTTAGCCCTAAACTTGGGTGATTGGAACTTGATAATCTTGATTAATATTTTAGGGGTGTTACAAACCTTCCCTCCTTAAACAAAATCTCGTCCTGAGATTTAAGAAAGGAAAACTAGGAACTAAAGAGATCTGGAAACTCAGTCCTAATGTAATCTTCTCGTTCCCAGGTAGCTTCTTCAGTGTGGTTACTCCACTGGATCTTGAGAAACTTGATACTCCGGGTTCTGGTGGTTCTGAAGGCTTCTTCCGAAATATGAATGGGTACTTTAGGATATGTTAGGTCCTCGTTGATCTCTATGGTTTTGTGATCAATATTCTTGAAAACTTTGGTCTTCTCCGGAACTTCTAGGCATTTGCGAAGTAACGAGATATGAAACACATTATGCATGGCTGACATTTCCTCCGGCAGTTCTAGTTGATATGAAACTTCTCCTCGGCAATTCAAGATCCTGAAGGGTCCGATATATCTGGGGGCAAGATTTCCTTTGAGTTTGAAACGTTGCATTCCTTTCAAGGGTGATACTTTCATATACACAAAATCTCCGATATTGAAGGCTAGGTCTCGACGTCTCGTGTTGGCATAACTCTTCTGTCTGGATTAGGCGGTCTTAAGGTGCTCACGGATCTTGTGAACTTCCTTTTTGGCTTATTGTAGGATGCCGTGTCCGAAAATCTGACTCTCTCCAACTTCCGACCAATTTAGAGGGGTACGACACTTCCTTCCATACATAAATTCAAATGGGGCCATTTGCAAACTGGATTGATAACTGTTGTTATATGAAAATTCTGCGAAAGGCAGACAGTCTTCACATTTTGATCCATATTCTAGCAAACAAGCTCTCAACATATCTACGAGTATCTGTTTTACTCGCTCCATTTGTCCATCGGTCTGCGGGTGATAAGCTGTGCTGAAATCCAGTCTGGTTCCTAATCCTTCTTGGACTTTCTTCCAAAATATCAAGGCAAACTGAGTTCCTCGATCTGACACAATGTTCTTGCGAACTCCATGCAAACTGACTATTCTAGCAATTTACAACTCTGCTAGCTTTGAACTCACATAACTGGTCTTGACTGGTAGGAAATGAGCTACTTTGGACAGTCTATCCACTATGACCCAAATAGAGTCATTTACCCTACTAGATGTAGGAAAACCGGTGATAAAATCCATTCCTATAGAATCCCATTTCCATTCTGGAATTTGCAATGGTTGCAAAAGTCCCGCGGGTCTCTGATGTCCCGCTTCGACTCTCTAACAGATATCACATTTGGCTATGTAGCTTCCGATTTCTCTCTTCATCTTCTGCCACCAAAATTGCTCCTTCAAATCCTGATACATCTTTATTCCTCCAGGGTGGATAGAATAAAGAGTATCATGGGCTTATTTCAAAATAGCTTGTATCAACTCTGAATCTGCTGGTACTCAGATACGTCCTTTGTACCACAAAACTACTTCTTCATCTTCAGTGAAACCGGGTACCTTTCTTGTACCGATACGACGTTTGATTCTGTTGATACTAGCATTTCCTTTTTCCGCCTCCTTCATCTGACTAATCAAAGTGGGTTGAAGTTCTATGCTAGCCAAAAATCCTTAACTTACTAGTTCCATTCTGAAATCTTCCAACTCCTTATGCAAACTTGGTTGCTCCTTCAGAATCATGGTGTTCAATCGACACGAAAATCTACTAAGAGCATCGGCTACCACATTGGCTTTGTAGGGGTGATAGTGAATATCAATATCATAGTCCTTGATTAACTCTATCCATCTCCTTTGCTTCATATCCAGCTCCTTCTGGGTGAGAATATACTTCTGACTCTTGTGATCTGAATAAATCTCACAGCGGTTACCCATGAGGTAATGTCGCCATGTCTTCAAGGCTAAAACTACGGTTGCTAGTTCAAGGTCATGGGTAGGGTAATTCTGCTCATGTTGCATCAGTTGTAGGGATATATAGGATATGACTTTTCCTTCTTGCATCAACGCACATCCGAGACCAATCTTGGATGCGTCACAAAACACATCAAAAGGCTTTGTGATATCCGGCATACTCAAGATTGGGGCTGAGATCAATCTCTTTTTATGCTCTTGAAAACTTTCTTCACATTTGTCCGTCCATTCAAACTTCTTATATTTCTTCAAAAATTGGGTCATGGGTCTTGCGATGCTCGATAATCCTTCTATGAACTTGCGGTAATATCCCGCTAATCCGAGAAATGCATGGACTTGGGTTTGAGTGGTCGGGGCTTGGCATTCTTCCACATCCTTAACCATGGAAGGGTCGACAACAGTTCCTCCTACCGTCACAATATGTACGAGGAATCCTACTTCCTGTAACCAGAACTCACATTTGCTATACTTGGCATACAACTGATGCTCCCTAAGGGTTTCAAGGATGGTCCTTAGGTTTAGCTCATTTTATTCTTCTGATTTGGAATAGATCAGAATGTCATCGATGAAAACAACAACAAACTTATCCAGGAAGTTCATAAAAATCTTATTCATGAGGTTCATGAAATAAGAGGGGGCATTGGTTAATCCAAAAGACATTACTGTGTACTCATATAGTCCATATCTGGTGGTAAAGGAAGTATTTGGAATATCCTCTACGCGAATCTTGAGTTGATGATAACCAGTTCTAAGATCATTCTTTGAAAACACTTTGGCACTAGTCAACTGGTCAAACTTGTCTTCTATGTTCGGCAGTGTGTACTTGTTCTTAATGGTGACATCATTTAGCTTCCATAATCTATGTACAAACGTTTACCTCCATCTTTCTTATCCACAAACAAAACAGGTGATCTCCATTGCGACGCACTTGGTTGAATCAGACCTATCTCCAGCATAGCATCCCGTTGCTTCTTCAGCTCCACTAATTCAGACGGGTTCATGCTATAAGGTCTCTGAGCTATGGGTCCAGTTCCAGGGGTTAGTTCAATGATAAACTCGATATCCCGATCTGGGGGCATACCGGGCAATACATCTGGAAATACGTCGGGGTATTCATAGACTACTCTGACTTGGTCAATAGTTGGTTGGGCTAGACTATTGTTGCACTTGAATTGACGGGGCAAGGTTTCAGATACATGCTCTATGGATACTCCATTGGTACTAGTCATGGTTATGGCTTTCTTGGTATAGTCGATTAATCCTTTAGGTTGCGACATCCGATCCATTCCTAGTACTACTTCCAAACCTTTGGTTCCAAGTACTATTAGATTAGCATAAAAATCTATTCCATGGATTCTGATAGGTACGTCCTTGCAAATTTGTCTAGATTTGGTTGTTGAACCAGGTATTTGAATCTTACTAGTGTATGCAAATTCTTCTATAACAAATGAGTGCGATGCTCCAGAATCAAACAACACTCTTGCAATTACTGAGTTAACAGAAAACATACCCAGCACGACATCTGGCGCTTCCTGAGCTTCTTCAACATTCATGTGAAATAGATGGTCGTTGCGGTTGAGTGAGTTCCGTAGGGAAAATCTTCTTCCAGGCTGAACACGACGCTGCTGAGTTGCGGCATTCACATTGGTAGATGTTGCAAGCTTCTTGGGGCACTCATTGGAGTAGTGACCCTTGACTCCGCATTCATAACAAGTAACCTGAGACTTGTCTTTTCCTGCAATAGGCATAGCATTGCTTCCAGTCCTTGGGGCAGTATTGGTGTTGTTGGTGTTGTTGTTGTTGTTGTTGAACTTGGGCGGTGCACGGTTGAAATTGTTGGCGTTGCCGGGATTGTTGTTGTGGTTTCCACCGGGCCTTGGGTTTCCTCCTCCACGGTTAGGGTATTTCAGACGGGTCATAGGGGGTCTATTGTTTCTTGGGGCATATCCTGCAGACGGGTTGGGGCGATATTTTGGGGTATGGTGGGTTCCTGGTTGATGCATCATTCGATGCTTGTGATTCTCATTGGCTTGGTTGATCTTTCCTTCCATATGGATTGCATAATCCACTAAGGCTTCAATGTCAGCGAAAGGAATGTTTACTAATACCGTCTGCATCTCACCATGCAGATCATTCAAGAATCTCTCCTTCTTCTTAGCTTCAGTGTCAATCTCATCTGGTGCATACCTAGCTAATGACAGAAATTTGTCACGGTACTCAAATACTGACATCCTCCCTTGCTTCAATTCTCTGAATTCATCTCTCATCCTCTTGATTAAACCCGGTGGCACATGGGTTCTGCTGAACTTGAGTTTGAATTCATCCCAGGTCATGATTTTTCCTCCATTCATAGCGTGAATGCTATTCCACCAACCTCTTCCATCTCCCGCCAGATAATGGGTGGCAAACAGTACTTTCTCATTGGAATCCACTCCTGTGACTTCTAAGTTGTTCTCCATGGTCGGCAGCCAGTCATCAGCATCTAATGGCTCTTTAGACTTACTAAAAATGGGTGGATTGGTGTTCTGGAATTTCTTGATCTTGGATCCATAGTTGTCTTGGTTTCCATGGCCTTGATTTTTATTGGCCATCTGAGCTATGTGTTGAAGGGTGGCTAAGTTTGCTTGACGTTCGGCTCTTTCAGCTTCACGGTCAGAAACCAACATTTGCAAGATCTGCAGCATTGGGTCCGGGGATGAACTGCTTCCTCCACGAGGCATCTGAAGATTGAGATAGATCATGAGACAAGAGGGAAATTTCTAAGGTTCATTGTTTTTTTAAGTTTTTAAACTTTAAGTTTGACTCAGGTTTTGCCAACTAGCAACTTGCTTTTCATTCATTCATTCATAGCACACAATACAAACACACACCACACTAAGGTAACAGATGGTTGTAAGAACAATTCTGTGAAGCTATGATACAATGGGACCGGATACAACTCACACTTACGATAGTGCCCAAGTTCTACTACTCATAAGTATCAGTGGCTTCATCATCATCATCATCAATGAAGGTAGAATCATCATCATAAGTGTGGAAGTCCATGGCTTGGTCCTCCAGGTAGTCATCATCATCACTTAGGTAGGAGTAAGGGTCCCCATGGATATCTTCCCTTGCATTTTCCCCCTCCTCAAGCTGCATGTCCCTCCTCCAAGTCTAACACTTTGTGACGAAGGCAGGCGATGATGCGACCCTTCTTGTCACGTAGACGGCAAAAGGTCTTGCGCTCCTTAGAAAGGATGGAAACGGTCTGGTCCTTCTTGACTGCAATGGCATAGTTGTGGTTAGCATATGCGCGGGTGTTGTCCAACTCTTTCTGCCTGTCATACATCATGAAGCTGAGATGATCCACGTGATGCTTCATCTTGGATCCACGTGATCCAATGGTTGTCCCATAGCATCACACCTTGCGTAGTACTCAAAGCGAGTACCCTTGATCTGATTGATGCTTTGCCCACACAGACGGGCAAGAGCTTCCTGCATAGCCCTGGCGAGTCCGTCTAGCCAGTTGTTCTCTCTTAAGGTGAATTGGATTCCCTCTGAGGTGGGTGCCTCCATCTTGCATCTAAGATTGGCAACAATCAACCATTGTAGTTCTCCTCCTTGTTGATTGTTGATCTATGCTCCAAAGAACTCAGGGTGCGGGTGCTCAAGAAGTTCCGAGAGTTGGTCCAAATCGCACTCAAAGATGAGATGTCCTCCATTGCTCAACTATATAACTTTCTATACTTCACCTCCATCTATAAGAATATAGTATGATTAAGTTAGTAGAGTGATCAAGCGTGTCAAACTTTATGTATGTTTGCAAGAAGTATTGAGGGACATGAATTTTCTTGAAAGAATCTAAGTGATATGAATGAGAATAGGTTTTCATAAATACTCACTTCTTTTGGTTTTGAAACTAAGTTTTTTGATTCAAGCATCCATTCTAACTAGGATGACTCTGATACCAACTTGTCAACACCCGGATTTTTAATCCCAGATGCCTGTTATGCCATAAATCACAATCCCAGGATTACCATTTTTGTGAGACATAATAGATTGGTACCATAGTTCATCATCCATTACACACCATAATAAAGGTCTTACAAATAAAGGATCTCATGATTCAGTCTTAATACAATCAACATAGTGAAATAATATAATAATGGTAGCGTGGTCGAAGCTCCATCCGCAGGGTCACAGGCAATGTTGACGATGAGAGATGATCCTAGTTGTCATCGACTTCCTACTATCCATCATCCCGGTAGTGCTCCTCATAGTATGGCCATAGGAATAGCCAGGGACAAAGCCATGAGTACTCTTTAAGTACTCGCAAACTATCACTAACAAGTAAGTAGTTCGAGTAGGAATCCTAGGCTCTAGGTTTGTTTGTAAAAATCCAGGTTTACCTCTAACTGAGTTTAGAAGTAAAGAAAACAAGTTTAAAGTTTTACAACACCTAAGTGGGAACTTAGTTTTCACTTTCACAACCCTGTTGTGGTTGAAAGGACATTTATTGTCATAGTCACTTTTGGTGTTCGTTAACAACAAGTAGATCATTTTACAGTTTGTTACTGTCTCCAGGATGGTATTATTATAAGTGAAATGTACCCCCACACTTTGGAAAGATTCCTGTAAGAGTGACATTATTCTGGAAATTCTAGACCGGACTCTCTAGTCTGCCTAGACCGGAGTCTCTGGTGTGGTCCGGAGTTTCCGGATGTGTCCCCGGTGGAGGCTTCAGAATCATGGCTAGGACATTCTATATGGGGCTGCAGAGCAAGGTCCGGAGGCTTCTACGGAATCTCCGGTCGCGGCTCAGACCGGTGTCTCTGGTGCTGGAGGACCGGAGTCTCCGGCCCTGCTGGGTCATACTGGCCTTGGTCATTCAGAAGGGCGATCCAGAGGCTAGACCGAAGACAGGCCGAAATCTTTGGTGTAGACCGGAGTCTCTGGTGTACACACCAGAGTCTCCAGTCTGGTTCTTCTCCAACGGTCAGAAAATGGTTCGTGGAAGGGCCTGTCTATAAATAGGGTCCCTTATCCCATTCCTCCAGTTGCTTGAGCTGCTCAGGAACACCAACTCTATTAGAGCCACCAAATCTACAAGATCTCTCCATCCAACCATCCAAAGTCATTAATCTTTGGAGAATCGAAGGAGGAGGCCTTTATCTATAGCTTCACCAAGAGAGATCTTCATTTCCCCCTCATTCACTTGAGGGCCCCCAAGATCTAGTGTTTCTTTGGAAACCCTAACTTTGATTTGGTTCTTACAAGCTTGTTTTTGATTGTTTTGACAACTTCCTTGTATTTGGGAGCCTCCAATTAAGTTGTGGATGTCTGCCTTGAACTTTTTGTAAAGGTGCCGACTTCCACCTCGAAGGTTGCCGATATAGTGGAAGGTGAATCGATCCCCTTGGGGTGAGGTTCATCGGAGAACAAGGAAGGCCTCTCGTGGCGTTGGTGGTTGAAACCACCCCCTATCCAAACATAGACGTACTTCCCCTCAAAAGGAAGGAACTATGGAACATCATCGAACATGGACTCTTTATTGGGGATCCAAACTCATGTGCGCAACTCTTGCATTGAACTATGGAACATCATCGAACATGGACTCTTTATTGGGGATCCAAACAACTTGACAAGAAGAGAAGTTGTCAATAGTCAACTCAATTCCACTGCCTTGCACTTGATTCAACAAGGATTGGGTATAAAGGATTACCGACACATTGAGCACCTCAGCGTTGGCAAGGAAGCTTGGGATGCACTCACAGTGTTATTTGTTGGGAATGAGAGCATGAGGAGGAACCGGTATGATGCACTAAGCAATGAAGCCAAAGTCTTCTACATGATGGAAGGTGAAAATCATGAAGACATGTACCGTAGGCTCAAGACTACCGCCGTCGCTTTCAGAAATGTGGGTGCCTCACATGTGGATTATGCTTGGATAAAAAGGAAATATGTGAGTGCACTCATGCCCTTTGAGCCCACCGACTCGAAGAGCCTACAAGGAAGACACAACTACCATATCATGACCTCCAATGAAGTTATGCAGGAGATGGCATCGTTCAAGGTTGCCACCAAGAATGCCAAAGATGCCCGTGCTCGTGCCCTTGGTATGAGCAATGTTGTCAAAGTTGCTTTGAAGGCCCAAGTTGTGGGACGTGGAGATGAAGATGATAGTTATGAAGGTCTCTCCATGGACCACCCCGATGATGTCAAGATTTCTCATAGTCAATATATGGCCTTCTATGCAAAGAACTATTGGAAGAACCCCGCAAAGGTCAAGATGGAAATGCAACAAAGAAGCAACCCAAATGGGAAAAGAGAAAACACCACTAGATTGAGAACTTGCTTCAACTGTGGTGACCGCTATCACTTTGTGGAGAGTTGCCCCTATGAGATGAGATAAGATCATGGGGGTAAGCTCATGTTGAAGAAAACTCCCAAAGCACCTCATCAAGAAGAATCCCATCAACAAGAAGTCGGGAGAAGTTGTCTTGATCACTCATGAAGAATACTCCTCCGATAATTAAGATGATGAAGATGAGGAAGAGGAAACATCTAGTGGTGTGGCTGCTCTAGCCACTACTTCTACTCCGACATTCTCACTCTTCGATTCTCCAAATGAGAACACTCCCATAAAGAAAGTCACTTGCCTTATGGCAAGGGGAACGGAGGTATCCTCATCATCTCACTCTACTCCCTTAGTTAATGATGAAAGTGATGATGAGATGTCTCTTGATGTAAAAAGGGAATTAATTGCTTTCGATGAGTTTGTGACTAACTTAAAAGGGGAGGCCAAGATACAATTTGGGAACATCTTAGATCAACTTTCACACACACAAGAGCTTCTAGATGTAAGATGTAAACTTGGGCATGAACACATGATTGAGCTACAGGCCTTAAACAATGCTCTAGAAGAAGAACAAGAGACTAGGATGTCCCTTGAACTAAAACTTGAAGGGCTTGATGGGGCCAATGACATTATTGTTAATAAACTCATCAAAGAATGTGATCATGCTATTGCTAAACTCAAAAGAGCTAAAAAGGACAAGATTGAGTTTGGTGTGGTTGATGAAAAACTTGCCGAGGACTTTAGGTTGCTTGACAAGGCTGACAAGGCCTTGGAAAGTGAACTTTTGTTACTCACAAAGTCCCATAAAATGCTTCAAACTCAATTGTCCAATATTCCTTCACCTAGTAACTTCATTCCATCTAGTAGTACAACTATTCTTGAAGAAAATGCTAGGTTGAAGGGGGAGCTAGCCAAGGCCACATTTCCACAAGGTAACAAGTCCATTGATGATCTCTTGAGTAAGCAAAGGACTAGTGGTGAAAAAGGGGGCATTGGTTTTGCCTCCAAGGCCAAGAAGAAGAACCACAAGAAGAAGGCCAAGCCTGCACAAGAGAAGAACAAGGCCATTATGGACAGTAAGACCACAAGTTGTAAAACTATGTCTCATAATGATTTGGCGGGAAGTGCTAACCATCACTATGTTCTAATGCGTGATTATTATGGTGATGAATATGTTGTCCATATGATGGTTATATTTCTTGGTCTATTTGGGTCCCCAAGACGCTTGTTGCTAACAAAAGAGGACCCATTGAAAAATGGGTACCTAAAAATTAGCTTGATCTTTTGTAGACCTATGCTTCTAGAGGGTCAAAATGGGTGCTTGATAGTGGTTGCACTAGTCATATGACCGGAAGCTCGTCTATTGTCAAGGACTTAAATCCAAATGATGATATAATAACTATGACATATGCCGACAAGTCAAAGTCTAAGGTAATGGGTTTCGGCAAAGTTGTAGTTGCTCACGACATTACACTCGTGAACGTCATGCTTGTTGAGACCCTTGGATATAATTTACTTTCGGTCTGTGCTCTTGGAAAGATGGTCTTTGCCGTCTTTATTGATAATGATATTGTGGTACTCATGTGGAGCAAGTCTCTCAAGGTCTCTTTCGTTGGGTACGTCGAACATGACTTGTATGTGGTGGACTTTTCGGGGCAAACCACTACAAGTGTGATGTGCTTATTCGGAAAGGCCGATGTGGGTTGGTTATGGCATCGTCAACTAGCCGATGTCAATATGAGAACTTTGCAAATTCTCCACAAGGAGGGCCATATTGTTGGACTAAAAGAAAATGTTTCCTTTTCCAAAGATCATGTTTGTAGGGCTTGTGTTCTAGGAAAAAAGCATGATGCTCCCCACAAGCCAAAGAACCGCATCAAGTCCACCAAGATCTTGGAGCTCCTTCATGTGGATCTCTTTGGTCCTCCATCTCATGCAAGTCTTGGTGGGAATAAATATTGTTTGGTGATTGTTGATGACTTTTCAAGATACTCCTGGGTGTATTTCTTCAAGTTGAAGAGTGAGACCCAAAAGACCTTCGTCGACTTCATCAACATGGTTCAACGTCAATACAATCTTCCCGTGTTGATTATAAGAAGTGACAACAGCATCGAGTTCAAGAACTACACCTTGAATGATTTCCTCAGTGATGAGGGGATAAAACACCAATATTTCTCTACATATACCCCTCAACAAAATGGTGTGGCCGAGAGGATGAACCGGACTCTTATTGAGATGGCTAGGACCATGTTGGCGGAGTTTAAATCTCCATACAACTTTTGGGCCAAAGCCATCTCCACCGCTTGCCATGCATCAAACCGGCTGTACCTCCGCAAAGAAATCAACAAGACTCCATATGAAATACTTACCGGTAACAAGCCCAACATATCTTACTTCCAGGTGTTTGGTTGTAAGTGTTTCTATCTCATAAAGGTGTTCATTTGTCCAAATTCGAGTCTAAAGCATTAGAGGGTTATTTTGTTGGCTATGGTCTCGAATCTCATACTTATAGAATCTATGATAAGTTCTCCGGAGCCATCATACAATCTTGTAGTGTGACCTTCGAAGAATATGATGGTCCCCAAGGGGGGCGTGTTGATGCTTGCAATGCAGATGATGAAATGCCTCAGGATGCCGTAGGAAGAATGGATGTGGGATATATCCGCCTCATTGAGGAACCCCTTATGGCGGATCGAGAAGAACTATGCTCCACTCAAGTGGATCCCTCATCTTCACATCATCAACAAGCTCCATCCACCAAGGAGGACAACGACTCAAGCCAAATACAAGAGGTGGACCCTCAACATGTTGATCAAAGTGACAACTCTAGCCAAGAGGAGCTTGATTCATTCTCCAGGATGTCAAGTGGTTCCAAGTCAATTGTTCAAGGAAGATCCGTACAAACTGCCTTGAGGCAAGCTCAAATCGATGCTAGAAGAGTGCTTGATCAAGACCAAGGTCAATATTTTCCTCTTAATGAAGAGAATGATTCCCATGATGATCAAGGTCAAGTTGATGGTCAAGACGAGGACCAAAATGATGAAGAGGGTCCCCCAAGAAACAACGAAGAGATCCACTCTTGTCCTGAAGCTAGAAAGGAGAGAATGTTGGAAGTAAGAGACCATTCTCTACAAAATGTGGTGGTGACCTAAGGAAAGGCATTTCCACAAGAGCACAATTGAAGAGGTTCAGTGAACACCAAGCACACATCTCCATGATTGAACCAAAGAAAGTGTGGGAAGCTCTTGAAGATTTGGATTGGTTGGAAGCTATGCACAAAGAGCTCAACAACTTTGAGAGAAACAAAGTATGGAAGTTAGTTGAGAAGCCAAAGGATTGCCGCAATGTTATTGGCACAAAGTTGATATTCAAGAACAAGCAAGATGATCGTGGAATTATAGTAAGGAACAAGGCAAGATTGGTTGCACAAGGGTTCTCTCAAATTGAAGGCATTGATTATGGAGACACATATGCACCCGTGGCTCGCCTTGACTCCATCCGTATCCTTCTAGCTTATGCGGCACATCACAACTTTAAATTGCAACAAATGGATGTAGAAAGTGCATTTCTTAATGGTACATTAAATTAGTTGGTATATGTAAAGCAACCCCTGGGATTTGAGGATCCCAACTTCCCAAACCATGTCTACAAACTTGATAAGGCGCTCTATGGGCTCAAGCAAGCCCCACGCACGTGGTATGAGCACCTTAGAGAGTTGTTGTTTGACCATGGATTTGAGGTTGGGAAAATCTATCCCACTCTTTTTACTAAGAAGCTCAATGGGGAGCTTTTTGTATGCCAAATATATGTTGATGATATTATGTTTGGCTCATCTAACAAAGCTTTTAATGATGAATTCTCAAAGCTTATGACTAGTAGGTTCCGGATGTCTATGATGGGGGAGTTGAGATTATTTCTTGGTTTTGAGATCAAGCAAGTTAGAGGAGGGACATTCTTCAACCAAGCCAAGTATACTCAAGATATGCTCAAGAGATTCAATATGCAAGATCTAAATGGAGCTCCTACTCCCATGGCTACAAAGACTCATCTAGAACAAAATCCAAATGGTAAAGATGTGGATCAAAAGGTATACTGGTCGATGATTTGTTCTTTGCTTTACCTTTGTGCATCTAGACCCGATATTGTGTTGAGTGTAGGTGTGTGTGCAAGATATCAAGCTGCTCCTAAATAAAGCCACTTGATGGTGGTCAAGAGAATCTTTTGATATTTGGTTCATACCCCACATTATGGTCTTTGGTATCCTTGAGGGTCACATACACGGACTCGGATTGGGCTAGTGATAAGGATGATAGAAAATCAACATCCGGGGCTTGCCAATTTGTTGGTAGGTCCTTAGTATGTTGATCCTCTAAGAAGCAAAATTTTATATCTCTCTCCACCGCCGAAGCCGAGTATGTGGCAGCTGCTAGTGCTTGCACTCAATTGTTATGGATGAGGCAAACTTTAAAGGAATACGGTGTCCATTGTGACAAAGTGCCTCTTCTATGTGACAACGAAAGTGCCATTAATATTGCCTACAACCCTGTGGATCACACAAGGACTAAGCATATTGAGATCCGTCATCACTTCATTAGGGATCATGTTGCTCGAGGTGATATTGAGCTATCTTATGTGCCAACTAAATACCAACTTGCCGACATATTCACAAAGCCACTTGATGAAGCAAGGTTTTTCTATTTGAGGAATGAACTAAATATCATAGATTCAAGGAACTTGACTTGATTATCTTGCATACTCACCTATGACTTGACCCTTATTTGGTTTAGGTGTAGGCATTGATATAGGGGGAGTGCGGTCCTAATTGATTGGACTATCCCTCCCCCCATTATGCCCAAAGAAATCAAAATCATTCATCTTAATATCATTTTGTGATATGCGAGCTTAAATGATGAGTTTCGGTAATGGACCCAAGATATATATTCATGGTACCAAGCCGAGTTTACTCAAATGAGGTGGCCAAGTCCACTGCCCTCTCTCATTTGATAGATTGGTGCTTACTCGTGTTAGTCAATTGCTTGTTTCTAGTCTTTTTGTAGCTTTCCTGAATATTTGTGTGAATTTCTATGGCTCTTATTGGTTCTTCACAATTTGGTGTCTAAACCCAAGCCTATTCCCTGTCTTAAACCTATCTATCTCTCATATATGTTCCCAAACACATATCCCGTAGCTTTTGGTCGAGGAGGACCGCAGTCTCCGGTGTAGACCGGTGTCTCCAGTCCAGACGGTTTCTGTCACTTATAGGAAGGGAACGAGGTGAACTGAAACATCAGTTCTTCGTTCTCTACCCCGTCCCCCTGCTCCCAACCCGTCGCCTCCTCTTCCAAAACTCCTCCCCGGAGGTCAAGAAGCCCCCAGGATCCGCCGTGTCACCGACCAACCTTCTCCTCTCCTCCATTGGGTCATTCCCACCGGAGGAATCGATCCCATGGATAGATCTGGTACCTCTCCTCCTCTTTTCCTCCTAGGGTTCATCTCTAGATGTGTTTTGAGGATTGGTGTTGATTTGTCCGTTGGAATCACTTGTTTGCGTGCACTCTTGTACTATAGCCTTGTTGCATTGCCCGATCTTCTAGATTCACCCCCACCAGCATCTCTCCATCTCATGCCCGAGCCTCCAGACCGGAGATTCCAGACCTAGGTCCGGAGACTCTGGTCCAGGATGGAGACTCCGATCCGCAGGACCGGAGACTCCGATCTGAGCCGGAGACTCCGGTATGAGGTGCGGAGACTCCGGTGTTGGTTGAATCAAAACAGACCAAAAATGCATCAAAGCTTTTGAATAGCATCTCTGGGACATATATACTCATCTCCATGCTATCCCCCTCACTGTTGTTCACAGGTGATGGTTCTAGTCGTCCTCGTCGTACCAAGGCCAAGTCACAAAGGGGCACTCCTCGCTATGATGAAGCTTAGGGTCAGTTTATCGTGCCTCCTTCCAACCGAAGATAGCAGACACGTGATGCAACCTATTTGAGGGGCGACTAGGAAAGGGCTGAACGAGAGGACCGTGCCAAGAAGGCTAAATATGACAATCTTCAGTACTTGGCCAATATGTCAAAGGAGGAGTTCTGTGAGCTGAGAAAGACTGACTTCTATGACCTTCCACGTACCAGCGAGGACCCTCGCTTCTGGAGGAAGGAGCAGGTTGTGTTCATGAAGGATGTGTATGGTGTGCTCACCAAATCACCTGTCTGCCCTTAGAAGTACATGAGTGTGGAGAAGATGCGCCTCAGCCCCTACTTCCATGATGCTCTGTGGATCTGTGAGAAGCTGGGACTGTTTAATTTAATGGAACTTCGTGAAGACTATAATGTCTACCTTGTGCAGCAGTTCTATGCCACTGTGGTATTTGGATCTAATCAAGACAAGACCATGACTTGGATGTCTGGCACCACCCACTGCAAAGCAACATTCCATGACTTTGCCAATGTCATCTTTGAGACCTTTCATGGCGTATCCACTCCAGTTGGGCTACACATGCACTCTGCGGCTCTTGGTGAGAACAAGATGAAGCTTGCACCTCTGTATTGCAGCGAGGGTATTGTAGGGGGGGTCCAAGGGTCTCAAGCCTCTCTACAACCTTATGTTGAGGATTTTCCGTCATACCATCTCACCAAGTGCTGGGAATGATGATGCTATTAGGGGTGGGATTAACAACCTTCTTTATCATACCCACCAGACCTACAATGTTGGCCCAAAGGCAGATGCTGATCCTATTGACGTGATGAATTTCATTTTTGAGGAGATGTTCCATGATATTCTTTTCAAGAAATCTCCTCCATATGCACCCTTGGTCATGAGGCTCATCAACTCCCAGGAGCATGTCTCTCCACTTAGCTTGGCTCCCCATCTCACTGAGCACACCTTGGTTTCACTTCATCAGAAGGGGCGTATGGGGCCTGCTCCTAGGGGTCGCTATGGCAATGATGAGGAGGATATATATGAGACTGAGAGGGCTCCCTACCCTCCTAGATTTTGGAGGAAGAATGCCTCCAATGCACCTATGCCTTCCATGACTAGGGACTATGTTCATGAGAAGGTCAAGAAGGCCACTTTCTGGGAAAGGACTCTATGCTGCATGAATGTTGACATCCGCAAGCAGCAACATGTCTCCTACCAAAGCAGTAGGCGTATTGAGAAGCTCCTCAAGGAAATCAAGGCACAGGGCGAAGCGGATGATGAGGAATGAGAGGGCCAGTACAATGATGAGCATGGTGCTCAGGAGTCTACAGAGTCAGATCACACTCTTTCTTTTGGGGCATGGAATGCTCAGCAGGACAGCCTTATTGACTAGAAGACATTCTCAGATATCACCTCTAGATACGGGTACCAATGTACCTCCTCTTCTCGCCCTCACGGAAAAGGGCCTGCAGTCCATGATGATGATGACTTTGTTGAGGTAGGGGATGAGGATGCCGAGGATGACAATGACTACTCAGTTGTTGGGGCGCTAGCATAGGTCTTTTCCCCTTTTTCAGCGTTTTGATGCCAAAGGGGGTTAAGACATTCTCATCGATTTGCATGGGTTTGGGCTTTGGATTTGCTATTATCTGCTTTCATTTGCCATATTCGAATTTGAACTTCATGTGTGTTATTTGCCGTTTATGTGTGTGACTATGTGCCTCTGCACTATCTACTGTAAATCATATGAGATCTATGTGTGCTATCAGTGATACTATCTACCTTTAATGATTTAATTGTTTACCTTCTTGCACATAGTCAGGGGAAGCCCCATTAAATTTATTCCATGCAAGATCACTTGTTGTCATCGAACACCAAAAAGGGGGAGATTGAAAGGACATTTATTGTCATAATCACTTTTGGTGTTCGTTAACAGCAAGTAGATCATTTTACAGTTTGTTACTGTCTCCAGGATGGTATTATGATAAGTGAAAAGTACCCCACACTTTGGAAAGATTCCTGCAAGAGTGACATTATTCTGGAAATTCCAGACCGGAGTCTCCAGTCTGCCTAGACCGGAGTCTCCGTGTGGTCTGGAGTTTCCGGATGTGTCCCCGATGGAGGCTTCAGATTCATGGCTGGGACATTCTGTATGGGGGTGTGGAGCAAGGTCCGGAGGCTTCTCCGGAATCTACGGTCGTGGCTCGGACCGGAATCTCTGGTGCTGGAGGACCGGAGTCTCCAGCCCTGCTGGGTCATACCTGGCCTTGGTCATTCAGAAGGGCGGTCCGGAGGCTAGACCGGAGACAGGACAGAATCTCTGGTGTAGATCGGAGTCTATGGTGTACAGACCAGAGTCTCCAGTTTGGTTCTTCTCCAACGGTCAGAAAACGGTTCGTGGAAGGGCCTGTCTATAAATAGGGTCCCTTATCCCCTTCCTCCAGTTGCTTGAGCTGCTCAATAACACCAAGTCCATTAGAGCCACTAAATCTACAAGATCTCTCCATCCAACCATCCAAAGTCACTGATCTTTGGAGAATCGAAGGAGGAGGCCTTGATCTACAACTTCACCAAGAGAGATCTTCATTTCCCCCTCATTCACTTGAGGGCCCCCAAGCTCTAGTGTTTCTTTGGAAACCCTAACTTTGATTTGGTTCTTACAAGCTTGTCTTTGATTGTTTTGATAGCTTGCTTGTATTTGGGAGCCTCCAATTAAGTTGTGGATGTGTGCCCCGAACTTGTTGTAAAGGTGCCGGCTTCCACCTCGAAGGTTGCCGATATAGTGGAAGGTGAATCGATCCCCTTGGGGTGAGGTTCATCGGAGAACAAGGGAGGCCTCTCGTGGCGTTGGTGGTTTGAAACCACCGCCTCTCCAAACGTAGACGTACTTCCCCTCAAAAGGAAGGAACTACGGGAAACAAATCTGTGTGTCTCCGCGTCCACCACTTTGGTTACTTCTATCCTTCACTGCACTTTACTTACATGTTCTTGCTTAGTGTTGTGATAGTTCTTGCTTGGTTGACATATAGGTAAATTCACCTTAGTTACATAATCTAGAGAATTTACCTTTATTGTCAAACCCTAAATTGAAAAAGAAGAAAATTTTAAGTAGCACCTATTCACCCCCCCTCTAGGTTCCCATACGATCCTTTCAGTCATCAAGTTAAAGTCATGGTTCATTTCAGAAGTCATTTTGAAAACATCTGACGACGGAACAGTATGGCCACTCCAACTGTCCATAATCGCGGAAGCGGCTATTTGAATAGTTTGACACTCTGTAGAGGTGGTACACTTTCACCACAACATTTGATACATCCATCAGGAACAATCCTGAATCATCATACTCAGTATGTGGATAATCAATCCTAACATTTCAATTACACACCCTAGATAGGCACCTCCCCTATGAGTTTGGCCTCCCAACCATGACTATCTGTCATCTTGGGAACTACACAGGTGGACAATCATCACGAGGTAGCCTCATCTCAAACCTCTTCCGCAAGGGAACCCATACTAAGATATATAAACTTCAAGTCAAGCCCTACCCAAATTCGGGTATTGTGGTTGTACGGTAAAATTGGAATGTTATCGCATCTGAACCCAATGTTTTCATCACCAAATCATCTGGTGTTTATAACACATGTCAAAACATTTCATTAGAATGACTCATAATTCTAAGGTTTTCATAATCATTTTCACCAAGTATTCCAATATAAAGTGATCAAGTTTTATGTTTAGCACGAGCCACTAAAGTTGAGGGTAATCACTAATGAGGGGTGCTAATAAAGTGTGACTTATCTAACTCTAGATCTCATGCCTCAGTATTACATCTAGTTCTAACTAACTTAGGCCAAGTTTTATGCTCTTTATGCTACCTCTAATATCTTTCCAAAAACTCACAAAACTCTAACTATAAGTTATAAAGAACATTGATAAAGAAATAAAAGATTAAAGCTTGCAAGTAAAACTGGGATTTGGTATAATAAAGTGGTATAACCAAATATGCCTAAGGCATTGCATAGGTTAATTGGTATTGTGGGGATTGCAAGTAATAGCTTGCATGGTTTAGCTTAGCTTGCCTTGAGTAGTGTAGTGATTGAAGTTCTCCTCTATTTCTTCTTCGTAGTAGTCCCCTTCCGCCTTGTATGCTTGGTCGGTACTAGCGTCTATAAATAAATACGAGGTACACAATCATCAAACAATACTTAACTACTTCTATTTTGCACACAAGGGTTCACACTAGATGATCTAGCATCATCACATGAAATAAAGACTTAGTCTTATTTTATTTTATTTTAGAAAAAGTAATTTGTACTCATTGAAAACTACTTAATATTTAATATTCTCCAACTAAAATATGGGATCATATTGACACATGTCATCAACACATATTTTAATACATGGTAATGTGATTTAAAGTGGTGTCACAATTTAATAAGGTTTAACATTATTATTTTAATTAATTAAAGTGACTAGAAATGCCCATGGGGCATTCTTTTAATACTTGTCCATTATTACTGCAAGTAAACCTAGATCTTTTTACATATTCAAAAAGATCTTGTCAAATGTGATTTTTGAGAGTTGGAATCAACTCAAAAGCATTTATGGTTGATTTTTGAAAAATGTTTGAATGCAGAAAAGTCTCTGCCTTGTTATTTTTACTATAGATTATCTATAATTTCAAATGGTTTGAATCCAACATGCTTGGATTAATATTTTCAATACCTTTCTAACAAAATTGGTTTCATGCAATTTGGTTTAGTGAATGTCTCTAAATTGATTTTTGAATCAATTGACAGAACTAGGTTTAAACTAAATTGAAAAATCTATTTTTGAATCTACTGGGTCGCGCGGGAACTAAATGGGTCGGCCCACTACGCACAGTGCAGCGCCCGGTATGACTTAAAGGGGGTGTCCCACCTGTCACAAGACAGGGGCTCCCGAAGGGGTATCCTTCAATCTAGGCCCTAAGATTAGAATCTAATCCAACGGCTGGGGTTTATCGTCGACGACGAATAGCTCCGGGGAGGTCTAAACCCTAACGCGATGGTGGGGGTCGTGTGAGGCTCACCAGGGCTCCAGCTAGGGTCGATGTTGGGGGCGAACGAAGTTGTCGATGACAGCGGTTCGAACCGTGGTCACGGAAGCTGCTGGGGCGGCTCCTATCAACGGCTCTGCTTCTCCTCCTCCGCGGCAAACTCCAGTGAAATTCCGGCGATGCGGAGCTCGCCTTGCTCCGGGGAGAGGTGTGGGAGGTTCTGTGAGAGGTGGGGAGTGAGATGGTGTGGCGAATTGATGCTGGGGTGGCCTCCTTTTATAGCCGAGCGAGCGAGGCATTGCGGCATGGGCAGAGCTCGTCGGGGTCGACGGCACAGCTGTAGCGGACCCGAACCCAGCTTGGTTCGAAATCCCTGTGATTACAGTGCTAGTCCCTAGATCGAATAGCTAGCACCCACAGTTTAAGATGTAATATAAAGATACAAAGGTCATATTACATCGCATGATCCAAAATATAAATAATTATTACAATCTCATAGCCATAGGCTATCTTATTACAAATCAGCAGAATAAAAGTAAAGCATGGAGTCCTTCATCTTCATGTGCCACAAGCAAACATGTTGGGTGCAGACTCGTAACCCCTACTCATCAAACATCACTATCATCAAGTAATCCTGCAACATAATAAGTTACAGCCACAAGGGTCAATACATTTGAATTGTATTGGCAAGTGTCACTACTATGTGGAAATAAGTTGGAGTGTATCAATACATGCATATTTGTCTAAGTAGAGTTTAGGCTCATTTGCAGAAAGCAATATGGTTTTATCCTATCTTTTCAAAATAGTTTTGATCTTTCACCAATATTTTTGAACTCCTTGGCAAACCCCAAGTGCTTCTAATCCCTTGTTGACACCATCAAGTTTTACTTTGAGAAATTGGAATGTCGAGTTCTTCCATAGCTTCAGGCCTTAGTTGCTCAGAGTTGTCCATAACCGGGAACACGGCTAAGTACTTAGAATTTGATCTTCTGTAGAAGTTGTACACTTTACCCACATGACACAATCTCGTCTTGACACCATCAGTGGCTGTTGGATAAGTACACACCAAATGGAGTACCGGCAGATCGAGAATGTGACAAAGTCTTTCCATAGAAGTCCTCCCAATACATTATGCTAGCACGTCTACCAGGCACCAACGTAAGGATATACTTTCAATACATAATTCTAGTTAACCTGAATAGGTACCAATGCAAGGGTCTTCCACTATGTAATTGACTAAGCCAGAGCCTATTTAGCATGTGGCTATACACGAAAGCCACTTTACGAGAAACATGTTCAATCTCTAAGTACCTGGGTGGTTTTCTTCTAGTGCACACACGAAAAAGATAGCCAGAAATATGGTTCCCTTTGTTGCCACTTTATCCACAACTAAGTATCCACATTTCACCGAAGTGATTCATTGAGTACTTGTTTTATTATATAAAACATATATTTTTCCAACGTTTCATATAATCATAACATGGTATTCCACCCCGAATCTATAGGAAGGCTAAGCATACTACAACTACGATGTTTCCACTAAGGAAGATATAAAGGATATCCTAATAGGACATAGCATAGCATAGTAACATAGTAATCCTATCATGCATACTACAAAAATTCCACTAAGTATTATGAAAATAGTAGGACAATAGTAATATTTCCACTTGCCTTAGTATTGTTGGTACACTCTTCGCAATAACACACTTGACAATCAACACAATCTATCAAGCAAAACAACCAAGACAAAACAATCACAAGATCAATACTAATGACAACACAAAAATCATGTAAAGTATGTAAACATGCAAGATGACAATTCTTTTTGTACAAATTTTTATAACAAGGTTCTGAACATTAATAAGTGATTTCTAAAAAAATTATGTTTTCAAGATTACAAATGCAACCATTTGTGCAATTGTAGCAATTAGTAATATTTTCTAACTCTTGGAAAGGTCGTTCTCACTAAATAATTGCCACAATATTTTTTATACTAGAATAAAATTATATTTTGGTCTTACTGTACAGAGGGTTTAATATACAACCATTTTCAAAAGGATTCACTTAAAAAATAATTTACACAACAATTTTTATACTCAAAATACTCCACAAATGGTTCTGTATAAAACATAATTTTAATAGACTCAAAAATATCGAATTATGGCTCCACTGTGTTCTACTCGTTTTTTGAATCCATAGACATATTATTTGCTAAATTTGGATATACATAACTAAAGATATAATTTTGACAAGTTTCTATGTTCTTATGTCTAAAAATCCGAAAATAGGAATAGATATGACACCTGGCAGATTCTAATTGGAGGATACCCCTTCATTTAAGTGACCTATGATGCCCTTTAGATGAAGATCTAATGGTCAAGGATGTCTCACCGGAATAACTCACCAGAAAGTTCGCCGGAATAACGGACGCGGGCTTGGCGTTGTCGTTCCCGTTGATAGGAAAGTATCCGGAGTTGAAGAAGATGTGGACGGCGTAGAGGACGTCGAGGCGGTGCTACTGGACATGATTGAGAGGTTATTCGTCCCCAACGGTGACGATAATCTATCGCTAGAGCAACGATGGCGTCGGGCGGCACGGCGAACTGCAACAAGAAGGTGCAAAATCATGTCCTGGAGGTAGACAACATCAAGATTAGTATACTGGTAGAAGGAATTGACAAGGGACTCACTGATCTTACGATGAACTCTGTTTTTAGGCTAATCTTAGAATGGTTCGTGTGTATTCTATGGAGCTCCTCTCGAGAAAGTTTAGGAATGAAAATGATGTAGTAGGACTAGAGGAATAAAAATCATTTCAGTTTTTGCTAAGGTTGTCTGTGGAGAGAGATCGGGAGAGGTATGCCGCCGAGTGCCATTCGGTTCACGATATTGATTTGGGGAATTAACGCATTAAAGTGAGAAACTAATGGCCTGAATCGATTCTCCATTGAGTTTCCAATAACTTTCGTGTTTAACTCGACAAGAAACGACTAATAGAATCGATGGGGGAAGAGAGCAAGATCTATAGCCATGAACGTTGGAGTTTATGTAGGTGTACGTGATGAGATGAGGAAGACGATCGATCAGTCTATATGGGCTTTGTTGAACTGGCCCAATAAGAAAATGAATGGGAGAAAAAAATAGAGTGGGATGGTGGGCTAGCTGGGCTGGGCTACCGCTGCTCTGTTTTTTTTCTTCAACGTTTTCTTCTTCTTTTTCTCTGCTTACTTTCTAGTTTCTAATTTGTCTCTTTAATTTGATTTAAATTTTTATCAAACTTTGTCAAAAAAATTTATATAAAATATAAGTTGATACTCTACTCTAATTAGAGTATTTGGAATATTTTTTTAATAAAATATAATTCATTTAAAAAAAATTGAGCATGGCACCGTAGGCCTATACAGTATATTTTCTCAATTCTTGTTTATTTCATATCTTTTGATTTAGAGCTCCAAAAAGGTTCAAACCAATTTCCTTAGCTTTATAATTTTATTCTTTATCATAATCACTCATTTAAGAATACTTTTATTTCATTTTTAGTCATTTACTTAACTTGAGTTTATTTTTCTTCCTATATTTTTATAAATTTCAAATCATTTTATCTAGAGCTTCAAATAGAGTCAAACTAATTTCTATGGTTTTATAATTTTTCCCTTTATATTTTTAGCTCACTTAGGAATTATTTTGTATATTTTAAATATGGAATATATCCAAAGTTTCATGTTATTAAGTGGTCATTTTAACTTTGAGAAGAAAGTTATTTCTCTTAGATTTAAAATGCAATCATGCATGCTTCATGATTTTGAGGTTTTGAAAACATGCATACAACTTCACAAACAAAATTGTTTTATTTATTTTTTGTTTTGAAGGAGTTATATTAAATAGTCAAAAAAATTGTTCCCTATGAATTTCCAAGACTTAGTTTTTCATTTTGTTTAAGTTTTTCCACATTTCAAAATTTGCAAAATTTTGGGATGTGACAACAGCGAGCTAATGGCATGGCGGAGGGTGTAGGCCGGTGCGCGGTCTCATGGCGATGCTCAAGGGCTTAATGGCATGGCAAGGGGCGTTCAAGGTTGGTCGGAACATGCTGGTGCTCTGAGCGGCACCGACGGTAATTTCGACGACGCATAGCGGCTACGGGTCGCGCGGCTTCGAACGGGGATGTCTCGGAGCTAGCTGGGGTTAAGGCGAGTGTGTGCACACGCGGTGAGGGCGAGACGCGGCGTACGTGAGCTGGTCAGGTGCGGCTCTCTAGCGCGCCCTCGGCATGGTGCAGAGAAAGTGGGCGCAGCATTTCCTCTGTGGTCTAGGGCCTGGCTGCGTGCAAGGGCTGGACAGCGGGTGGCGGTGGACGGTGAGCTGCCTCCTGGACATGGTGGATGGGCGCGGCGTTTGCTCCAGCGTGCTGATCATGATCGGCTGGCAAGGGGGGCTCGGGTGGCACGGCATAGTGCAAAGGGGTAGAGGGCTAGCTGCTTAATTGCACTGGTAGTCACTTGGGGGAGAAGGGGTAAGAATTGGGGACAAGGGTTTGAATCATCACTACTCAAAACTGTGTAGTTAGGCAGAGTTTGAAATGTGTCTCCAGGTGTTTGACTAAATGGCCGATGGAAATTTAGTTTGAAAATTTTGAATGAAATTTCGTGGGTGCTCTGGTCACATGCTTGGTAGTATATGGTTTCTTGGGTTTGTCAAGGTGAACTGGTTTGAGTGGTTTTTGAGATATGGTGATCTTAGTACCTACACTTGATTCAATTTTGAATTGTCATTTGAATAGATTTGAAATCTGTTTCTGTTGGTTTGCAAAGTGGGCTTGGGTTCACTTTTACTTGGTCTAGCAAGGGGTGAAAAGAATTGGATTTGTTTCTGTTAGAAAACTTGGGCTTGGAACACTTAAAGTGGTCTAGTGAACAAGTTTGGCCAAAATGACCATTTGCTTATATATCTTATTTTTCATTTTCTCTTCATCTGATTCAGCTTGGAAATGATTTAGATGATTTTGTTTTCATCTTTAAACCAATCCTTGCCATTCATAGCAATCAAACAAGTCACTGCAAGCATTCATGCATTCATCACACACATATGCATTCATATTGATTTTAATACCAAAAGTTTTTGTTAGCCCTAAACTTGGGTGATTGGAACTTGATAATCTTGATTAATATTTTTGGGGTGTTAAAGTGTTGTTGACTTCCCCTCGTTTGGTGTTCTCCTGGGTGCGAAGGTAAATCCCTTTTATCACTTTAAAATATCATATTATAGCATAATATGACAGTTCCAATTGATATATTTATATAAGACTTAATGATTCAGGATCCTCTTGAAATAAGAACAAAAAGGTGCGTGCGAAGACAGTGAAATATAAAGATTCCTACTCTATTTGTGCAAAAACAAAAGGTAAATATTATTCAATTTTGGACTCATCAACTACCCCAAGCTAGGATCTTGCTCGTCCCCGAGAAAGATGGTGGCTTATGGACAAGATCATCATGTTCATGAGGCACAAATTTTACAATAAATGAGGTTGAAATTGAAACATGAATACAACATCGGATGTAGAGATACTTTGGGGGTATTATCATACCCTTACACATCACATGACTTAGAGGCTTCCACACCCTTTTAGTATTAATGAAATTATAAGAAGCTTCTAGTGATTTAACATATCATATAATCATAAAGTTTAAAATAATTGAGCACTTGATTTATTAATGAAGATTCATGATCATTCTTTTCCTTTCATATTTTCTTTCTACCTTTTATCTTTTGATAGCAGCTCTTTCTTATTTCTTCTTGTCTTATCTTTTTTCTCTCTCTCTCTATATATATTTTTTACTTTTTCTTTACCCTCTTCTCTCTATTTTTTTAGTACAACTATTTGATCATGCTCAGTACTTTTATGGATTTCAAAAATCGTGATTATAATATGCTACCAGAAGTCTTCTTCTCATAGTCGATCAATACTTTTATTGGAGTGGAAGTCCCTAAAATCATGACAGTTGTACAAGTAGCGTAATACATAACCTAGTTCAATCATCTAATATAGTAATCATGAATCAAAAGACAACTTCAAATAATAAAGTCTCACAACTCAAAGGATATAAATCTTCTCTTGAACAAAAGGAGATCGAAGTTTATGCAACTAATGCAAATTCTGGAATTAAAACCTAACATGCGTAGGAAAGTAAACATGCCAAAAATGTAAGATATCCCTTGTAATTCTGGAATTATAAGGTTCTCACAGATCCCCCAAGCTTAGAATCAAATATGGCAGACCAAATAATCCCTTGCAATTATTTGGTACCGTGGTGCATATTTAGTTTGCAGGAGAAGCCCTGGAGTTACGAATGCTTACCCGGAGCGTCTTGTTTGATGCTTCCAAGATCAAGATATGGATTCTGTGCTGCCCGCTAATTTTATCCAATTTCTCCACAAGAGTTTTGTACCTCTCTATTGTCTTCTCTTGCGTGTTGATTGACCGAAGGCTGATGTTTATATTCGCTTATATCCCTTTCATTATCTTCATATCCATCTGGTCCAGATAACGATGCAATAGTTGAATATGTTTAGAAGACCATAGAGATTTTACCTCAATTTCCTTAATACGGCGGTCAAGTTCTTCTAGGGAGGCTTGGATGTCCTCCCCTTGTTCCTTCACCCTCTTCAAGTAAGATTCTACATCTTCTTCTAAATCAAGTTGAACCGCTTTGAAGTTGTCTTCTTTACCAATACCGAGGCTGAACACCTTATGCCCATCTTATATTGTTTCCAGCAGTTTGAATCCAACGTCGTATTCTAACTCTTTTTCCTTTGGTGCCGCAACCTTGACCTCTTCTTTAACCCTTGAGCATGATCCGTAGAGATTGTATCTCTCTTGAATGATATCCCACGGGTAGAAAATGGTTCTGAGGTTCTCAAGACGAAAGAGTTTTCCAGAGAAGATCTGTTTTGTCAAAAGAAGGGCACATGCCTATTAGAAGCAGGGAAAAAATCATACTGGTAGGAAAAGGGTCGTCCAAGAAAAAATCCCTACAAATATGGAATGAAATAAGAGAAAAAGGAAGAAATGGGGATCGTAACGACCGAGTAGTACAGGCAGATGCCCATACGAGGAGCGCATGTACCGGGTCGTTTCCAAAAATTTCAACGTGTGGACGTCAGTCACTAGTCAACCGACTAAGTGATACAGACGGGTACCGCCCGTATTACCGGTCTCTACTGACTTTAACGACTTCATATTTTTTGACACAAAACGAAACGAACAAGAAATGGATGAAAATGTATAGAACTTGTGGCGACTAGTCATACGCGCGGATGCTCCCGTACTATGCGGTCGTACCAATATGTAAAAACAAAACGAAGGCCACTTCCACCTTAACGATTAGTGGTACGGGCGGAGCCGGCCATACCGCCCGCCTGTACCGACCTCGCCAGACCTACAATAAACTCAGAAAAACAAAGGGAATATAGATATGCAAAAATAAACAATAGAAAATTGTCCAGAACAAGGATTTATTCAGGATTTCACATACCTTGCTCATCTAGAGAAAATGAGTACATTCAGGAACCTTCTCCTTTTTGGATCAACTTTTTATTTTTCCCATTGAACAAGGTTGGTTGCAGAAAATCACCAAGACCATTGCAAGGAGAAATAGAGAATTTTCTTTTTGGAATTCTAGTTCTCGCAGGTATATAAATGAATGGCACCTCCATAGGTGGATCAAGTTCATGAATGTCCATGGATGTTTCCTCCGTCTCTTATGTTCTTCGGAGAATATGTAAATCAAATTCTTGCAAAAGTAGAGTCCAACGGATTGTTCTTGGATTAACGTTAGTCCTTTCTAGAATCTCCTTGAAGCCAAAACTATTAGTATGAACCCTTACTTTAGAGTCAATGATATAATATGTAAACTTATCATAGGAGAAAATTATAGCGACAAATTATTTTGGGACCCATTTAGGGTGCTACTAGCATGACAAATGATATTAAGATCATCAACATCATACTGACAAAGAATTACTCCCATAGATTCATGGCTAGCCGCACAGAATAGCTCAAAATGTTTCTTCCACTTAGGTGGTTTTATAATGGGGGCTTCAAGGAGGTTTTTTTTAATAGGTTGAAAGCAGTGAGACATTTTTCATCAAAATTAATCCTCCTTTTGAAGAAGGTTAGTTAAAGGTCTAGCAGTTTTAGAAAAGTTTTTAATGAATCTTCTATAAAATCCAGCATGTCCTAGGAAACTTATACCTTTTATATCTCGAGGAGGGGGAAGCCTTTATATTGCTTCAATCTTTACTTTATCAACTTCTATACCCTTACCTGAGATTTTATGACCAAGAACTATACCTTCTTGAACCATAAAATGACATTTCTCCCAGTTTCAGACTAGGTTAGTGTCTTTAGATCTCTGTAAAACTTTATGAAGATTATGGAGACAACGATTAAAGGAAGTTCCATAAACAGAGAATCTTGCTTTTCTATTTACATGACATGCCATTTTAGAAAAGATCTAGAGACTGAGTATGTGCTCTTCCATTAATTTATGTTCTTAGACTTGAGTCTTGTACTAGACTTAGCCATGAGAATATTTTTACTAGACTCATATTGTGTAGTGTTAAGCCTCATGTTTAGCTGGGCAAGCTGCACAATGAAACAACAGTGTAATATTCTTGCGTGTGTGTGGGTATGGTGCTAGACCATCTGCACACTCATATAGGTATAACAAAAAGATATAAACAAGGTACTGCATGAAAAGATTTGACAGAACACAAATTAGTGGAATGAATTCTGAGCAGACTAAACTCGTCGTGTTAAAGTGCACTCGAACTCAATGCATGCTTTCGGACCTGTGTCAGTTATTGCTCTTAGAGCAGCATATGAAAAGGGTTCCAGAAATTCTCCTATTTCCAACGCTGGTTTGAGTTCCCCATGCTGGTCTAGCTTCTTGGAGTAGTGGAGTACTAGTAGTACAGTAGTAGGAGTATGCATATTCATTTGATCTAGATTTACTGACGCCTGATGCCCACCATACCGTGGGTCGTCCTATTAATATGAGTTACATCAACCACCCTCCCTGCATGTCACGGCACCGCCCGCCCGCCTGCTCAAACTACTCCACACCCCATCATGCACAGGGCCGCCCTACTAGTCCTGCCAAACATTTCAATACAAACTGTGGGACCCCAGATTTACTGTTCGAGAATCCCTGTTATGCCTGCAATTCACGTTCCCATGATCAGTGAGCCGTGAGAATAACCTACGAGTATCATTACAACATCTAGAAATTAACGAGTACAAAACTTTTGTCATTTCCATTATGGCGATTACAATCATCAATAGCAGAAGTCTTCATTCGCAGGGCACACGTCAAGCCTTAACCTATAGGCAACTGACTGGGAAGACGGCCTATATCGCATAGATGTCAGCAATCTCCATCGTTCTTCTGAAAGTCTGGCAAAATAAATAGCTAGGGACAAAGCCGGTGAGTACTTTTAATGTACTCGCAAACCACCTTAAAATAACAATATAGAGGATATGCAGTATGGCTGTGGTAGTAGGAGGGCTCCATAAGAGGTTCTTTTACAAACTAGTTTCTCTTGTAGATATAGCATGTCTAGATCTTTGTTGAAAACTTTTGTAAAACATTCGGAAAGTCTTTTTGAAAAGTTTTAGAAAACAATAGGATTGGGTCACCCATTTTCTCTTCTTTCGGGTCATCCCATGACCAAACTCCTTTCCTTCCTTTCTGACCATCCCATGGTCAAAATATTTTTGAAGCCATTGATTTTTCGAAGTCCTTTTTGAAATCAAAACCAACACCACTCTACAGTAGTTTTTCCAACCCATCCATAACCACGGACATGTTTATTCGAATAGATTTACACTCTGTCTATGTTGTACACTTTACCCACACCATCTGGATACCCTTCCCTGATCTAGACCGATAGTGGTTCGGGTAATCAGTCAAGACTCTCCGGATGCCCACTCCAATATAAGTGCCTACCCCATGAGTGTTGTTCCCCTCAACACCGGGATGCCCTATATAGTTCACAAGCCAACCAGAGCGCTTTTTCTCACTATACTAGTGAGCGCTTTCAATGATGTGGTCATAATAACGTGTGGAGGCCTGTAGACCCTTTGTTACCTCTCCCGGTCAATGTTTTACATGGACCGTTTACTAGATAAGGCCCACCCTCCAGGGATTTATATCCCCCTATAATAGTGCAAGGCAGCTTATACCAGAGTAAACAAACATCAAATCCAGCCATGTCCCATTCCAGAGTAATGTGGTTGCACGGGTTAAGTTGTTATAGCTAAAGGTGCAAAGAACCGGGTGCGTTTTTGTAAACATTTTTCCTTCTCTTTATTTCAGCCTTGTTGTGAAACCAAAACATTTTTCCTTTCTCAAACTTCTCTTGGTAGGCCAAACCTCACCAAGGTTTTCTCATAAATGTTTTGGTAAACTTTTTTGGGGTCTTCCCATCCCATTGTTTTGCTTTGGCTAAAACAGGGTTTCTAAAGGGGTATGGTGTTATACACCATCTACTATACTAGGGACAAGTAGGTATCGTCAAGGGGGTTTGCACTTAGTAGTACAAAAGTGTAATGGTTTGGAGGAGCCAAGACACTACCATAGATAACTAAGAATATAGTAAAACAATGCAGTTCCATAAAACCGTAGGTAAAACATGCATAAGTAAAACAATAGGAAAAGGATTATGAGAAAGAAGGTGGCTTGATTGTGACCAGCGAGATGTCCCTTGGATTTTTTAGAATACCAGAATATCTATAACAATAATAATAAGAATGATACAATGCTTCCTTCTTCTCGGCGTCACACAATCGCAACTATCACAGTTATCGAGCATACATGCAGACAAACAATACCACATACAATACAAAGCATAAAAGCATCAATACATACATCAATAGAAGATATAACACATGATTTACTTCAGTAGGTTTTGAAAATTTTGGACTAAAGCAATTGATTTCAAATTAGTTGCATTTTTGGAATTACTATTTAAGATTTTAGAGGCCAAAACTACAAATTTAGGGGGTTTTAAACCAAGGTAAAGTTATGTATGATACCAATATGCAAATAAGATAATCTTAGATAGGTATTGATAAAATGAAACCAAAAAAGTGGTTTCACTATTTTGTCAATTTCCATTGATTTAGTATGTATTTTATAGTGATTAAAACTCTAGTCTTTGGGATTAATTCACCAAAAAATTTCTGTAGTTCCAAAAATTATTTCCTTGGGTGTTTAGGTAGGATTTTATGGACTGATTCATTGAATGTTGGAATCACATTAAAATATTAACCAGAATGACCTCAGGAAATTCCCAAAGGCAATTCTGCAGGTTTTTTTCTTTTTCACCAGATTTATTATACAGAAGCTCTTGATGTGATTCCAAAGACACATGGTAGCTATTTAGAAAAAAATTCTATAGAAATTGGAATCACCCTTTTTGGAGTTACATAACTACTGTAGTGATTTTATTGGTGAATTAATCATACACAGAAGTGTTTATTTCATAATAAATTAACAAAGTATCATGAAGTTATGGGCTCCTAGTGTTTGAAGTATAATATTATGCATGTGCTCTAGGAGTTGGAATTAGGTCAGTCCCTATTTTTATATGAATCGTAGAAAATCCTAATTGCAGAAATGGGATGTTTTGGTTATTTTTGCTATGGGCAAACGAGGAAGAAATTTTGGGTTGGGCCAGGGTGTCATGCAAGGTACTAGTCATACCTTTTAGTACCAAAAGGATTTACATCAAATGGAGTTATGAAACTCACAAAATGATTTATCTTGTAAAATGGGCACATCTAAGTGTTTGATTTAACATAATTAATATAGAAAACCTTTGGACAAGCTAGGGGTACTACATGTTTAAGGAAACATTCATAAACCCTAGAAATTTAGATCTAGGCATATAAATCTGTTTTCCATTTTCATTGGGATTTAATCCACAACCTATTTAGCAGATCTGGAGGAAATACAAAAAGAAAAAGATAAAAGGGGGCGCCTGGGCTTGATCTGCAGGGGAATGGGCCGCGCCAGGGGGATTCAGCCCACCTGGGAAGGGGTGCACACGCAGGAGGGGGATTTCAAATCCCGTGCTATGGGGCCTGGCCGTCAGCCACAGGGGGTACCGAAGGGGTATTGGTCGATCTAGACCGTTGTCGTTAGGGGAGATCGACGACGCGGGTTCGTCGTCCTCCGGGAGAAACAACCATGGAGGCGGCGGAACCCAAGGTCGCTAGGGGAGGCGCGAGGAGCATACCAGCGGGGCGGAGAGGCGGTGTGTAGGGGCAGGGTGACATGGCGCTTCCCTGTGATCCCGACGAGGGGCGACACTAGTGGGTTCGGCTTTTGGATCTTGGTTGCACGTGGGTCATGACGAATCTGACCTTCGGGGCTCGCCAGTGTTGCTCCAGGTGCTGCTGCTTATAAGAGGGAGGGGCACCATTAGCACATTGAAGGGGAGGGGAGTGGGTGAGTGTGACATGTAGAGAGAGAATCTCAAGAGAGGGGGCCTTGCTCGATTTTTTGGAGATCGACGAATCTTGCTCTATTATCCCTTTCGGGCAAGATAGGGCAGGGAGAGGGAGAGGGAGCTCTGGGAGGTGAGGTGGAGTGGGAGGGAGCAAATGAGCAAGAGTGTGGGCGTGAAAGTGGCCTGGGGGGCTTATAAACAAAGGAGGGGTGGTGTATGATGGACAATGTCCATCTTGTACATTGGCAAGGGTGCTGTGCTATGATAGGGAAGGATAGGTGGTGGAGAGGAGAGTGTGGGTCCGGTACACGACCAGAGAGAGGCATGGGAGTGGCTGTTTCTCAGCTTTTAGTCTAGGGAGTGGTAAACACATTAAATAACATGTCTCTCCCTCCTTCCAAAGGATAAAGGAGAAGGGGGTGAGGGGTACTGTAATGCTCCAGGGGGAGTTGACCAGGAGATAGGTTGGTTGCTGGGGAGGGTTATTTGACAAGTTTTGAAGAAGGTTTGGTGGAGCATTTGCCCTAAGGTTGCAATTTATCCATAGTTGGCATTCTTGATGTTCATGAAGAAACTCTTGAATATTGATCTTGGACAGATGAGTCGGGGGTACTGGTAGATTGATGTGATCAAGTTACACATCCTAGAATAATTTGGGAAATATTGGAGATATTTTGGTCCACTATATATCAATTCTTCAAATAGTGCACAATTGATTTCTAGAAGCTCATTTGGTATTTTTACGTTGGACAAGGTTGTTTTATGATGTGGGATGGTCCTAATTACCATATTACACCTTGGAGAATTTTCCTAGAATATATTTGGAAGGGAAAGTATTTTTAAGTTATTATTTCTTGTTTCTTCCATTAAAGAAAAAGGGCAAATAGAAATAGTAAAGGATCTAAAAAATATTTATTTTTGAGTTGGATAGATAGAATATGATATATATGAATCAAGTGTGCCTTGATTTGGCAAAGTAGTTTGGAGAAAAACAATCTTGCCTTTATAGGAGAGATTTTGAGAATTTTGCAAGGAAAGGAATTTAAATATCTTTAGGTTCCAAATAATTATGTACATTATTTGGAAAATGATTATATCCAAGGTGGATGATGTCAAATTGAAGTATCCATCTTGGGCAACCTTGGGTATTGCAAAACAAGAAGGATTTTAGAAGAGAACAAGGATTAGAGGATCTAGGGCATTGATATTTTTATATCGCCTAAACAAGGTTGGATTAGTGAGCTCAGAGCTCACCTTGATGCAAGGAATAGGTGGATGGTTAGACCATGTTATATAGATTATAATGGAAGCAATAGTTTGACCTGGTTGTATTTGAGGTGGTTTAGGAGGGATGGAATACTTGTTGAAAATAAGTCCGCTATAGCAGATGAGTCATGATGCCTTATAAACTAGGTGGTTTAAGAAGCACAGAGCTCCATTGGAAGCAAGTGAAGGGTGTATTGATAGACCATGTTTAGTAGATAATAACCATGCAAATATTTGGTCCAAATAAGATAGCATATGGATGTGGGCTTGTGCCAAAGTAGGCAAGATGACAAGATTTGCAGAAAATATTATTTTATTTTAGCTAAGGGAAAGAGTGGGCTTTGGTAGTACTAATGATGTATTACAAGATGGTTCAAGTACATTCTCAAGAATGCACACAGATTGGAGTAGGTGGAGTTCCAAATATTGAATCTAGGTAATGATTCCATACTTAGCCAAAGTGGTAGATTTGTGGATTTGGACTAGTATGCAAGAGGGAAATATTTGGAGAGGGTGCAAGGGTTTATTCTTATCATCGAGTGGATGCTATTTAAGTAACACTTGAATTAAGTGACTCCATGCTTATATTGGGTCCTTTATGAGTTGAATGTGAAGACGAAGGATTAGCTCAGGGTTGATCTGGTTGAGTGGATTAGAGGGTCACTTGTGTGATTTAAGATAGAGCCAGTTTAGGATGATTGGTTTGAGATTGGTGATCTCAACTAGTGGTTTGGTCCTAAGGTTTGAGATACTACATTAGCTCACTCTAGTTTCTAAGCAAGCAAGGAAAATAGTAGATCAAGGCAATTCCTCTTATCAAACTACTACTAAAGATACCATCAAGCCTAGCTTGAAGTAAGGATGGGTAGTGGAGAAGTTGCATTTTGAAGTATGGTAAGGAACTCTTGGTATTCCTACCAAGATTAGAATGCAAAGGTTTTAGGAAAGGTTTTGGAAAAACCTAGAGGTACGAGTAGTTGAAAGTTCTGTCTTAAAAACATAAGGAGATTATATATAGGTCTCCATAGTTTTGTTAATAGAAGATAGTAATTTTTTTGTGTCGAAGTCATCTTGGCTCATGTAACATCCAAATTTCAGCAACCCTGATCTTTTGACCAAAAAGGCAAAAATCAGGGGGAACAAAACTTTTTCCTGTTAAGTGTTGCAATACATATTGCTTGATGCTTGTGTTCATACATCTGACTGTATATTAGATCACATACTCCTTACATCAACACTAGTTGACAAAAACTATGTTACCAAAAGAGATGTCTTGGCTCATCTTTCCTATTCTCAAATATTCTGGCATTTCAAATACTGAGCCAAGATGACTTTGATAAAACAAAATATTTGTTAGCTTCTACTTAACAAAACTAGCTTGGGGACTCGCCACCGCGGACTCACCCTCGCGTACTCAACACTCTCGGGGACTCGCCACCGCGGACTCAACACGCTCGGGGACTCGCCACCGCGGACTCGCCCTCGCGTACTCAACACGTTCGGGGACTCGCCACATCCAACTCACCCTCGCGTACTCAACACGCTCGGGGGCTCGCCATCACAGTCTCGCCCTCACGAACTCGCTACACTCCGGGACTCGCCATCATGAGCTCTCCCTCGCGTACTTGCCACGCCAAGGGACTCGCCATCGCAAGCTCTCCCTCGCGTACTCGCTACGCTCAGGGACTCACCATCGCGAGATCGTCCCCGTGTACTCGCCACGCTCACAGACTCACTCTCGCATACTCACCTTCGCCGACTTGGCGGCTTCATCATCGACGACTTGGTGACCTCAACATCTACTATCCGTTAGCCTCTATGCCAGCAAGTTAACAAGGCGCCAGCCAAACTTCTCTAAGAGGTGAGTCCGTCCAATGGAGACTCGCCCGGCGGTTGACTCGCCTTAGCGAATGGACTACTTCATGAGCTATTTCTCTGTTTCAGGAGCTCGCCAACGACTGGCCATCGACTCCACCTTGGAATCGCCTGTGCAGATTCGACGGCTTGAAGTCATCGCTGATTCCCTGACGCACTCGGGGACTACTGATGGGGGAATACCAATCGGGGTATACCCATGAAGCATAATCGCCAGCTGGGTCGAGCCGACTGTAGCATAGCCCAGGGCGGATTGACATGCCAAGTATGGCGACTGGCGCATACTGGACCTGGGCGACTCACCGACTGGAGGACCAAGATAGCGACTGCAATACAAAGCCCACCAAAATACTTGTAAACCCTAACTGGCTGCATATATAAAGCCAACAGGAGCACATCCACGAGGCAGGCTCTCCCACATCATATTATATCTAGTATCTCCCTCTGCCTACAGCGGCTCCCTTGTAAATCAATCTATGATCATATATTGGATTAACAGCAGGACGTAGCGATCCTCCATCGAGGGGACGTGAACCTGGGTATATTGTGTGCCAATCTCTCTCCCGGATTCTCCTACGTCGCCTTGCTCCCTCTACGTAAGCTAACCCCAGTAGCATCTATCATGCCAATACCACGACAATAAGTACAAAATCTATGGGATACTTGAAAGGTCCAAAACAAACTGGGACATCTCTAATTATTCCCATAGGAACTCTGAGTGTTTTATCAGCAAGCATTATTATCATATCAGTATCTTCTAATTCTGCTGGGGCCAATTATTTTTGGATATTCAGAAAAAATTTATAGGGGATTCCATTAACTACTGTTCCTATATCAAAGAGACCATAATAATAAGATTCACCAAAAGTGCAAGGGAGAATAGGTTTACCAACCTCTTTAGCGTTTACCTTTCCTTTAAAAAATGTGAAGCTTCGGTATCTAGCTGTATCACGTTGCAATGTGCAAATATGGTTAAGATATCTTATTTTGCTAGTTCCCTAGTCTCCTCCTTACTTACCTCATTAGTATTTCTTGCTTGTGCCTCTTCTTCTAACATTTTTAGAAATATTCTTCCTTCCTCACATTGATCTTCGAGTTGTTGGGCCTTCATATGTTAACTCACAGTCCTTTGAAAAGGAAGTGGTTCAACATACTAAGGCATCTCCCTCAATGGCTCTACGTGAGCCATAGTTATCACATTAACATGTTTGACTGGATTAGGAGTATAATGAAGCCAGTCTTTCTTGCGAGCTTCAATGTGTGTTCTATAAACAACTGAATGATTTGCACAATAATATCATCATCACGTTTAATCTCATTAGCAGTTTATTTTATCTTACCGAATTCCATATAAGCATTGAGACAATCATATTAAATTTTTACTCCTCCTTCACCACCTAAATAAAATCCCCAAGTTTTTCTATTGCGGCGAATACGTTCTATGAGTTCCCAAGCTTTAGTTATGGTTAGCTCCATAAAAGAGCCTCTGGAATTTGTACCAAGCTCATATTTAATTTCTTGATCAAGTCACCAATAGAAAATATGTAAAACATACCATTCCGGTAAATCATGATGTGTATATTTATTAAGGATAGATGTATACCTTTTGAATGCCCTTATCAAGCCTTCATTTGGGAGGTTCTTGAAGTTTGTAATTTCCCTTCTTACCTCGGCAGACTTTACCTTAGGAAAGAATTGGAATACGAATTCTGCCTTGAGGTTTTCCCATGTATAATTTTCTCTGCAGGGAAAATTCTATACCAAGTTAAAGTAGTGTTGGTTAGAGATTGGCTAAACAAATTAAGTTTCAATTCATCATCGGATTGGACTGTTAATTTAAGTGTCCAACATAACTAGATAAAACACATTAAATGAGTGTAGGGATCCTCATCTCGATCATCCCCTGCAAAAGATTTTCTTTAATAATAGCAATAAAACAAGGGTTAACCTCGTATTCAGGTTCAACCCACTAGGGAAATCTTTAATGAGTCCTCTATTAAATTTCCCGAGGTGTTCAACAACATCGAGTTGATTCATCAGTTCGAGTGTAGCCATGGTGTTTACCTAAAACTAGTAAGAATATTTAGTAAATAATTAATACAATTAGCAACTAAGAACAAATACCAAAAGCACATAACTCCCCGGCAATGGCGCCAGGAAATAGCTTGATGACTACAGGTGTACATATCGATTGTAGCTAGTTTTGAAATAAGAGTATCTAACCCATAGAGAGCTAGTTGGTTAGGGTCTTTGTGACCCTCCTGACTATCTACCAAAGAATACTTGTAAGCTTCCTTTGATTTCAAGTAAAGGGTGTTTGAAATGTTTTTGTTTGAATGCAAGAAAGTAAATAAAAAATTAATAAGAAAAAAGTAAAAAGCGTGTATGGAATGGTGGTTAAACTCAAATAAGGCTAAGACGTTCTCGAGGATGTAGGATACATCACTACCATGTTGTAATTAATCATAATTAGGATAACCTATTTCTTATCTCATGATATGTTTGGGGAGAGTTCCGTAAAAAGATGTTCACTACAAGGCTTGTAGGCAGTCGCTTTGTTGATCCAATAATGATGTCATCTCTAAATAACCACCACGATGTCTGTGAGCAGTCACCATGCAGACGACAACAATTAAGGGATTCCCCATGTAACATCTCAATTTCAGCAACCCTAATTTCCTGTCCAAAAGGCAAAAATCAGGGGGAACAAAAAAATAATTCTTGTTAAGTGTTGCAATGCTTTTTGATTGTTTGCTTGTGCTTATGCAACTGATTGTACATTAGAATATATACTCCTTACCTCAACACTAGTTGACAAAAACTATTTTACAAAAGATATGTCTTGGCCCATTTCTCATATTCTCAAATGTTCTAACATTCAAACTTGAGCCAAGATAACTTCGACACAACAAAATGTTTTACTAGTTTCTATTTAACAAAACTAGGGAGAGATATATAATATAATCTCCTTATGTTTTCAAGACAGAATTTTCAACTTCTCTTATCTCTAGGTTTTCCAAAACCTCTCATCAAAATTTTCATTCTAATCTTGGTAGAAATACCAAGAGGTCCTTATCCTATTTCAAACACAACCTATTCAAAATACCCATGCTTAACTCAAGATAGACTTTATGGTAACCTTAGTATAGTTGATAAGTTTGACTAGATGAATTGCGTTGATATGCTGACTAATGATTTGCCTTGATCTGCTAATTGTATTGTGTGCTTAGGAGATAGAGTGAGCTAACCTAGTAGCTCATCCTTAGGACTTGATCAATGTTGAGATCCCCAAATCTTGAACCAAACATCCTAAGCTAGATCTATCCTAAGTGACACAAGTGCATCTCGAATCTACTTACCGAGATCAATCTTGAGCTAATCCTTTGTATGGCATCTTTCCTATCAAAGATCAAATACAATCATGGATCCCCTCTACATAATCTCTACTTCAACATCATCCACTTGATGATAAGAATAAACCCTTGAATCCTTCCCTCTTTCATAATAGTCCACATACACAAATCTGCCAAATTTGGCTAAGTCTGGAATCCTTAACTAGATTCAATCTTTGGAACTTCACCAACTCCAATCTGTGTGCATTCTAGAGAATATACTTGAACCATATTATAGTACACCACGTGTACTACCAAATCCCTATGTTGCCTCGCCTTGATCAATGCTTTGCATGGATTGGATCTACCAACCATGGTCTATCACTCCATACTTCTCTTGTTTCCATTAGAGCTTTGTGCTTCTTAAATCCAGATGGTTTATGAGGCATCATGACTCATTTGCTATGGCATCCTTATTTTTTAACAAAGTTTGACATCACTTCTCGATTACCTCAAATACAACCCAGCCCAAATCTTTATTCCATGATCATCTATATAACTTGGTCTAACCATCCATTTATACCTTGTATCAAGGTGAGGTCTGAGCTCCCTGATCCAACCTTATTTAGGTGGTATAAAAATATCACTGCCCTAGATTCTCTAATCCTTGCCCTCTTCCAAAACCCATCTTTTTTGAAGTACCCAAGGTTGATAATGATAGATACTTCACGTTGAAATCATCCACCTTGGATATTGTTATCTACCAAATAAACTCCATAATTAATTTGGCCCTAAAAATATTTAATTCCTATCTTTTACAAAATCCTCAAAGCTCCCTCTATTGAAGAAGCTATGTTTTTCTTCAAATCACTTATTGAACTAAAATCATAATTGAGGATTATATATTGTTTCTTATCTTCCCACTTCAAAAATAAATATTTTTTAACTGTTTCCATAATTCTTTTTGCCCTTCTTCTAAAATGGTAGAAATGATAAAATAATGGTTTTTAATACTATTCCTCTCCAATAAATCCTGGGAAAATTCTCCTAAGTGTATATTCATATTAGAGACCTTCTCAAACCAAAAACTACACGTGTCCCATTTAAAAATATCAAATAAGCTTTTAGAAACCATTTCTGCACATTCCAAAACTTGATTTTAAATGCACCAAAAATCATCTGAAAAATCTCAATTAATTGTTGGAGGTGTATCATGACCCTATCTAGCTACAGACATCCTTGCCCCATCTTGCCAAGACCAAGATTTGAAATTTCCTTTCATGACCATTAAAATGGGTAACTTGACTACCTTGGAAAAACTTGATTCAAACCACTCCCAAACTCCAACAAACCTTGCCAAGCAAGCTTGCACACCACTCACCCCTGCTCTGGTCAACAACCCAGAAACCCTTGCACTGTAGCATCACTATTCACCCTTGTCTCTGACGCTTGGCTATAAAAGAGACTAAGGAAAGTTATATCCTTGCCCATTTATTCATGCATCATCTACCCCCACATCCCCCTTCCCCACAGCCCGACTAGGGAACCCTCATACCACTCCCCACTCACACAGCAACCGCCCCTAGTTTTCCCTCCCTCTCCCATGGCCCTCTTATGAACCTTGTCCACCATGAGCCTCTCCGCTCGAAATAAAAGGGCTCAGGCCATCCCAGACCCATTCTTCGGCCATTTATTTCCTCTCCCTTCTACTCACCACCCCCTATCTCCACCCCCTCTCCCTCACACTATAGTGGCCAGAAGAAAGGAAGAAAATGGCCCCTCGACCATTGTTCATAAGTTGAGCTAAGCTCTCTCCCCTCTACTCCTCTCCCTCTGCATGTCACTCCCCCGTGATCCCATGCTTCTTCTGCATCTGACCATACTATTTTCCCTATCCAGGAATATTGGGAAGCTCCTCTATCGGCGAGCCCCGACAAGTTCACCAAGGTCCATCGCGTGCAGGATCTCTCCCCGACGTTGAACCTCCCCATGCTACCCCTTGTTGCGCTCGTCTCAGTGCACCGCTGCTCCTCCTCCATCTCTTCATTGCTGGCATGCCCCGTAGGTGAGCTCCTAGCAGTCCCCCGCCGCCTCTAGAGTTTCTCCTAGTCGCAGCCAAGACAGAGGAAGAAGACAAGCGCGGGTCATTGATCCCTACTAGATCCAACGACTAGCACTGCCCCATACCTCTTCAGCCGCCTCCCGAACTGACCAATGGCCCCGCGGCCGTGGCTGCAAGAGCGTCGCCCCTGCGTGCATCTTCACAGGCGTTGCTGGGCCGACCTGCCCTGCACGTCCCAATTTCTCTCCAGATCCATCCCAGATCTGCCCATGTCCCTTTTTCTTTTAAGCTTTTTCGATCTGCAGCATGCCCATTAGTTTACATCCAAATAAAATGGGAAAATGCCATATTCTTCCTAGATTCAAATTTACACATGTTGCGAGATGTTTTATAAAACACGCAGAACATGTGCTGCATCCAAATAATCCATAGTTATTTTCTAGTACATATTATACCAGAAAGTATCTAAAGCACTCTTTTATTTCTCCAGGGAGTTTTAGAACTCCAAATGGTTTGAAACCTCTTTTTTCTGAAACGTATGGGTGATACCTTGCATGTCCGTTTGGCCACACCAAATTTTTCTTCCTAGTATGCCCCTAGTAAATATAACAAAAGTAGCCCTTTTCTGCAATTGGAAATTTCTATGGGTTAACCCAAAGTAGTTATTGACCTAATTCCAACTCCTAGTAGACATGCATACCAATGTCTATCAAACCCCAGGAGACCATATTTTTCCATGCCCCTGTTGAATTATTAGGAATTAATAAGTTATGTGCATATATTATTCACTAATAAAATCACCATAATAATTCCGTACATCCAAAAATGTTGATTCCAATTTCTAGATAAAGGTATTCTGAATACCTATCATGTATATTTGGAATCACATCAAAATACATTATATTTTAATTCTGGTTAAAAAGACAAAAACTCTCTAGTACTTCCTTTGGGAATTTCCTAAGGGCATTCTGGTAAATATTTTAAGTTGATTCCAAATCTCAGTGAATTAGTCCACCATCCCAGGAAACAATTTTTGGACATACAGAACATTTTTGTTGAATTAATTCCTAAAACTATAGTTTTTGTCACTAGAAAATTCATTATAAATCAATCGTAATTGATAAAATAGTGAAACCACTTTTGTTGGTTTCATTTTATCAACATATATCTGGTGATATAGTATTTACACACTGATACCATACATAACCAAGCCTTGGACTCAAACTCCTTAACTAAGTGTTATATGCCATATAGATCTTAAAGAAAACTCCACAAATGCAAATAATGAGATTCCAATTGCTAAGAACTCAACCTACCAAAACCTACTGAAGTAATTAATGTGTTGTATGATTGCATGTTGTATTGGTTTGATGCTTGTATGCATTATATTTAATGTGGTGTTGCTTGTTTGCATGTATTCTCGATAACGGCGACAGTTGCGATTCTGTGACACGGAGAATGAGGAAGGCTTGGATAATTATTCTTATTATTGTTATTCTGGTATTCTCAAGAAGTCCAGGGACATCTTACTGGTCGCAGGAAATCCACCTTCTTGCTCATAAGCCCTTGTCCTACTACTTTAATTATGCATGTTTTGTCTACGTATTTATGCAAATTGCATTGTTTACCAAGCTATGCTTTATATGTGGGAAGGCTTGGCTCATCCAAGCTATTTATACTTTAGTACCACTAGGTACACCCCTTTTTGGTGACACCTACTTTCTCCTAGTGTAGTATGTGGTTAATGTTACCACCCTCCTTTGGAGACCCCGTATTAGCCAAAGTAAAAGTATAGGATGGGAAGACCCCAGATTTTTTTTGACAAAAACGTTTTATGATAGAACCTTGGCGAGGCTTGACCTGCCAAGAGAGTTTGAGAAACAAAAATATTTTGGTTTTACAAAGGATGTTGAAGTGGAGAAGGAGGAAAAATGTTTACAAAAAGGCACCCGGTTCTTTGTAGTTTTGCTAGAATAATTAACCAGTGCAACCACATTATCCTTGAGTGGGACAGGGCTAGGCTTAATGTTTGCTACTCCGGTGTGGAAATTATCACAACTACTTATAAGGGATCAGCTCCCTCGAATCTCGGGCTTCCTTTACAAAAAGGTCAACTTCCAGGTAGTAACCTAGACGAAGCACGACCACCCATGTGAGAAGCCGGGCGATACTATGAGCCTCTCATTGAAAGTGCCGGCTCTGAGGAGTTGGGAGCACTCTGGTTAGTCTGTGGATCCCGACATCCCGACGTTGAGAGGAACAACTCATAGGGTATGGCCCATGCAAGAGTAGCATCTGGAGAGTTGATCGCTTACTCGACCCACGATTAGTAAGGATCAGGGTAGGGTACCCGTTTGGTGTGGGTAAAGTGTACAACCTCTGCATAGTGTAAATCTATTTGAATAGCCAAGTCTTTGGTCATGGATGGTTGGGAAGGTTACTGTAGAGCGGTGCTATATTTGTTTTCAAAACTAATTGTAAAAAAGTAAGTGTTTTCTAAAACCTAGTGGTCCAAGGGACACTAGAGGAGGAAGAGGATAACCTAGTCAATTGAGGACCGTGGAGATAAAATAGGGTGACCCAATCCTAGTATTTTCTAAACCTTTTCAAAAAGGTCTCAGAAACGGTTTACACAATTTTTCAACAAAACCTTGCAGATGCTATATCTACAAGAGAAACTAGTTTAGAAAAGAACCTCTCATGGAACCCTCCTACCACTATAGCCATATTGCATATCGTCCTTTTATTATTTTCCTAAGGTGGTTTGCGAATACATTCCACGTACTCACCGGCATTGTTCCTGGCTATTTACTTTGCCAGATTTTTTAGAAGATTGAGGAATGAAGAGGATGAGGACGTCTATGCGAGCTAGGCCGTCTCCCAGTCATCCGCCTATAGGTTAAGGCATGACATGGGATCTACGCTGGAAGACTTCCGCTATTGTTGTTGTAATCGCGATAATGGAAACATTGTAAGCTTTATACCTGTAAACTTCTGGATGTTGTAATGATACTAGTCGGTTATTCTCACGGCTCACTAATCATGGGAACGTGAATTGCAGGCATAACGGGGATTCTAGGACCATAAATTCGGGGTCCCATAGACTTAGTATTAGAGCCATTCTGACTGTAGGAGACCTTAGTTAGCATGGACGTTAGACATGACAACCCCTATTTGTGAAAACACCTACTTTCGAAAATCACTTTCTCAAAAGCTTTTTGAAAGATTTCCTACCTTGTCTTCTCAATTTGAAAAACTTTTTGAAAATTGCTTACTATATCTTTCGTCCTTCTTCAAATGCTCCGTTTTCAGAAACAAGTCCGCCTTCTAAAATCCTAAAGACAGAGATCCCAAGATGACAAGATAAGCAAAGACAAGCAAAACAAAAAGGAGCTAACCCCAAATACAGACACGACAAGATGGCCTCATCCACGGAGTCCTTCATTGACACAAAGGAATCAAGTATGACATAGACGACCCCAGATGGCAAGACCTAAAGTTAAGACACATGTAACGTCCGTACTTAGGATAGGTATCCTCAATATAGGATTCCCCATACGGCGCGTAGTCCCCCCTTCATAACTATGGTACACCTTGTTTGCTTGTCACATGTTTGTATGATGCATGTATTGTGTTGCTTCTCTGCCTCGGATCGTTTGACTATGTATCTTAGACCACCTTGTTGTATACACCGACACCCACACCCATACCATTACCCCACCCCGTGTGGACCAAACCCTTGTTGGACATGCTTGTTTGCCAACCATAGTAACCCCCTCCATTTTCATACCCCATGGGTTCCTCTATTTCGAACTCCCAGGGCTAACCTCTTAACACCGTTTACTTCCATTACCAGAGAGTTTTATGACCATAAAAAACTCTCATAAAAATGTCCATGAAGCTCGGAGGCCCAAGGAAAGCATGCAGCCATTGCGTAGAAGAAGAACATCAAGATAGCTAGTGCATAGGCAACTGCCGAAATTGTGGAGCACTCCACCCTCTAGCGGACTATCCTACACAACTGGTCACCTGTTTTCTCTGTGAAGGTCAAGCCCATGTTCTCGTCAATTGCCCCTTATACCTCCTAATTGCCAAGGCTCGTCAACTTCCGTGTATAAGAGTCTGGAAGTCATCAAAAATAGTATGCCCCAAGCAAGGTACATGTTTCTCGTGTGACCAACTGGGTCATTACAGCCGAGAGTGCCCCCAACGTGGCTTAGACAATACCTCTGCAAAGGTGAAGCCTAAAGTATCCAATGCCCCTAGGAAAATCCGGAAGAAAACCCAAGGAGATCTTCAGACTAGACAACTTGCTTACTTCAACTACGAGCAACCGGTCATCTCATCAGAACATGTCCTCAACCAAGAAGAAACCATCCTACTCAGCATATCCATCAAGATAAAGCAGCCCTCCCAAAGGAACCTAAAAAGCGACAGACTTGTCACCGCAGTGGACAGCCTGATCATCTCCCTCGGCACTGCCCTACTAGGTGCCACCACCCAGTGAAACAGAGAGTTTCTCGACGAAATTAGGGACACAACTTGGAATTAACTAGGAGTCTAGGTCCATTTACTCGCCTAGATGCGATTAAAGCCCGGCTCCAAGCTCTTAGCATATAGGAAGGATTTCATCTGGACCCCAACAACCCTGCAAATCAAGCCCCTAAAAGCCACGATGAAGACTAGGAAAGATCCTCCGAGTAGTCGGCATGCGACTAAAGAGTCACCCACCTAGTCTAGGGTAGAGATATGTATCATACCTGAACCCGTTTTGTAAATCTCTAAGTTCTCTAGCGCTCTGCAGAACCAACCTGTTTTGTAATACCTTAAGAACCATCACCGCTAGCCGACACAAATCTGCTAAGTTATGTATGAACCCTGCTTGATGATATGCAAGTATGATGCCCTTCTTTGCGTATTTAACCCATGATGTTGCATCAGACTCAATCCGGAACAACCCCATCCAATAGGACCATCCTCCGATATCACCAACCAAAAACTGGCGTCCCCCTAGCTAGATACGACGCTAGCCGGCTCAGACGTCTCGCAAGAAGCAGCATCCACAAGGCCGACCGAAGACAACCAATCCCAGACGAGAACTTCAACATCCTTCCAACCATATCCTTCAACCCCAAGAACGAAGGTCCGCGACTTCATCAAGCACCCCATAATATCGCTCTAAGGGGGAAAGACTGCATCTTTCCCGCAAAACCAGACTAACCCGAATAACCCCGGGAGTTGACTCATAGTCGTCGTTAGGAGATGACCCTCCCATAAAAGTAGAATCGTGGACCCTGCAATAAGGATAATAATCGGCACTTCCCCATAATCAGAAGATACTCCAGGAAAGTTCTCCATCGCAAAGTTGACCATCCAGCCAACACTACCGGCGTATCAAGATATAGAAGGCCGAAGATCTAACTCCAACTATAAAGATCGAAGAAGGATCAACTTGTTGTCTCGCTTCTAGAAGAAAGAACCGAGCCTACACCAAACCTACCTAGAATCTGGGGAAAAGACTATGTATTTTCCACTAATTTAATCTAAACACCACCGGAATAAACTTGACCCTGACCGTAGTTGACCAAGCATGTTTGTTGCAAAATGCTTTATCATCTAAATAGTTCCACTGGTGAAAACTGTTAAGCCGATGTTCTCACCCAACCCTACCTCTCTCGAATATCGGAACGAGATTATTTTAACAGGGAAAGGTCTGTAACATCCCAATTTCAGCAACCCTGATTTCCTATCCAAAAGGCAAAAATCAGGGGGAACAAAAACTTTTTCTTGTTAAGTGTTGCAATGCTTGTTGATTGTTTGCATGTGCTTATGCAACTAATTGTATATTAGAAGATATAATCCTTACCTCAGCACTAGTTGACAAAAACTATTTTACAAAAGAGATGTCTTGGCTCATTTTTAATATTCTCAAATTTTCTGACTTTCAAACTTGAGACAAGATAACTTTGACACAACAAAATATTTTACTAGTTTATATTTAACAAAACTAGGGCGAGCTATATAATATAATCTCCTTATGTTTCCAAGAGAGAATTTTCAACTACTCTTATCTTTAGATTTTACAAAACCTCTCATGAAACCTTTTCATTCCAATTTTGGTAGAAATACCAAGAGGTCCTTATCCTATTTTAGAAAAACAACCTGTTTAAAATACACATGCTTACCTCAAGCTAGACTTGATGGTAACCTTAGTAGTAGTCAATAAGTTTGACTAGATGATTACCTTGATCCGCTGACTAATGATTTTTCTTGATTTGCTGATTGTCTTGTGTGCTTAGGAGCAAGAGTGAGATAACCTAGTCGCTCATCCATTAGGACTTGATAAATGTTTAGATCCCCAAATCTTGAACCAAACATCCTAAGATAGATCTATCATAAGTCACACAAGTGCATCTCTAATCTACTTACCCAAATCAATCTTGATCTAATCCTTTGTATTAGCATCCAACCCATCAAAGACCAAAATACAACCATGTATCCCCTCTATTTAGTATATACTTAAATATCATCCACTTGATGATAATAATAAACCCTTGCATCCTTCCCTCTTTCATACTAGTCCACATCCACAAATCTGCCAAGTCGGGAATCCTTAACTAGATTCAATATTTGAAAATTCACCCACTCAAATTTGTGTGCATTCTTGAGAATGTTCTTGAACCATCTTGTAGTACACCATGTGTACTACCAAATACCACTATTTCCCTTGTATAAATCATTCTTAGACCCACTCATCCATGATGGTTTTGTTGTCAAGAAAGCAATCTTTTCTACAAATCTTATCATCTTGTCCACTTTGGAAGAAGCTCACATCCTTATTTGGCCTCACCTTGATCATCTCTTTGCATGGTTATGATCTACTAACCATGGTATATCACTCCATACTTCACTTTTTCCATTATAGTTTTGTTCTTCTTAAACCCACACGGTTTATGAGGCATCATGACTCATTTGCTATGGCATCCTTATTTTTTAACAAAGTTTGCCATCACTTATCGATTACCTCAAATACAACCCAGCCCAACTCTTGCTGCCATGATCATCTATATAACTTGTTCTAACGATCCATCGATCCCTTGTATCATGATTAGATCAGAGCTCCCTAATCCAACCTTGTTTAGGTGGTATAAAAATATCACTGCCTAGATCCTATAACCCTTGCCCTCTCCCAAAACCCATCTTGTTTTGCAATATCCAAGGTTGATAATGATAGATACTTAAAGTTTAAATGATACACCTTGGATATAGTTATCTACCAAATAAACTCCATAATTATTTTGGCCCTAAAAATATTTAATTCCTCTCTTTTACAAAATCCTGAAAACTCCCTCTATTGAAGAAACTATGTTTTTTCTTCAAAACACTTATTCAACTAAAATCATAATTGAGGCTTATATATTGTCTCCAATCTTCCCACTTCAAAAATAAATATTTTTGAATTGTTTCCATAATTCATTTTTCCCTTCTTCTAAAATGATAGAAATGATAAAATAATGGTTTTTAATACTTTTCCTCTCCAATAAATCCTGGGAAAATTCTCCTAAGTGTATATTCATATTGGAGACTTTCTCAAACCAAAAACTACATTTGTCTCATTTAAAAATATCAAATAATATTCTATAAACCATTTCTGCACATTTCAAATACTTGATTTTAAAGACACCAAAAATCATCTGAAAAATCTCAATTTATTGTTGGAGGTGTATCATGACCCTATCTAGCTACAGACATCCTTTCCCCATCTTGGCATGACCAAGATTTGAAACTTCCTTTCATGACCATTAAAATGGCTAACTTGACAACCTTGGAAAACTTGATTCAAACCACTCCCAAACTCCATCAAACCTTGCTAAGCAAGATTGGACACCACCCACCCCTGCTCTGGTCCACCAGCCCAACAACCCTTGCACTTAGCATCACTATTCACCCTTGTCTCTTATGCTTGGCTATGAAGGAGAACAAGAAAGTAATATCCTTGCCCATTTATTCTTGTACCAGGTACCCCCACCTCCTCCCTACCCCATAGCCCGACTAGGGAACCCTCATACCACTCCCCATGCTGACAACAATCACCCCTGGTTTTCTCTCCCTCTCCCATGGCCCTCTTATGAAACTTGTCCACCATGAGCCTCTCCACTCAAAATAAAAGGGCTCGGGCCACCCAGACCCCATTCCTCGGCCATTTGGTTCCTCTCCCCTCTACTTACCACCCCCTAGCTCGACCCCCTCTCCCTCACACTGTATTGACCAGAAGAACGGAAGAAAATGGCCCCTCGGCCATTGTTCAAAAGTTGAGCTCAGCTCTCTCCCTATACTCCCCCCACCTCTGCATGTCACTCTGCTATGCTCCCATTATTATTATGCATCTTACCATACCATTCTCCCTGCCCAGGAACAGTGGGAAAATCCTCTATCGGAGAGCCTCGACAAGGTCACCAACGTCCATCGCGTGCAGGATCTCTCCCCGACATTGAACCTCCCTGTGCTGCCCCTTGTTGAGCTCGTCTTGGTGCACCGCCACTCCTATGCCACCTCTTCATCACCGGCGCGCCCCACAGGTGAGCTCCTAGGACTCCCCGGCTGCCTCTAGGGTTTCTCCTAGTTGCAGTCAAGACAGAGGAAGAAGACAAGGGCGGGTCGTTGATCCCTACTAGATCCAACGACCAGCACTGCCCCATACCCCTTCAGCCGCCTCCCGCACTGACCAATGGAATCTGCTACCGTGGCTGCAAGCACGTCGCCTGCGTGCGCGTCATCACAGGCGTTGCTGGGCCAGCCTGCCCTGCACGTCCCAATTCCCCTCCAGATCGGGCCCAGATATGCCCCAGTCCCTTTTCTTTTAAGCTGTTTCGATTTGCAACATGCCCATTAGTTTACATCCAAATAAAATGGGAAATGCCATATTATTCCTAGATCCAAATTTAAACATGTAGCCAGATGTTTTGTAAAACACGCAGAACATGTGTTGCATCCAAATAATCCATAATTATTTTCTAGTACAAAGAATACAAGAAAGTATCTAAATCACTCTTTTATTTCTCCAGGGAGTTTTAAAACTCCAAATGGTTTGAAACCTCTTTTTACTGAAATGTATGGGTGATCCCCTGCATGTCCCTTTGGCCACACCAAATTTTTCTTCCTAGTATGCCCCTGGTAAAAATAACAAAAACAGACCTTTTCTGCAATTGGAAATTTCTCTTGATCAAACCAAAGTAGGTACTGACCTAATTCCAACTCCTAGTAGACATGCATACCAATTTCAATCAAACCCATGAGACCATATTTTTCCAAGCCCCTATTGATTTATTAGGAATTAATCTGTTCTGTGCATATATTATTCAATAATAAAATCACCATTATATTTATGTACATCCAAAAATATTGATCCCAATTTCTACAGAAAGGTATTATAAATACCTATCATGTCTCTTTGGAATCACATCAAAATTTATTATATATTAATTGTGGTTAAAAAGACAAAAACCCTCCAGTACTGCCTTTTGGAATTTCCTGAGGGCATTCTGGTAAATATTTAAAGTTGGTTCCAACTCTCAGTTAATAAGTCCACCAAACCCTATCTACCCATCACATGAAACAATGTTTGGACATATAGAACATTTCTGGTGAAAATTAATTCCTAAAACTATAGTTTATGTCACTAGACATTATAAATCGATGGTAATTAATAAAATAGTGAAACCACTTTTGCTGGTTTCATTTTATCAACATCTATCTGGTGATATAGTCTTTACACATTGATACCATACATAACCAATCCTTAGCTTTAAACTCCTTAATTGAGTGTTATATGCCATATATATCTTAAAGAAAACTCCACAAATGCAAATAAAGAGATTCCAATTTCTAAGAACTCAACCTATCAAAACCACTCAAGTAACTAATGTGTTGTATGATTGCTTTCTGTATTGGTTTGATTCTTGTATGCATTATATTGAATGTGGTGTTGCTTGTTTGCATGTATGGTCGATAACGGCGATAGTTGCGATTTTATGACACAGTGAAGGAGGAAGCCTTGGATAATTATTCTTATTATTGTTATTCTGGTATTCTCAAGAAGTCCAGGAACATCTCGCTTGTCGCAGGAAAGCCACCTTCTTGCTCATAAGCCCTTGTCCTACTACTTTAATTATGCATGTTTTATCTACTTATTTATGCAAATTGTATTGTTTACCAAGCTATGCTTTATATGTGGGAAGGCTTGGCTCCTCCAAGCCATTACTACTATAGTACCACTAGGTACACCCCTTTTTGGTGACATCTACTTTCCCCTAGTGTAGTATGTGGTAAATGATACCACCCTCCTTTGGAGACCCCGTTTTAGCATAAGTAAAAGTATAGGATGGGAAGACCCCAGAAAAAGTTAAAAGATGTTTTATGAGAAAACCTTGGCGAGGCTTGACCTGCCAAGAGAGTTTGAGAAACAAAAAGGTTTTGGTTGTACAAAGGATGTTGAAGTGGAGAAGGAGGAAACATGTTTACAAAAAGGCACCCCTTTCTCTGTAGTTTTCCTAGAACAATTAACTAGTGAAACCACATTACCCTGGAGTGGGATAGGGTTGGGCTTAATGTTTGCTACTTTGGTGTGGGAATTCTCACAACTACTTATAAGGGATCAGCTCCCTCGAATCCCGGGATTCCTTTACAAAAAGGGTCAACTGCTAGGCAGTCACCTGGAGGAAGCAGGACCACCCATGTGAGTGGTCGGGATATACTATGAGCCTCTCATTGAAAGTGCCGGCTCTAGATGAGTTGGGAGCACTCCGGTTGGTCTTTGGATCCTGACGTCCCGGTGTTGAGAGGAACAAATCATAGGGTAGGGCCCATGGTAGAGTAGCATCTAGAGAGTCTTGATCGGTTACTCAACCACGATCAGCAAGGATCAGCGCAGGGTACCCGTTTGGTGTGGATAAAGTGTACAACCTCTGCAGAGGGTAAATCTATTCGAATAGCCGAGTCCTCGGTCATGAACGGTTTGGAAGGTTGTTGTAGTGTGGTGTTGGATTAACGAATTTTGAAAAACTATGTGTTTTCTAAAAACCTGGTGGTCCGAGGGACACTAGAGGAGGAAGAGGATAACATGTTCAGTTGAGTACCATGGAGATAAAATAGGGTGCCCAATCCTAGTCTTTTCTAAAACTTCTCAAAAAGGTCTTCGAAACGGTTTACAAAAGTTTTCAACAAAACCTTATAAATGCTATATCTACAAGAGAAACGCGTTTAGAAAGAACCTCTCATGGAACCCTCCTACCACTATAGCCATATTGCATATCCTCCTATTATTATTTTCCTAAGGTGGTTTGCGAGTACATTCCAAGTACTCACCGGCGTTGTCCCTGGCTATTTACTTGGCCAGATTTTTAGAAGATCGAGGAATAAAGAGGATGAGGATTTCTATGCGAGCTAGGCCATGTACCCAGTCAGTCGCTTGTAGGTTAAGGAATGAATTGGGCTCTGCGCTTGAAGACTCCCGCTACTGCTGTTGTAATCGCCATAATGGCAACATTGTAAGATTTGTACGTAAAAACTTCTGGATGTTGTAATGATACTAGTCGGTTATGCTCATGGCTCACTAATCATGGGAACATGAATTGCAGGCATAACAGGGATTCTTGGACCATAAATCCGAGGTCCCACACCCCATGGATATCGTAATTAGCTTAATGAATCTCTCTATGTTCCCCCTTCGACTGTGTTGGTTGCTAGCGGTGATTCTAGTCGCAATAGCTTCCGGCATGCTCCCAAACATGTCCGAAGGGTTTCACCCCCTTCTTCATACCCGACGGCAAATGATATCTGGCCGACTACACATACCATCTAAAGTGAGAGATCAAACACACATCACAGATCAATAGATCATAGACACAAGTAATAGATCATCTTTATTTTATTTCATAATAATGATAGGGTTTCTCCTTCTCCCCAAGAAAAAAGGGAAATACTGACACATGGAAGCAATCAACAACATCATCATAATCAAATATATGGATAAAGGTAATCGAATGAATCTAGTGCAAACCACAATTGAATCTAGAATTACAGCATGATCTAATGAATGGAAGATGGAGGTAGAGATGGTGATGGATATGTTGGAATTATGCCCTAGAGGCAATAATAAAGATGTTATTATTATAATTCTTGTTCATGATAAAGTTTATATTCCATGCTAGAATTGTATTAAGCAGAAACTTTAATACTTGTGTGGTTTGTGAACAACACCGTGTCCCTAGTATGCCTCTATGGACTAGCTCATTGATTAATGATGGTTAAGGTTTCCTAACCATAGACATGAGTTATCGATTAATAATGAGATCATATCATTGGGAGAATGATATGATGGACAGACCCAAACTAAGCGGAGCAATTAGATCGTGTCATCGTGTTCATCTTTGTGAAGCTTTTCTTATGTCAAATATTGTATTCCTTAGACCATGAGATAATGCAACTCCCTGGTATCGGAAGAAAGCTTTGAGGTCATCAAACATCATCCTATGAGAGGGTGATCATAAAGGTGTCTCTCAGGTGATCGGAAAGTACTTGTTGGGTTGTATGTATCGAGATGGGATTTGTCCCTCCCAAGTCGGAGAGATATACTTCGGGCCCACTCGGTAATCGATATCAACACCGCTTGCAATCATGTGGTTAAGGAGTTAATCACAAAGTGATATCGGATTACGGAACGAGTAAAGTACTTGCTGTGAACGAGATTGAACTAGGTATGATGGTACCGACGATCAAATCCCGGGGAAGTAAAATATCGCGAGACGAAGGGAATATATATATGGGATTGATTGAATCCTGGCATCATGGTTCATCCGATATGATCATCGATGAATGTGTGGGAGTCAATATGGGTTTCCAGACCCCGCTGTTGATTATTGATATAAGATCATGTCTGCATATTCTCGAACCCGAAGGGTCACACACTTAATGTGTCTCGACGCTAGGATAGATTGGATAATTGGTTTATGAGTTTTTGTTCGGAGTCTCGGATGGGATCCGGGACATCACGAGAGGTTCCGGAATGGTCCGGAGAATAAGATTCATATAAGGCAATGCAGTTTTTGGAGTTCGGAATTGTTTCGGGTTAATCGGTATTGTACCGGAAGCTTCTAGAACCTTCCGGAGGGGGACCAACGTGGCCCCACCTACCGGGAGGGGGCATGGGCCTATGATGGAGTGCCCTGGCCGCATTGGGCCAGGGGCACAAGGCCCCATAGGGCCCAGCCGGCCAACCTAGGGCAAAACCCTAGGGGAGCTTCTAGAAGGGGGGGGACTTGCCCCCCACTCCTCCCTCCTTGGCCGCCGGCCCTAGGGCTTGGGGGAGGGGCAAGGGCTGGCCGCCCACCCCTCTATATAAAGAGGGCTGGGGGCGCACCCCTCACACACCTCCTCCTCAAGCCCTATCCGCCCTCCTCTCTCTCTCCCTCCCGACTGCACGTAGGCGAAGCCCTGCTGCAGAAACTCTCCACCACTTGCACCGCGCCGTCGCGTTGTAGATCCAATCCGTCTCTCCACCATACTTGCTGGAATGAGGAAGGAGGAGACTTCGAGGTGCCGCACGTGTGCATCTCTCGGAGGCATTTCCACTTGCGGTGTTAGATCGGATCAGATCACGAGGAGGAGAAGCGAGTACGACTACATCACCCACATTCCGTCGAACGTTCCGCTGTGCGAATCTTCAAGGGTATGAAGATCTCATCTATTCCCCCTCGTTGTTTGCATCTCCTAGATTAGATCTTGGCTTTCCCGTTCGCATCTGTAGAATTTTTTTGATTTACTATGCTGCGAAACCCTTCAGGATATGCAGGGGTTGATGATGTAGGGGACGATGCTTTGTCCTCCAATGATCCGTGCAACAGCAGGGACTTTCCCTTTGCCAAGTTCCTCCTTCAGATCCCTTTCTGGTGTGGTTTTGCATGGCTGGAGGTTTCTGTGAATGTAGGATCTGTGATCCATCTTTGCGAGGAGGAAGTATTTGACAAGGTGGTCCCGATGAGGGGTCATACAGGTGGGCCCCACCCATACCATTGGTCGTCCGCGTGCTGTAACCTCCTAGGAGCAAGCAATTCATCCAGGTGCGAAGATAAATCAATAAAATTACTTTTATCACTTAAAATTATCATATTATAGTATAATATGGTAGTCTAAATTGATATGTTCATAATAGACTTAGTAAATTGGGATCATGTTGAAACAAAGACAAAAAGGTGTGCGCAAATGCAGTATAATACTAAAAACCCTATTCTACTTGTGCAAAAAAATTAGTAAAAATGCTCCAATTTTGCACTCATCATGCCCTCAAAGCCCCCCCCCCCAAACCATCACGGGCGGGATAGTGAATCCACCATGGCCGGAGCCGGTCTGTCCAACCCTATCCGCAGCTAGTCGAAGTTAGATGATGATGCTCTCAGTGTAATCGCTAGTCGATCCGATCCTCTTAGCATGTCCCGTTTCTCCGAGGCCATCCCAGATATATACCTTTCCCTCGAATGGGTTGTTATTTATAAGCCGCTCTTCTTCTCCTATGATTATCCTTTCCTTCTGAACTAATGTCCATCTTCTCCCCAGCTCCCGCTAGTAATGAAAAGGGAGTTATTGATGCCAACATGATACCGCTAGACCGCCCTTCTATGCCAGCCCCCATCATCGTCCCACAATCTGGCTATGATTATTGGGCTGGTTACATCCGCAACTTGGTAGCCATGATTGATATCACTGGTCATCCCAGAAAATCATTAGTACGTTTGGTGAATTTGTATATTGGCACCATCATTTACATCATGTCACTCGAAAATGTCGGGTTTGGGGGTACACATGTAGGTTTCTTTTCGTATCGAAAGGCCATTACTAGGATACTTAAGATACATATTGGTAGTGAACCATAGATGTCCACCCGCTGCAACAAGTGGCTATACAAGCTCATGCGGTGTTCGATAAGATCATTGCCATCCTAGACATGGAGCAATTTTTAGGGGATGATACATGAAGTGTACTTAGCCTCAGTAATCTTGTCCCGAGAAGCTATGTGGATGTTGTGTGGGCAGATGAGATTATCTTCGCTGTATCATATGATGCCTTTTTTACATGGCACCCCTTTGAATACAGTGAGTTCAGTACCAAACTATAGTTACTGCTCTTTTTTTTACTTGCTTTAGTTAATGTGTTAGCAAGATCTAATTACTATAGTACATTTTGTTGTTTGTTGTGTGATTGGACATGTGTTGATGCATATCCTATGAAGGTGTAGGCCCCAATAATATACGAGGATGAGGACGCTGTGCCGAACAACAATATCGACAGCTAGACTGTGGCTGCATAGATTCTCCCATGTGTCGGTTCCTGGCTTATTTCAGGCCAACACCGGTGTGGATACACATCCGGGGGAAGTGAACCACTTCGATGGATACGATTAGTCACCAAGGTCGGACATTCAAATTGTATCCATTGCTTCGGTGCCATATCTTCTAGAGGGTAGCATCCCAAAGCTGCAACTGCTGCTATGGCGACCTTCCTCAGCCGGAGTGGGTTCCAAGGCGTCTCCGACATGTTTCCCTCTTCCTTGGTCTGAATCATCCCCTTATTAGGTTTGTGAATAATGATGTGATGCATGGCCCTCACACAAAGCACCCGCCGTTTGGGAGATTAGGCTTCGTGTACATTGATTCTAATCGCCTAAGTTTTGTAAACTATATGTCTGTAGACGAGATTCATATACCCGTTTATAACCGGTCCGCACCAGAACCTGCAATCGGAGGGGCTGGAAAGTTCAGCACACATGCGTCCATGTGGTTCGCGCCTCATCTTCTTGGCTCAAGATCGCCCTCATAATGGCTCTTGTTGTTCGTTAAGAGATGAAGTAAGGCGTTGGTTCTTAGTACTCATAACTTGTATGGTTGGGATAAAACAATTTATTCTCCTCCTCGTACTCCTTTTGCAAATTGTTGGTTTCACCTAATCTTTGTAAAGCTTAATGCATCTAACATTTTGCCAAACCAAAACTTTGAAAGTTTAAACATGAGCTACTTCTGCAGTACAAAGTAGTATACTTCATGGAACCGACTCATCTAACGTTAAGGAGGCAAGTCAGGGAAAAGATAGAAGGAAAGTCAGTGTATTGTAGCATAATTACCTCATTATACTCTGTAATTAATTACTATATGTAATTACTACAGACATCAAAAGATGAGAATAAATTTTATTACACCATAATTTTTCCCTTACGTAATAGTAACTCAATACTACATGACTTAGATTTGCATTATAGTACAAATTAATTTTACGGCATTTATGCCTTAATTGTATTGTTTGGAAGAAGGAAAGTTACGAATCCTACGGCTTCTCTAACTTTTCTTCTACAAGTTAGTATCTCAATACTAAATGACTTAGATTTGCATTATACAAATTAATTTTTCAGCATTTAGGCTTTAATTGTTAGGGTCCTATAGCTCCTCTAACTTTTCTCTAACTTCTAACTTCTCTAACTTTTCTCTAACTTCTAATTGAAAGAAGGAAAGTTAGGGTCCTATAGCTTCTCTAACTTTTCTTCTACAAGTTAGATGATCTACGTCACTTGTTTCTTTCCAAATATCGAGGTAAATACACTTTTAGTCAAACTTCTCACACCCAGGGTGCAAATTAGTACCATGTCTTGGAAGTGGAAAAAATTAGTCCGTAAACATGGATCTCGGGTGCAAATCATTCTATTTCAAACAAATTTTAGCATATTTGACCAAATTCATACACGTTTAGCTGTCATGAATGTACGTTTATGCGATTAAGACCATAAAATAGTACCATCATTTAACATATGTCCTTCCATGATTTCTATTGCTTTTGAAAGTTTATGTATAATTTTTGTATAGATTGATGTAGTTTTAGGTTGGCTGAACAATGTCCGTTGCAATGCTCAAGTTAACTAAAACTGCACATATGCATTTTACTCAATATTGCATTGTCAGTTTTATCTTGAGCATGTCGAGTATTAAGGCCTCATTTGATTTGCAGGAATCTCAAAACATAGGAATTGGAAATCCATAGGATTGGAGTGGCTTGACCTCGTGATTCCTATAGGAATAGAAAACTACAAAAATTTGCATAAAGTATATGTTTGAATCTCAGGAAAAGCAAAGGAATTCAAACATGAGGTTCCATTGGAGTGACCAGAAAATACAGAGCTCAGATTTCCCAATTACTTCATGTACCGCAGGGGTCTAGTAATAGGGAGTTACGCTCACAGTCTCCTCCGAAGAGTGGGAACCCATGTCCAAATTAACTACTCTGACTATCTAAACGTCTACAAGTATAGTAGGGAGTAGGTTATTGGCAGGTCACTGTCTTCTCGAAATGCAGCTGAGGAGTGCATACTAGTGTTGAATAATCCACCTTTTCCCCTTGCATATTCCTCCTCCCCCCTCTAGGGTGGTTAACCCCCTATCCTCCTCTCTTCCTATTTGTTTCCCTTCCACACCATGCGTCGCCACTTCCGCCATATGATGCTTTCGGATTCTCTTCCACGTCTCTCTTAGGAAGTTGCTGTCATCGATTACCCCTCTCTTTTAAAACCCGAATCAATAAAATACACACGCCGCCTTGCGATGGCGTCAGCGAGCAAGAACAGTGCGCATGATTCTTAGTGATTTCATGACGTGTTTACCAAAGGCCCCTTTGAAGAACTCATAACCTGATGCGACGTCATCACCGCCGCCAGCCTAATTGATTCGTCCAATTTTTTTCTTAAATCTGTGAAAGCTAGTGCAACTCTATAGGCTTCACTGCAATTTGTCCTCTCATTTATTCTTAACTCCTACGACAAAGGGACTACTAGATTTCTTGCATTACTTAAAAATTGATAGCCTCTCGTGCAAGCTGTCGCTGCTGGACAGTTTCTCCTCCGATGCTATGCTACCAAGCTATAGTTCTGAAAAGTGGGTAGGTGCCAATGGAGATTGGATTGCCACGACTTCAAAGGCAAGCTGGAGCATCGCAACATGTACACTTGTCGCATGATTCCTCTCCTAGCATTGTCGTTCCAAGTAACCGACCAGCCAACCACGTTCTTTTTGGATAATGATCTTACATCTATAATGAAGAAGATAGATATTTACCAAGTTCCCACATTTGTTGGGAGATATAAAGATTTCTTGCTTGTTGTAGTCTTCGACGTTAGAATTGCCATCCTACAGGGCGATGATGATGGATTGATAGTTCTTCCACTTCCGCTTAACCACCCCTGAGCCCTTACAGTTACAATGATGGAATTACCCATGATGGACTAGTGTTCGCCACAGCTCTTTATGGCAACATTCCTGTTTGGGATCCTCTTCATCTTGGTAAATACCCCTTCATATGTAGTGTACTGGCTTCAGGTTTAGGAATGTTTCGTTTAAATGAAAATACGAGTAGTTATTTTAGACTATGTGAACTGTACGAATCATAGGATTTCCATAGGATTATTTCTATAATTATTCTTTTGATTCATCCGATTGAATTATGTAGATTTTTCTGGTTGCCTTTTACTTCATTCGATAGGAAGTTAAGATCTACCTTAAGCTCCTAAAAAGAATCTGTTTAATGGTTTTCTGCATTTGCGCGGGTTTCTGGTAAATACCCTGTAACTAAAACGGTTAATTCTCTTCCTTTTTTAAATAAAATAAGGCAAAATTGCCCGTCTTGTTCAAAACATGAGTATGTTCTTTTGGAAGATGCTTTGTTTGCTTTGTAGGATTGTAGGCCATAGTTTTTTCCTTTGTTTGAGCTACTTTGCATGCATTTCAATTGGAAGGAAATTTTTTAGTAGGATTTACTATATCATGTTGTCGGAATCTTAAGTTAACATGTTCTACCTTTTTCAAGGTCCTGCGTTGGTCTTTGACCGATCAGCTGCCGCGGATGAGTCGGTGGATGTATTTCATAATACTACTAGAGACGAGCACGACTACTTTTTGGGTTTTTGGTGGTTAGCAAGATCTATAGATGGTTCTAGACTTCTTCATATATATATATATATATACGCTTGGCGCTTCTTATGATCCCTGTTGTCTTATTTGTCATTGCCGCCATCATACTGGTGATACTCATCCTCGTGTTGTATACTGCGGTCTCACTGTCTCGATTTATACCTTCGGGTTTGGCTACTTGGTGTTCTTAATAAACACTGGTCAGGTTAATCAAGCTAATCCATGGGAAATGATTGCTGACCCTGGATCATATTCTCTTTTCTTGGTGTGAACTATCCGATTATCATGTATGTAGGCAGTAAAAATCTTGCCTCAGCTTACCTGGCGAGAAGCAACTGTGTCTATATCTTACCAACTATAGCATGGATTTTCAAAGAGTGGCATCCTGAATTATGCCGCTTCAGTATAAGTGGTAAAGACTGCAGTGTTACTTCTAAAATCAATGTCTTGGAGGGAATTAATAACCCTCGCTTCTAGGCAGGAATGGTGAAGCATCCACTTTGGTTCGTCTCAACCTTCCCAAACGCCCTCGATTGAAACCGGCCTCATGTTTAACTAAGAAACGAGACATGTTGCCACAATATATAATGATACAATCCATATGTAATACTTGGTACTACAATTAGAGAAATAGTTCTCGATCATGTTGAACTGTTTATTTTGTTTGGTTGTCTGAAGTCACCATCTTTCAACTTGTTGGTCTCTCTCCTTTGAAACATGTCCTTGTATCGATACTATGTCTTATCGTAATCAGTTTGGTTACTCGTATGTACTTGACTCTATTTTCTTTCGACCTTTAGCATGATGCACTTTAGTCCACCAATTCTAGAGTTCCTTTAGAAATCATGAAAATTTTAACATCAACAGGATATTACGAACCACATGCCATACACTTTAAGATACAATCACCTCAATTGTGTAAGGGTCATACTCTATGTAAATAAAATTGCCTTTAACGATTCTAGGCTCATGCACTACTATTTCGTTAAGCTGATGTGACAATACCATATTTTGTTAGAGATTTCTCTTATCTTATCTTACCACTATATAGTGTATGGATAACTTTCAACATTAACCGATGTATCAAGTCTAGAAAATCCCAACATTGCTAACCTTAGAATCTTATTTTCCATTCTATAATCTTGGAGATTCTATTGATAGACTTTAGCAGGATGAACTCTACACACAAGTACAAGGACCAAATAAACACTCGATACTTTATGGATGTGGCTTAAAATTATAATTATTTTCTAAGATGTACCTATTATAATTTTATATTGTGATGATATGTCATTCTACTACTACTAGTATTATCTTAGTTGCAAGGCACGTACAACTTAATATAGACTAACGGTTCCTTGGTGCTACTAGTATCGAGGAGTACTATAGAACGCATTGGCATACTAGACTAGGTAGCTAATTAAAGTCTCCTAGATGCAGTTGTTCCCTGTAGAAGAAGACCGATGAAGGAACACGCAACAACTCCTCGTTCAAAGAGCCATCCCATCTTCCCCATATACAGCAGCATTTGGTATCATCTCCAGCGCGCTCTTAACTCATTTTCCTAACCATCTCACTCACAACATCAGTCCTCCCAATAGTCATAGATTGATCCGCCCTCTCTCCCAATCCATCAGAACACGATGGCGGTTTCGGGGCCCAATAGACGGTACTGCGGATGGAGCAAGGTCGGCGCCGATATCTTCGATGAGATCGCTATGCGTATGGACACTACCAACGCTGTTCGGCTGGCCGCATGCTCCAAGGAGTTAAACCTACGAGTCACCAGTGGAAAAGGTAGTAGATTCCCCAACGACAGTTGTGGGATATTGGTCTCCTACTGTTAGGTCCACAAACACAAGATCGTGTGCCCGCATATGGCCCGTGCAACTACATGGAGGATGGCTATGTGTTCGTCGCATTGCTGGTAGTCTTCGACTCCCGCCTCAGTTAATCTCACTCTATAAGGGTGCGCAGGTTTCACTACGGCAAAATAGGCAGGTACACCTCTAAGCCTCTGCCGGCAGCAAGTTGCGGACACTAGATATCATCGAATCCGAGGATGATGGTATGGTGTTCGCGGTACGATTTGACACGTGCCTATCTTTACATGTTGTATCCATCATATGTGTCAGGTCGGCGGTGTTCTTATCGCCATGGTACATGGTAAAGTTTTGGTGGTCGACTGTGATTGAGGGGAGAATGATCAAAATTCTAGGCCATGTGTGCCGGAGAGCACCACGTCGCTGGACGGGGTCCCATTCGATGAGCTGCAGTGGCTCCTTCCTGTGCCGATGTCGCACCTGGTCCCTCTTCGATCATCAATGTTCACCCTAGAATATAGCCTTCACATTGACATGATTCATGATTGTGACAAACACATATTAATGTCCGTTGGAGTATTTGAACTGCAAGGACTTACTACATGTTCTTAGTAGTTGTACTTAGGAGTATTTTTATGGAGTTCACCTATTACTAATGTATTTTTTAGTAATACCTACTGTATGTACTGGTACTTATCATTTTGCGAGATGTGGTTCCTAGCTTAAGGTAGTTCTGAGTATTTTGTATGGATTTATTCCTCTGCTAATCAATTTCTTAGTAATAAAAATGTACTTGTACTTGTTCAGATTGACCGATCGAGTGAAGAATATGGTCTCGCTTTCCTTTTGAATCAGGCCTTTCTACATCTATTGAATTTCAATGTGTGCATTGGTGAATACGTCAATTCTTTTGTTCATTGTCTATGTTCTGCTAATCGGTCAATTTGTGATGTTGTTGAAACTCTCAAGTGTTGCTGAATATGAACTAGGAATCTGTCCATATTTTTTTGGTCTTATCATGTACTGCTTAAGCTGTCAAATGTTTTGTTGTTACTATTAATACAATATTTTTTATAACTAACTTTGATGTACTTGGAGTACTTGTTTAGATCAAGTGAAGTGGACTGTCTTGCTTTTGTTTTGAAACTTAGAATTGTCACAATTATCTAGATGTGACTTGGGCATTTTGGATTGCATATGGGGGTCACACAGGCATTGACGTAGGGAGGAGTTATTCACACGGAAGCATACTTGATCATCATTTTTTCGTGCTCCAATGACCGAGTCTGTTCAGACAACAGCGAAAACTGATCATGCACCAAGATTTTTTGAGATGGACAAGACCTATTATCTCTATACTACTACTACATTTGAAGTAGGAAAGCTATTGAATCTCTCAAATGTTCTGTCCTTGCTATTACTATAGCATTTTATGGAACTAATATTGATATATTGGTACTTGTTTCAATCAAGGGCAGTAGATAGTCATACTTTTCATTTGAAACATGGTCTTGTCACAATCTAAATGAGACTTGGACATTTTGGGTTGCATACGGGGGGGTGTCACACAGGCATTGATGTGAGAAGAAGGTACTCAAATCAGACTTGATCGTCAGTTTTGCATGCTCCAATGGTCGAGTGTGTTTGAAGAAAAGGGCAACCTAATCGCACGACAAGGTTTTTAGAGATGAAACAAAAACTCATTCTCTCTATACTGCTATTGTATTCCAGTGTTTGTTTTGCCAAATCACTCACTTTGAAAAGCTGCTGAATTGGTCAAGTGCTATTGAATATAAACTGCGAATCTGTCGATATTTTTGTATCTTATTTTGTAGTACTAAATTTTACATGAATATCGGCCAAAAAGAATTATCGTTTTCCCCTCCATATCTAAGGTCTGCGTTTCGAATCTGGCCGAGCCACAACACAATGCAATTCTTATATAACAGGAGAAGAAATCTAGTCCATTCAGCCTCTCTTTAGCCTAGATCATTTTAATTCGGCATTTTAGGGGTTAGGGGTCTACTGACCATGGCCTAGGGAAATTTTAGAAAGGAGCCTATGGAACATAGCCCTAAACTTTTTAATTCGGTCTTTTAGGGTTAGGAAACTGCCAAAAAAAGCCTAGTGAAATTTGAGAAAGGAGCACACAAAGCATACCCTATGGAGTATAGCGCATATAGAGCGGCCCATGTAGAATAGCCAAACTCTTTTTAATTCGGTCTTTTGGGCATTTCCCCCCACCTCTCAAAATAAAATAAAAACTCTGCTTACCCATGTTTTTAAGAAAATACTCCATTATGTGGCATTTTATTAATTGAGATGCTAGGAGCGATGCTCTTTTATATTTTTAAAAATATAAACATGGACACAAAATATTTTAAGAAGACTAATTTATAAGGTGTAGTACTAATATAACGTTTAATGATATCTTTTCTATAAATATCTTTGGTGTAGTGGTAACACACTTAGTTTACGTCTATCTAATTTGAATGTCTTTAGTTCGAATTCTATGTCCTACAGCATCCTCGAGTTTAATGGGCGGGTTTCAAAAAAATTAAATACTTATACAGAGAGGCTGGTATCTAGGACCCACCAGCCAGAACATACAAGGATGCATTAGGGACCCACAAATCAGAACATACCAGAGAGGTTGACAATGGGGCCCTAGCATACCATACACGGCTCCCGCATTGAGCAACGTTGCCAATGTCAAAACAGCGACCGCGGACAAAAAAATTCCATCGTACACACGGTTCAATTACAGATAGACTGACATGTGGGACAAACCAACGACACCTTATACAGGTGCTGCATCAAGAAGGTTGTCTAGTTCGAAACAGGGAGGCGTGAACGAGAAAAAAATCCAAAATGCACATGTTTCTTCTAATGAGAGGCTATCATATGGGACTTAGTAGCGTGACCAAGCGGAAGATTTGTCGAGCAACGCTATCTAGTTTAGAACAGGGTAGGCTAGATAAGAAAAAATTCCATCATATACACACGATTCTTCTAATGTGAGGCTGACATAGGGGACCCACTAGCCTAATTAACTGACAGATGCATCGAGTAATGCTATCAAGTTTGGAACAGGATAGCACAAGCGAAGGAAAGAATTTTATCATACACACGATTCTTATAATGAAACTCTAACATGTGGGACCCAGTAGCCGGGCTAAATGGAAGATGCATTGAACAATGTTATCAAGTTCAAATCAAGGAGGCGCGACCGAAAAGTATAGTCCACTAGAGTCACTGACGTACGGGACCCACACGCCTAAAAAGACTTCGGCGAGTCAACATCGTGCGAGGAACAAAAAATCTTGCTTCTTCCATGCGCCCATCGAGCTTCGTCCATGTTTTTAGTGGTTTCATCATAGTAGAGGGACGCGAAACCAAAAAAAGTTAATCATCGGCTAAGGTCGAGTCGAGAAATTCGTCGCAGAAGTCGTGCCTTCTATGACGACCAATGGGCCAAGTCGTTGCGGAAGGAAACATTTCTTGTAATGACTTTTTTGAACACTACAGGGGAAAACATTGATTGCAAGAAAAAAACTGTATCTCTCAAGTTTGGAAAATATAAAATGAATTTCCATTTCTCCAAATTTCATCATAGACCAACAATTGATGAGTTTGATGAGTAGGAGAATGGGAAAGAAGAAGAAGGTAACATCACTACTCTTGCTGTTGTATTCATAGAAACTCTAGACAATAATTTAGCAAGAAGCCTAGTTGACAATGATAATATTTCCGAAGATATATATAAGATGGAGATTAATTATTATCTTAATTCAACCCCTTTGGTAGATCCCGAAATGAATAAAATTTATGAGATACCTATAAGAAAAGGGGATGATGCACTTCCACCTCCTACACTCAAAGCCCTTCCCAAAGAACTAAAATACAGGTTTCTTGATAGAACTAATAAATATCGTGTTATTGTAAGTTCTAATCTTACAGAAAAGGAGGAGGATAATTTAATGATAGTCCTAAGAATGCATCGAAAGGCTATTGGATACTCGATCTATGACTTGAAAGCGATTAGTCCCTCGATAACCACCCATAGAATATTTATGGAAGAAGGAGCTAAGTCGTTTGCTGACTTTCAAAGGAGACTTAAACCTCATATTAAAGAGGAGGTAAGAAAAAAGGTAATATTCTTATTAGATGCAGGCATAATCATTCATGTGGAGGAAAGCGATTAGGTAAATCATGTGCATTGTGTTCCTAAGAAAGGTGGGTTCACTGTTGTTCCCAATGAACATAATGAGATGGTCCCAACTCAAAATATCATTGGTCATAGATATGTATTCATTGTAGAAAACTTAATAAGGAAACTAGAACGGATCATTACCCTTTACCATTTATAGATCAAAATTTAGAGAGACTCTCTATGCACTCTCATTTTCTTACTTAGATGGTTATTCTTATTTCTCTCAAATAGTTGTTCATCCTGATGACCAATTAAAGACAACTTTCATGTGTTCTTTTGGTTTATATGCTTAGTGTTGTATGCCTTTAGCTCTTTGTAATGATCCTGCCACCTTCTTAAGGTCTATGACTACAATATTTGCTGATTATGTTGAAAATATCATGGAAGTATTCATGGAAAATTTCTCACTATATGGAACTTTATTTAATCATTGCCTCCATAATATTCATAAAGTTTCAAGAGATGCGAAGATACTAACTTAGTCTTGAATTGGGAGAAGTGTCACTTCATGGTTTAAGAAGGTAAAGGGCATAGAAGTTGATAACGCGAAAATAGAAGCAATAGAAAGGTTTTCCCCTCCTCATGATATAAAAGGTATAAGGAGTTTCTTAGATCATGCTGGATTTTACAGAAGGTTTATTAAGAACTTCTCTAAGTCTGATAGAACATTAACTAACCTTTTACAAAAGGGTGTCATGTTTAATTTTGATGAAAAATGTCTCATTGCTTTCACCATATTATAGCAAGATCTTCTTTATGCTCCTGACATGAAGCCACCTAATTGAAAGAACCATTTTGACTTGTTGTTTGAGGCCAGTTATGAAGCACTGGGAGCGATTTCTTTGATACTATGATGGTGATAAGCTCAATATCATTCATCATGCTAGTCGCACCTTGAATGGCGCTCAAAAGAATTATCCTATGGCAGAAAAGGAACTTTTTTCTATTGTCTTCTCTAGTTATAAGTTTAGATCTTACATAACTGATTCAAAAGTAAGAGTGCATACTGATCATATTGGCTTGAAATAAATCCTTTAAAGAACTAACGTTAAGACAAGAATGATCTGTTGGACTTTGCTTTTGATAGAATTTAACTTGCAGATCCTTCAAAGAAGAGAAGAACATGCTGACACACCAATGGATATTGAAGAGATCAAATCACTATAAAGGGTGGTATCTATCTGTATATCATTGGGGACTATGCATCCCAAAATAAAATTTTCAGTTTCTCTTTGCAATGGTTTTAGAAATTTCTTTCGACCAACCTTTTTCAAAGGAAAGAATAAGAAGTTAATCCAAACGTTAAAGGGAGAGAGGGTGTCAAAGTAAACCCATTACTACCAGATGAGTAAGGTAATTGAATCCTTGTTTTCCCTTATTCTAATTGCTGATTTACCATTTTTTCTTTGCATTTTTGAATTCCTTGTGTTTTTCTTAGGTTACTGCCAGTTTCATGAGACAAGTACGGGCGGGCGGTATGGCCACACCATCATGTACCACTGATTGTTAAACCCTCAGTACCCTCTCCTTGCTTCATAGGTGATAGGACCGGGCCATATGGTTACCCCCGACCATATGATAGGTCGTTAAAAGAACTATGCCTCCATTTTCTAGAATAATATCAGGTACAGATTCATTGTAGGGCGCCGCCCGTACCAATGGTCGTTACCACCTTAAAATCTTCTTTTTCTCTTGATTCTTTCCTCAATTGTTGGGATTCTCTTCTTGGCCGACCCTTTTACTTCTAGTGTGGGACCCCGGATTTACGATCCGAGAATCCCCGTTATGCCTGCAATTCACGTTCCCATGATTAGTGAGTCATGACCATAACCGAAGAGTATCATTACAACATTCAGAAATTAATGAGTTTAAAACTTACAACATTGCCATTATGGCGATTACCATCATTAATAGCGGAAGTCTTCATTCGTAGATCCCATGTCAAGCCTTAACCTACAGGCAACTAACTGGGAAGATGACCTAGCTCGCATAGACGTCAGCATCTTCGTCGTTCATCGTTCCTCTAAAAATCTGGCCAAGTAAATAGCCAGGGACAAAGTCTTGAATACTTTTTAATGTACTCACAAGACCACTGAAATAAGGTAAACAAGGATAATGCATATTTTGCTGTGGCGAGGTGGCTCTACAGTATAGCTGTTTTTGAAAATCCTAAATTGGCATCTCTATAACTTCGTTGAAAAATAGTACTCCCTCCGATCCTAAATAAGTGTCACGGTTTTGAACTAAGTCTAGTTCAAAATGACGACACTTATTTAGGATCGGAGGTAGTATTTGAAAACATGCCTCCTTTTTTGAAAACCTGGGTATAAGCATATCTGATTTATAAAACATTTATAAAGCCTTTTTATAGCAAAACCCTTTTAAAATCTTGGACCCTTGCTGGTAAAAACTAAACCTTAGCTTCTCTCTTTATTCCAGTTCTTAAAACCATCCAAAGGGTACTCTTAGAAATCACCTTTCCAACCATCCTTGTCCGTGGACATGACTATTCGAATAGATTATACTCTGCAAGGTTTGTGCACTTTACCCACAAGAATCAATACATCCGCCGGGATACAACCACGGCCCACTACACATGGTAAATGGGGGTTCGGATAATCAAACCTTACCTTTCATTTGTCATCCCTAGCAACGGCGGATTTTCCGTTTGGGTTTGTTCTCCCTGGCAACGAGTATGTGGCCCCCAACCATAGTCCTCCCTTCTACACTTTTGTATACCCAAACCGTAGCTTGGCCTACGATATCCTCGGTGAGTCCACTCCTAAAGCATACCGTTTGTGGGAGACCCAATTATTGCACCGACACTCCTGCCTAGACAGGCTAACTCTTGCTGCAGCAAATTGCAGGCCCCAATCCGAAGATCTGTTTTAGAGCCTACCGGGGTTTCTAAGGATTTGTCCCTTTAAGCAAGTACAAGAAGTATAGGCTAAAGACAACAAACTACGAGCTAAGCCCCAACTACTGGTGTAGTGTGGTTGCACAGATACATTGTTCCGGTAAAGGCGTAGAATATCCCTTCTCTTTCTCTTTCTCGACTTTCTCCTTCTCCTCTTTATATTTTCTTTTGTAAAACATCCACTCAGAAATGATCGCTCTTTCCAAGGGTTTTATTTTGAAAAGTTTGTAATAGGTAAAACCCAAAATAGTGTTTATCATTAAAAACCATATTTTCCAAGGAGGGAAGATGATAAGCATCCTAACCTCGATTTAAAGGGTAAAGGTAGGTGTAAAAAAGGTTAAGCTTCCTAATGGACACTTATTCATAACTTTTAGGAGCCAAGTTATTCTCATAATGTTATTTGAAAACAAGACATTCCAGGAGTAATGCATTTTATAAATGAGATGTAAAAACAAGTAATAAACAAGAGTAGGACATATATCGACATTCAGGAATGGTGGCGTGCCTGCGACTATTAGTATGTCCTAGGACTTCTTTAGAATAATAGAATATAAACAATAGTAATAATAAGAATACGATCCAAGGCTTCCTTCTTCCCGGCGTCACACAATCGCAACTATCTCCGTTATCGAGCATACATGCAAACAAACAACACCCCATTCAATATAAGTAAATACAAGCATCGAAACCATACAACAAGCATTGTACAATACAAGTTTACTATTGATTAGGTGTTGGGAAGAATGGATTTAGAACGATTGGAATGGTCTTGGAAGCATGGAAGAAGATCACGTAGGATTTATAGTCTAGAAACTATCTAAGAGGTGAGTTTTGGATCAAGGACATATTATGTATGATATCATTGTATAAAAATGATACCATTAGATAGGTATTGATAAAATGAAACCAACAAAAATGGTTTCACTATTTTATCAATTTCCTTTGATTTACTATGCATTTTCTAATGATTAAAACTCTAGTTTTGGGGAATAATTCATCAGAAAAGTTATGGAGTTCCAAAAACTATTTCTATCGATGGTTAAGTAGCTTTGATGTACTGATTACTTGGGAGATGGAATCACTTCAAAATATTTAATAGAATGCCCTCAGGAAATTCCCAAAGGTAGTTCTGGAAGGTATTTGTCTTTTTCATAAGATTTAATCTACATGGGATTTTGATGTGATTCCAAAGACACACGTTAGGTATTTGGATTAACTTTCTGTATAAATTGGAATCAACCTCTTTTGATTTACAAAACTACTGTAGTATTTTATGAGTGAACTAACTATACACAGAACAATTTAATTCACTAAAATTTAACCAAGGCTTAATAAATTATGGGCTACTAGAGTTTAAAGGATATAATTATGAATGTGTCCTGTGAGTTAGAATTAGGTAAATAAGTACTATGGTTTGACATGTAGGAATTCCTAAAGTCATACATGTGTTGTTGTTGTTTTTTTACCAAAGGCAAACTAGGAATCAATTTAGGGTGAGGTCAAGGTGACATGTAAGGTATAACATATAGCTTGCAGTACAAAAAGTTTTAACCCTATTTGGAGCTATAAAACTCCCTGGAGGATTTATTTAGTATAAAAGGTACATTCTAGTTGGTTAAATATCCGGAAATATTTATAAATAGTTTGGTCTAGATCCTGGTTATGCATGTTATAGGAAACCCTTAGGTACACGGGAAAATTTAGATCTAGGAAAAATATGTCATTTTCGATTTTTATTCTATATTAATACAAAACCCTACTTTTCATATCTGAAAAATTGTTTTGAAGAAAACGGGGTGCCGCGCTGGGATTCCAAACGAACAAGCTGCCAGGAAGGAATCTGTCCCACCCAATGCCTACTCGCGCGAGAGAAGGTTGGTTTGAATGGCCCTAGTGGGGGCCCGTTTGTCAGTCACCAGGGAGGAGTGAAGGGGTATCGGGGAATATCAGCCTCACTACCAAACCATCAAGGAGGATTGGGTATATGAAGATTTTATCCAAAGGAAAGAGGGGGCCTTGGTAGTACTAATGGTGTACTGCAAGATGGTTCAAGTACATTCTCAATGATGCACTCAGATTGGAGTAGGTGGAGTTCCAAAGATTGAATCCAGATAAGGATTTCAGACTTAGCCAAATTTGTCAGATTTGTGGATTTGGACTATTATGAAAGAGAGGACGATGCAAGCGTCCATTATTATCATCAAGTGGATGATATGGAAGTATAGACTAAGTATAGGGCTTCCAAGTATCTACTTTGTATTTGATGATTGGATGTTCAGGGAAGGGATTAGCTCAGGATAGATCTGCTTAAGAGGGTTAGAGGGTCACTTGTGTAACGTAGGATATATCCAGCTTAGGAGGCTTGGTTCTAGATTTGGTGATCTTAACCATTGGTTTGGTCCTGAAAGATGAGCTACTAGATTAGCTCACTATAGTTCCTATGCAAACAAGGCAAACAGTAGATCAAAGCAATTCATCAAGCAGCGGACCAAGGCAATTCATCAAACAAACTTATACCACTACTACTAAGGTTACCATCAATCCTAGCTTTAGGTAAGGATGGGTATGTTGAAGAGGTTGTGTTTTGAAGTAAGATAAGGACCTCTTGGTATTTCTATCAAGATTAAAATAAAATGGTTTTAGGAAAGGTTTTGGAAAACCTAGAGATAAGAGTAGTTGAATGCTCTGTTTTGAAAACATAAGGAGATTATATATAGGTATCCATTGTTTTGTTAATAGAATCTAGTAAAACATTCATCTTGGCTCAAGTTTGAATTGTTAGAACATTTGAGAATAAGAAAGATGATCCCAGTGATTTCTTTTGTGAAATAGTTTTTGTCAACTGAGGTTGAGGTGAGGAGTATAATATTTAATACACATTCAGATGTATGAACACAAGATAACAAGTAATTAAACATTGCAACGCTTAACAATAAAAAGTTTTTGTTCCCCCTGATTTTTTCATTTTGGACGAAAAATCAGGGTTGCTAAAATTAGGATGTTATAGACCTTTCCCCCTTAAAAGAATCTCGTCCCGAGATTCAGGAGAGGTAGGGTTGGGTGAGAACATCGGATTAACAATTGTGAGCAGTGGAAGTTTTGATAAAAAGGATTTTACAATGACCAGGCTTGGTCAGCTATAGGTCAGAGTTGAGGTTCTTCAGTTGAATGTTTTAGGTTAAGCTAGTGGAAAAGATGTAGTATTTTCCCCTTAGGAAAATCCTAGGTAGGTTTAGCGTAGACTCGATTCTTTCTTCTGGAAGAGAGACCATGAGTTGAGCCATCTTAGATTCTTTCTTACTGCTGTCAGATTTTCTGCCTTCTTTGTCTTGGAACACCGGGAGTGTTGGCTGGACGGTCGACCTTGGAATGGAGTACTTTCCCAGAGTATCTTATGATTCTAGAGGAGTACCGATTGATGTCGTTCATGTAGGGTCCACAATTCTGATTTAGGGGTGGTTATCACCTAACGATGACTAGGGTCGACTTTCTAGGGGTTATTCGGGTTTTGCGGGAAAGGCGTAGGCTTTCCCCCTTAGAGAGATACTAAGGGTGATTGGGGAAATCGCGGACCTTATTTCTCGGGGTTGAAGGAAGAGGTTAGAAGGATGTGTTGCTCATGTTGACTGGATTTTGTGTTTTCAGTTGACCTTGTAAATGTTTCTTCTTGAGAGGCATCTAAGTTGGTTCAGAGTTTTCCGCAAGTTGTGACGATGTTAGTTTTCGGGTGGCGGTCTCGGAACACGGTACTATAGGATGGGGTCGTTAGAAAAACTAGCAGAAGAGGGGCTTCGTGACATCTTTAGAGAATCTTGGCTATTTGGGTTGCTTTTTACTCCTTGGAGGGTAGTATTGGCGGGGTTGGGTAGTCTTGTCGTCTTGATTCTAAGCTTTGCGGAAAATGGAAGGATCGAGTAGACTTTTGAGGATTGGTGGTGGGGTCTATATTCTGGTTTTGTGTGGAGCTTTACTTAGGGACGTTGAGGCTAGGGTAGATCCTTCGTCTTGGAGCATTTTCGTGACGCTTGAATTGAAGTATTCGGGTGGCGACTACCTTGCTAGGGTGGTTACCTAACGAAGCCGTAAGGGTCAACTCTGGGTAGGTTTAGCAGTTAGCAATGCTTATTTATTAGTCCTCGGTCGGGGTGGAGGCATTCAGCTTCAGGGAGGGTGTATTCACTTGACTCTTTGTGTTTCTCCAGCTTGATGAGGGAGTAGACTCGTTATCTTTGGGCATCCTTTTCTTCAGGGTTTTGAGGCATTTGTTTTATGGTGAGGACTCCACATGGTTTCAGCAGAGGGTTGAATCAGATTGTCATTCCTTTGGGGGCGGTTAGAACTAATGCATGGAAAGAGGTTGTCGTAGATGTCTTTATATGTCCATCCTATTGATGAGAGGTTTCAAATTACATGGTTATGGGTGTTGGTGTTAGGATACACAAACAAGGTGGTCTAAGCAATAGGGTTGAAGGATCTGAGGCAGAGAAGTAACACATTCCAAGTATCATATAAGCATATGACAAGCAAACAAAGCGTACCATAGGTACCAAGGAGTGACTACGCACCATAAGGGGAATCCTACGGTGAGGATATTGATGCTAAGTATGGATGTTGCTGTAGGTCTTGACTTCTGTCTTGCCATCTAGGTCGACTGTGTCGCACTTGATCCATTGGGGCGATGAAGGACTCCTTTGGTAGGGCGATCTTGTAGTGTGTGTCGTTGTTTTTAGTTTTCATTTGTTTGCTTGTCTCTACTTCTCTTTGACTCGGGATCTCCGTCTTCACGGTTTCCAAGTCAGACTCGTTTTTAAAACAGAATTTTTGAAGGTAGATGAGATATAGAGTAAGCCATTTTCAAAAAGTTTAAGTCAGAGAAGATAAGATATGGAATCTTTCGAAAAGATTTTAAGAAAATAGTTTTCGAAAGCCGGTGTTTTTCCCAAATAGGGGTTGTCCTGTCTAACATCCATGCTAACTAAGGTCTCATATAATCAGGATGGCTCCGATACCATGTCTATGGGACCCCGGATTTACGGTCCGAGAATCCCCGTTATGCCTGCAATTCACATTCCCATGATCAGTGAGCCATGAGCATAACCGAAGAGTATCATTACAACATCCATAAAGTAACGAGTATAAAACTTACAACATTGCCATTATGGCGATTACAATCATTAATAGTGGAAGTCTTCATTTGCAGAGCCCATGTCAAGCCTTAACCTATAGGCAACTGAGTGGGAAGATGGCCTAGCTCGCATAGACGTCAGCATCTTCGTTGTTCATCGTTCCTCTGAAAATCTGGCCAAGTAAATAGCCAGGGACAAAGTCGTGAGTACTTTTGAATGTACTCGCAAGACTACCGAGATAAGGTAAACAAGGATAATGCATATTTGGCTGTGGCGAGGTAGCTCTACAATACAATTGTTTTTGAAAATCCTAAATTGGCATCTCTATAACTTTATTGAAAACGAGTTTTTAAAAATATGCCTCCTTTTTTGAAAACCTGGGTATAAGAATATCCGCTTTATAAACCTTTTTATAGCAAAAAACTTTTTAAACTCTTGGACCCTTGATGGTCAAAACTAAACCTTAGCTTCTCTCTTTATTCTAGTTCTCAATACCATCCTAAGGGTACTCCTAGCAATCACCTTTCCAACCTTCCATGTCCGTGGACATGGCTATTCGAATAGATTATACTATGTATAGTCTGTGCACTTTACCCACAAGAATCAATACATTCGCCGGGATTCAACCACGAACCGCTACACACGGTAAACGCGGGTTCGGATAATAAAACCTAATATTTCATTTGTCATCCCTAGCAACGGGGGATTTTCCTTTTGGGTTTGTTCTCCCCGGCAACGAGTATGTGGACCCCGGCCATAGTCCTCCCTTTTGCACTTCCGTATAGCCAAACCATAGATTCGCATATACAATAACCTCGGTGACTCAACTTCCTTCTCTACTCCTAAAGCATACCCTTCGCAGGAGACCCAATTGTTGCACCGGCACTCCTGCCGATACAGGCTCACTCTTGCCAAAGAAAGCTACAAGCCCCAAATCCAAAGATCTGTTGTATAGCCTACCCAGGTTTCTATGGATTTCTCCCCTTAAGCAAGTACAAGCAGCCCTGGCTAAAGATAACAAACTTCGAGCTAAGCCCGAGCTACTAGGGTAGAGTGGTTGCACAGATAAATTGTTCCGGTAAAGGCATAGAACATCCCTTCTCCTTCTCTTGCTCGACTTTCTCCTTCTCCTCTTCATATTTTCTTTTGTGAAACATGCAATCGGAAACGATGCATCTTCCAAGGGTTTTATTTTGAAAAGTTTGTGGTAGGGTAAAACCAAAAATAGTTTTTATCATAAAAAACCCATAGTTTCCAAGGAGGGAAGATGATAAGAATCCTAACCTTGATCTAAAGGGTAAAGGTAGGTGTCAAAAAGGGTAAGCTTCCTAATAGTCACTTATTCATAACTTGGAGGATCCAAGTTACTCTCATAATGTTATTTTAAAACAATACATGCCAGGAGTAATGCATTTTATAAATGAGATGTAAAAACAAGTAATAAACAAGAGTAGGACATATATCGGAGTTCAGGAATGGTGGCTTGCCTGTGACCAGTAGTATGTCCTGGACTTCTTTAGAAAACCAGAATACCAAGAATAATAATAATATCCAAGGCTTCCTTCTTCCCGATGTCACACAATCGCAACTATCACCGTTATCGAGCATACATGCAAACAAACAACACCACATTCAATACAAGGAAATACAAGAATCAAAACCATACATCAAGCATTGTACAATACAAGTTTACAATTTAGTAGGTGTTGGGAAGAATGGATATAGAAAGATTGGAATGGTCTTGGAAGCATGGAAGAAGATCACTTAGGATTTATAGTCTAGAAACTACCTAAGAGAGGGGTTTTGTACCAAGGACATATTCTTTATGATATCATTATATAAAAATGATAACATCAAATAGGTATTGATAAAATGAAACCAACAAAAGTGGTTTCACTATTTTATCATTTTCCTTTGATTTACTATGCATTTTCTAATGATGAAAACTCTAGTTTTGGGGAATAATTCATCAGAAAAGTTCTGCAAAAAATATTTATTTGTAAGGTTAATTAGGGTTTGATGGACTGATTCAATGGAAGTTGGAGTCACTTGAAAATATTTACCAGAATGCCCTTAGGAAATTCCCAAAGGTATTTATGGAAGGTATTTGTCTTCTTCACCAGAGTTAATCTACAGGGAATTTTGATGTGATTCCAACGACACATGTTAGGTATTTGGAATAACTTTCTGTATATATTGGAATCAACCTCTTTGGATTTACAAAACTATTGTAGTGATTTTATGAGTGAACTAACTATACCCAGAACAGTTTAATTCACTAAAATTTAACCAAGGCTTAATAAATTATGGGCTTCTAGGGTTTGAAGGATATAGTTATGCATGTGTCCTATGAGTTAGAATTAGGTAAATAAAAACTATGGTCTGACCTTTAAGAATTCCTGAAGTCATACATGTGTTTTTTTTGTTTTTTTTACCAAACAAACTAGGAATCAATTTAGGGTGAGGTCAAGGTGACATGCAAGGTATAAGAGATAGTTTGTAGTAAAAAAGGTTAAATCCTATTTGGAGTTGTAAAACTCCCTAGAGGATTTAATTATTAAAAATATACATTCCAGTTGGTTAAATATAAGAAAAATATTTATAAATAGTTTGGTCTAGGTCTTGGTTCTGCATGTTATAGGAAAACTTTAGGTACATGGGAAAATTTAGATCTGGGCAAATATGTCATTTTCCATTTTTATTCTGAATTAAACCAAACCCCTACTTTTCTTATCTGGAAAATTGTTTTGAAGAAAAGGGGGTGCCGGGTTGGGATTGCACACGAATTGGCCCGCCAAGAAGGAATGTGGCCCACCCAGTACCTATGCGCGCGGGAGACGGTGGGTTTGAATGGCCTAGATGCGGGCCCGTTCATCAATCACAGGGAGGAGTGAAGGGGTATGGGGGAATAACAACCGCAATATCAAGCGACTATCTATGGAGGAGAGTCGTCGTCCACCTCCGGCGGAAGTAATGAGGCAGGGAAACCCTAGCAGGGCGGCAAGGGAGTAGGGCGTCTCGCCAGGGGCTTGTGGGTGGCAGGGAGACATCGGAGAAGAGGCGATGTCGTGGGGTGACTCCATCGAGGGGCGGCATGACTGGGCTTGGTGGTTGGATGAGGGACCGCGCATCCTTGCCGTTAGCATGGTCAGGAGCTTGGCGGGAAGCGTTCATATCCCTTGCATGTCAAAGGGGAGGGTGCTAGAGGGGATGCCAAGGACTTCCATGGTCACCGCGACGGATTGGCGCGACTAAGAGGATCCAGGTTTTTGGCTCCACCCGTAGAGCTACACCATGGACCTAAAATGATGCAAGCAACTCTGTATTCCCTGGCACAAAAGGAATGCATGGGAAGGTAGATTACAATAGGTGGAGATCAGGAAGAAAAATGAGAGGGGCTAGGGTGGTATGATTCAATGGCGACCTTGGTGCCTTCTTTTCAAAACGAGAGTGGGATCTCCTCCCTAAGAACAGCAGAGCAGGTGAGAGGTGCTGGGCTCGGGTGGAGTGAGAGAGGAGAGCTAGGGGAGTAGAAATGAGATAGGGAGCAGGGTCTCCTGGCCTCTGGCGTTTTTATCCTGATATGGATCGTTTCATGGTGAACCAAGATTATTTGGGAGCTAGGTCATGGTCCAGGGGCTCCTCATTGGTGGCCATGGGTGGTGGAGAGATGGGGTGAGGGGTCCTGGGTCATGCAGGAGGGAAGAGAAGGAGGGTGTGCTGCTGTAAGAGATTTAATTGATCAAAGAAGTGACTTGTCCCTTGTCCCCCTCTTCAAACAAACATAAAGGACAATGTTTTGGGTTAACTACAGTACATGCAAAAGTGGTACACGACCAGGGGGTGTGGTGGGTTCTGTGTAGGTTTGTTTGACCAAAATGGTGGGAGGTTTGACGAGTTCCTTTGTTTGCATTTGAAAGGTTTCCAATTTTGGCCAAATAGAGGATTATGAAACAACTCTTGATTTATGATCTTGGCAAGATGGGTAAAGGATACTGGTAGATATATGAGGTCAAGGTACACCTCCAATAATTAATTGTGAATTTTCAATTGACTTTTGGTGCATTTAAAATCAGTTATTCAAAAACTGTTGAATCTGTTTTATTGGGTTTATTGGATATTTTTTAATTGGACAAGATAGTAATACATACTTATGATAATTTTCCCAAGATTTATTGATAAATAAAAGTATTTAAAACCATTATTTTTTCCTTTTCTACCATTTAGGAAAAATGGCAAAAATAAATAATAAAACCTGTCAAATTTAATTGACTTGGAGTTATCTAGATTCGGATGTATCTAGTACTAAAACATGTCTAGATACATCTGTATCTAGACAAATTCGAGTCAATTAATTTGGATCGGAGGGAGTATCAATATATAGGTCTAAAATGTTTCTTTAGTTGAAGAAATGTTTTGGAGAAAAACAAACTTGCCTTTATAGAGAGGGTTTTGTGGATTTTGCTAAGAATGGAGTTTAAATAGTTTTAGGATCCAAATAATTATGGAGATTATTTGGTAAATGATTATATCAAAGGTAGATGATTTAAACTTTAACTATCTACCATAATCAAAATTGGGGTTTGAGAATCTACCTTGAGAATGGAAGGCAACTAGATTTAGAGGATCTAGGGGTTGATATCTTTATGCCACCTAAACATGGTTGGACTAGTGAGCTCAGAGCTCACCTTGGTACAAGGGATAGATGGTTAGTTATACCAAGTTATATGTATGATCATGATTACAAGAGTTGCGCTTGGTTGTATTTGAGGTGGTTTAGGAGTGATGGATTTTTTTTCTAAAAATAAGGCTGCCATAGCAGATGAGTCATGATGCCTCAAAAACCAGATGGGCTTAAGAAGCATATAGATCCATAGGAAACAAGTGAAAGGTGGGTTTATAGACCATTGTCAGTAGGTAAGAACCATGCAAGGAGTTTGTCAAGGGAAGGTAGCTTATGGATGTGAGCTTCAACCAAAGTAGGCAAGATGATAAGATTTGCAGAAAAGATTATTTTCTTGACTACCAAACAATCAAGGAGGAGTGGGTATAGGAAGATTATATCCAAAGTAAAGAATGGTCCTTGGTATTACTAATTGTGTACTACATGATGGTTCAAGTACATTCTCAAGAATGCACACAGATTGGAGTAGGTGGAGTTCCAAAGATTGAATCCAGATAAGGATTTCAGACAGCTAAATTTGGCAGATTTGTGGATTTAGACTATTATGAAATAATTAAGGATTCAAGGGTCCATTCTTATCATCAAGTGGATGATATGGAAGTATATACTAATTAGAGGGATTCCAAATATCTATTTTTTATTTGATGAGTTGGATGCTAAGGAAAGGGATTAGCTCAGGATATATCTGCTTGGTTCCAGATTTGGTCATCTTAACCATTGGTTTGGTCCTAAATTATGAGCTACTAGATTAGCTCACTCTAGTTCCTATGCAAACAAGGCAAACAACAGATCAAAGCAATTCATCAAGCAGTAGACCAAGGCAATTCATCAAACAAACTTATACCACTATTACTAAGGTTACCATCAAGCCTAGATTGAAGTAAGGATGGGTATTTTGAAGAGGTTGTGTCTTGAAGTAAGATAAGGACCTCTTGGTATTTCTACCAAGATTAAAATGAAAAGGTTTAGGAAAGGTTTTTGGAAAACCTAGAGATAAGACTAGTTGAATGCTCTACCTTGAAAACATAAGGAGATTATAAATAGGTCTCCATAGTTTTGTTAATAGAAACTAATCCCTCCGATCCATATTACTTGTCATTCAAATGGATGTATCTAGCACTAAAACATGTCTAGATACATCCATTTTAGTGACAAGTAATATGGATCCGAGGGAGTAGTAAAACATTTTGTTGTGTCAAAGGCATCTTGGCTCAAGTTTGAATTGTCAGAACATTTGAGAATAAGATGAGACAAGACATTTCTTTTGTTAAATAGTTTTTGTCAGCTGAGGTTGAGGTGAGGAGTATAATATTTAATACACATTCAGATGTATGAACACAAGCAAACAAGTAATCAACCATTGCAACACTTAACAAGAAAAAGTTTGTGTTCCCCCTGATTTTTTCCTTTTGGATGACAAATCACGGTTGCTGAAATTGGGATGTTACATCTTGTACGAGTTTTCCCTGTTTCTAACACTTCATAAGCCTTCCCAGAGGACTTCTTCCCTCTTATCTCAATAGGTACAATCTCCTTGACGCGCTACCCAGTTCAAGACAAAGGTAAACCTTTAGGCCTCATGGCTCCTTTATGGGATAGATTTCATAACTCCTCCATTGAAGCCGGTGACTGTAAAGTGCAAGGCCTAATCCCGGAGAACAAGAGGTACGCCTACGAATCCGATGATAATGAGGAGGAATAGAAGACCTTCATGGAGCAGACAACGATAGGATTGAGGCAACCAGAGTACCTTACTATGGTGAAGACTAGAGATGAATAGGAAGCAAGGAAGCCCCAAGGGAAGGGATGCATGGAATCGCTCATGTTCATCGCCACAAACTACTATTTACCGAAGCGTAAGAAGGCGAATCGAGTTGATGCAGGAACTTATCAGGAGAATATGACTCACACTTCTACAACAAAGAAGATCAACATGAATGCACGAATGAGTGTGAAGCTATAGGATTACTGGGAATTCAACCTCTTGGACATGGCTGTTGCCGCACAAGTCCTAGAGACCGAGAAATGTCTTTGCAAGACAGAGAAGAACCAGAAGGAAGAACTCCTCCATTGTACAGTCATGAGAAAATGCCAACTAGATCTTGAAGGTAACAAGGAACTCAATGAAGTGTTGGGTAAGGTTGCTGATGCAATGTACTCCATGTGTTCTGATCTGCAGAAGTGCCTTCTCCACATATTTGACCTAGAGGAGACGAACAAGAAGCTTTGTGTAGCTATCTCCAACACCCTGGCTTTGCCCTGAAGAATGTCATGGTATCGAATCATTGCGAGAGATAAATTAATCCCACCGGCTTGATTCCAAGATTGGGGAGATCGATAACACCTTGAAATCTATCTTCCAGTTTTTAGCATGTTTACTTTCCTGCTTGCATGTTAGGTTCTTCCAGAATTTGCATTAGCTGCATAATGTTCAACCTCCTTTGGTTCAAGAAAAGAATTATATCCTTTGATTTTCAAGAATTTATGATATCTTAAGTAATTTTTGATCCATGATTATTCTATTAGATGTATAAATTAGGTTGAGTGCTATGATACTTGTACCACTGTTATGATATTTGGGTCTTCCACACCAACAAAGTATTGATAAATTATGAGAACGTAATCTTGATAGCAGGTTATAGTAATAAGTTTGAACCAACAAGAGCCATAAAGATTATTAAAATGATCTAATGCTATTGTTTAACAATAAGAAAGGGATTTTGTTGTCAAAGAATTCCAAAACAATAAAAAGTACAAGATTGAAAAAAGTTACTCAAGCAATGATCATAAATTATTCATTACTCAAATGAATTTCTCATAATTGAACTTGATGATTTTATCATATGCCTAACTCGAAAAAGTTCTAATAACATAATGATACAAAAGGTGTGGAATCCTCTAAGTCATGTGATGTGTGAGGGTGTGATATAACTCATGATGCAATTCTATATATGATATTGCAATTTGGTTTCAGTTTTTGCCTCATTTATTGTAACGACTCGTGCATCATCAACATGATAACCTTGTTCATAAGACACCATCTTGCTCGGAGACTAGCAAGAGTCTAGCTTGGGGAAGTTGATGAGTCCAAAATTTATAACATTTTTACCTTATATTTTTGCACAAGTAGAGTAATATTTTTGGTATTTTACTGCGCTCTCACGCACCTTTTTGTCCTTGTTTCAACAGGATCCCGTATTAGCAAGTCTATTGTGAACATATCAATTGGTACTGCCATATTATGCAGTAATATGATATTTCTAAGTGATAAATATCATTTAGTTGATTTTTCCTCGCATCTGTGAGATTGGGAACCGTGGAGGAAGACTACAGAGGGCTTAACGACCAGTGGTACGGCCAGAGCTTGCCCGTACTGTATGCTCGTACCACCTGTCACCGCCTCTGCCTCGTCAAATACTCTCACCACGTGAAGACGGATCTGAGATCCGGCATTTATAGAAACTTTGAGCCTTGAAATACCATGCCAGAGAGGGATTTGGAGGAGGAAGTAGGGGAAGGGAAAATCCTTGCTGCTTAACAGATCATCGGGGGACATCACATCATCCCCCTTATCATCAACCGCTGCATCTCCATCACCATTACTATTCCCATCTTCCATACTTTAGATCTTGTGTAATTCCAAATTCAATTTTGGTTTGAACTAGATTTATCCCCATACTTTTATCCATCCATTTGAATATGATGATGTTGTTGATAGCTTCCATGTGTGATTAGTTCTCTTTGTTCTTGGGGAGATGGAGAAACGCTAGCATTATTATGAAATGAAATAAAGATTATTTATTACTTTTGTCCATGATCCATTGATCTATGATATTGTGTTTGATCTCTCTCTTTAGATGGTATGTGAGTTAGTCAGATATCATTTGCCTCCAGGACTAAATACAGGGTCATACCTTTAGGACATGTATGAGAGTATGTCCAGTGTTACTTCTGTGACTATAAGAATTGGCTTATAACCTACACAGTTAAAGGGGGAATGAAGAGAGATTCACTAATCTAATTACGATATTTTTTTTGAGGGTAAAGAACCCCACTGCAATTTTTATAAATCATAAAGAGTTACAAGTAGCAAATATTTACAAGTTTCAAGCCACCTCAAAGAGGGATAACACTATGGGCAACTATCTCCTATCTAAATTATTGCTAATCCAATCTCTGAGGTCCTGGTAATACTTTTTCTTAATTCTACACAGGACCCATCTTAATTCCTGAGAAACAATAGCCCTCCATTCATCAAGGGAGGCATGCTTGTTATTGAAGATTTCATTGTTTCTGCACATCCATATGCCCCAAGACCCAATAATAATGATTTCAATTGCAAAGGGGACTTTTAGGCCGCTTTTAATACTAGTCAACGCCTCGAAGAGATTTAGAACATTGTCTTGGACAGGACAAATTTCAGCGCAGCATGCATTTGCAAAAGAATAGCCCCAAAATAAGTGAAGTAGAGTTTCCTCACTCGTGCAACCATGGAACACACAATCATATGAAGCCAGAACGAATCTTTTCCTTTTCAAAAGATTTCTGGTGTTTAGCCTATCAAGGAGCAAAATCCAGAAGAAGAACTTACGTTTTTGCTGGCAAGATGACTTCCACAACCAGGAAAAATGTGGTTGCACAGACTGGTATCCAGATAATGAAGAATAGGCCTTTTGGACTGAAAAATAGCACTGCCCCAAATATAGCTCCAGCTGTCTGTTTCTCCCTGCATTCCATCACTAAGAATTTGCTTAAGGCATTTATATTCATTGTAAGCTTGTTGTGACAGAGGAAGAAAAAAGTGATCTTGCATGTTGGGTGTCTGCAAGAACTCACAAACAAAAATGTGAGGATTTTTGCATAAGAAAGAAGATGAGGAAGCTTGTGCTGTAAGCATTCATCTTTCCACATATCAGTCCAGAGGAGAGTGGATTTTCCATCTCCCACCGAGCACTTTGCTATTCCTTTAAATATGTCAACTAATTTCAGATGAGCCTTCCACCAAAAGGATCCCTCCAGACTTCATCCAGGCAGTTTACCATTGCGGTAATAAGTGTTCCAGACAAGATGAACCCATGGGATATCCTTGTGATTGTAGAATTTATCCAAATTTTTCAAAATAAGTGCTGAGTTTTGTACATTAAGATCAAGCGCCCCCAAACCTCCATGATTCTTTGGTCTACAAAATTTATTCTAGGCAACTAGGGCTTGACCTCTAGCTTGAACATCAGTGGTTTTCCTCCTCCACAAGCACTGCCTCATATACTTAATCAGCTGATCTTTAATAGAGACAGGAAGTTCAAAACAACTCAAATAATATATGGGAAGGGAGGATAAGACAGATTTAACCAACTGTAATTTTCTCCCATAATTTAGGAAATCAGCAATCCCACATAATCTTCTCTCCACTCTCTGAACAATAGGCAGAAAATGCCCCACTGCAGGCTTGTAGATGCTTAAAGGCAATCCAAGGTAAGTAAAGGGCAATGAGCCAGGGAGGCATGAAAGTGTGCTAGAAAAGTTCCTTAGCCTCTCAGAATACATGTTGATTGGCATCAAACTAGATTTAGAATAATTGACTTTGAGTCCAGTGGAAAGGGCAAAAGTATGAAGTAGAGCCTTAAGGCACAATAATTGCTTTGAATCATCCTTAAGGATAAATAAGGTGTCATCTCCATACTGCACTACAGGGAAATCATGACAAAACACACCTTCAAGGGGAAGGGAGAGGGCCCAAGGCTCATTGCTTTGTTGAGAATGCATTGGAGAAGATCAGCAGCCAGGACAAACAGGAGTGGGGATAAAGGATCCCTTGCCTTACACCTCTTCTGCAATAATTTTTTTTCCCAGGCACTCCATTTAACAAAACAGAGGATGAAGCAGAACTAAAGATCAACTGAATCCAATTAATCCATTTTTCACCAAAACCTTTGGCTTTGAGAATATTAATAATTGTTGAATGCTCAATTCTATCAAAAGCCTTTTCAAAATCAAGCTTTAGAATTAAAATTTCTTCTTTGGACTTGTGGCATTGATCAAGAAATTCAAAATCCCATCCTATACAATCCTGAATAGATCTTTGTTTGAGGAATCCATACTGGTTTTTATGGAAAAGTTTAAGTATAACTTTTTGAAGCTTGTTAGCCAGAAGCTTGGTTATAATCTTGAAGACACTGTTGAGTAGAGAAATAGGCCTAAAATCAGCAGGTGTCAAAGGGGCCTCATTTTTTGGAATGAGGGTGATAAAAGAGTCATTAATGCTTTCCAAAGAAGTCCTGCCTTCAAAGAAATCCACAAGGAGTTGTTTAACATCCTCCTTAATAATAGTCCAACATTGCTTAATGAATTCATTATTGAAGCCATCAGGACCAGGGGATCTGTCATTAGGAAGTTCCTTGATTACACCTTCAATCTCATTATCAGAGAATGGTTCTTCTAAAACATCCTTTTCCTCTTGACTCAAGCATTCCCCTGCCAACTCACTAAGGTTAAAGTGCATTTCAGGCTTATCAGATGTGCCCATTCTATCTTTAAAAGCGTTCCAGAGTAGATCAGCTTTACCAGAATGAGCATGAATTTCTTCATTAGAATCATCTTTGAGCATGGAGATGTAGTTATGCCTAAAGCTTATGGTGGCTTTTGAATGAAAGAATTTTGTGTTCTCATCACCCAACTTGACCCATTTGACTTTTCCTCTTTGTTTCCAATAAGCATTTTGATCTTGAAGAAGTGAGATTATAAGGCTTTTCAGAAGGTCCCTGAGATTCATTCCAGAATAGTAAGAGTTCTCATTTCCTCCAAGACATCCAATAGATCAATGGTGGCATTAACATTGCTAATTTGTTCTTTCAAGCAAGGCAATTTTTTTGCCCAGATCTTCAGCCCCCTTCTGACATTTTTGAATTTAGCATTAATTTTTTTAGCAGAATCATGGAAGCCAACTGGGATGTTCCAGGCATTTTGAACAATTGCTTTAAAATCACAATGATGCATCCAATAATTCTCAAATCTGAAAACCTGAGATTTTGGAATCATTGTGCCAATGGAGATGACACAAGGTAGATGGTCAGAGGTAGGCTTAGTAAGAGGGACAACAAAAATTGAAGGATAGCTCTGAGTCCAGGAAGCAGATGTAAAGAACCAGTCCAGCCTTTCCAGCAGAGGTTCTTTTTGCATGTTGCTCCAAGTGAACTTTCTACCTTTAAGGGGTAATTCAATGAGTCCCAGATTGCTAATGGCTTCATTAAAAAGTAGCATGTCATTCACATCCCCTCCCTGCCTATTTCTGTCAGAGGGTTTCCTAATAAAATTGAAGTCACCCACAGTGATCTAATACATATCATTAGGCATTTCAATATTTCCAAACCATTCTAAAAAATCTGCTTTTTTTCAGCTAAGCATGGCCCATAAATGTTGGTGAGGATCCAGGTTTCATTGGACAAGAGAGATGTCAAAGTGATGGACATGGAGAATTCATTTTGGAAAGAAAGTTGCCCAGAAAACAAAGAGCTATTCCAAATGATAAACAAACCCCCAGAAGCCCCCCTGGAGGGAAGGAATTCAAATTTGGTAAATTTGGGGGGACATAATTTTCTGATGTAAGAGATATCAAAAACTTCCTTCTTAGTTTCTTGGAGGCAAATAATGTCACACCCAGATTCATCAATTTTATTTCTGAGAGCAACCCATTTTTTCTGAATTAATTCCCCTGATGTTCCAATTTAGAATCTTCCAAATTCTTTTATTATCCATACAAAAAGCAATTGGATGTTGAGTGAAGAGGTGTTACAACCACTGTAATCACCCAACTGAAAAGATCACAACCAAGTAGACAAAAAGCATTCCATACCATAAACCCACTGACAGGTTCAACATTAAGTAGCAAACACATCAGAAGTCTACTAGAATAGGTTTTAGAACAGGGAGCCAACAAGGCTCCATCAAAAGTCAGATTGTGATACATGAATACACTTAAGTTGGGGGTTTCTTCTTGGCTTGCTGACCACAGGTACCAGCAGCCCCAGATTTCTTCTTGCCTCCAATGTTCAAGATTGATGATCCATTCCCTTTGATGATGACTTTTGGTGGAGCCTTGACTGCCACTTCAGTGGCCTTCCCTTTCTTGAGCAACCTCTTCTCCAGGTCACCATCCTTTACCTTGCAGAAAGAGGCAGCAATATTTTTAACCACTTTAGGATTTAAACAAGGTGGAGCAGCATTGCAAGTCAGACAGTCAGCAATTGAGCAGTTTAAGTGACTTTTTAAACCCCCATTTAGTTCAACAATTCTAGGACTTCTTATCACCTCAGTTTCAACTAGAGGTTCCTTGCCCTTTCTCTTTCTAGAAGGAGTGGAAGGAGAGCAAGAGGACTGCTTGGCCTCAATGCCCAGACAAGGGGGTGCCATCTGTGAAATGCTTTCATTAGGTGCATAACAGAAAGGCAGTGCACAACCTATGCACTACCAATATACCGTCAAGTGTACCACAACCCAAAGCAGTGCAACACATAACATGAGGCAGTGCAGTGCTAATGCATCGTCTTCTACACTGCAGAAAACAAAACAGTGCAGGCTAGGAACCAAAGGCAGTGTAAAAAAAGGTTTGTCAAAATCTATCAACACGGGGCCTAGTTTTGTATATCTCGACCTAACTAGAACAACCATAAAAACATTTCATAATTTTAATACTCGATTTGAAAGATATTTTTTATATTCAAATTCACAAAAGAAAATGAAGAAACTCAACCCGTGGTCTCTCCACAAGACAATTTACTCACATTGCTAGAAACATAAAAATCATCGCTCCTTGCTCACCACGTGTTGCGCAGAGACAAAAGAGTGGAGCCGTGGGACGCGGAGTGTGACCTCTACATGCAGGCTGCAGGAGGGACTGCACGCGTTTTATCAGGAGAACGTTCTTTTTCTAGTTAATTCATATACTAAAAGTAATATAAAAATATCTAATAAAGCTATTACATTAAGCCACATCACCTAGTTCATTATGATAGTTAGATAAAAAATATGTAGCTATGATTTATCAAGATGTTACATAATTGTTTAATCAATCTATTTGTATCCTATAGCATGGCATGTATGTCTTCACAAAAAAACTTTGTCTTTGGAGATACTTGCATGGACACGAATCCTATATATTAATGCAGATTAATAACATGTAATTTTTTTAGATCAATGGTAATATTTTATTGGTGGGTGTCAAACACGTCTATACTTAGAACTCTAACGCCTTCATTAATGATAATCCTAAGACTATAAAAACAGGGGATGTATAATCAGGCAATGAACTAAAGGCATCTCCACTGGGCCGACCCATCCTGTCCTGTGCGGCCGAACTCGTCCGCGCAACGTCCGTGGGATGTGGCGGCGCCCCAGCGACCCGACCCATTCGGACTGACGTGTCCGACCCGACCCATTCATGCACCAAATCTGGACAATGGTTGCGTCGAACCAGACGTGCGTGGAAAGCGTGCGTGTCTTGCCCGCGCATGCCACTGGTCACCCGTCAGCCACCACTTACCGGCGGCATTGATTCAGGCACGGTCAGCGGCACCGATTCAAACACAACCGCAACAGAGATTCAGAGATGCTGCGCGGAAGGATGACTGTCTGCAGCTGGCGACGAGACGACACGCTGACCCACTGGAGGCCGACTGTGTTCCCGCTCCTGCATTGATGGCGAAGGAGCGGGAAACTGCACGCGTTTATGGGCGGCTAGGGTAGTTAACCCTGCATCGTTGGTGCCTCCCTTCTCACCTCTCTCCATCACAAACCCTAGCCGCCTCCGCCACCACCACCAATGATGACAATGATGAAGACGCCGTTGCGGGTGAAGAGGAACAAGAACGACCACGAGGCATCTGGCTCTAGGAGCAAGCGCTCTTGGCTGCTGGCCTTCCTCCGCGACACGTTCTTGCCGCCTCCACCGTGGCTAGAGAAGTTTTTGAACCAGCCCGTAGGGGACGTGGGACCGCCGTTCCCGGTGGTACTACCGCGTCGGGGAGTTGATACATCAAAAACGTATCTCTAATTTTTTATGTTCCATGCTTGTTTAGTATCTACTTTGCTTTGTCTACACTTTGAGGTATTTTTATATGTTTTCTGGTACTAACCTATTAACAAGATGCCACAGTATGAGTTGCCTATTTTTTCTGTTTTTGGTTCCAGAAAAGGCAGAAAATCAATATTCTCGGAATTGGACGGGACAAAAGCCAAAGTCAATATTTTACCTTGGGGAACATGGAGACAGAAGACGATACAGAGAAGAGCGACCAGGGGGACACACCCCTGGCCGCGCGGCCAAGCCTGGCCCACGCCTGGGGGGTGCGGCCACCTGGGTGCCGCCCTGCCTCGCCTCTTCGCCTATAAGAAGCCCCCGATACCAAAACCCTAAGTACCTGATCAATCTTCCACAAAATAGTCTGTAGCCGCCACAACCATCGTCCCTAGATCTGGGGATCTGAAGCTCTTCCCGGCACCCTGTCGGAGGGGATATCATCCCGGAGGCCTTCTTCATCATCATGCCAGCCTCCGGTATGGAGCGTTAGTAGTTCCACCTTGGACTATGAGTCGATGTAGTAGCTAGATGTTTGTCTCTCCTCCTTTGTGCTACCATGTTTAGATCTTGTGAGCTCCGTTGATGATCAAGATCATCTATTTGTAATCATGCATGTTGTGTTTGCGGGGATCCGATGTATATTGAGATTACTATGTCAGATTGATTAATGGTTTTGTCTTATTGATTCTATCATGTCTATGTTGTTTGTGATCTTGCATGCTCTCCGTTTCTAGTTGCTATCTTGGCCAAGTAGATACTAGTGACTCCAAGATGGGGTATTTATGCTCGATAGTGGGTTCATGCCTCTATTTAATCTAAGGGAAGTGACATAAATCTCTAAGGTTGTATATGTGATGTTGCTACTAGGGGGGAAACAACGGTCTCTTGTTCATGGAACAAGTGGATTGTTTACCTTACACACTTTATTAAAGCAGTTATCTGTTGCTTGCAACTTAATATTGGAGGGGGTTCGGATGATAACCTGTAGGTGAATTACTAGTCATAGATGAAGTTGGATGGCGGTATATGTATCTTGTTTTATTGCCCAATCAAATCTCATAGGATCATGAATGTCTAGTATTGCATTATTATTCCTTGCTCAGTCCTTTCAATTGCCCTACTGTAATTTGTTTATCCAGCATGCCATGTTTGTTTATCTTAAGGAGAACACCTCTAGTGAACTATGGACCCCGGTCCAATCTTTACCATTTATATACCTTCACTGTTACTATTTACTTTCTGCAAACCACTATTACCTTCCACACCATACAGTTAATCTTTTGTTTTTAACAAACCAGTGAGATTGACAACCTCATTGTTTGTTTGGGCAAAGTCTTGAGTTTGTATTGTGCAAGTTTCCAAGTTGATAGCAACACCTTTGAGGCGTTTCCTTCCTCCTACTGGTTCGATAACCTTGGTTTCTTATTGAGGGAAAAATTGCTATTGTGCTCATCATAATTTTCTCTTGGGGTCTCCCAACGAAGCTCAACAATAAACTGAGCCAACATCAAGCTTTTTCTGGCGCCGTTGCCAAGGAGGCTAAGGACGACTTCACAAGGGGAGTCCTTCACAACCTTTATCTTTCCTTGTTTTTGTTTTGCTTAGTTTCTTTTGCATGGTTTTGTTTGCCTCTTTTCATCAAAAACTCCAAAAAAATTAGTTTCGTTTGGTTTGCTTTCTCTTATAAAAAAAATTAGTTCCTGCTCTATTTGATGCTGCTGCTGTTGGCTTGCTCCACTTTTGCCAAAATGAACTCTGTTGAGAACACCAAGTTGTGTGACTTCACTAGGACAAAGAACAATGATTTCCTGAGTACACCTGTTGCTCCACCTGCTCCTAATGCTACCTTTTATGAAATTAAACCTGCTTTGTTGAATCTTGTGATGAAAGAGCAATTTTCTGGTGCTAGTTCTGATGATGCTGCTGCCCACCTCAATAACTTTGTTGAACTTTGTTTCCTTTCTCCTTGAGAGGAAAAGCTAAATAATGGTTGCTATCCTTGCCTAGAAATAGTATTGATTCTTGGATTAAGTGCAAAGATGCTTTTATTGGAAAATATTATCCTCCTGCTAAGATTATATCTCTGAGAAGTTAAATAATGAAATTTAAACAACTTGATAATTAACATGTTGCTCAAGCTTGGGAAAGAATGAAAGCTTTGGTTAAAAAAATTCCCACTCATGGACTTACTGCTTGGATGATTATCCAGGCTTTTTATGCAGGTTTAAACTTCTCCTCAAGAAACCTGTTGGATTTAGCTGCTGGAGGTACCTTTATGACCATTACCTTGGGTGCTTCAACAAAGCTCCTTGATAATATGATGGTTAATTATTCTGAATGGCGCACTGAGAGAGCTCCACATGGTAAGAAGGTAAATTATGTTGATTATAGGAATAATTTTGGTAGTAACAACAATTACAGGCCTATAGGAATAATTTTGGTAGTAACAACAATTTTCAGGAAGAGCAAGTCGATGTGAACTTCATTAGAAACAACAATTTCAGCAATAATGCCTATAGGAATAATTTTGGTAGTAACAACAATTATAGGCCTTATCCTCCTAATAATGGCAATACCTACGGAAACTCCTACAACAATACTAGAAGTGCTCCCTCTGAACTTGAAGTCATGCTCAAAGACTTTATTAGTAAACAAACCACTTTAAAAAAGACCGTGGAGGAAAAGCTTTTGAATGTTGACAAAAATATTTCCTCTTTGTCTGAACCACAGTTCTCTTTGATTAATAAAATGGCTGCTAAACCTGAAACTTTGGAAAATACCTTTTCTACTACTAATGTCATACAAGTTACTATTGATGAAAATGTTAGACTATCAGCCCAACTACATTATAAGTGGGAAAGAGAAGCTGAAATTGCTAGAAACAATAGTGTGTGCACAATCACCACCACAAATATGGATGCCACTAAACCACAAGAAGTCCCTATTCCTCCTACCATAATGCCTAAACCCAATGAATCTACTACTATTGATGCTAAGTTCGATTTTGATCTTCATGGTTGCAAAATTTCTGAAGTGATTATGTTCCTACAAAACCTTGCTAGAAGTCCTGATGCTAGTGATCTGAATGTGGATTTCACCAAACACATTACAGATGCTCTCATTAAAATTAAGGAATAAAAGTTGAAACACAAAGCATTTATTCCTAGGAAAGTAGAAGATAGTTGGGAACCCATCCTTAATATGCAAGTGAATGAATTTGATCTCAAAGCTTCATGTGACCTTGATTCTAGTGTCTCTATTATGCCTAGAAAGATTTATGAAATGCTTGATTTGCCACCTTTGGAAGATTTTTATTTGGATGTCCCACTTAATAATATTGATAAAAAAGAAACTCATGGGGATTTGATGTTCTTATTATGGTTAACAATGCTTATGTCCCTATTGATTTTTATGTTTTGGATGTTGAATACAATGCTTCTTGTCCTAGTACTTTGGGAAGACCTTTTCTTGGAACTGTTGGTGCCATCATTGATATGAAAGAAGGCATCATTAAATATGAATTTCCATTCAAGAAACATATTGAACACTTCCCTATGAGGAGAGAGAAGTTGATTTTTTCTCCTCCTTTGAAAGCAAGGTTTGATGTTAATGCTTCTTCATTTGAAAATACTTGATTCTTGCTTCTTGTGCCTTACTTAAAGGCGTTAAAGACAAGTACTTATTGGGAGATAATCCAAAAGTTTTCTTGAGTCTTGGAAGTTATTAACTCTTTAATGACCTCTCCTTATCCTTTTAATTTGCTTTTTGTGCCAAGAATAACCTATAATGAGAGGGAAGTAAGATTTGGGGAGTTGTTGTCCCGAAATAGATTTTTGTGCTCCACCGTAAATATTCGTGTAAAATCTCTGTAATTCGGATTGACCTGTAATTTTCTGAATAAATCCCCAGGTTGTTATCTAACTTTCGTTATTTAAACACTTTTTGATTTGAGCAATAGAAGGTCTTCTAAAAAATCGGTTTCTACCTGCTGGTCTGTTTTGACAGATTTCTGCCATTATTTGCATTTGCTTCTTATTGATTCGTTTTTAGGTTCTTTTTGGAAATTTAGCTTTTTGAGGGAATTGCTACAGTAGCTTGTGTTTTTAGTGAAAGTTTTGATGTTTTAAAATTAAACCCCAAAGGTCTATTATTTTTTTGAATACACTAATGTTGCTAATGAAGATTGTGTGAAGTTTTGTATGAAGGAAAATTTTTAGGTGTAGAGAAAGAATGATGTAATGAGATTAAGAATGAACAAAAGTTCAATCTTGGGGATGCCACCCTATGTCACCCCAAGAAATATTCAAGATGTACAAGTGTCAAAGCTTGGGGATGCCCAAGGCATCCCCTTCTTCATCAATAAAAATCTCAGGTCTTTCTAGACACTTCGTTTTTATTTTTTCATGCACTATTGTGTTGTTCTTGGAGCGTCTTAGTTTTAATTTTTGGTTTTTGTTTGCTTAGTTTGCTTGAATAAAGTATTTTGGACCCCTGTTCTCGCTGTGTTGTTTCAAATAAGTTGATTGGTGTTGGAGAGGAGTAGAAAGTTCTTGCTTGAATAGTATAGGAGGATATTGCTTTGACTATGACTTAGACATAGACTTCATCATGTCATGCTAGATGTTGTTTTGACCTTATGCTTAGTGACTATTGCTGTAGCATGAATTGTTTCAACCAATTGATATTTCTTAGTGTGCCCTGAAAGAATCATGCATTGTTTTAGCATACAAAAGCATAGTATTATGGTATTCTCCTTTGATGCTTTGTTTGGGTTGACTTGGCACATGCTCACACCATGTTATGACTACGAACCAGTCACCTTAGCCTCTATGATAATTTAGTCCTTAACTTGTAATACCACTTTATGCTTTGATTAGTAATGTTTTGTTGCTTTGCATGATTATGCCCATTATTGCTCTCTTAGTTGGTTGCTCCCAGTCTTTTGCTAGCCTCCACTTGTATGAGTAAGCTCTACTCATGCATCCAACTCCCAAGAAACCAAGTTATTCCAAAGTGTCCACTATAAATTTCTATGCATGGTGTGTTACACCATTCCAAGTATATTCTTGTTTTCATCTATGTTCCAATTAAAAAGTATTTTGTTATGTGAAAACTTAGTGATTAAAGCTCTCATGAACTTGGTGGCACACTTTATTTTTCTTGCCCTTAATAAACTTGAACCATTGTGTCATCTATGATGTATATGCTTGCACTTATACGTTGGAATTAGCAGAACCATGCTGTCATGGGGGACACTTTCAACATTGCACATGTACATTGTACAAAGTTGGTATCATGCTATTTTGTCTATGGATGTCGTCGGTGTGAAATGAAAGGGGAGCTTGTAAGTCCACGGAGTTATGTATGTGTGTTATAGAAACGCCCGGGGTGCTAGCCTAATCCATGCCTAATCATGGTGGAAACTTGCAGCATCACCATAGTGAGCAATTTATGAAGCATTCTTCTTATAAAAAAGAGATAGAAAAGACATTGTGAAAAATAAACAAAAAATATGAGAAAAGAGGAAAGAGAGAAAAAAGCACCATTTTCCCATGGTAAATAAGAAGATTGCTGAGATGCTGATTGTCTGCTTGCCTTGTCATTTTGATTATGGGATAGCTCCTGTATCATGTTTAAGGGGTACCCCGTTGGAGGTTCTCTATGATACACATGTACTTACTATGACAAGAACTTACTGGTAACTAAACTTGAGTAGCATGAGGAGCGACCCTCATATTCAAGGGACATGAGATTGTCAACTTATACTTTGTCAAGCATATACTCCATAGTTTTTTCACATTAACCTTAATCACTTCAAGATGCTTATGATAGTGGCAATTAGAGCTAAAAGCTAACAAGTACCATAATATTTGGAAGCTCTTTTTGAGACTTGAAATCTCTGTTTCCCTTTATGAAGGGACTTTCTTCCACTATTATATTGAGTCTCCACCTTCTATCCTTAGGCACCAATTAAGAGAGCATAGTTGCCATTCTTAGTTCTATGTGCATTGTCCCAAAACATATTCATTGATTCATATTGTTGATATTCCTTGTTCATGAACTATTTGTATCTAGTCACTCTTATGAACTTTGAAGGTGTAATATGCATCTATTTGCTACTCCATGAGGGACAAGCTGAATGCCACTATGGTATGTTTTCTATATGTGAAACAAACAAACATCTTTCAATGCATTGTTATTCATGATCTTTGTTTGTAACCTTTCATGTTGCATGCATAGTTACTTTGTCTTATTGTTAGAACTCCATATTTCATGCTCATGTTTAAAGTTCCTTGATCCCAGCTTTCAATGCTTGCAAATGGTTTGATCTTGATTTTGATGGTGTATGTCACCTCAAAAATTATTCTTTTTATCACTTACCTACTCGAGGATGAGAAGGAGTTAAGCTTGGGGATGCTTGATACATGGAAAACGTATCTATAATTTTTGATGTTCCATGCTTGTTTAGTATCTACTTTGATTTGCTTTGTCTACAATTTGAGGTATTTTTATGTGTTTTATGGTACTAACCTATACAAGATGCCGCAGTGCTAGTTGCCTATTTTCTTCTGTTTTTGGTTCCAGAAAAGGCAGAAGATCAATATTTTTTGGAATTGGACGGGACAAAAGCCAAAGTCAATATTTTACCATGGGGAACAAGGAGCCATAAGACGAGATGGAGAAGAACCACTAGGGGGCCACACCCATGGCCGCTGATGACCCACAATATAGGGGGTGTAGCGTAGTACTTTCGATAAATAGGAGTGTCGATCCCAACGAGGACCAGAAGGTGCTGAACAGTGGTATGGAGCAGGAAATCCCTATGAATACTTAGCAAACAGATTTTTAGTGGTTTTCTGACAAAGCAACAAAACAAGGAGCAAGTAGTAAAGACAACGAACAAACGGAGCAAGTGGCCCAATACTTTCTTAGCAAAGTACAAGACTGTGAAAATACTTATAAGGACCAAACGTTCTCGAGGACACATGGGAATTCTGTCAAGTGCTTTCGCTTAAAATAGCTGAGTACTCTTCGCTGGTGTTGTAAGTATTGTGTGGGTGAACCTGTGCTAATGTACCGTCCTTACTTGGACTAATACATACTTGTGATTAAACCCCCTACAAACATCCATAACTACAGGAAAGTAATTAAGATATAAATCTAACCATAGCCTTAAACTCTGAGATCCTACACTCCCTTGTGCAAAGGTGTCCTAATGGGGGTTTAGGTTTTTGTCCCTCCGGCAAACCACGATTAGTAGCCAAATACACAATGCATTCCCCTAGGCCCATAAATGGTGAAGTAGCGTGTACTCGATGTTCACATGACACCACTAGAAGAATAGCACCGCAACTTAAATACTAAACCATTGAATAATAACTCAACAAAAATTCACTACTAACAACATGACTTCCCATGTCCTGAAGAACTAGACGAACTACTCATAAGACATCATATGGATCAAGATAAAAGATGATATGATAATGGATAACAATCTGAACATAAACAATAATCCAATGGTTCCACTCACAAGCATCAACTACAATAGTAATTAACACCGGGAAAGTTTCCCCTAAGAATTAAAGAAATATCCAACACAATTGTTACAGCGGAACAGAGTGGTGATGATGGTGCTGGTGGAGATGATGGTGTGGATGATGGTGATGATGATCCCGATGAAGCCTAGCTTGATGATGGTGTTGATGGCGACGGTCTCCCCTCTCCGGGAAGGAATTCCCCCAGCAGAAATCTGTCTGCCAGAGAGATCTTTCTCTCTCGGTGTTTTCTGCCCCCTAGAGGCAGCGGAAATCTATCTGTGGCCCCCCTAGGCTTAGGGTTCCATAGGGAAGATATAGGCGAAGGGGCGGAGTCGGAGGCCGGGCAGTTGGGCCACACCTGCCCTAGGCGCGGGGTCAGGTGGGCCCACGCCTATGGGGGTGTGGGCCCCCTGCGGCCCCTCTTCGCTCCTTCTTATGGCTTCCTTCGTCTTCTAGGAAAATAATATGTTTCCACATTTTTCTGGTATTTTTTATGATCTTCGCGAAATTGCACCGAAACGCCTTCTTTTCCATCAGAATCCAGACTCTGGCAGTCCATCCTCCAAGAGTCATCCAACATGCATAAACAGATGAAAAACCATCGGTAATACCTCATAATAAGACAAATATCAATGAATAGAGGTAAATTATGATATATAAAGGTGAAGCAAATTGGGTGTGTCAACTCCCCCAAGCTTAGACTTCGCTTGCCCCCAAGCGAAAATTGATCTCAGTAAACATGTCCACAGGTTTATGGAGTGAAGTGTCGATAAAATAATACGAACAAGAAGCATCACACTTACTATTGCACAACTCATAGAAGAAAGCAACTCACCATTATATAACTTAGATTTCAACCAAGTACAGCAGTCACAATAGATATGCATAAAGATAAATCATAATTGGAATTGGCAAACTTGTTCTTGGTCAGATAACACCTGGCAAACAGTTTCACAAAAGCTTTTTGTAGAAGTTTCAAAACAGGAGCACTCCTTGTTTAAAAAGGTTTTTCACAAGTGAAGGCTTTCAAAGTAAAACTCAATAAATAAGAGTTTTGTGCAAACAAGGAAGATAAAGAACGTGATTGAATAAATCACCATATGAATGCTTGAAATGCAACAACTCAAATTCTTGCTGGAGATAGAGAGGAAGTAGGTTTACTGACTCAACTTGGAAGTGGAACAAAGGTCCCTTTATAGAGGGAAGCATGTATTACAAGTCATAAAGAGCTTCCAAAATATTATGGTACTTACTAGCTTTGAGCCCTCATTGCCCCTATCATAGGAATCTTGAGATGATTAAGGTTAAAGTGCACAAAGATGGAGTATATGCTTGACGAAATATAAGTTGGCAATCTCATGTCCCTTGAATATGAGGGCCACTCCTCATGCTACTCAACTTTGGTCACAGATAAGTTCTTGTCATTGTAAGTATTTGCATATCATTGAGAACCGCCAACGGGGTACCCCTTGCACATGGTACTTGAGCTTTCCTATAACCAAAATGACAAGGCAAGCAGACAATGAGCATCTCAGCGATCTTTTTATTTACTATGTGCATAGATTTTTATTGAGGATGCTTCATAGATAGCTCACTATGGTGTTGCTACAAGTTTCCACCATGATTAGGCATGGCTTAGGCTAGCGGCCCAGGCGTTTCTCTAACAGAGGATACAAACTCCATGGACTTACAAGTTCCCTCTTTATTTCACACCGTTGACATCCATAGACAAAAGAGCACGATATCAACTGTGTACAGAGTACAAGTGCAATGTTGAAAACGTTCCCTGTGAGAGCACGGTTCTGCTAATTCCAACGTATAGATGCAAGCATATACAACTTTGATGGCACAATGGTTCAAGTCTATTAGGGGCAAGAAATAATGTGTGCCATCAAGTTCGTGAGAGATTTACTAACTAGTTTTCACATACCAAAATACTTTTTAACTTGAAAGATAGATGACGCTTGAGAATTTTCTTGGAATAGAAACAATGCTACTAGGTAGATATGATGGACACAAGTGGCAAAAGTTTTGGTTCGAAGGGATTTGGAAACATGAGAAGTATGCCTTCTCAAAACAGATTTTTGGCTAGCAAGGCTGGGTAGCAAGCAAAAGAGTTGAAAGAAACAAGCAAACATACAAGTAATAAAGCCAAACATGAAATTTTCTTTGAAGACACAAAAGGTCTTAAATAAAGAATACTAAGCTTTTTCTCTTTTTCTTTCAAACCTTAAAAAGTATTGCTACTGACCAGAGCTCGGTTTGCCAAAACCAATTTAGATCCACTTGATGCTACCAAAGTGATGCCAATACTTATCAACAAGATCCATCATATAATAGAGATTGCAAACTAAAATAAGAAGTGCAAAAAGTAAAAGATGAGACTTCTCATTAATATTCAATAAAGGCACTCACACCAAGGTATACATAGATAATCAACTAAAGGAGAGATACTTCCACATTCAAACCAAACTATAAGATAACCTCTCTACCACAGATATGAATCCACTAAAAAGGTAAAAGATAAAATATAATGGTGGTGATACCGCAGCATTCCCCCAATCTTGGAACAAGCCAAGGGGATGCCAAACCTGATGACGAATTACTCCTTTGGTGGTGGTGGTGTTCTCTTGATAAGCTCTTCAATAAGTTTCTTCAAATCCTCCATATCGAAGGTCAGAGTACGAATTAACTCCAAATTATACTGAATGCAGCCCATGAACAATTCGGACCCAGGATCCCAGTCCTTGTTATTCTTTCTCCATTCTTCCCTATTAGTGTGTTTCTTTCCTGCACGGTCATCACAAGGGGTACTAGGAGGAAGTGTGCGTGGAGCGAGGATATGACGCGGAGTTCTCCCTCCTGTAGACATCCATGCTGTCCTCCTAAGCTTGGTAGGTTGTGCCAACAAACCAATGCTTGTGTCGGTAGCGCGGGTGTCCAGATGCTTGTCCTCCTCCATGTCCTCTACATCCCAAACAAGAAACTTCTCCTCCTTGGGATCTTGAGGTTCTTCTTCCTTAGGCTTCTTGCCTTTATCATTGGCAGAGACCATGGTGCTCTAAACTTGAGAATATTTCCTGACAGAAACAAATTGAAATGAAAACACGATGAAAAAACCTCGGGGGATCCGGGGGGTTATATATTACGAAGTTTCAAGGCATAAGGAAGTTACTGACACGGAAACGAGGCGAAGACGGAGTTCGAGGGTGGAACACCCCCTCCAGGCACGGCCAGGCTGGGCCCCTGCTTGGGGTGGGTTTGTCCACCCCGGACTCTGTTTCCTCTTCACTTACGCTCGTAACTTCCCTTATGTATTAAAAACATAAAAAATATAAAAATATTGGGGTTTCATGAACCTTCTATTTTCACCACTTTTACCGAGTCAATGACGAACTCTGCAGACTCCTTCCTCTTTCTCCTAGAATTTTCCTTTCCTCACAAGGCAATACACAAACTTTAATGGCAACATTAGTGTAAATTAAACAACAAACCTGTAGTTTCACACTTCAATTGAGATCCATAAAAAAGGCTTCTATAAGAGGCAAATGCAAATCAAGGCAGAAATTTGTCAAAACAGACAAAAAGGTAAAGATTGATTTTTTCGAAAACCTTCTGTTGCTCAAATCAAAAAGTGCAGAACCGATGAAAGTTGGGTAACAACTTGGAGAACAAGCTCAGAAAAATGCAGCTCCATCCGACGTACTAAGCTCCCTCACTAATTTTTACGGTACAGCATAAAAATCTGTCCCACGACAACCACTTTTCACAACTCCTCTACTTCACAAAAGTAGTTGGACTAGACACAAAAACCAAAACAAAAAGGATAAGGAGCGGTTATTATAGAGGTAATAACTTCCAAGACTCGACAAAACTCTTGGGTTATCTCCCAACAAATACTTTTCTTTAATGCCTTTAAGTTAGGCTTGAAACTTTCAAAGATGCTCACATAGGGGATATATATCTAGAGTGAAAAAGAGCATCAAGAAGCAAATAACCAACACACTTGAGTCTAACCCACTTCCTATGCATGGGGGTATCATGAGAAAACAAATTGTTGAAACAAAAAGGCACAAGCATAGGAAGACAAAATATATGCAACTTCAAAGACTTCAACATAAAATGGGGAAACTTAACATTATTGAGATGCATAAAACCATGTTTCCCTCTCTCATAATAACTCTCATTAGCACTCTGAATAAAGTTGACAATATAACTATCACTGGCAACAACTTTATCATCAGAATAAGTGTACTTACATTCACCAAAAAGAGGTCCAAGGTCATAAACCGGATCACTAGAAGCAAGTTGTTTCATCCTAAAATCTTTATTAGGCAAACTGTTTTCACAAGGAGCTTTAGAAAATTTGGAAAAGTTAAACTCATAAGAATCTCCATCAATCTTAGTTAAAACCTTTTCCTTCTTATAATCAATAATAGCTCCACAAGTGTTCAAGAAAGGTCTACCAAAAATGATAGGACAAGTTTTGCTAGCTGCAGAATTAAGCACTAGAAAATCATCAGGATACTTAATCTTACCACAAAGAACCTCCACATCTCTTACAATGCCAATAGGGCAAATGGTCTACTTGTTAGAAAGGTGGATAACCACATCAATGTCCTCAAGATCACAAGGACCAATCTCATGCATAATTTTTCTATAAAGCTCATAAGGAATAGCGCTAGAACTAGCACCAATATCACATAAACCATAGTAGCAATGATCACCAATTTTAACAGAAAGAATAGGAACACTAGCTTTTCTAGCCATACTAGGATGAGAGATAATATTAGAAGCGTCTTCACAGAAGACAATGTGCTCATCCTCTATATTTCTAGTGACAGTGTCTTCCGCAATAGCTACCATAGGTTCATCACTCAAAGGCTTACCAGGCTCCACAGTTTTCTTTGTACCTTTGTTATTTGCACTAATAATCATAGAATACTCCTTTACCTTAGCTGGGAAAGGCATTTTCTCAACACGAGGTTCAGGAACAATATGATTAGTAGTACAAACTTGAGTACTTCTAACTGTAACATGATAAACAAATCTTTATAAGGAGCATAGTACTTATCCCACTCTTTCTTGGGAATTTCAATATAAGAGGCAAAGGCATTAAAACATTTTGCAAGAACTTGAGGATCTAGACCAAACTCATTGCTAATATCACGGAAGCTATCAGTTCTCATAAAAGATTTAATGCATTCATAATCATGGTTTATACCTAACTTTCTTCCTTTGTCATTCTCCCAAGCTTCAGCGTTATCTTAAATACGGTCTAAGAGATCCCATTTAGCTTCTTCCTTCACACGTGTAAATGATCTAGCACAACAAGCATCTAGTAAATCTTTATCATGAAGAGAAAGCCTAGCATGAAAGTTATTGAGAATAATATTGTTAGGGTGTTCATGAATAGGATATTTAAGCATTAGTAACTTCAATATCCCCCAAGCTTGAGCTGTACTCTCTCCATCAAGAGGCTAACAATTATATATAAGATTTCTATCCCTATGAATTTCACTGGGAGGATAAAATTTAGAGTAAAAGAGAGATGCCATCTCCTCCCATTCCATGGATTGTCCATTCTTTAGCAGCTTATACCATTCTTCAGCTCTCCCTTTCAAGGATCTTGAGAGTAACTTCTTCTTCACCTATTCAGTTGTGATACCTGCACACTTAAACAACCCGCATAATTCATGGATAAAAATTAAGTGATCACCAGGATGGACAGTTCCATCCCCAACATAATAATTATCTATAACACGATTAACAATACTTGTAGGTATCTTAAAAGGACCTATCTCAACATGAGGTGGTTCATCTACTATCCTAGCAGTGGTGGTAGTTTTTCCAAACAGAAAACCAAGTGGGTTATCCATATTGGAAACAAAGGAACAAGCAGTAACAAAAGCAATACTCACAGTAAAAGTTTCCCTTACCAGTTCCACACTCTTCAATAGCGCTTCACTCCCCGGCAATGACGCCAGAAAATAGTCTTGATGACCCACAAGTATAGGGGGTATATCGTAGTACTTTTGATAAATAGGAGTGTCGATCCCAACGAGGAGCAGAAGGTGCTGAACAGTGGTATGGAGCAGGAAATCCCTGTGAATACTTAGCAAACGTATTTTTAGTGGTTTTTTGACAAAGCAACAAAACAAGGAGCAAGTAGTAAAGATAACAAACAAACGGAGCAAGTGGCCCAATCCTTTCTTAGCAAAGGACAAGCCGGTGGGAATACTTATAAGGACCAAACGTTCTCGAGGACACATGGGTATTCCATCAAGTGCTTTCGCTTCAAATAGCTGAGTACTCTTCGCTGGTGTTGTAAGTGTTGTGTGGGTGAACCTGTGCTAATGTACCAACCTTGCTTGGACTAATACATACTTGTGATTAAACCCCCTGCAAACATCTGTAACTACAGGAAAGTAATTAAGATATAAATCTAACCACGGCCTTAAACTCTGAGATCCTACACTCCCTTATGCAAAGGTGTCCTAACGGGGGTTCAGGTTTCTGTCACTCCTGCAACCCCACAATTAGTAGCCAAATACACAATGAATTCTCCTAGGCCCATAAATGGTGAAGTATCATGTAGTCGACGTTCACATGACACCACTAGAAGAATAACACCACAACTTAAATACTAAACCATTTAATAATAACTCAACACAAATTCACTACTAAAAACATGACTTCTCCAATGTCCTCAAGAACTAGACGAACTACTCACAAGACATCATATGGATCAAGATCAAAGATGATATGATAATGGATAACAATCTGAACATAAACAATAATCTAATGGTTCCACTCACAAGCATCAACTACAATAGCAATTAACACCGGGAAAATTTCCCCTAAGAACTAAAGCAATATCCAACACAATTGTTACAGCGGAATGGAGTGGTGATGATGGTTCTAGTGGAGATGATGGTGATGATAATCCCGATGAAGCCTATCTTGATGATGGTGTTGATGGCGACGGTCTCCACTCTCTAGGAAGGAATTCCCCTGGCAGAAATCTGTCTACGGGAGAGATCTTTCTCTCTCAGTGTTTTCCGCCCCTAGAGCGGAGGAAATCTATCTGTGGTCACCCCTAGGCTTAGCGTTCCGTAGGTAAGATATAGGCGAAGGGGCAGAGTCGGAGGCCAAGCAGGTGGGCCACACCTGCCCTAGGCGTGGGTTAGGTGGGCCCGCACCTAGGGGTGTGGGCCCCCTGCGTCCCCTCTTCTCTCCTCCTTCTGGCTTCCTTTGTCTTCTAGGAAAATAATATATTTCCATATTTTTCTGGTATTTTTATGATCTTCGCAAAATTGCACCGAAACACCTTCTTTTCCATTAGAATCCAGAATCCGGCAGTCCATCCTCCAAGAGTCATCCAACATGCATAAACAGATGAAAAGCCATAAGTAATACCTCATAATAAGACAAATATCAATGAATAGAGGTAAATTATGATATAGAAAGGTGGTGCAAATTGGGCGGATCAGCCGCGCGGCCAAGCCTGGCCCGCTCCTAGGGGGTGCGGCCACCCTGGGTTCCCCCTGCCTCGCCTCTTCGCCTATAAGAAGCCCCCGATACCCAAACCCTAAGTACCCGATCAATCTTTCACGAAACAGTCTGTAGCTGCCGCCACCATTGTCCCTAGATCGGGGGGATTTGAAGTTCTTCCCGGCACCTTGCCGGAGGGGAGATCATCCCGGAGGCCTTCTTGATCATCATGTCAGCCTCCGGTATGAAGCGTGAGTAGTTCCACCTAGGACTACGGGTCCATGTAGTATCTAGATGGTTGTCTCTCCTCCTTTGTGCTACCATGTTTAGATCTTGTGAGCTATGTTCATCTTCAAGATCATCTAGTTGTAATCATGCATGTTGTGTTTGCGGGGATCCGATGGATATTGAGATTACAATGTCAGATTGATTAATGATTTTGTTTTATTGATTCTATCATGTCTGTGTTGTTTGTGATCTTACATGCTCTCCATTTCTAGTAGCTATCTTGGCCAAGTAGATACTAGTGACTCCAAGAGGGTGTATTTATGCTCGATAGTGGGTTCATGCCTCTATTTAATCTAAGGGAAGTGACAGAAATCTCTAAGGTTGTAGATGTGCTATTGCTACTAGGGGAAAACTACGGTATCTTGTTCATGGAACAAGTGGATTGTTTACCTTACACACTTTGCTTAAAGCAGTTATTTGTTGCTTGCAACTTAATACTGGAGGGGGTTCAGATGGTAACCTGGAGGTGGATTACTAGTTATAGATGCAGGTGGATGGCGGTCTATGTATCTTGTTGTATTTCCCAATCAAATATCATAGGATCATGAATGTCTAGTATTGCATAATTATGCCTTGCTCAGTCCTGTCAATTGCCCTGCTGTGATTTGTTTACCTAGCATGCCATGTTTATTTATCTTAAGGAGAACACCTCTAGTGAACTATGGACCCTGGTCCAGTCTTTACCATTGATACATCTTCCACTGTTACTGTTGACTTTCTGCAAACCACTACTACCTTCCACACCATACAGTTAATCCTTTGTTTTCAGCAAACCGATGAGATTGACAACGTCACTATTTGTTTGGGCAAAGTCTTGAGTTTATGTTGTGCAGGTTTCCAAGTTGCTAGCAACACCTTTTAGTCGTTTCCTTCCTCTTACATGTTCGATAACCTTGGTTTCTTACTAAGAAAAAACTTGCTGTTGTGCTCATCATACCTTCGTCTTGGGGTCTCCCAACGGAGCTCAACAATCAACTGAGCCAACATCAGGATTACGAGCGCCGGTGGAGGGAGGGTCGCGACATCCAACACACGGATGTCCTGGTGCCGCCACCGCCCAAGGTGGTTAGAGGGCTGGCGGAGATAATCCTCCGCTGGATCTGCAACCTCCCCTGAACCCAATGGTGGGAGAGGGGCTACCAATCCGAGGCGTACTGGATCAAGTTCCTCAAGTGGGAGCACAAGGTGCGGCGTTCCACCACCATCCGCCGCGACCTGCAGCCGGGGGAGGTCTATCAGGGCACCCACTTCCACTCCGACGCCGACCTTGGCTGCGAGGACAACAACGACGAGGACGACGGGGACCTCGTCAACAAGTAGGAGGCGGTGGACGACGTTGCCGCGAACCTGCCCCCGGAGTACCGCGAGGTTCAATTGTGGGGCTACGATGAGGATTGTCGTCGGATTGTCCACAAGTACGCCATAGGGGGTCCTGACAGTGTTGAGAAGATGGGGTGTGAGATGTCGGATGTTCTGGGAACGGTGCGCACAAGTTTACCTAGGTTCAGATCTGACTGTGGTGATCGGATCCTACTCCTGCTAGCAACGCCATAATATATCGGCGAGAGCTGGATGTTATAGCGGATTACAAAAGAGGTTCGCCTGTGCGAGTAGGTTATGGTTTATCTATGATCTGGTGCCCTAAAGGATCCCATAGGGCCGGTTTATATAGTCACCGGGACCTAGGGTTATAGGAGAGACATATTCGTCTACGTTACAGAGTCGGTAACTAGATACATCTTGGACTACAAGTAATACTACAGTCCTAAGTCGGTAACTCTTCTGGGCCTTGTCGTAGCCGAAAGTGGCTCCTCCTCTTTCTCTGACTGGGCCGCCCGTGAAGAAAATCTCTAACCCATTGGTGGGCCACCCTGGTCAGTGAGTCCTGTGGGTATACCCGGAAAGTATATCCCCAATAGTAGCCCCCGGAAGCATCCAAGATCCAAAGTCGGATAAATCGTCTAGCTTGATGGTTTCTTTGTCTTGAGAATCTTGAAGGGTTCCCGAAAAATTCTTTCAACAAAGTAGGATTCTGAGTCATCTGAGTCGGATATGTTTTTTCTTTGACTTCAGTCTTTTCCTTGCTCAATTCAAAACATGAGTCAGATGTCAAACAACGGTGTGCTGTCTGACAACTTTTCAGACCAGGTCTTGTCACTGGCAAGGGTCCCATCATCATGTCCTTTTGTGGGCCCGTATTTTACCGAACAGAACACCGTTTCAATGCCCGCAAGAGAATTGAGGGGCGGAGTAGTCGCGAGGAAGCTACCTCCCTCTCTCCTATATGCGTGGCGCAAATCACGCGGTCTAAATGCGAATCTTGGCATGGAGGTTAATAAGAGAGAGGAAATCCTTCTCTCCTAGATTCATCTCTCGCCGTTTCATTCATTGCCTCCTCGTACTCCTTGAGCCCTCCATAGCCATACTCATCTACACACCGAGAAAGACCCCAAACACCACCAATCTTTAAATCTTCCCCGGCGAGATGGAGGCGCCATCTAGCTCTGGAGCAGCGGGGGCGGGTACAGCGGCAGATGAGAATAAGATGTGGGGCCTCTGGGTCCCAAGCGTCATGGACAAGCCGAGCTCCAGTTCATGGAGGACGAGGGATACCTCGTCGCTGGCGCATGGCGGAGCGCTGCTAGAGATGCCGTTCTCGCATCGAGTGACGGCGAGCGAGTTCTCTTTGGCACGCATGTCGACCTTGGCCTCAGTCTCCCACCATCGGACTTCCTCATCAAAGTCGTTTAATACTACGGTGTTCAACTTCACAATCTCCCCACCCCCTAACTCTTTGCTCGAGCTTAGCGCTGATGTAGCTCTCAAGGAGGGGTTTATTGGCATTAGGCCAAGTCTCACCCTTTTCCGGTACTACTGTGGTACCCGGAAGAATTCGATCAGTGTCGGTGTTCCTTACACCATCGGTACTCTTAGCTTAGTCCTTAGGAGAAACCGACTGTACCCTAGGATTAACGCTAGCGAGTCAGTTAAAAATTAGGCCAGAAACTTCTGCTACAATAAGGATATTCCTGCTCCTGAAAAGGCAGAAGGTCTTCCGAACTTCGTCGACGGTGCTGCTCCCCACCAGGAATCATGGGACGCAGAGGCGCCGAAACTTTCTAATGTCTTGATCCTTGCCAAAAGTTGGATCGAGTTTCTGATGAAGCACAAGGGCCTCCGTGGATCCGACTTGATCCACTGCTAGCTGGATCGCCAGATCTAGCCTCTGCAGTATCATGGAGATCGCCTCATGCACATGATCACCGGAGGCCGGAAGGACAGCCCGAGGGTCAGTCCGAATTGCATTCCTGTGAAGGACTACAAGACCCTAATGCATTTTTTGATCAAAGAGAGAGTGGAAAGAAAAGCTCCTGATGTTTCCATGAAGATGTTTATAGCCGACCATCCTCTGACTCCGGTAAATATTTCGACTTCGCTTTTGCTTTTTGTCATTCTTGTTTGTATTTTCCTCCGACTCTATTTTTACCGATGCTTTTTCGACTTTATCAGCTCGAGAAGCTCCCCGAGTCTGAGTTAGCTCCACTAGAGGGCTATCTTTCGCATTTATCTGAGGAGGCTTAAGGATGATGAGGTGCAAGAAGTTCCTACCTCTACCGCTAAGAAGCGCAAGGCCAAGGATAACAGTTACTGCTGGCACCCAAGTGTTGCCAGCAGTTAAAAGGTTTGCACCTCACCAACTTTGTACATTTCTTCATTACCGAAGAACACCTAATGTTTGGATTTATGTGTTTCAGAGAAAAAGCAGTTTTGAAGAGCAAACTGAAGCCAAACAGCAAGCCAGGCAAGAAACTGCACCAGCAGAAGCTTGTCTTTTCTCCTGTTATGCCTCCTCTGACTCCTAGCAGTGCCCAGACCTCAGCACCGGAGGCCTCTGCCTCTCCCAATGTTGGCTCTGCCATCCCTGACGCCAGCACCACCTCGAAAGCCCTGGTTACCATTCGTAGCCAGGTAACTAACAAGGGTGAACCAGTCAAGGGTAATGATCCCATGGTGATATCACATGGGAGGTGGATATAGTGGCCGGCTCTGCTGCCTTTGGACTAAAGCGGAAGAAGAAGGAAGAGATTCTCAAGTTGTCTCAGTCCAGTCTCGCGAAACAAACCCTCACTCCGGAGGCAGCAAGCCAAGATACGGGGGATGTGAAGCCGGGTAACCTACTGGACCAAATTTTGGTCCGGGATGCAAAAATTGAGTCTGGCAAACTCACAGCAATAGACGTTCCCTCCCTCTCCCTTCCCGAGAAAGTGTTTCACAACACAAAACTCGGATTTGAGAATCTGCATCTGGAACATATTGTAAGTTTTCCGAATCTTGTTTGCAGTATTTATTGTCATATCTTCTGGCCGCCAAGCATAAAATCGGATATGCTTATAGGATGCAAATAGAACGATATAATGTAGCCCCCAAGGCTCGTGCTGTATTTTTACTTGGCTAAAACTACAGCCCGAGTCTTAGTAGCTGTCTGACGGTATTCCATCTCTAAACATACAGAAAATTACATCTTCCAAGTAGGAATTGCTCAAGAATATATGTAATAAGCGCAAAGAGATTAAAGCTCTGCACCTTGAAAATTCCAAGTTGAAGGTTGAGAAAAATGAGGTAGAAGGTAATTTTTTCCGACTCCTTTTTTCATTAGTGATTGGCATAGTCGAATTATTCTTTTTCGACTGGTAGTTTTTCCTTTGCAGAATTGGTTAATGAATCCAGCAAGATGGTGGAGGAAGCAGAGAACTTCAAGGTCGTGAAAATGGATAATAATGAACTCCGGAACGAGCTAGAAGAGCTAAAGGCTAAATCGGAGAAATCCGAAAACGCCGTCCTGGTGTCAAGCAATATGGAGACCGATAAGCTATTAGCCCTCTGAGATAAACAAATAGGTGATCTCAAGAATGATTTCGAGAGCCAGAGAGATCTAGCCCGGGCCACAGAATAGGAACTAAAGAGTCTTCGAGAGGAGCATTCTTAGTGGAACCACTTTGTCCTAGGTAAGATTTTCGACTATTACCCTTCTATCCATTTTTGACTTTATATGATTCAGATTTTGTTTTTTTGGTTCTTTCTATATCCTCTTCATCTTTCCAATTCACCTTCCTCTGACCCCCTCCTCGAGCACATAAAACTCGTCAGAGATATTCTTTTCGACTTCCGCCAGACTCTCGAAGAGGCTGGCGAGTCGGTTAGAATTTCGACTTGCACAAATTGCCAGTGCTCGAGGTGAGGGACAGAGCAAAGGAGATTCCGAAGCTCATCGAAGACTCGAAGATATCCTATGCTTGGACCGCTGCATAGACAGCCCTCACCATGGTGATGAGACACCACAGCGATATGGAGATCTGGCAGGTCAACAAGGGCATCGCCGACGAGGACGATAAGGGTAACCCGCAGGACATCAAGGCTATCCAAGAATCGTGCGCGGGCTATGCTTGTCGCATGGTGGAGATGATGAACTACATGACGCCATTCTTTGAATCCGTCGTTGTGCCTCCTTCTCCCCAAGAGCCGGAAGATAGCCTCATCTAAGGAGCTTCCGAGTCTCAGGATCAAGGCTACGATGTCCACTCCAGCGCTCCATGGTATCCTTCACCACCACCCGAATCTGTAGTATAAACATCTTTGATGCATTATTCTGAACTTGTTATTGAGCATGTACTGATGGGAACAATATTCTTGTTTTTGAATATGTGTTGGTTTGTAAGAACAAATGATTTACTATCTTAGCACTTGTTTGTATATATTTTTATGTGTGTGCCTGAAAATTTCTTAAGCATAGTTTTTGTGTTTATACTTGTCGTTTTATCTTGCACTCTACCTCGTCCTTTTAATGAGCCGGCCAACCTTTAGCACGAAAACTTTGCCGAGCAACGGAGCTCAATTGCTAAACCTGTTTAAACTCAGAAACAAAGCCAGCTTCTAGTACCAACAATTCATTACTCGGAAAATACCCGCGTCTAAGCAATCAGATTAAAAACCAAAGTGTAAACAAAACATTAGATTTATACCCTAAGGTAATATTTTTTAGATATTCAAAAATCATAACCAGAACGAACATGAGCATAAAGTACTTTCAAGCATTCTGGGATTTTTGAAAATGGCATGCTCTTTTGGAAATAAGATGGTAAAAAACTTCTCAAGAATAACATATGAGGAAACCAATACTTTATTTCACTTTGAAAATGTACACATATGATTACAAGGAAATATAACTAAGAATAGAAGGGACGTAGTTGTGCTATATTCCATGGATGGTCTATCTCATCCGGTCTGTACTACCACTAGCTATCTTTCTCTTCCGAGTGTCCAGTATTTCCTTGATTGGTCTCATATCGGTTAAATAATATGACCCGTTATGCAGAACTCTACTGATCATAAAAGGTCCTTCCCAAATGGGGGAAAGTTTGTGCATTCTTTTTTGCACAGGTCGGAGAACCAAATAGCCCTTCATGAAATAACGGTTCTGCAATCTCTGACTATGATACTTGCGTAACTTTTGCTGATAGGCTGTAGATCTCTGCTCATAAATAACGTGAACTTCTTCGATTATGTCGAGATCATCTTGTTGAGAGACTTCTGCATCTTCTTCGATATATGTTTTAACTCGAGGAGACTAGTGAATTAAATCACTTGGAAGAACTGCTTCTACACTGTAGACCAAGAAGAAAGGAGTGTATCCGGTTGACCTGTTAGGAATTGTTCACAAGATCCATATAACAGACGGTAATTCTTCCGCCCAAGCCCCCACGGCACGACAGAGTGGTGCCTCCAGACAAGGTCGAAGTCCTTGTAAAATGAGACCGTTAGCTCTTTCGACTTGTCCATTAGCCTGTGGATGCGGCACTGATGCAATATCAAGTCGGATCTCTTGTTCCTCGTAGAATTCGTCAAGTTCCCTCATGGAAAAGTTGCTCCCATTGTCAGTAATTATACTATGCGGATATCCGAATCGGATAATCACGTCTTGATTTAACTTTCTGGTTGTGGCTCCATCGCAACTTGTTATGGGTTTAGCCTCAATCCATATTGTAAATTTATCCACCATCACTAGTAGGTGAGTAAATCCACATTTTGCCATGTGAAACGTCCCTACCATATCAAGCCCCTAGACCGCAAATGGCCATGTAATAGGGATTGTTTGGAGATGATCAGCCGGAACGTGTGCCTGATGGGCGTACTTTTGGCAGCCTTTGCACATTTTGACCAGTTTATCGGCATTCGCCTTAGGTGTAAGCCAAAAGAATCCGTGTCTAAAATCTTTTGCCACTAAATATTTTGCTGCAGCATGGTGACCACACTCGCCCTTGTGGATTTCTCTTCAGATTTCTACTCCTTTCGAAGAAATACATCGCTGAAAAACTCCAGAAACACTTTGTTTATAGATCTCACCATTTATTATTGTATAGGATTTTGCTCGTCGGACAATCTGCCGGCTTAGGACTTCGTCTTCGTAATTTTCCATCTATCAAGACATCTAGATAGGGTGTTGTCCATCTAGGAATTACAGCCAGAACTGCTATTAAAGGTGAGTCGGATTTCGTGGGATAGTCCTCATCAACTCCTGTGATGGAAGGGACCTTTAAATTCTCCAAAAAAGCGCCATCCAGAACTTGTTTCTGCGCAAAGCCTACCCTTGATAAAGCGTCTGCTTCCTTATTTTCTGCTCGAAGGATGTGTTGTGCCTCAAAACAATCGAATGATTTAGATAATTCATCCACAACAGCTTTGTAAGCTTCCATGTGCTTGCTTGCATTGCAGATATCAGATACTTGCTAAGCAACTAAATCTGAGTCTCTGTAACACATGAGTAATGTTACGCCAATGTTTTTGGCCATGCTTATTCCATGTAACAATGCTTCATACTCATAAATATTATTGGTTGCCGTGAAGTGTAGTTGTAACACATAGAAAAGCTAATCTCCTTGGGGTGATTTGAGTACCATGGCAGCCCCCGAGCTTCCTCGTGCTTTTGATCCATCAAAATGAAGGGTCCAAAAATCCGAGTCTGGAGGACTTGTATTTTCTGCTGTCTCTGTCCAATCAGCAACGAAATCGGCAAGTATTTGGGACTTGATTGTTGTTCGTGTCTTGTACTCAATGTCAAAAGCTGCAAGCTCTATTCCCCACTTTTCGACACGTCATGTGGTATCGCGGTTGTTGATTATATCTCGTATGGGATCAGTACTCACCACTGTGATCTTGTGCTCTTGAAAGTAGTGCCGTAGCTTTATGGAGGCGAAGAATAATCGATAGGCCATCTTTTGATGGTGTGGATACCATTGTTTTGATTATGTCAGAACTTCACTCAGGTAGTATGTTGGACGGTGCACCTTGTGCTCATAGCCTTCTTCCTTGCGCTCCATTGATGTTACCACACTTATGACTTTGTTAGTCGTTGCGATATAAAGTAACATAGGCTCCTGAGGCTCTGGTGCCATGAGGATTGGTGGGTTTTAAAGTAGGTCTTTCAAACTTTTTAGAGCAGCGTCGACTTCCTGGGTCCAGAAAAATTTGTCGGTGTTCTTGAAGAGTTTGTATAAAGGCACGTATCTTTCTCTATTCGGCTGATGAACCGACTCACTACTGCAATGAAACCGTGAGACGTGTAACGCCCTTCAAAGTTGGCCTAGTAATGTTGAGTATAGCCTTAATTTTGTCCCGGTTCACCTCTATGCCTCTTTCAGACACAATGAAACCTAATAAATTTCTAGCCGGAATTCCAAAGAAACACTTCTTCGGATTTAGCATTATGTTAAATTTGTGTAGAGTAGCAAATGTTTCCCCTAAGTCGGAAATAAGTGTTTCCTTCTTTTTGGACATCACTGCTATATTATCTACATATACATGGACATTGGGTCTGATTTGATTGTTAAGGCAACGCAGCATTGTGCATGGATATCTACCTCCTGTGTTGGTATGTAGCTCCTGTGTTCCAAAAGGCATAATTTTGTAGCAGTAGGTTCCAAAAGGTGTGATGAAATACATATTTAGTTGATCCGATTCTTTCATCGGTATTTGGTGATATCCAGAATATGCATCTAGAAAATAGAGTAATTTCGATCCTGCCGTTGAGTCAATAACTTGATCAATTCTAGGCAAAGAGAACAGATCTTTAGGGAAAGCCTTGTTCAAGGCAGAGTAGTCAATGCACATCCTTAAATCAATAGAGTCCTTTTTAGGGATGAGTACGGGATTTGCAACCCATTCAGCACGGATGACCTCTGCGATAAATCCGGCTAATTCTAATCGGGCTAATTCCTTGGCTATAGCTTTGCGCTTTTCATCACCAAACCGTCGTAAGGACTATTTGATGTGTTTGGCTTCAGGGTACATATTAAGACAGTGCTCGACAAGTTCCCTAGGTACTCCGGTCATGTCAGAAGGCTGCCATGCAAAGATATCACTATTAGCTTTAAGGAACTCGACGAGCGTGCTTTCCTATATGCGGTATAAACCTACCCCTAGTTGGTCGTCTTGGAGGGATTGTCTTCCTTTAGCGATGTCTTCTTCGTCTCTTCCGACGCCTTGAACTGCATGCTCGCCTTCAGCACTTCGTTCTTTGTAGCGGGCATCTCGGACGGATCGATGGTCTTCTTTATCTCCTGGTACCCCTGGACGTGCAGCACGACTTCAGCAAAGGCGGCAGATCCTTTTTCGCACTCTCGCGCCTTCTTCGGAATTCCCCGAATGGTGATGATGCCCTTTGGACCTGGAAGTTTTATCATGTTGTGAATGTAACAAGGACGAGCCGTGAATGCCCAGTAAGCCGGACGCTCGAAGATGGAGTGGTAAGCACTTTTGAACGGTACCACCTCAAAAGAGAGTGGCTCGGTCTGATAATTGTCTCGGGTTCCGAATGACACATCCAGTGTAATCTCACCCAGAGAATCCTCCTGTCTCCCTGGTACAATGTCGTGAAAAGTTGCACTGCTGTAAGTCAACTGTCTCTCGTAGATCTTCATGCGGTGGAGCGTTTCGATGTAAAGTATGTTGATGCTGATGCCACCATCCATGAGGGTTTTAGAGAACTCATAGCCATCAATAAGCGGATTGACGACCAGAGGGTATTTTCCCCGAGGATGCGCTTTCCTCAGGTGATCTGAGCGGTCAAAGGTGATGGTTACATCTGACCACTCCACGAATTAGGGGACAACCGGAACCGTGGCATTAAGCTCATGTAGAACCGCCTTCTTGACCTTAGCCGGCAGAGTTCCAAGAAAGAAGACATACATGTCTTTCTTTGTACGGTAATCCTTCTTTCCATCTGACTTGGGCTATGCGGCGTCCGCTTCTTCCATGTTGGAATCTTCCTTGGGCTCCTTTCCTTTCTCGGAGTTTTACTTTCCTTTTCGTCACTTGGCCATGTAGCCAGCGGATTCGTCTTTTTGATATCTTCATTGAAACGACACTCGACATTTGTGTGGGTAGAGCCTCCGTTACTATCCAGGTGATGCACACAGGGATTGTTGGCAATGTCGGCCCAAGTATAGGTTTTTCCGGGTTGTTGATCTCCTCTTCCCTGGATTCGAGAAGTTTCGCGGCATTGTCCCCGGCCGCCTCCGCGCCCTCATCATCCGAGAAGGTTAATATTTCGAGGTGTTCTTGCGCTTCTGAGTTTGTTGCTTCTGCTGCTGTGTTGTCCCGGCATTGCCCAAGTATAGATTCGAGAAGGTTAACTACTGTGTTGTCCGAAGCCGGTTTATCTTTCGAGGTGTTCTTGCGCTTCTGAGTTTGTTGCTTCTGCTGCTTGTCCACATTTGGATTGGCCAGAATATTTAGCAGTACTTCTGAATTGTCATTGGCGTCTGCATATTTGCTCGCCATCTCTATCATCTCTCCCAGATCTGTGACATGGTCACGCTTTAGTCTCTGACGCAAAAGTCCGACTGGGAGTTCTGCAATGAAATCTTCAATCGTAGTATGTTCATTTACTCCCTCACAAAGAGTTTTCGTGTTGATCCAGCGTCCGAGGTACTCCCGGTAGGTTTCTCCGGGTCTCTGAGTGCATCGCTGCAAGTCTCTGATTGTGCATGGCCTTCTGTATGTTCCCTCGAAGTTTGAAAATAATGCACTTTGCATATCATACCATTTATGGATAGAATTCTCTAGCATCTCATTGATCCAAGATCGATCCGTCTTCCTCAACATAAGTGGAAGATATCGGACCGCAACCAGGATATTTCCTCCTTTGGTGATATAGCAAGCCTGGAAAAAATCTTTAAGCCAAGTATCTGGCCGAGCTGTACCGTCATAGGGTTAAATGTGTTTGGAAATACCAAAGTCAACCAGAAATTTGGTTCGACGGATGCGTGGGCCAAAGCATTTGGGTCCCACATATACGTCCTCTTCATCGTACCACCGTTCCTCAATGTTTGACTCGATGCAATGACGAGCGTTGTTTGGCAAGAGAGATCTGCACCTTGGAGGCTCGTGGCTCCTGCGCGGCGTAGTCGGATTTCTTCTTCTCCTCTCACCATTGCCGCCCCCGCCTCTACGGCTTCCATGGCTGCGATGAGATCACTCATGGCCACTGCTTTGAGGCGATGGTGGCCCTGGTGGATTGTTTCTGGCTGGATTACGCAGTGGTGATGGAGCCTCATTATGCTGACTCTGAGGTTTGTTTTGTCGGGCTTCGTCCCTACTTGATTCAGGATGGTCCGGATCATTTCTTCGTCTAGCGCCACCAGACAGACGGCTAGGGGGTGGCATTCTTAGCCGATCCTGATCTCGCTTGCGGCGCACTTTTGGGTCTTATCTATGGCGGTTGTTCTGCCTACGATGGCCCTGATGAGGCACTAATGCTCTGATGGCATCTTCGGACGCAGCCGGCATAACTCTCAACCAGTCGCGCACAGGCCTGTGATGATGACCGTTTGATCCGGTCCATGAATTTTATTCTTCTCCCTCGGGACGATAAGTTGATCCGTATCACCGCGGGGTCTTTCATTAGCGCTTTGGTGAGCACTAGTGTGGCAAAATTCCGACTTTGAGGCCAGCTTGCCATTGAATGACACAGCCGTCTTCTTCTATTTCAATCCTTTTTCCAACAACGCAACACATTGTCGGACTTGCTCTGGAGACGGATTATTGGTGAGGATAGCCCGAGAAGCCACGGCGTTTTCTAACGACATGCTGTAGACTCGGATCTTTTCTCCTGATTTACGATCGAATAGATCTCTGTGGATATCTGGATTCCTGTTAGCAAGAACCAGACCTCCCCTTGTCTTGTTTGGTAGTCGCTTGAATTTTGACTGGTATTTGGCAGGATCACTGTCTAACTGCTGCTTGAGCTCGACGATGCGTGCAGCTTCCTCGAGCAAAAACAAATAATGCTTTTCCAGATCTTCAGCCCTTTTCTCCAGCGCATCTGGAGTAAGATCCGAAGCGGTTGGGATTGGTATTGTGAGAGCGTCTCCGTAAATTTCAGGTGCACCCTTGGTGATAACATGTCCATCCACAGGAGGGTCGATCGGTGTAGGATTAATCGGATCTCCGTCCTAATTCTCCATCTCGATCTCTTCATCAACTTTTTCTTTGTTGGTTTCCTCGACCTCCAGCTCCACCGGTGTCATATTCTTGTTTTTCTTCTTCTTGTTTGACCGCCCAACAGCCTTAATGTGCGTACCGGTGGCAAAGACGGATTTTGATTTGGTACCGGGAGAAAAAATTTCGTCGGTACTTTCCGTAGTGGTTGGCTTCTGAACCTCGGACGAATGTCCGGTGTCCATGTCATCTTGCTAGGTGTAATCTTTGGCTCACCGTGCGTTGGTTTGGAAGCGTATTCTTCTTCGTATGCATCCATATCCTTCTTGAAGTCTCTATGTTCCTGCAACGTTATTGACTCCTGAGGGGAATCAGGCAGGTCGACCCTTTCTTCGATTGCATCGAGAACTGAATCATTTCTAGCTCCAGCGTTGACAGAGCCATATCCAGAGCTCACGTGATATACGAAGCAATGCTTCTTCTTGTTCATGGTTTGAAGGTAGCGTCACAGCTGGGTTTCCGCCTCTGCCATCTCAAAGCTCTCCTTGATCTTAGCGATTGCTTTGTCATCGATATAGGGGCACTTCTTCTTCTGATTTATCCTGTGCCTCGAGAGTGTTTTTTCTGCTCCGCCATCGGTAGAACCAGATCCGAAGTAGATATATTCCTCATCCATATATCCGATCTCGACAGGAAGATCAGATCTGGATTTTCTTCCACCACTTTTTCCACTACAGGAGCGGGCTGGGTGGGTTCAGGTTTTTTGGGATCTTGAACTCTTCCTCCTCTACGGACAGAGCAGATCCGGATTATTCTTCCGCCATGGTCTTGACCTCAAGAGTGGTTTGGGCGGGTTCAGTAAAACTGAGGTAGATATCGATCTCGCCGATGGACATGGTTGTGTAGGTTGTCACGAGCTCCTTAGCCAGAATCCGAGTCTCGTCGAGAAGTACGAGAGGGACATCACTGGAGTAGACCACGCAACCCATAGCGATTGTTTTAACGATTCCTGCACACGCATATTCTTCCTGGAACGAAGCTCCAAAAGTCACCCGCCCCACGTGAGGCGCGAATTGTCATCGGATTGTCAAAACGTACGCCATAGGGGGTCCTGATGGTGTTAAGAAGATGGGGTGTGAGACGTCGGATGTTCCGAGAAAGGTGAGCACAAGTTTACCCAGGTTCATATCCGACTGCGGTGATCGGATCCTACTCCTGCTAGCAACCCAGTAATATATCGGCGAGAGCCAGGTGTTATAGCGGATTACAAGAGAGGTTCGCCTGTGCGAGAAGGCTATGGTTGATCTATGATCTGGTGCCTTAAAGGCTCCCATAGGGCCGATTTATATAGTCACCGGAACCTAGGGTTACAGAGGAAACCTATCAGGCTATGTTACATAGTCGGTAACTAGATACAACTTGGACTACAGGTCTAAGTCGGTAACTCTTCCGGGCCTTGTCGTAGCCGGAAGTGGCTCCTCCTCTTTCTCTGACAGGGCTGTCCATGAAGCAAATCTCTAACCCGTTGATGGGACAGCCTGGTCAGTGAGTCCTATGGGTATATCCGAAAAGTATATCCCCAACAAGGAAGCCTTCACCAAGCAGGCAATTGCGGCCAGCGCGCGAGGAGGACGCCTTGTAGCGCAGCTATGAGGAGGCCCTCTAGTTGACCGACATGGTGACGCAGGCGAACACCCAGCTGCCTCCACCAGCGTCGTTGCCGGGATGGGCGCCAGCGATCGCGTCGGAAGTGAAGATGGAGATGGCACACCTCCAGCACGGTTGGGCGCCGTGGCTCGGGCAGGTGATCAATCCACCTGCGCCCGCTCCCGCTCTGACCCTGCCGCTGCCCAACCTCTGGACGCCGGCGGAGTACATCGACCTCAACCCTTAGATGGACGAGGCAGCGCCGGCGTGCGAAGATAGGTAGTTAGGGTAGGCTAGTTTGAATTATTTTTTTATATTTTAAATGTAAATTAAGTATAAACTTTGTCAGTTGGTTTATGTTTGAATTTGTAAAAAAAATGCCGTGCCCAGGCCGGACAAATGAGTCACGCCGCTGAGCGCGGCTTGCCGAACAGACAAAAATCCCTCCTCAAATCGATCCTGGCCCGATTCAAATAGACATAAACTAATCATTTGGATCGACGGGATGAATCGACCTGGTGAAGATGCCTTAAGGAGTGTTCAGCGCAATATTTATTTTGTCAGACCGCCTAGGTGCAAACAGAAAATTATGCTCAACCAGATCATCCATCCGAACTTATAATGAGACCGCATTGTAGGATATAAGAAACTGATACGCGCGCTCCATATTTTCTTGCGTAGTTCAATTCAAATATTTTCATTGGTCTGATTCGCTAAGGTTTGATTAATATTTGTTTCAGCTCACCTGTATTATTTTTCTTCCGTCCGGCCTGTTGTGTACAAGGACATCGCCGGAAAGATAGAATTTATTTTTTATATCTATATACAAAAAATGCTATGTACCTATTCGAAAAAATGCTATTTACCTACAAAATTTGTAAATATGGTTTAACATTTACCTCAAGTCTTATCACCCTCAGTCACGAACCGGAACGCATCTATCTGCCGTCGATTGGCTATTTTATGCGACAATGAGCAAATATCTGAGACCGCCATTGCCACGAGTATTTGGATACAAAAGCTTATATATTTTTGTTTAGTTCACGTTGAATTTTTTTCATCTGTCCAGGCCGGCTAAGACTTGATAAATATTCGTCCATTCAACCCGCTATGTGATGATATCGCATGGAAAAAATAGAAAATATGATATTTCCAATCTATATAGAAACGGATATTTACGTCTGAATGAGTACAACAAGACAACATGCTACTATTTAGAGTATAAACTGCAAAATAGATACAAATTTTGTAAAGGTGTTTAACTTTTCTCTCACAATTCTACACGTGTTAATCTTCTTAGAGGAATAAGAAAAATATATACGACATGTTATAACTCTCATTTAAATTATGAAATGACCGAGATACATCCCTTTTTAACATAAGGGCACATCAATTAATATCTCATTTAAAAGAGTGATAATATGAAACGGTTCACAGCAGATTTGTTGAATCTATGTCACTTTTATTAAGTAACAGCAACAAAGATAATTCACACAAGGCACCCCTGATGTTGTTCCAAATTATGGGGAGATGTCACAGTCTAAAATAATATGGATCCAAACTAAATGCAAGATATTATTTAAAGAGAAGGATAATATGTAGCATCCAAATTTTCTAATAATGTAATGCTATTTGTCTAGTCTATGTTGCTACGTCTTGCATGCCATTTATTGCATCATCATTATATCATGCTCATGTCACCATGCCACCTTGCATTTGAGCATCATATAAAAAACCCTCTATTTGGTGTTTATAACATATCCATTATTGTATCACTTGTATTTACCTCTTGATATATTATATTTGTTTCTTGATAAATTTCTTCATGCCCAAGTTAAGTTAGGGGCATATCTTTTACAACTCGATCACCTTCTTTGTCTCTACCTTATCATTCCACCATCCAAACTATGTATGGGCATTTGCAATTCTTGTTTTATGTCTATCTCATTAAGAAACAATATAACTTGGCTACCTAAGAGACTTCACAACGTTTTGATAGTCTATACCGTCCGATCCAAGCATCTAACCGTCTGCAGCGATCTGCCTCCCAAAACGTCCTTACGAGCGTTCGGTTCGTTGGTTGAAGGTTCTCTTCGTTGCTGGGCTGCTGCTCTGCAGAATGAGCCCGACCTTAGCACATCTATCGGACCGTACTGTTAAACTCGTAGGGTTTTGGGCTGGAACGGTCGTGGCCTCTGGCCTGACCGGTTTCATGTTTATATATCCGAGAATAGCCCCCGGAGTGGCGTGTACATGAGGGATACATGTTGGGGTAGAGTACTACTCTATACCCAACACGTATACGGTACAGTAACTCTAATACCCCCCCCCCTTAATCTAGACCTAGGGAGAGGTTTAGATTACGTTTGAACTCATCTAACTTTTTTACACATAAAGGTTTAGTGAAACCATCTGCAATCTGATCCTTGCTGGAGATGAACCTGATGTCAAGTTGCTTGCTAGCAACTCGTTCTCGAATAAAACAGAAGTCTATCTCAATGTGTTTGATACGGGCATGAAAAACTGGATTGGCAGACATGAAGGTAGCACCAAGATTATCACACCATAAGCATGGTTTCTCCTGAAGGGAAACACCAAGTTCACGAACAAGTACTCGGTCGCCAATGAATGAACCGATTTTGGTGTGAACAATAATGGTTTCTCCTCAACCCTTAGATTTTGGATGCCACTAAACCACAAGAAGTCCCTATTCCTCCTACCATAATGCCTAAACCCAATGAATCTACTACTATTGATGCTAAGTTCGATTTTGATCTTCATGGTTGCAAAATTTCTGAAGTGATTATGTTCCTACAAAACCTTGCTAGAAGTCCTGATGCTAGTGATCTGAATGTGGATTTCACCAAACACATTACAGATGCTCTCATTAAAATTAAGGAAGAAAAGTTGAAACACAAAGCATTTATTCCTAGGAAAGTAGAAGATAGTTGGGAACCCATCCTTAATATGCAAGTGAATGAATTTGATCTCAAAGCTTCATGTGACCTTGATTCTAGTGTCTCTATTATGCCTAGAAAGATTTATGAAATGCTTGATTTGCCACCTTTGGAAAATTTTTATTTGGATGTCCCACTTAATAATATTGATAAAAAAGAAACTCATGGGGATTTGATGTTCTTATTATGGTTAACAATGCTTATGTCCCTATTGATTTCTATGTTTTGGATGTTGAATACAATGCTTCTTGTCCTAGTACTTTGGGAAGACCTTTTCTTGGAACTGTTGGTGCCATCATTGATATGAAAGAAGGCATCATTAAATATGAATTTCCATTCAAGAAACATATTGAACACTTCCCTATGAGGAGAGAGAAGTTGATTTTTTCTCCTCCTTTGAAAGCAAGGTTTGATGTTAATGCTTCTTCATTTGAAAATACTTGATTCTTGCTTCTTGTGCCTTACTTAAAGGCGTTAAAGACAAGTACTTATTGGGAGATAACCCAAAAGTTTTCTTGAGTCTTGGAAGTTATTAACTCTTTAATGACCTCTCCTTATCCTTTTAATTTGCTTTTTGTGCCAAGAATAACCTATAATGAGAGGGAAGTAAGATTTGGGGAGTTGTTGTCCCGAAATAGATTTTTGTGCTCCACCGTAAATATTCGTGTAAAATCTCTGTAATTCGGATTGAGCTGTAATTTTCTGAATAAATCCCCAGGTTGTTATCTAACTTTCGTTATTTAAACACTTTTTGATTTGAGCAATAGAAGGTCTTCTAAAAAATCGGTTTCTACCTGCTGGTCTGTTTTGACAGATTTCTGCCATTATTTGCATTTGCTTCTTATTGATTCGTTTTTAGGTTCTTTTTGGAAATTTAGCTTTTTGAGGGAATTGCTACAGTAGCTTGTGTTTTTAGTGAAAGTTTTGATGTTTTAAAATTAAACCCCAAAGGTCTATTATTTTTTTGAATACACTAATGTTGCTAATGAAGATTGTGTGAAGTTTTGTATGAAGGAAAATTTTCAGGTGTAGAGAAAGAATGATGTAATGAGATTAAGAATGAACAAAAGTTCAATCTTGGGGATGCCACCCTATGTCACCCCAAGAAATATTCAAGAGGTACAAGCGTCAAAGCTTGGGGATGCCCAAGGCATCCCCTTCTTTATCAATAAAAATCTCAGGTCTTTCTAGACACTTCGTTTTTATTTTTTCATGCACTATTGTGTTGTTCTTGGAGCGTCTTAGTTTTAATTTTTGGTTTTTGTTTGCTTAGTTTGCTTGAATAAAGTATTTTGGACCCCTGTTCTCGCTGTGTTGTTTCAAATAAGTTGATTGGTGTTGGAGAGGAGTAGAAAGTTCTTTCTTGAATAGTATAGGAGGATATTGCTTTGACTATGACTTAGACATAGACTTCATCATGTCATGCTAGATGTTTTTTTGACCTTATGCTTAGTGACTATTACTGTAGCATGAATTGTTTCAACCAATTGATATTTCTTAGTGTGCCCTGAAAGAATCATGCATTGTTTTAGCATACAAAAGCATAGTATTGTGGTATTCTCCTTTGATGCTTTGTTTGGGTTGACTTGGCACATGCTCACACCATGTTATGACTACGAACCAGTCACCTTAGCCTCTATGATAATTTAGTCCTTAACTTGTAATACCACTTTATGCTTTGATTAGTAATGTTTTGTTGCTTTGCATGATTATGCCCATTATTGCTCTCTTAGTTGGTTGCTCCCAGTATTTTGCTAGCCTCCACTTGTATGAGTAAGCTCTACTCATGCATCCAACTCCCAAGAAACCAAGTTATTCCAAAGTGTCCACTATAAATTTCTATGCATGGTGTGTTACACCATTCCAAGTATATTCTTGTTTTCATCTATGTTCCAATTAAAAAGTATTTTGTTATGTGAAAACTTAGTGATTAAAGCTCTCATGAACTTGGTGGCACACTTTATTTTTCTTGCCCTTAATAAACTTGAACCATTGTGTCATCTATGATGTATATGCTTGCACTTATACGTTGGAATTAGTAGAACCATGCTGTCATGGGGGACACTTTCAACATTGCACATGTACATTGTACACAGTTGGTATCATGCTATTTTGTCTATGGATGTCGTCGGTGTGAAATGAAAGGGGAGCTTGTAAGTCCACGGAGTTATGTATGTGTGTTATAGAAAGCATGGTGCTAGCCTAATCCATGCCTAATCATGGTGGAAACTTGCAGCATCACCATAGTGAGCAATTTATGAAGCATTCTTCTTATAAAAAAGAGATAGAAAAGACATTGTGAAAAATAAACAAAAAATATGAGAAAAGACGAAAGAGAGAAAAAAGCACCATTTTCCCATGGTAAATAAGAAGATTGCTGAGATGCTGATTGTCTGCTTGCCTTGTCATTTTGATTATGGGATAGCTCCTGTATCATGTTCAAGGGTACCCCGTTGGAGGTTCTCTATGATACACATGTACTTACTATGACAAGAACTTATTGGTAACTAAACTTGAGTAGCATGAGGAGCGACCCTCATATTCAAGGGACATGAGATTGTCAACTTATACTTTGTCAAGCATATACTCCATAGTTTTTTCACATTAACCTTAATCACTTCAAGATGCTTATGATAGTGGCAATTAGAGCTAAAAGCTAACAAGTACCATAATATTTGGAAGCTCTTTTTGAGACTTGAAATCTCTGTTTCCCTTTATGAAGGGCCTTTGTTCCACTATTATATTGAGTCTCCACCTTCTATCCTTAGGCACCAATTAAGAGAGCATAGTTTCCATTCTTAGTTCTATGTGCATTGTCCCAAAACATATTCATTGATTCATATTGTTGATATTGCTTGTTCATGAACTATTTGTATCTAGTCACTCTTATGAACTTTGAAGGTGTAATATGCATCTATTTTCTACTCCATGAGGGACAAGCTGAATGCCACTATGGTATGTTTTCTATATGTGAAACAAACAAACATCTTTCAATGCATTGTTATTCATGATCTTTGTTTGTAACCTTTCATGTTGCATGCATAGTTACTTTGTCTTATTGTTAGAACTCCATATTTCATGCTCATGTTTAAAGTTCCCTGATCCCAGCTTTCAATGCTTGCAAATGGTTTGATCTTGATTTTGATGGTGCATGTCACCTCAAAAATTATTCTTTTTATCACTTACCTACTCGAGGATGAGAAGGAGTTAAGCTTGGGGATGCTTGATACATGGAAAACGTATCTATAATTTTTGATGTTCCATGCTTGTTTAGTATCTACTTTGATTTGCTTTGTCTACAATTTGAGGTATTTTTATGTGTTTTATGGTACTAACCTATACAAGATGCCGCAGTGCTAGTTGCCTATTTTCTTCTGTTTTTGGTTCCAGAAAAGGCAGAAGATCAATATTCTTGGAATTGGACGGGACAAAAGCCAAAGTCAATATTTTACCATGGGGAACAAGGAGCCATAAGACGAGATGGAGAAGAACCACTAGGGGGCCACACCCATGGCCGCTGATGACCCACAAGTATAGGGGGTGTAGCGTAGTACTTTCGATAAATAGGAGTGTCGATCCCAACGAGGAGCAGAAGGTGCTGAACAGTGGTATGGAGCAGGAAATCCCTATGAATACTTAGCAAACAGATTTTTAGTGGTTTTCTGACAAAGCAACAAAACAAGGAGCAAGTAGTAAAGACAACGAACAAACGGAGCAAGTGGCCCAATCCTTTCTTAGCAAAGTACAAGATGGTGAAAATACTTATAAGGACCAAACGTTCTCGAGGACACATGGGAATTCTGTCAAGTGCTTTCGCTTAAAATAGCTGAGTACTCTTCGCTGGTGTTGTAAGTATTGTGTGGGTGAACCTGTGCTAATGTACCGTCCTTACTTGGACTAATACATACTTGTGATTAAACCCCCTACAAACATCCATAACTACAGGAAAGTAATTAAGATATAAATCTAACCATAGCCTTAAACTCTGAGATCCTACACTCCCTTGTGCAAAGGTGTCCTAATGGGGGTTTAGGTTTTTGTCCCTCCGGCAACCCACGATTAGTAGCCAAATACACAATGCATTCCCCTAGGCCCATAAATGGTGAAGTAGCTTGTACTCGATGTTCACATGACACCACTAGAAGAATAGCACCGCAACTTAAATACTAAACCATTGAATAATAACTCAACAAAAATTCACTACTAACAACATGACTTCCCATGTCCTAAAGAACTAGACGAACTACTCACAAGACATCATATGGATCAAGATAAAAGATGATATGATAATGGATAACAATCTGAACATAAACAATAATCCAATGGTTCCACTCACAAGCATCAACTACAATAGTAATTAACACCGGGAAAGTTTCCCCTAAGAATTAAAGAAATATCCAACACAATTGTTACAGCAGAACAGAGTGGTGATGATGGTGCTGGTGGAGATGATGGTGTGGATGATGGTGATGATGATCCCGATGAAGCCTAGCTTGATGATGGTGTTGATGGCGACGGTCTCCCCTCTCCAGGAAGGAATTCCCCCGGCAGAAATCTGTTTGCCAGAGAGATCTTTCTCTCTCGGTGTTTTCTGCCCCCTAGAGGCAGCGGAAATCTATCTGTGGCCCCCCTAGGCTTAGAGTTCCATAGGGAAGATATAGGCGAAGGGAGTGAGTCAGGCGGTTGGGCCACACCTGCCCTAGGCGTGGGTCCGCTTAGTGGGCCCGCGCCTAGGGCTCCTTCTTATGGCTTCCTTCGTCTTCTGGGAAAATAATATGTTTCCACATTTTTCTGGTATTTTTTATGATCTTCGCAAAATTGCACCGAAACGCCTTCTTTTCCATCAGAATCCAGACTCCGGCAGTCCATCCTCCAAGAGTCATCCAACATGCATAAACAGATGAAAAACCATAAGTAATACCTCATAATAAGACAAATATCAATGAATAGAGGTAAATTATGATATATAAAGGTGAAGCAAATTGGGTGTGTCAACTCCCCCAAGCTTAGACTTCGCTTGTCCCTGCTTAAAATTGATCTCGAGAACATGTCCACAGGTTTATGGAGTGAAGTGTCGATAAAATAATACGAACAAGAAGCATCACACTTACTATTGCACAACTCATAGAAGAAAGCAACTCACCATTATATAACTTAGATTTCAACCAAGTACAGCAGTCACAATAGATATGCATAAAGATAAATCATAATTGGAATTGGCAAACTTGTTCTTGGTCAGATAACACCTGGCAAATAGTTTCACAAAAGCTTTTTGTAGAAGTTTCAAAACAGGAGCACTCCTTGTTCAAAAAGGTTTTTCACAAGTGAAGGCTTTCAAAGTAAAACTCAATAAATAAGAGTTTTGCGCAAACAAGGAAGATAAAGAACGTGATTGAATAAATCACCATATGAATGCTTGAAATGCAACAACTCAAATTCTTGCTGGAGATAGAGAGGAAGTAGGTTTACTGACTCAACTTGGAAGTGGAACAAACGTCCCTTTATAGAGGGAAGCATGTATTACAAGTCATAAAGAGCTTCCAAAAGATTATGGTACTTACTAGCTTTGAGCCCTCATTGCCCCTATCATAGGAATCTTGAGATGATTAAGGTTAAAGTGCACAAAGATGGAGTATATGCTTGACGAAATATAAGTTGGCAATCTCATGTCCCTTGAATATGAGGGCCACTCCTCATGCTACTCAACTTTGGTCACAGATAAGTTCTTGTCATTGTAAGTATTTGCATATCATTGAGAACCGCCAACGGGGTACCCCTTGCACATGGTACTTGAGCTTTCCTATAACCAAAATGACAAGGCAAGCAGACAATGAGCATCTCAGCGATCTTTTTATTTACTATGTGCATAGATTTTTATTGAGGATGCTTCATAGATAGCTCACTATGGTGTTGCTGCAAGTTTCCACCATGATTAGGCATGGCTTAGGATAGCGGCCCAGGCGTTTCTCTAACAGAGGATACAAACTCCATGGACTTACAAGTTCCCTCTTTATTTCACACCGTTGACATCCATAGACAAAAGACGATATCAACTGCATACAGTACAAGTGCAATGTTGAAAACGTTCCCCGTGAGAGCACGGTTCTGCTAATTCCAACGTATAGATGCAAGCATATACAACTTTGATGGCACAATGGTTCAAGTCTATTAGGGGCAAGAAATAATGTGTGCCATCAAGTTCGTGAGAGATTTACTAACTAGTTTTCACATACCAAAATACTTTTTAACTCGAAAGATAGATGACGCTTGAGAATTTTCTTGGAATAGAAACAATGCTACTAGGTAGATATGGTGGACACAAGTGGCAAAAGTTTTGGTTCGAAGGGATTTGGAAACATGAGAAGTATGCCTTCTCAAAACAGATTTTTGGCTAGCAAGGCTGGGTAGCAAGCAAAAGAGTTGAAAGAAACAAGCAAACATACAAGTAATAAAGCCAAACATGAAATTTTCTTTGAAGACACAAAAGGTCTTAAATAAAGAATACTAAGCTTTTTCTCTTTTTCTTTCAAACCTCAAAAAGTATTGCTACTGACCAGAGCTCGGTTTGCCAAAACCAATTTAGATCCACTTGATGCTACCAAAGTGATGCCAATACTTATCAACAAGATCCATAATATAATAGAGATTGCAAACTAAAATAAGAAGTGCAAAAAGTAAAAGATGAGACTTCTCATTAATATTCAATAAAGGCACTCACACCAAGGTATACATAGATAATCAACTAAAGGAGAGATACTTCCACATTCAAACCAAACTATAAGATAACCTCTCTACCACAGATATGAATCCACTAAAAAGGTAAAAGATAAAATATAATGGTGGTGATACCGCAGCACTCCCCCAATCTTGGAACAAGCCAAGGGGATGCCAAACCTGATGACGAATTACTCCTTTGGTGGTGGTGGTGTTCTCTTGATAAGATCTTCAATAAGTTTCTTCAAATCCTCCATATTGAAGGTCAGAGTACGAATTAACTCCAAATTATGCTGAATGCAGCCCATGAACAATTCGGACCCAGGATCCCAGTCCTTGTTATTCTTTCTCCATTCTTCCCTATTAGTGTGTTTCTTTCCTGCACGATCATCACAAGGGGTACTAGGAGGAAGTGTGCGTGGAGCGAGGATATGACGCGGAGTTCTCCCTCCTGTAGACATCCATGCTGTCCTCCTAAGCTTGGTAGGTTGTGCCAACAAACCAATGCTTGTGTCGGTAGCGCGGGTGTCCGGATGCTTGTCTTCCTCCATGTCCTCTACATCCCAAACAAGAATCTTCTCCTCCTTGGGATCTTGAGGTTCTTCTTCTTTAGGCTTCTTGCCTTTATCATTGGCGGAGACCATTGTAGCATCCCAATTGTCTAACAATTGTAATGCTACTTGGTCTAGTAATATAATGGCTACTTCATATATATATAATTGTTGCATCATAATTATATCATGCTCATGTCATCATGCCACCTTGCATTTGAGCATCATATAAAACCCCTTTTGTGTTGGTTCTTCTCTCATATGCATTGTAAATTGTATTTGCCTCTTGATATTGTATTTGGTTCTTGATATTTTGTTTAAATGCCCAAGTTGAGTTGGGGGCATATCTTTTATTAACTCCACCACCTTTCTTGTCAGCACCCCATCATTCCACCATTCCACCATATATGAGCATTGCAACTTATTTGGTTTTACCTTTAGCTCATGTGGGTTGGAATGGATCCAATTCTATCTCCACATGCTCTCATATATGCACCATATTGTTTCCACATTATTGGTTTATGAGAGACACATGGCCACCTTTGCATGCCTTGTGAGTGGAACCTTTTCCTAGCTTCCATATGGGTTGTTTTGGGGTTATTATCATGTTGGGATATTTTTGGGCTTGTTAAATACCTAGTGGCACATACACACTAGCATGTCCCATTTTATTTCAAATATGGTCATCTCCAACTACTCCACATGGGGCATCCTTTCACTTCTTTTAGCTTGGCTTATTCCATATTTTTGGAATGCATATGTATAAATGCTATGGATATTCATTTTTGCTTTCACAAGATGAAACCTAGCATTAATATTATGCATGGGCCATGCAACCATCTCTATTTTATTTTGCCTCCTTTGTTTTTATTTGGTCTTTTGAGTGAATCATCTATATCCCTCTCTACCCCTCTTATGCTTGATCTTGCTTGATGCATGCAAGCATCTAAAACTCTATAACCATCTCCATCCATGCATGGTCATGTAGATCATGCCTAAAACCCTAAACCATACCCTCTCTCTCTCTAATCTTTTCTCAAGCTTACACCTAATCTAAACCCTAAACCTAGCCCCTCTCTAGCTAACTCTACCACCACCTTGAGCACCATCTAACCTAACCCGAGCCCCTCTAATCTAACCCTAGTTCCTCCCTAGATCCCTCCCTCTCTCTCGGCCTCTCTCCCTCTCCCTACCTGGCTGGCCCCACCTGGTTCCTCTCCTTGGTCCCACACCCATCTACCCCAACCCTAGCTACCATCCAAAACAAGCCCTAACCCGAGCCATAACCCCCTCTCTCCAAACCCTAGCATCTACCCGAGCCTCTCTTCCTCTCTTCTCTCCCTGCCATGAGGCCCCCCCAGCCCGAGCCTCCCCACCAATCGGCCGTCCCCACCTGGCAGCCCTATCACCACCTGCCCCTGCCCTGGCCGAGCCAGCCCGAGCACGTGAAGGAGAGGAGGAGAAAAGGTGGCCGAAGCCACCTTTATCTCCAACCTTCTCCCACACGGCACCCACGCCTCTCCCTCACCTTTCCCTCCTCCCACACGCCTCCTCTGGCCTCTCCAGATCCGCCCAAGCCGGCCTCCTCTCCCCCTCTTCTCCACCGCCTCCATCTACCCCATCGCCGGCAAAACCGTCGGTCGCCACCGATCCCCCTCTTGCAGCCGGTGGCGAGGTGCTCTGGGTGTCGAGGAAGACTGAGGAACCTCCCCTGCATCGTCCTGTACGTACCAGCGAGGAGGAGGAGGACCAGAGCCACCAGGCCCGACGCCGCTCCGACGAAACCCTAGCTCCGCCCGGCGCCACCGCTCGTCACGATCGCTATCTCCTCTGCCCGATCCAACCGCACCAACAACCTCCCGGTGAGCTGCTGAGCCTCCGTGACATCCCCTCCCTCGCTCTTACCCTCTGATCGCACCGGTCACTCCATTAACGCCTCGGTGCATACGTCGTGTTCGGTTCTTCTCGTCGTGGCGTCGCAGAAGCGTATCTAGCCGCGCGACCCTCTCCTACCAGCAACCTCTCCGAGCCGCGTTGGTCGCTGTCGCCTGCACGCGAGAGATCGGTCGCGAGTTCGATCCCCACCCCGTCGTGCGCTCTGTCGCCGACAGTTTCGTCAGAGACGCGGTAGAAGAAAAACAGTAGCCGTGTCTTTTTCTCAGAAAACCCCTTCCGTTTTGTTTTCCTCAACCCGCAATCCTTTAGGACCCCACCTGTCGGTCTCGGGGGCAGCTTTGCAAAAAGGTACCGCAAGTCTTGGAATCACAACCCGCGGTCCCTGGCTCTGCCGCGTGGCCTCAGCTCGCCCACCATCCACGTGGACCCCCGTGGCTGCTGGCCCCATCTGTCATTCGCAGACGCTAGACTAGCTCGCGGTGAGAAAAGCTTTTCTGTGCGCATGTTGTCCCAGTCAGCAGCTGGCCCACCCGTCAGCGGCTGGGACTGGATCTGCCTGAGTACAAAAAGTTTCTGTTTATATCTGTTTTAATTTAAATCTTTTCAAATTTCATTTAAATTCAAATTTCAAATCTGTTTTCAAATAACTTTTAAAATATAACTCCAAATTAAACATGTAATATATGTTTTGAGATCAGAAAAATGTGAGGAATTCAAATATGCCCTTCAAAATATATTTTTGAATATTTAAAATTTCAAGTTGATTAAAATTACAATAAAATGCCCTTTTCCCTTAATTAATTAATAACTTTTGATTTATAACTCCAAATTTAACAAATAATATGTCTAAAATGATTAGCTCGACGAGACCTTTCTGTTTATGCGTTCCATTATCTGTTTTGCAGCATGCATCATATAAATATAAAGATTACAGCAACTTATCTGAGGTTAAAATATGATTAAAACTCAATAAAATGCCTTATTCTTGTAGTCCACACCTCACCCATGCCATGCTACATTATTGCCATGCAAATTGTGCATCATTCATCATGGCATGATTGTTTGCTTGTCGCATCTTATTCATATGCTTGTGCACTTTATTTATGTTGGCCCTTGTTTGTTTGGTTCTTCTCCGAATAGACGGCGAGGGGATATATCAGAAACCTGTGAGCACTACCCAGATCCTTCTCTCGCTTCAACTGAGCTGCCAGGCAAGCACTACCACATGCTTGCATACATATAGTACCTATTGCCTCTATCTTATTCTTGCATCATTGAGTCGCGATTGCATTAAATTGAATCCCAAGTACGGCATAGCCTTTACTTTTAAACCCCACCGAAGCTTGTTCCTCCATCCCATGAGCCATTACTACAGGAGTTGTTTGAGCCATGCGAGTCGTAGAACAGCATGTGTATGGTATGTAAGTGTCCGATGGATAACGAGGTGCCTAAACAACTTAACCTGAGTAGTAATGGGATAACTAATGAAAGTGGCACCGGTGAGCAATATCTGCTATTTGGTTTTTCATGCTCACTTGTGTCCCGTAGGACCCCGAGTACTTGATTCATGTTCCTTGAATATTCGCGCTATCCACATCCGAGAGGCTTATGAACCCCCCTGAGCCAGAGCTTGATTCATTCTTATTTCTTGGGGCCACAAAGTAGTTTGGGGCTTTATTACTATCCTGTACTTATGCCATGCTTTACTGCTTAATTTAAGATTGTGCGAGGAATGCACCTGTACTGTTTAGGTAAGCGGAGTGTTTTCGCGGTATCGACAAGCCTACCACATTTTCGGGTTCCCATCGTTTACAGCCATTGACGCAAAACCTTGAGTCCGCTCGAGCCGCCAACTTCGCGGGTAGCTTAATGGGTGGCCCCCAAATATTTCTGAATCCTGTGATCGCTTTGTCGTGAATGCCTGCTGGGTTTTGATTTGGTTTTTCCGAGGTTGATCGAGTGTGTGTTGCTATTTGTGCACCCCTGCAGGGTAAAACTTTTTGAAAGCCGTGTCCGCGGTTATGGACGACTTGGAGCACAGTTTCTCGATCATAGACAAGTATAACTAAAGTACCGCTTTTAATTTGACTAAGTATCTGACTAGTAAATAGTGCAACACTCATGGAATGGTTAATAAAACTGCCAACGGATGGGGGGTTGTTCGTCCGCTTCCTCGTCGGTAAGCGAGGATGAGGATGGATCTTAATATTACCGTTATAACTGTTGTTATTAATTCACGGACATCCGTATATCTTTGGTTAGGCGGATGGTTAGCGAGTATCTATAGAATTGTTAGGGTTTATCTTTTGCTGCAATTGCGTCACCACAGGTTGTGTCCCCTTTAGAGGCATAAAGACTTGCCGAAAATTCTAGGGTCTCACACGATAAATTGTTTGATTCGTATGAATAGGTAAGGTCGCAAGATGGATACTGGTGGAGGAGAGACGATGTTGGCAACGATCACTTGGTGTAGAGATTCCGAACGGGATCCGTGAGATCTGTGGGCGGGATGTGTTTATTTATGGGGCATCTTATGCCGATTTGCTTCTTATCCGCATCGGATCTTGTTTGCCGCCTACCGATACTGATGTTTGATGTATGAGGAGATATCCTAAACTATTATATCTATCTAGGATATTTGGATCTTGCCGTATGGCGTTGCAATATTTCTATTTCTTTTAGATGGAATGGCTCTGAGGACTGTTGTATGGTGGCTTGCATACATACTCATTTGTGTATGTAGTTGATCCTTCACTTGCCGCCACGCCGCTGTTCTTGTCCCGATGTTTGGAAATGGTTAGACGGGCCAAAGGTTCACCTGTGAGTGGCATTTGGGCCCCAATTGCATTATTTTAACCATTTCCGCTCATCCAGGCTTGTAACTAGGAGCGTAATTCACCGAGGTAGTTACAATTGGTATCAGAGCCATCCCGCCCTTCAGGGTCTCAGCCAAATGGTCGTTGTCAGTCTAGCAAATATTTTTGGTAGTTATGTATACTAGGGAAAAACAAAACGCGAGAGTAGGACTGCTTCCACTTTTCTTCTTACCCACCCACCCACCCTTTTCTGGTAAGGAAGTGTAACGTTTTCAATCCTCTTCTTAAAATTAAAACTAGGATTCACGTGTTCTGGGTTTCCGTATAACCATAGGTTGTGTGTGTGTGTGTGTAATTCCTTGTCTATCTGTTGCATCCAACATGTTACCTTTATCTGCCTTTTGGTTATCAACTGTTGGTACATTCCATACCGACAGGCTTTTGCAAACCGACGCGATCTATCCGATTCATTGTATACCGCCGCGATCTGTCTTACTCTTCGTTATCCGACGTTATCTTGTTTGGGGTGTTCGTTTCCGTAGTTACTAATCTTTAGGTTCATCGTGAGAAGAAGGTGTTGGGATATGTGTTCTACTTAATCATGTGCGGAGTAATGATTTGAGTGCAGGATGGAGTCGCGACCATACCACTACTTTCATCATTCGCTCTTGTATATTGAATTGGTAGAGTCACTAGTCTTGATTCGTTAAGTGATTTTGCGCATCTATTGGTATTTTAATGCCGAAATTTGCGGAAAATTTTTCTTTGATATATCTGTGTACCACACTCCTTTTTAGTCGTGTGCGATATGCTTAATATCTTCTAGGTGCTTTGAACTTTGTTGATATTTTAATATCATCTTAGTAAATTGTATCCTTTAATCTTGGTTAATTCCATCTTAGTACTATTTTGGATTATTATTATTCTCCATTATAGTACTGACTTGTGTTTTATATCAATCACAGGATGGCACCACCACGCCGTTCTGAGGAGGACATACAACCTGAACTGGGGGCAGCGTTGTCAAGCATCGCCAATGCCTTGGCAGCAATGCAGCAGAACCAGCAACGTTTTGAAGAAAGTATCAGGAGGAATGAGTTTGTTCCGCTACCTCCACCTCCCAAGCGAGGAGACATCAAAAGCTTTCTGAAGTTCAACCCACGCCAATTTGATGTTTCTGATCAACCACTTGATGCTGATGATTGGTTGCGTGAAATGTCAAGGTTGCTGATGACTGCTGATGTTCCTGAGCAAGAATGGGTAAAATGTGCTACTCACCTTCTGAAGGGAGATGCAACTCTCTGGTGGGAGAATTACCTGAAGGCAAACTGCACTGGTTTTCAGCCTACTTGGGGACAGTTCACTGGAGCTTTCAAAGAGCAGTATCTGTCAGAAATTGTCATGGAGAGGATGAAGGAAGTGTTTCTCAACCTCAAGCAGGGCAATGACAATGTCAACACCTACATCAGAAACTTCATGAACCTTTCTGGTTATGGTGGCGATGAGATCTTTGATGACAAGAAGAAGCAAAAGAGGTTCAGGCAAGGGCTCAATGCATCGATTAAGTATGCAATCACACATGCAAGGCCTGCGTCTTTTCTGGAACTCCAGCATACAGCTCTGCAGGAAGAAGCAAGTAGGCAAGTGTTTGAGGAGTCAAAGAAACACAACCGCGATGCAGCAAGCTCTTCAGCTATGTCAACTCCTTCTAAGCGTCGCGTCTGGGTTCCTAACAACCCACCGTCGCTCCCGGCTCCACCAAGACCTTCAAGCTACGCGGCAAGGCCACCAAACTTCCTCACTTCTGCTCCCAGGGGCTACAACCACCACTACCCTGGAGCGCCTGGCGGAGTCCCTGGCTACGTTGCTCCACGTCCACCTGGTGCTTGTTACACTTGTGGAGACACTGGGCATCAATACTGGAACTGTCCGATGAAAAACAAAGCTCTTCCTCCACCACCTTCAAGATCTGTGGCAAGCTCTCCTATGGTTCGTGCACCACCACCTCGGGCTCTCAACATCAACACCAAGCCCGGGTCTACTGTTGCTCGTGCCAACTGTGTCAACGACGCTCAAGCTGAGCATGCACCTGGAGTTGTGATGGGTATGCTATCCGTTAACTCAGTCCCTGCACGAGTTTTGTTTGATTCTGGTGCATCGCATTCTTTTGTTTCTCACAAGTTTGCAAATGAGAATGAGTTAGCTATGGATCCTCTCCTTAAGCGGTTAATGGTCCTTTCTCCTGGAGAAACAATGGCAGCTTCTAAAATCAGCCATGGCAATCAAATTGAGATTGGTGGCTCTTCGTTCACGGCTTCCTTAATTGTTCTGGGCAATTCTGACATTGATGTCATCTTGGGCATGGATTGGTTGATAGCAAATGCAGCTGTGATTGATTGTGCTGAACGCTCGGTTTCTCTGAAGATTCCTGAAGGCCATATAGTCTATTCTCCAAGTCAGACTCCTGCTGTCCAGCTTTTCTCTTTGGCGGCTCTGAATGATGATGCTATGGAAGCTATTCAGAGTGTTTCGGTGGTCTGTGAGTTCCCAGATGTCCTTCCCAAGAGTTGCTGTATGCCTCCGGATCGTGAGGTTGAGTTTGTAATTGAGCTTGAACCTGGTATGGCTCCTATCTCCAAGCGGCCTTATAAAATGGGTCCTGCTGAGTTGGCTGAACTCAAACGTCAGCTTGATGAACAAGAGAAGTTGGGTTTCATTCAACACAGTACTTCTTCTTGGGGTAGCCCAACAATCTTTGTGAAGAAGCGAGACAAGACTGATAGACTTTGTGTGGACTATCGGGCTCTCAATGCTAAAACCATCAAGAATAAATATCCCTTCCGCTGGATTAATGATCTCTTGATCAGCTAGCCGGAGCTGTGGTATTCTCTAAGCTTGACTTGAGAAGTGGTTATCATCAAATCAAGATTCGCAAGGAAGATGTTCCTAAAACAGCTTTCACCACCCGCTATGGCCTGTATGAGTACACGGTCATGTCTTTCGGTCTCACCAACGACTCGCCACCTTCTCGAGGCTTATGAACTCAGTTTTCATGGAGTATCTTGATAAGTTCGTTGTGGTCTATCTGGATGACATCCTAGTCTATTCTAAGTCTAAGGAAGAACATGAAGAACACCTTGATTGTGTCCTAAACAAGCTTCATGAGAACCGCTGTATGCAAAGTTCTCCAAGTGTGAGTTTTGGCTGCCTCAAGTAACCTATCTTGGTCACGTCATCTCGCCAAGGGCATTGCAAGTCAACCCGAAACTAAAGACGATTGTTGAATGGCTTCCTCCTGTAAATGTCAAAGAAGTGGAGTTTCCTTGGTTTGGCTAGTTATTGCTGCCGCTGCTCAGAACTTTTCAAGATAGCGAAGCCTCTTACCGATCTCCTCAAGAAAGGCAAGAAATACCTTTGACTCCTGCATGTCAAGCAAGCTTTGAGACACTCAAAGAGAAGCTCACTTCCACACCGCCTTGGTTCCTGCGGACACATCCAAGCCTTTCCGGATATTCTGGACGCCTCTTTGCAAGGATTGGTGCGGTCCTTATGCAAGAAAAACAAGTTGTTGCTTATGCCTCGAATTGAAGACGCATGAGATCAACTATCCTACACATGACCTCGAACTCGCAGCAGTTGTCTTTGCTTTGAAAGTATGGAGGCATTACTTGCTGGGCAACCGTTGTGAAATCTTTTCTGATCACAAGAGTTTGAAGTATATCTTCACTCAGCCTGATCTCAACCTTCGGCAGAGGAGATGGATTGAAGCAATCAATGATTTTGATTTGACCATCAACTACACTCCGGGCAAAGCTAATGTCATGGCCGATGCTCTCACCGCAAAGCTTATGTCAACAACCTCATGATGGAAGAACAATGCCTCTCTTGTGCGAGGAATTCCGTCAGCTCAACCTTGAAATTGTGGATCAAGGGTATCTCCTGAACCTTCTAGCAACTCCTCTCTTGGAAGAAAAGGTTCGCTCCTTTCAGCTTGGTGATCCATACACAAGAAAGATCATCTCCAAACTTCAGCTTCCGAAGTATGAGTCCTTCCACGTCGATGATCAAGGCACGCTTTTCTTTGAACACCGGATGTTTGTTCCGAACTACCCGGGTTTGAGAGAGCAAGTTCTCAAGGAGGCGCATGATTCTGTTCTTTCTATCCACCGGCAGACAAAGATGTACATGGACTTGAAAACACAATATTGGTGGCGGGATTGAAACGATATTGTGCCAAGTATGTCTCGAGTGTGATGTCCGCCAGAAGTTAAAGCTGTCCATCGAAACCTTCCGTCTTCTACAGCCATTGAAACCCCCGGAATGGAAATGGGAGAAAGTGGAGATGGACTTCATAACTGGTTTTCCAAGGTCGCAGAAGGGCAACAATGCAATCTTTGTTGTCATTGACAGGCTTTCTAAAGTGGCTCACTTCTTCCCCGTCAAGGAAACCATTTCTGCAATTCAGTTGGCTGGCTCTATATCAACAGAATTGTCTCTCTGTATGGGGTTCCTCTGGAGATCAGTTCAGACCGTGGAAGCATCTTCACTTCCAAGTTCTAGGAAAGTTTCCAAAATGCTTTGGGAACAAAATTGAACTTCAGCACAGCTTACCACCCTCAGTCGCAAGGACAAGTTGAAAGGATCAATCAGATTCTGGAGGATATGCTCCGTGCTTGCGTCATCTCTTTCGGCATGAAGTGGGAAGAATGTCTTCCTTATGCTGAATTCTCTTACAACAATAGCTTCCAGAAAAGTCTAAAGATGGCACCATTTGAGGCTCTCTATGGTCGCAAGTGCAGAACTCCGATTGGTTGGTCGGGTGCAGGAGAAAGAATATTGTTTGGCCCTGACATTGTAACTCAAGCGGAGGAGAAAGTTCATATCATTCTTGAAAATCTGAAGATTGCTCAAAGTCGCCAGAAGAGCAATTATGACAGAAAGCACACGGACATGGAGTATGTCCCTGGTGGTCTCGTTTACCTTCGTGTCACTCCCATGAGAGGCACGCACCGTTTTGGTATCAAAGGAAAGCTGGCTCCTAGATACATCGGTCCATTCAAAATTCGTGGAAGAAGAGGAGAAGTTGCTTATGCTCTAGAGCTCCCGGAGAAACTCAAGGTCCATGATGTTTTTCACATCTCTCAGCTCAAGAAGTGCTTCAAGGATCCCGGCAGGATCGTGGATCATGAGCTTATCAATCTCCAAGAAGACCTGTCTTATCAAGAACACCGCACAAAAATCCTTGAGAGCGCAGAAAGAAGGACTCGCAACAAGTCCATCAAATTCTGCAAGGTGCAGTGGTCGCACCATTCCGTTGATGAAGCCACTTGGGAACATGAAGATGAGCTTCGTGCCAAGTATCCTACCCTCTTTGTGTCTTCTTCTTCTTCCTAGAATCTCGGGGCGAGATTCCTGTTTAGTGGGGGAGAGTTGTAGCATCCCCATTGTCTAACAATTGTAATGCTACTTGGTCTAGTAATATAATGGCTACTTCATATATATATAATTGTTGCATCATAATTATATCATGCTCATGTCATCATGCCACCTTGCATTTGAGCATCATATAAAACCCCTTTTGTGTTGGTTCTTCTCTCATATGCATTGTAAATTGTATTTGCCTCTTGATATTGTATTTGGTTCTTGATATTTTGTTTAAATGCCCAAGTTGAGTTGGGGGCATATCTTTTATTAACTCCACCACCTTTCTTGTCAGCACCCCATCATTCCACCATTCCACCATATATGAGCATTGCAACTTATTTGGTTTTACCTTTAGCTCATGTGGGTTGGAATGGATCCAATTCTATCTCCACATGCTCTCATATATGCACCATATTGTTTCCACATTATTGGTTTATGAGAGACACATGGCCACCTTTGCATGCCTTGTGAGTGGAACCTTTTCCTAGCTTCCATATGGGTTGTTTTGGGGTTATTATCATGTTGGGATATTTTTGGGCTTGTTAAATACCTAGTGGCACATACACACTAGCATGTCCCATTTTATTTCAAATATGGTCATCTCCAACTACTCCACATGGGGCATCCTTTCACTTCTTTTAGCTTGGCTTATTCCATATTTTTGGAATGCATATGTATAAATGCTATGGATATTCATTTTTGCTTTCACAAGATGAAACCTAGCATTAATATTATGCATGGGCCATGCAACCATCTCTATTTTATTTTGCCTCCTTTGTTTTTATTTGGTCTTTTGAGTGAATCATCTATATCCCTCTCTACCCCTCTTATGCTTGATCTTGCTTGATGCATGCAAGCATCTAAAACTCTATAACCATCTCCATCCATGCATGGTCATGTAGATCATGCCTAAAAACCTAAACCATACCCTCTCTCTCTCTCTAATCTTTTCTCAAGCTTACACCTAATCTAAACCCTAAACCTAGCCCCTCTCTAGCTAACTCTACCACCACCTTGAGCACCATCTAACCTAACCCGAGCCCCTCTAATCTAACCCTAGTTCCTCCCTAGCTCCCTCCCTCTCTCTCGGCCTCTCTCCCTCTCCCTACCTGGCTGGCCCCACCTGGTTCCTCTCCTTGGTCCCACACCCATCTACCCCAACCCTAGCTACCATCCAAAACAAGCCCTAACCCGAGCCATACCCCCCCTCTCTCCAAACCCTAGCATCTACCCGAGCCTCTCTTCCTCTCTTCTCTCCCTGCCATGAGGCCCCCCCAGCCCGAGCCTCCCCACCAACCGGTCGTCCCCACCTGGCAGCCCTATCACCACCTGCCCCTGCCCTGGCCGAGCCAGCCCGAGCACGTGAAGGAGAGGAGGAGAAAAGGTGGCCGAAGCCACCTTTATCTCCAACCTTCTCCCACACGGCACCCACGCCTCTCCCTCACCTTTCCCTCCTCCCACACGCCTCCTCTGGCCTCTCCAGATCAGCCCAAGCCGGCCTCCTCTCCCCCTCTTCTCCACCGCCTCCATCTACCCCATCGCCGGCAAAACCGTCGGTCGCCACCGATCCCCCTCTTGCAGCCGATGGCGAGGTGCTCTGGGTGTCGAGAAGAGACCGAGAACCTCCCACATCGCCCTGTGCGTGTACACCCCCACGCATCCCAGAGACGCATGAAGTGAGGAGGAGGAGGACCAGCCACCAGGCCACGCCAGCTCGAAACCCCTAGCTCGCCCGGCGCACGCTACGCTGATCGCTATCTCCTCTGCCCGATCCAACCGCACCAACAACCTCCCGGTGAGCTGCTGAGCCTCCGTGACATCCCCTCCCTCGCTCTTACCCTCTGATCGCACCGGTCACTCCGTCGAACGCCCTCGGTGCGCCGGCGTCGTGTTCGGTTCTTCTCGTCGTGGCGTCGCAGAAGCGTATCTAGCCGCGCGACCCTCTCCTACCAGCAACCTCTCCGAGCCGCGTTGGTCGCTGTCGCCTGCACGCGAGAGATCGGTCGCGAGTTCGATCCCCACCCTGTCGTGCACTCTGTCACGATAGTTTAAATCGAGACGCCAGAAGAAAAAACATGGCCGTGTCTTTTCTCGAAACCCTTCCGTTTTGTTTTCCTCAACCCGCAATCCTTTAGGACCCCACCTGTCGGTCTCGGGGGCAGCTTTGCAAAAAGGTACCGCAAGTCTTGGAATCACAACCCGCGGTCCCTCGCTCGTGGCCTCAGCTTCCTTGATCATCACGTGGACCCGTGGCAGGCCCCATCATCATTCGCAGACGCTAGACTAGCTCATGAGAAAAGCTTTTTCAGGCGCATGTTGTCCCAGTCAGCAGCTGGCCCACCCGTCAGCGGCTGGGACTGGATCTGCCTGAGTACAAAAAGTTTCTGTTTATATCTGTTTTAATATAAATCTTTTCAAATTTCATTTAAATTCAAATTTCAAATCTGTTTTCAAATAACTTTTAAAATATAACTCCAAATTAAACATGTAATATATGTTTTGAGATCAGAAAAATGTGAGGAATTCAAATATGCCCTTCAAAATATATTTTTGAATATTTAAAATTTCAAGTTGATTAAAATTACAATAAAATGCCCTTTTCCCTTAATTAATTAATAACTTTTGATTTATTACTCCAAATTTAACAAATAATATGTCTAAAATGATTAGCTCGACGAGACCTTTCTGTTTATGCATTCCATTATCTGTTTTGCCGCATGCATCATATAAATATAAAGATTACAGCAACTTATCTGAGGTTAAAATATGATTAAAACTCAATAAAATGCCTTATTCTTGTATTCCACACCTCACCCATGCCATGCTACATTATTGCCATGCAAATTGTGCATCATTCATCATGGCATGATTGTTTGCTTGTCGCATCTTATTTATATGCTTGTGCACTTTATTTATGTTGGCCCTTGTTTGTTTGGTTCTTCTCCGAATAGACGCTGAGCAGGGGATATATCAGGAAACCCAGGAGCACTAGCCAGATCCTTCTCTCGCTTCAACTGAGCTGCCAGGCAAGCACTACCACATGCTTGCATACATATAGTACCTATTGCCTCTATCTTATTCTTGCATCATTGAGTCGCGATTGCATTAAATTGAATCCCAAGTACGGCATAGCCTTTACTTTTAAACCCCACCGAAGCTTGTTCCTCCATCCCATGAGCCATTACTACAGGAGTTGTTTGAGCCATGCGAGTCATAGAACAGCATGTGTAGGGTATGTGAGTGTCTGATGGATAACGAGGTGCCTAAAAAACTTCACCTGAGTAGTAATGGGATAACTAATGAAAGTGGCACCGGTGAGCAATATCTGCTATTTGGTTTTTCATGCTCACTTGTGTCCCGTAGGACCCCGAGTACTTGATTCCTGTTCCTTGAATATTCGTGCTATCCACATCCGGAGGCTTATGAACCCCCTAAGCGAGCTTGATTCATTCTTATTTCTTGGGGCCACAAAGTAGTTTGGGGCTTTATTACTATCCTTGTATGCCATGCTTTACCGCTTAATTTAAGATTGTGCGAGGAATGCACCTGTACTGCTTAGGTAAGCGGAGTGTTTTTGCAGTATCGACAAGCCTACCACATTTTCGGTTCCCGTCGTTTACAGCCATTGACGCAAACCTTGAGTCCGTCTCGAGCCGCCAACCGTTGCGGGTAGCTTAATGGGGTGGCCCCTGAAATATTTCTGAATCGTGATCGCTTTGTCGTGAATGCCTCGTTGGGTTTTGATTTGGTTTTTCCGAGGTTGATCGAGTGTGTGTTATTTGTGCACCCCAGGTAAAACTTTCTCAAAGCCGTGTCCGCATGTTATGGACGACTTGGAGCACGCTTTCGATCATAGACAAGCATCACTAAAGTACCGCTTTTAATTTGACTAAGTAACTGACTAGTAAATAGTGCAACACTCATGGAATGGATAATAAAACTGCCAACGGATGGGGGGGGTTGTTCGTCCGCTTCCTCGTCGGTAAGCGAGGAGGAGGATGGATCTATGGATATTACCGTTATAATAACTGTTGTTATTAATTCACGGACATCCGTCTATCTTTGGTTAGGCGGATGGTTAGCAGTATCTATAGAATTGTTAGGGTTTATTCTTTTGCTGCAATTGCGTCACCCCAGGTTGTGTCCCCTTTAGCGGCATAAAGACTTGCTGAGTACCCCTAGGGTCTCACACGATAAATTGTTTGATTCAGATGAACAGGTAAGCTCGCAAGATGGATCTTTGGGTGGAGGAGACAGACGATGTTGGCAACGATCACTTGGTGTAGAGATTCCGGAATGGGGATCCGTGAGATCTATGGATGCGTTTATTTATGGGGCATCTTATGCCGATTTGCTTCTTATCCGTACTGGATCTTGTTTGCCGCCCTTTGATACTCGATGTTTGATGTATGAGGAGATATCCTAAACTATTATATCTATCTAGGATATTTGGATCTTCTTGTATGGCGTTGCAATATTTCTATTTCTTTTTAGATGGAATGGCTCGAGGACTATTGTATGGTGGCTTGCATACATACTCATTTGTGTATGTAGTTGATCCTTCGCTTACGCCGCCGCCCGTTCTTGTCCCGATGTTTGGAAATGGTTAGGACGGCCGAAAGGTCTACCTGTGAGTGGCATTTGGGCCCCACCGTACTATTTTAACCATTTCCGCTCATCCAGGCTTGTAACTAGGAGCGTAATTCACCGAGGTAGTTACAACCATGGTGCTCTAAACTTGAGAATATTTCCTGACAGAAACAAATTGAAATTAAAACACGATGAAAAAACCTCGGGGGATCCGGGGGGTTATATATTACGAAGTTTCAAGGCATAAGGAAGTTACTGACACGGAAACGAGGCGGAGACGGAGTTCGAGGGTGGAACACCCCCTCCAGGCACGACCAGGCTGGGCCCATGCCTAGGGTGGGTTTGTCCACCCCGGACTCCGTTTCCTCTTCACTTACGCTCGTAACTTCCCTTATGTATTAAAAACATAAAAAATATAAAAAGATTGGGGTTTCACGAACCTTCTATTTTCACCACTTTTACCGAGTCAATGACGAACTCTGCAGACTCCTTCCTCTTTCTCCTGGAATTTTCCTTTCCTCACAAGGCAATACACAAACTTTAATGGCAACATTAGTGTAAATTAAACAACAAACCTGTAGTTTCACACTTCAATTGAGATCCATAAAAAAGGCTTCTATAAGAGGCAAATGCAAATCAAGGCAAAAATTTGTCAAAACAGACAAAAAGGTAAAGATTGATTTTTTCGAAAACCTTCTGTTGCTCAAATCAAAAAGTGCAGAACTGATGAAAGTTGGGTAACAACTTGGAGAACAAGCTCAGAAAAATGCAGCTCCATCCGACGTACTAAGCTCCCTCACTAATTTTTACGGTACAGCATAAAAATCCGTCCCAGGACAGCCACTTTTCACAACTCCTCTACTTCACAAAAGTAGTTGGACTAGACACAAAAACCAAAACAAAAAGGATAAGGAGAGGTTATTATAGAGGTAATAACTTCCAAGACTCGACAAAACTCTTGGGTTATCTCCCAACAAATACTTTTCTTTAATGCCTTTAAGTTAGGCTTGAAACTTTCAAAGATGCTCACATAGGGGATATATATCTAGAGTGAAAAAGAGCATCAAGAAGCAAATAACCAACACACTTGAGTCTAACCCACTTCCTATGCATGGGGGTATCATGAGAAAACAAATTGTTGAAACAAAAAGGCACAAGCATAGGAAGACAAAATATATGCAACTTCAAAGACTTCAACATAAAATGGGGAAACTTAACATTATTGAGATGCATAAAACCATGTTTCCCTCTCTCATAATAACTCTCATTAGCACTTTGAATAAAGTTGACAATATAACAATCACTGGCAACAACTTTATCATCAGAATAAGCGTACTTACAGTCACCAAAAAGAGGTCCAAGGTCATAAACCGGATCACTAGAAGCAAGTTGTTTCATCCTAAAATCTTTATTAGGCAAACTGTTTTCACAAGGAGCTTTAAAATTTTTGGAAAAGTTAAACTCATAAGAATCTCCATCAATCTTAGTTTAAACCTTTTCCTTCTTATAATCAATAATAGCTCCACAAGTGTTCAAGAAAGGTCTACCAAAAATGATAGGACAAGTTTTGCTAGCTGCAGAATTAAGCACTAGAAAATCATCAGGATACTTAATCTTACCACAAAGAACCTCCACATCTCTTACAATGCCAATAGGGCAAATGGTCTACTTGTTAGAAAGGTGGATAACCACATCAATGTCCTCAAGATCACAAGGACCAATCTCATGCATAATTTTTCTATAAAGCTCATAAGGAATAGCGCTAGAACTAGCACCAATATCACATAAACCATAGTAGCAATGATCACCAATTTTAACAGAAAGAATAGGAACACTAGCTTTTCTAGCCTTACTAGGATGAGAGATAATATTAGAAGCGTCTTCACAGAAGACAATGTGCTCATCCTCTATATTTCTAGTGACAGTGTCTTCCGCAATAGCTACCATAGGTTCATCACTCAAAGGCTTACCAGGCTCCACAGTTTTCTTTGTACCTTTGTTATTTGCACTAATAATCATAGAATACTCCTTTACCTTAGCTGGGAAAGGCATTTTCTCAACATGAGGTTCAGGAACAATATGATTAGTAGTACAAACTTGAGTACTTCTAACTGTAACATGATAAACAAATCTTTATAAGGAGCATAGTACTTATCCCACTCTTTCTTGGGAATTTCAATATAAGAGGCAAAGGCATTAAAACATTTTGCAAGACCTTGAGGATCTAGACCAAACACATTGCTAATATCACGGAAGCTATCAGTTCTCATAAAAGATTTAATGCATTCATAATCATGGTTTATACCTAACTTTCTTCCTTTGTCATTCTCCCAAGCTTCAGCGTTATCTTAAATACGGTCTAAGAGATCCCATTTAGCTTCTTCCTTCACACGTGTAAATGATCTAGCACAACAAGCATCTAGTAAATCTTTATCATGAAGAGAAAGCCTAGCATAAAAGTTATTGAGAATAATATTGTTAGGGTGTTCATGAATAGGATATTTAAGCATTAGTAACTTCAATATCCCCCAAGCTTGAGCTGTACTCTCTCCATCAAGAGGCCAACAATTATATATAAGATTTCTATCCCTATGAATTTCACTGGGAGGATAAAATTTAGAGTAAAAGAGAGATGCCATCTCCTCCCATTCCATGGATTGTCCATTCTTTAGCAGCTTATACCATTCTTCAGCTCTCCCTTTCAAGGATCTTGAGAGTAACTTCTTCTTCACCTATTCAGTTGTGATACCTGCACACTTAAACAACCCGCATAATTCATGGATAAAAATTAAGTGATCACCAGGATGGACAGTTCCATCCCCAAAATAATAATTATCTATAACACGATTAACAATACTTGTAGGTATCTTAAAAGGACCTATCTCAACATGAGGTGGTTCATCTACTATCCTAGCAGTGGTGGTAGTTTTTCCAAACAGAAAACCAAGTGGGTTATCCATATTGGAAACAAAGGAACAAGCAGTAACAAAAGCAATACTCACAGTAAAATTTTCCCTTACCAGTTCCACACTCTTCAATAGCGCTTCACTCCCCGGCAATGACGCCAGAAAATAGTCTTGATGACCCACAAGTATAGGGGGTATATCGTAGTACTTTCGATAAATAGGAGTGTTGATCCCAACGAGGAGCAGAAGGTGCAGAACAGTGGTATGGAGCAGGAAATCCCTGTGAATACTTAGCAAACATATTTTTAGTGGTTTTCTGACAAAGCAACAAAACAAGGAGCAAGTAGTAAAGATAACAAACAAACGGAGCAAGTGGCCCAATCCTTTCTTAGCAAAGGACAAGCCGGTGGGAATACTTATAAGGACCAAACGTTCTCGAGGACACATGGGTATTCCATCAAGTGCTTTCGCTTCAAATAGCTGAGTACTCTTCGCTGGTGTTGTAAGTGTTGTGTGGGTGAACATGTGCTAATGTACCAACCTTGCTTGGACTAATACATACTTGTGATTAAACCCCCTACAAACATCTGTAACTACAGGAAAGTAATTAAGATATAAATCTAACCACGGCCTTAAACTCTGAGATCCTACACTCCCTTATGCAAAGGTGTCCTAACGGGGGTTCAGGTTTCTGTCACTCCAGCAACCCCACAATTAGTAGCCAAATACACAATGAATTCTCCTAGGCCCATAAATGGTGAAGTATCATGTAGTCGACGTTCACATGACACCACTAGAAGAATAACACCACAACTTAAATACTAAACCATTTAATAATAACTCAACACAAATTCACTACTAAAAACATGACTTCTCCAATGTCCTCAAGAACTAGACGAACTACTCACAAGACATCATATGGATCAAGATCAAAGATGATATGATAATGGATAACAATCTGAACATAAACAATAATCTAATGGTTCCACTCACAAGCATCAACTACAATAGCAATTAACACCGGGAAAATTTCCCCTAAGAACTAAAGCAATATCCAACACAATTGTTACAGCAGAATGGAGTGGTGACGATGGTTCTAGTGGAGATGATGGTGTGGATGATGGTGATGATGATCCCGATGAAGCCTATCTTGATGATGGTGTTGATGGCGACGGTCTCCACTCTCTAGGAAGGAATTCCCCTGGCAGAAATCTGTCTACCGGAGAGATCTTTCTCTCAAGTGTTTTCGCCCCCAGGCGAGGAAATCTATCTGTGGTCACCCCTAGGCTTAGCGTTCCGTAGGTAAGATATAGGCGAAGGGGCAGAGTCGGAGGCCAAGCAGGTGGGCCACACCTGCCCTAGGCGTGGGTCAGGTGGGCCCGCACCTAGGGGTGTGGGCCCCCTGCGTCCCCTCTTCGCTCCTCCTTCTGGCTTCCTTCGTCTTCTAGGAAAATAATATATTTCCATATTTTTCTGGTATTTTTATGATCTTCGCAAAATTGCACCGAAACACCTTCTTTTCCATTAGAATCCAGAATCCGGCAGTCCATCCTCCAAGAGTCATCCAACATGCATAAACAGATGAAAAGCCATAAGTAATACCTCATAATAAGACAAATATCAATGAATAGAGGTAAATTATGATATAGAAAGGTGGTGCAAATTGGGCGGATCAGCCGCGCGGCCAAGCCTGGCCCGCTCCTAGGGGGTGCGCACACCTGGTTCCCCCTCGCCGCCTTCGCCTATAAGAAGCCCCCGATACCCAAACCCTAAGTACCCGATCAATCTTTCACGAAACAGTCTGTAGCTGCCGCCACCATCGTCCCTAGATCGGGGGGGATTTGAAGCTCTTCCCGGCACCTTGCCGGAGGGGAGATCATCCCGGAGGCCTTCTTGATCATCATGTCAGGCTCCGGTATGAAGCGTGAGTAGTTCCACCTAGGACTACGGGTCCATGTAGTATCTAGATGGTTGTCTCTCCTCCTTTGTGCTACCATGTTTAGATCTTGTGAGCTATGTTCATCTTCAAGATCATCTATTTGTAATCATGCATGTTGTGTTTGCGGGGATCCGATGGATATTGAGATTATAATGTCAGATTGATTAATGATTTTGTTTTATTAATTCTATCATGTCTGTGTTGTTTGTGATCTTACATGCTCTCCGTTTCTAGTAGCTATCTTGGCAAGTAGATACTAGTGACTCCAAGAGGGGGTATTTATGCTCGATAGTGGGTTCATGCCTCTATTTAATCTAAGGGAAGTGACAGAAATCTCTAAGGTTGTAGATGTGCTATTGCTACTAGGGGAAAACTACGGTCTCTTGTTCATGGAACAAGTGGATTGTTTACCTTACACACTTTGCTTAAAGCAGTTATTTGTTGCTTGCAACTTAATACTGGAGGGGGTTCAGATGGTAACCTGGAGGTGGATTACTAGTTATAGATGCAGTTGGATGGCGGTCTATGTATCTTGTTGTATTTCCCAATCAAATATCATAGGATCATGAATGTCTAGTATTGCATAATTATGCCTTGCTCAGTCCTGTCAATTGCCCTGCTGTGATTTGTTTACCTAGCATGCCATGTTTGTTTATCTTAAGGAGAACACCTCTAGTGAACTATGGACCCTGGTCCAGTCTTTACCATTGATACATCTTCCACTGTTACTGTTGAATTTCTGCAAACCGCTACTACTTCCACACCATACAGTTAATCCTTTGTTTTCAGCAAACCGATGAGATTGACAACGTCACTATTTGTTTGGGCAAAGTCTTGAGTTTATGTTGTGCAGGTTTCCAAGTTGCTAGCAACACCTTTTAGTCGTTTCCTTCCTCTTACATGTTCGATAACCTTGGTTTCTTACTAAGAAAAAACTTGCTGTTGTGCTCATCATACCTTCGTCTTGGGGTCTCCCAACGGAGCTCAACAATCAACTGAGCCAACATCAGGATTACGAGCACCGGTGGAGGGAGGGTCGCGACATCCAACACGCGGATGTCCTGGTGCCGCCACCGCCCAAGGTGGTTAGAGGGCTGGCGGAGATAATCCTCCGCTGGATCTGCAACCTCCCCTGAACCCAATGGTGGGAGAGGGGCTACCAATCCGAGGCGTACTGGATCAAGTTCCTCAAGTGGGAGCACAAGGTGCGGCGTTCCACCACCATCCGCCGTGACCTGCAGCCGGGGGAGGTCTATCAGGGCACCCACTTCCACTCCGACGCCGACCTTGGCTGCGAGGACAGCAACGACGAGGACGACGGGGAACTCGTCAACAAGTAGGAGGCAGTGGACGACGTTGCCGCGAACCTGCCCCCGGAGTACCGCGAGGTTCAATTGTGGGGCTACGATGAGGATTGTCGTCGGATTGTCCACAAGTACGCCATAGGGGTCCCGATGTTGAGAAGATGGGGTGTGAGATGTCGGATGTTCTGGGAACGGTGCGCACAAGTTTACCTAGGTTCAGATCTGACTGTGGTGATCGGATCCTACTCCTGCTAGCAACTCCATAATATATCGGCGAGAGCTGGCTGTTATAGCGGATTACGAAAGAGGTTCGCCTGTGCGAGTAGGTTATGGTTTATCTATGATCTGGTGCCCTAAAGGATCCCATAGGGCCGGTTTATATAGTCATCGGGACCTAGGGTTACAGGAGAGACATATTCGTCTACGTTACAGAGTCGGTAACTAGATACATCTTGGACTACAAGTAATACTACAGTCCTAAGTCGGTAACTCTTCTAGGCCTTGTCGTAGCCGAAAGTGGCTCCTCCTCTTTCTCTGACTGGGCCGCCCGTGAAGAAAATCTCTAACCCATTGGTGGGCCACCCTGGTCAGTGAGTCCTGTGGGTATACCCGGAAAGTATATCCCCAATAGTAGCCCCCGGAAGCATCCAAGATCCAAAGTCGGATAAATCGTCTAGCTTGATGGTTTCTTTGTCTTGAGAATCTTGAAGGGTTCCCGAAAAATTCTTTCAACAAAGTAGGATTCTGAGTCATCTGAGTCGGATATGTTTTTTCTTTGACTTCAGTCTTTTCCTTGCTCAATTCAAAACATGAGTCAGATGTCAAACAACGGTGTGCTGTCTGACAACTTTTCAGACCAGGTCTTGTCACTGGAAAGGGTCCCATCATCATGTCCTTTTGTGGGCCCGTATTTTACCGAACAGAACACCATTTCAATGCCCGCAAGAGAATTGAGGGGCAGAGTAGTCGCGAGGAAGCTACCTCCCTCTCTCCTATATGCGTGGCGCAAATCACGCGGTCTAAATGCGAATCTTGGCATGGAGGTTAATAAGAGAGAGGAAATCCTTCTCTCCTAGATTCATCTCTCGCCGTTTCATTCATTGCCTCCTCGTACTCCTCGAGCCCTCCATAGCCATTCTCATCTACACACCGAGAAAGACCCCAAACACCACCAATCTTTAAATCTTCCCCGGCGAGATGGAGGCGCCATCTAGCTCTGGAGCAGCGGGGGCGGGTACAGCGGCAAATGAGAATAAGATGTGGGGCCTCTGGGTCCCAAGCGTCATGGACAAGCCGAGCTCCAGTTCATGGAGGACGAGGGATACCTCGTCGCTGGCGCATGGCGGAGCGCTGCTAGAGATGCCGTTCCCGCATCGAGTGACGGCGAGCGAGTTCTCTTTGGCACGCATGTCGACCTTGGCCTCAGTCTCCCACCATCGGACTTCCTCATCAAAGTCGTTTAATACTACGGTGTTCAACTTCACAATCTCCCCACCCCCTAACTCTTTGCTCGAGCTTAGCGCTGATGTAGCTCTCAAGGAGGGGTTTATTGGCATTAGGCCAAGTCTCACCCTTTTCCGGTACTACTGTGGTACCCGGAAGAATTCGATCAGTGTCGGTGTTCCTTACACCACCGGTACTCTTAGCTTAGTCCTTAGGAGAAACCGACTGTACCCTAGGATTAACGCTAGCGAGTCAGTTAAAAATTAGGCCAGAAACTTCTGCTACAATAAGGATATTCCTGCTCCTGAAAAGGCAGAAGGTCTTTCGAACTTCGTCGACGGTGCTGCTCCCCACCAGGAATCATGGGACGCAGAGGCGCCGAATCTTTCTAATGTCTTGATCCTTGCCAAAAGTTGGATCGAGTTTCTGATGAAGCACAAGGGCCTCCGTGGATCCGACTTGATCCACTCCTAGCTGGATCGCCAGATCTAGCCTCTGCAGTATCATGGAGATCGCCTCATGCACATGATCACCGGAGACCGGAAGGACAGCCCGAGGGTCAGTTCGAATCGCATTCCTATGAAGGACTACAAGACCCTAATGCATTTTTTGATCAAAGAGAGAGTGGAAAGAAAATCTCCTGATGTTTCCATGAAGATGTTTATAGCCGACCATCCTCTGACTCCGGTAAATATTTCGACTTCGCTTTTGATTTTTGTCATTCTTGTTTGTATTTTCCTCCGACTCTATTTTTACCGATGCTTTTTCGACTTTATCAGCTCGAGAAGCTCCCCGAGTCTGAGTTAGCTCCACTAGAGGGCTATCTTTCAGACGATTCGGAGGCGACGAAGGATGATGAGGTGCAAGAAGTTCCTACCTCTACCGCTAAGAAGCGCAAGGCCAAGGATGTCGTTGTTACTGCTGGCACCCAAGTGTTGCCAGCAGTTAAAAGGTTTGCACCTCACCAACTTTGTACATTTCTTCATTACCGAAGAACACCTAATGTTTGGATTTATGTGTTTCAGAGCAAAAGCAGTTTTGAAGACCAAACTGAAGCCAAACAGCAAGCCAGGCAAGAAACTGCACCAGCAGAAGCTTGTCTTTTCTCCTGTTATGCCTCCTCTGACTCCTAGCAGTGCCCAGACCTCAGCACCGGAGGCCTCTGCCTCTCCCAATGTTGGCTCTGCCATCCCTGACGCCAGCACCACCTCGAAAGCCCTGGTTACCATTCGTAGCCAGGTAACTAACAAGGGTGAACCAGTCAAGGGTAATGATCCCATGGTGATATCACATGGGAGGTGGATATAGTGGCCGGCTCTGCTGCCTTTGGACTAAAGCGGAAGAAGAAGGAAGAGATTCTCAAGTTGTCTCAGTCCAGTCTCGAGAAACAAACCCTCACTCCGGAGGCAGCAAGCCAAGATACGGGGGATGTGAAGCCGGGTAACCTACTGGACCAAATTTTGGTCCGGGATGCAAAAATTGAGTCTGGCAAACTCACAGCAATGGACGTTCCCTCCCTCTCCCTTCCCGAGAAAGTGTTTCACAACACAAAACTCGGATTTGAGAATCTGCATCTGGAACATATTGTAAGTTTTCCGAATCTTGTTTGCAGTATTTATTGTCATATCTTCTGGCCGCCAAGCATAAAATCGGATATGCTTATAGGATGCAAATAGAACGATATAATGTAGCCCCCAAGGCTCGTGCTGTATTTTTACTTGGCTAAAACTACAGCCCGAGTCTTAGTAGCTGTCTGACGGTATTCCATCTCTAAACATACAGAAAATTGCATCTTCCAAGCAGGAATTGCTCAAGAATATATGTAATAAGCACAAAGAGATTAAAGCTCTGCACCTTGAAAATTCCAAGTTGAAGGTTGAGAAAAATGAGGTAGAAGGTAATTTTTTCCGACTCCTTTTTTCATTAGTGATTGGCATAGTCGAATTATTCTTTTTCGACTGGTAGTTTTTCCTTTGCAGAATTGCTTAATGAATCCAGCAAGATGGTGGAGGAAGCAGAGAACTTCAAGGTCCTGAAAATGGATAATAATGAACTCCGGAACGAGCTAGAAGAGCTAAAGGCTAAATCGGAGAAATCCGAAAACGCCGTCCTGGTGTCAAGCAATATGGAGACCGATAAGCTATTAGCCCTCTGAGATAAACAAATAGGTGATCTCAAGAATGATTTCGAGAGCCAGAGAGATCTAGCCCGGGCCACAGAATAGGAACTAAAGAGTCTCCGAGAGGAGCATTCTTAGTGGAACCACTTTGTCCTAGGTAAGATTTTCGACTATTACCCTTCTATCCATTTTCGACTTTATATGATTCAGATTTTGTTTTTTTGGTTCTTTCTATATCCTCTTCATCTTTCCAATTCACCTTCCTCTGACCCCCTCCTCGAGCACATAAAACTCGTCAGAGATATTCTTTTCGACTTCCGCCAGACTCTCGAAGAGGCTGGCGAGTCGGTTAGAATTTCGACTTGCACAAATTGCCAGTGCTCGAGGTGAGGGACAGAGCAAAGGAGATTCCGAAGCTCATCGAAGACTCGAAGATATCCTATGCTTGGACCGCTGCATAGACAGCCCTCACCATGGTGATGAGCCACCACAGCGATATGGAGATCTGGCAGGTCAACAAGGGCATCGCCGACGAGGACGATAAGGGTAACCCGCAGGACATCAAGGCTATCCAAGAATCATGCGCGGGCTATGCTTGTCGCATGGTGGAGATGATGAACTACATGACGCCATTCTTTGAATCCGTCATTGTGCCTCCTTCTCCCCAAGAGCCGGAAGATAGCCTCATCGAAGGAGCTTCCGAGTCTCAGGATCAAGGCTACGATGTCCACTCCAGCGCTCCATGGTCTCCTTCACCACCACCCGAATCTGCAGTATAAACATCTTTGATGCATTATTCTGAACTTGTTATTGGGCATGTACTGATGGGAACAATATTTTTGTTTTTGAATATGTGTTGGTTTGTAAGAACAAATGATTTACTATCTTAGCACTTGTTTGTATATATTTTTATGTGTGTGCCTGAAAATTTCTTAAGCATAGTTTTTGTGTTTATACTTGTCGTTTTATCTTGCACTCTACCTCGTCCTTTTAATGAGCCGGCCAACCTTTAGCACGAAAACTTTGCCGAGCAACGGAGCTCAATTGCTAAACCTGTTTAAACTCAGAAACAAAGCCAGCTTCTAGTACCAACAATTCATTACTCGGAAAATACCCGCGTCTAAGCAATCAGATTAAAAACCAAAGTGTAAACAAAACATTAGATTTATACCCTAAGGTAATATTTTTTAGATATTCAAAAATCATAACCAGAACGAACATGAGCATAAAGTACTTTCAAGCATTCTAGGATTTTTGAAAATGGCATGCTCTTTTGGAAATAAGATGGTAAAAAACTTCTCAAGAATAACATATGAGGAAACCAATACTTTATTTCACTTTGAAAATGTATACATATGATTACAAGGAAATATAACTAAGAATAGAAGGGACGTTGCTGTGCGATATTCCATGGATGGTCTATCTCATCCGGTCTGTACTACCACTAGCTATCTTTCTCTTCCGAGTGTCCAGTATTTCCTTGATTGGTCTCATATCGGTTAAATAATATGACCCGTTATGTAGAACTCTACTGATCATAAAAGGTCCTTCCCAAATCGGGGAAAGTTTGTGCATTCTTTTTTGCACAGGTCGGAGAACCAAATAGCCCTTCATGAAAGAACGGTTCTGCACTCTCTGACTATGATACTTGCGTAACTTTTGCTGATAGGCTGTAGATCTCTGCTCATAAATGACGTGAACTTCTTCGATTATGTCGAGATCATCTTGTTGAGAGACTTCTGCATCTTCTTCGATATATGTTTTAACTCGAAGAGACTAGTGAATTAAATCACTTGGAAGAACTGCTTCTACACCGTAGACCAAGAAGAAAGGAGTGTATCCGGTTGACCTGTTAGGAATTGTTCACAAGATCCATATAACAGACGGTAATTCTTCCGCCCAAGCCCCCACGGCACGACGGAGTGGTGCCTCCAGACAAGGTCGAAGTCCTTGTAAAATGAGACCGTTAGCTCTTTTGACTTGTCCATTAGCCTGTGGATGCGGCACTGATGCAATATCAAGTCGGATCTCTTGTTCCTCGTAGAATTCGTCAAGTTCCCTCATGGAAAAGTTGCTCCCATTGTCAGTAATTATACTATGCGGATATCCGAATCGGATAATCATGTCTTCGACGAACTTTCTGGTTGTGGCTCCATCGCAACTTGTTATGGGTTTAGCCTCAATCCATATTGTAAATTTATCCACCATCACTAGTAGGTGAGTAAATCCACATTTTGCCGTGTGAAACGTCCCTACCATATCAAGCCCCTAGACCGCAAATGGCCATGTAATAAGGATTGTTTGGAGATGATCAGCCGGAACGTGTGCCTGATGGGCGTACTTTTGGCAGCCTTTGCACATTTTGACCAGTTTATCGGCATTCGCCTTAGGTGTAAGCCAAAAGAATCCGTGTCTAAAAGCTTTTGCCACTAAATATTTTGCTGCAGCATGGTGACCACACTCGCCCTTGTGGATTTCTCTTCAGATTTGTACTCCTTCCGAAGAAATACATCGCTGAAAAACTCCAGAAACACTTTGCTTATAGATCTCACCATTTATTATTGTATAGGATTTTGCTCGTCGGACGATCTGCCGGCTTAGGACTTCATCTTCGTAATTTTCCATCTATCAAGACATCTAGATAGGGTGTTGTCCATCTAGGAATTACAGCCAGAACTGCTATTAAAGGTGAGTCGGATTTCATGGGATAGTCCTCATCAACTCCTGTGATGGAAGGGACCTTTAAATTCTCCAAAAAAGCGCCATCCAGAACTTGTTTCTGTGCAAAGCCTACCCTTGATAAAGCGTCTGCTTCCTTATTTTCTGCTCGAAGGATGTGTTGTGCCTCAAAACAATCGAATGATTTAGATAATTCATCCACAACAGCTTTGTAAGCTTCCATGTGCTTGTTTGCATTGCAGATATCAGATACTTGCTAAGCAACTAAATCTGAGTCTCTGTAACACATGAGTAATGTTACGCCAATGTTTTTGGCCATGCGTATTCCATGTAACAATGCTTCATACTCAGAAATATTATTGGTTGCCGTGAAGTGTAGTTGTAACACATAGAAAAGCTAATCTCCTTGGGGTGATTTGAGTACCATGGCAGCCCCCGAGCTTCCTCGTGCTTTTGATCCATCAAAATGAAGGGTCCAAAAATCCGAGTCTGGAGGACTTGTATTTTCTGCTGTCTCTGTCCAATCAGCAACGAAATCGGCAAGTATTTGGGACTTGATTGTTGTTCGTGTCTTGTACTCAATGTCAAAAGCTGCAAGCTCTATTCCCCACTTTTCGACACGTCATGTGGTATCGCGGTTGTTGATTATATCTCGTATGGGATCAGTACTCACCACTGTGATCTTGTGCTCTTGAAAGTAGTGTCGTAGCTTTATGGAGGCGAAGAATAATCGATAGGCCATCTTTTGATGGTGTGGATACCATTGTTTTGATTATGTCAGAACTTCACTCAGGTAGTATGTTGGACGGTGCACCTTGTGCTCATAGCCTTCTTCCTTGCGCTCCATTGATGTTACCACACTTATGACTTTGTTAGTCGTTGCGATGTAAAGTAACATAGGCTCCTGAGGCTCTGGTGCCATGAGGATTGGTGGGTTTTAAAGTAGGTCTTTCAAACTTTTCAGAGCAGCGTCGACTTCCTGGGTCCAGAAAAATTTGTCGGTGTTCTTGAAGAGTTTGTATAAAGGCACGTATCTTTCTCTATTCGGCTGATGAACCGACTCACTACTGCAATGAAACCAGTGAGACGTTGCACGTCCTTCAGGCGAGTTGGCCTAGTAATGTTGAGTATAGCCTTAATTTTGTCCCGGTTCACCTCTATGCCTCTTTCAGACACAATGAAACCTAATAAATTTCTAGCCGGAATTCCAAAGAAACACTTCTTCGGATTTAGCATTATGTTAAATTTGTGTAGAGTAGCAAATGTTTCTCCTAAGTCGGAAATAAGTGTTTCCTTCTTTTTGGACATCACTGCTATATTATCTACATATACATGGACATTGGGTCTGATTTGATTGTTAAGGCAACACAGCATTGTGCATGGATATCTACCTCCTGTGTTGGTATGTAGCTCCTGTGTTCCAAAAGGCATAATTTTGTAGCAGTAGGTTCCAAAAGGTGTGATGAAATACGTATTTAGTTGATCCGATTCTTTTATCGGTATTTGGTGATATCCAGAATATGCATCTAGAAAATAGAGTAATTTCGATCCTGCCGTTGAGTCAATAACTTGATCAATTCTAGGCAAAGAGAACAGATCTTTAGGGAAAGCCTTGTTCAAGGCAGAGTAGTCAATGCACATCCTTAAATCAATAGAGTCCTTTTTAGGGACGAGTACGGGATTTGCAACCCATTCAGCACGGATGACCTCTGCGATAAATCCAGCTAATTCTAATCGGGCTAATTCCTTGGCTATAGCTTTATGCTTTTCATCACCAAACCGTCGTAAGGACTATTTGATGTGTTTGGCTTCAGGGTACATATTAAGACAGTGCTCGCCAAGTTCCCTAGGTACTCCGGTCATGTCAGAAGGCTGCCATGCAAAGATATCACTATTAGCTTTAAGGAACTAGACGAGCGTGCTTTCCTATATGCGGTATAAACCTACCCCTAGTTGGTCGTCTTGGAGGGATTGTCTTCCTTTAGCGATTTCTTCTTCGTCTCTTCCGACGCCTTGAACTGCATGCTCGCCTTCAGCACTTCGTTCTTTGTAGCGGGCATCTCGGACGGATCGATGGTCTTCTTTATCTCCTGGTACCCCTGGACGTGCAGCACGACTTCAGCAAAGGCTGCAGATCCTTTTTCGCACTCTCGCGCCTTCTTCGGAATTCCCCGAATGGTGATGATGCCCTTTGGACCTGGAAGTTTTATCATGTTGTGAATGTAACAGGGACGAGCCGTGAATGCCCAGTAAGCCGGATGCTCGAAGATGGAGTGGTAAGCACTTTTGAACAGTACCACCTCAAAAGAGAGTGGCTCGGTCTGATAATTGTCTCGGGTTCCGAATGACACATCCAGTGTAATCTCACCCAGAGAATCCTCCTGTCTCCCTGGTACAATGTCGTGAAAAGTTGCACTGCTGTAAGTCAACTGTCTCTCGTAGATCTTCATGCGGTGGAGCGTTTCGATGTAAAGTATGCTGATGCCACCATCCATGAGGGTTTTAGAGAACTCATAGCCATCAATAAGCGGATTGACGACCAGAGGGTACTTTCCCTGAGGATGCGCTTTCCTCAGGTGATCTGAGCGGTCAAAGGTGATGGTTACATCTGACCACTCCACGAATTAGGGGACAACCGGAACCGTGGCATTAAGCTCATGTAGAACCGCCTTCTTGACCTTAGCCGGCAGAGTTCCAAGAAAGCAGACATACATGTCTTTCTTTGTACGGTAATCCTTCTTTCCATCTGACTTGGGCTATGCGGCGTCCGCTTCTTCCATGTTGGAATCTTCCTTGGGCTCCTTTCCTTTCTCGGAGTTTTACTTTCCTTTTCGTCACTTGGCCATGTAGCCAGCGGATTCGTCTTTTTGATATCTTCATTGAAACGACACTCGACATTTGTGTGGGTAGAGCCACCGTTACTATCCAGGTGATGCACACAGGGATTGTTGGCAATGTCGGCCCAAGTATAGGTTTTTCCGGGTTGTTGATCTCCTCTTCCCTGGATTCGAGAAGTTTCGCGGCATTGTCCCCGGCCGCCTCCGCGCCCTCATCATCCGAGAAGGTTAATATTTTGAGGTGTTCTTGCGCTTCTGAGTTTGTTGCTTCTGCTGCTGTGTTGTCCCGGCATTGCCCAAGTATAGATTCGAGAAGGTTAACTACTGTGTTGTCCGAAGCCGGTTTATCTTTCGAGGTGTTCTTGTGCTTCTGAGTTTGTTGCTTCTGCTGCTTGTCCACATTTGGATTGGCCAGAATATTTAGCAGTACTTCTGAATTGTCATTGGCGTCTGCATATTTTCTCGCCATCTCTATCATCTCTCCCAAATCTATGACATGGTCACGCTTTAGTCTCTGACGCAAAAGTCCGACTGGGAGTTCTGCAATGAAATCTTCAATCGTAGTATGTTCATTTACTCCCTCACAAGAGTTTTTCGTGTTGATCCAGCGTCCGAGGTACTCCCGGTAGGTTTCTCTGGGTCTCTGAGTGCATCGCTGCAAGTCTCTGATTGTGCATGGCCTTCTGTATGTTCCCTCGAAGTTTGAAAATAACGCACTTTGCATATCATACCATTTATGGATAGAATTCTCTAGCATCTCATTGATCCAAGATCGATCCGTCTTCCTTAACATAAGTGGAAGATATCGGACCGCAACCAGGATATTTCCTCCTTTGGTGATATAGCAAGCCTGGAAAAAATCTTTAAGCCAAGTATCTGGCCGAGCTGTACCGTCATAGGGTTAAATGTGTTTGGAAATACCAAAGTCAACCAGAAATTTGGTTCGACGGATGCGTGGGCCAAAGCATTTGGGTCCCACATATACGTCCTCTTCATCGTACCACCGTTCCTCAATGTTTGACTCGATGCAATGACGAGCGTTGTTTGGCAAGAGAGATCTGCACCTTGGAGGCTCGTGGATCCTGCGCGGCGTAGTCGGATTTCTTCTTCTCCTCTCACCATTGCCGCCCCCGCCTCTACGGCTTCCATGGCTGCGATGAGATCACTCATGGCCACTGCTTTGAGGCGATGGTGGCCCTGGTGGATTGTTTCCGGCTGGATTACGCAGTGGTGATGGAGCCTCATTATGCTGACTCTGAGGTTTGTTTTGTCGGGCTTCGTCCCTACTTGATTCAGGATGGTCCGGATCATTTCTTCGTCTAGCGCCACCAGACAGACGGCTAGGGGGTGGCATTCTTAGCCGATCCTGATCTCGCTTGCGGCGCACTTTTGGGTCTTATCTACGGTGGTTGTTCTGCCTACGATGGCCCTGATGAGGCACTAATGCTCTGATGGCATCTTCGGACGCAGCCGGCATAACTCTCAACCAGTCGCGCACAGGCCTGTGATGATGACCGTTTGATCCGGTCCATGAATTTTATTCTTCTCCCTCGGGACGATAGCGTTGATCCGTATCACCGCGGGGTCTTTCATTAGCGCTTTGGTGAGCGCTAGTGTGGCAAAATTCCGACTTTGAGGCCAGCTTGCCATTGAATGACACAGCCGTCTTCTTCTATTTCAATCCTTTTTCCAACAACGCAACACATTGTCGGACTTGCTCTGGAGACGGATTATTGGTGAGGATAGCCCGAGAAGCCACGGCGTTTTCTAACGACATGCTGTAGACTCGGATCTTTTCTCCTGATTTACGATCGAATAGATCTCTGTGGATATCTGGATTCCTGTTAGCAAGAACCAGACCTCCCCTTGTCTTGTTTGGTAGTCGCTTGAATTTTGACTGGTATTTGGCAGGATCACTGTCTAACTGCTGCTTGAGCTCGACGATGCGTGCAGCTTCCTCGAGCAAAAACAAATCATGCTTTTCCAGATCTTCAACCCTTTTCTCCAGCGCATCTGGAGTAAGATCCGAAGCGGTTGGGATTGGTATTGTGAGAGCGTCTCCGTAAATTTCAGGTGCACCCTTGGTGATAACATGTCCATCCACAGGAGGGTCGATCGGTGTAGGATTAATCGGATCTCCGTCCTAATTCTCCATCTCGATCTCTTCATCAACTTTTTCTTTGTTGGTTTCCTCGACCTTCGGCTCCACCGGTGTCATATTCTTGTTGTTCTTCTTCTTGTTTGACCGCCCAACAGCCTTAATGTGCGTACCGGTGGCAAAGACGGATTTTGATTTGGTACCGGGAGAAAAAATTTCGTCGGTACTTTCCGTAGTGGTTGGCTTCTGAACCTCGGACGAATGTCCGGTGTCCATGTCATCTTGCTAGGTGTAATCTTTGGCTCACCGTGCGTTGGTTTGGAAGCGTATTCTTCTTCGTATGCATCCATATCCTTCTTGAAGTCTCTATGTTCCTGCAACGTTATTGACTCCTGAGGGGAATTAGGCAGGTCGACCCTTTCTTCGATTGCATCGAGAACTGAATCATTTCTAGCTCCAGCGTTGACAGAGCCATATCCAGAGCTCACGTGATATACGAAGCAATGCTTCTTCTTGTTCATGGTTTGAAGGTAGCGTCACAGCTGGGTTTCCGCCTCTGCCATCTCAAAGCTCTCCTTGATCTTAGCGATTGCTTTGTCATCGATATAGGGGCACTTCTTCTTCTGATTTATCCTGTGCCTCGAGAGTGTTTTTTCTGCTCCGCCATCGGTAGAACCAGATCCGAAGTAGATATATTCCTCATCCATATATCCGATCTCGACAGGAAGATCAGATCTGGATTTTCTTCCACCACGTTTTCCACTACAGGAGCGGGCTGGGTGGGTTCAGGTTTTTTGGGATCTTGAACTCTTCCTCCTCTACGGACAGAGCAGATCCGGATTATTCTTCCGCCATGGTCTTGACCTCAAGAGTGGTTTGGGCGGGTTCAGTAAAACTGAGGTAGATATCGATCTCGCCGATGGACATGGTTGTGTAGGTTGTCACGAGCTCCTTAGCCGGAATCCGAGTCTCGTCGAGAAGTACGAGAGGGACATCACTGGAGTAGACCACGCAACCCATAGCGATTGTTTTAACGATTCCTGCACACGCATATTCTGCCTGGAACGAAGCTCCAAAAGTCACCCGCCCCACGTGAGGCGCGAATTGTCATCGGATTGTCAAAACGTACGCCATAGGGGGTCCTGATGGTGTTAAGAAGATGGGGTGTGAGACGTCGGATGTTCCGAAAGGTGAGCACAAGTTTACCCAGGTTCATATCCATCATGTGATCGGATCCTACTCCTGCTAGCAACCCAGTAATATATCGGCGAGAGCCAGGTGTTATAGCGGATTACAAGAGAGGTTCGCATGTGCGAGAAGGCTATGGTTGATCTATGATCTGGTGCCTTAAAGGCTCCCATAGGGCCGATTTATATAGTCACCGGAACCTAGGGTTACAGAGGAAACCTATCAGGCTATGTTACATAGTCGGTAACTAGATACAGCTTGGACTACAGGTCTAAGTCGGTAACTCTTCCGGGCCTTGTCGTAGCCGGAAGTGGCTCCTCCTCTTTCTCTGACAGGGCTGCCCATGAAGCAAATCTCTAACCCGTTGATGGGACAGCCTGGTCAGTGAGTCCTATGGGTATATCCGAAAAGTATATCCCCAACAAGGAAGCCTTCACCAAGCAGGCCATTGCGGCCAACACGCGAGGTGGACGCCTTGTAGCGCAGCTATGAGGAGGCCCTCTAGTTGACCGACATGGTGACGCAGGCGAACACCAGCTGCCTCCACCAGCGTCGTTGCCGGGATGGGCGCCAGCGATCGCGTCGGAAGTGAAGATGGAGATGGCACACCTCCAGCACGGTTGGGCGCCGTGGCTCGGGCAGGTGATCAATCCACCTGCGCCCGCTCCCGCTCTGACCCTGCCGCTGCCCAACCTCTGGACGCCGGCGGAGTACATCGACCTCAACCCTTAGATGGACGAGGCAGCGCCGGCGTGCGAAGATAGGTAGTTAGGGTAGGCTAGTTTGAATTATTTTTTTATATTTTAAATGTAAATTAAGTACAAACTTTGTCAGTTGGTTTATGTTTGAATTTGTAAAAAAAATGTCGTGCCCAGGCCGGACAAATGAATCACGCCGCTGAGCGCGGCTTGCCGAACAGACAAAAATCCCTCCTCAAATCGATCCTGGCCCGACTCAAATAGACATAAACTAATCATTTGGATCGACGGGATGAATCGACCTGGTGAAGATGCCTTAAGGAGTGTTCAGCGCAATATTTATTTTGTCAGACCGTCTAGGTGCAAACAGAAAATTATGCTCAACCAGATCATCCATCCGAACTTATAATGAGACCGCATTGTAGGATATAAGAAACTGATACGCGCGCTCCATATTTTCTTGCGTAGTTCAATTCAAATGTTTTCACTGGTCTGATTCGCTAAGGTTTGATTAATATTTGTTTCAGCTCACCTGTATTATTTTTCTTCCGTCCGGCCTGTTATGTACAAGGACATCGCCGGAAAGATAGAATTTATTTTTTATATCTATATACAAAAAATGCTATGTACCTATTCGAAAAAATGCTATTTACCTACAAAATTTGTAAATATGGTTTAACATTTACCTCAAGTCTTATCACCCTCAGTCACGAACCGGAACGCATCTTTCTGCCGTCGATTGGCTATTTTATGCGACAATGAGCAAATATCTGAGACCGCCATTGCCACGAGTATTTGCATACAAAAGCTTATATATTTTTGTTTAGTTCACGTTGAATTTTTTTCATCTTTCCAGGCCGGCTAAGACTTGATAAATATTCGTCCATTCAACCTGCTATGTGATGATATCGCATGGAAAAAATAGAAAATATGATATTTCCAATCTATATAGAAACGGATATTTACGTCTGAATGAGTACAACAAGACAACATGCTACTATTTAGAGTATAAACTGCAAAATAGATACAAATTTTGTAAAGGTGTTTAACTTTTCTCTCATAATTCTACACGTGTTAATCTTCTTAGAGGAATAAGAAAAATATATACGACATGTTATAACTCTCATTTAAATTATGAAATGACCGAGATACATCCCTTTTTAACATAATGGCACATCAATTAATATCTCATTTAAAAGAGTGATAATATGAAACGGTTCACAGCAGATTTGTTGAATCTATGTCACTTTTATTAAGTAACAGCAACAAAGATAATTCACACAAGGCACCCCTGATGTTGTTCCAAATTATGGGGAGATGTCACAGTCTAAAATAATATGGATCCAAACTAAATGCAAGATATTATTTAAAGAGAAGGATAATATGTAGCATCCAAATTTTCTAATAATGTAATGCTATTTGTCTAGTCTATGTTGCTACGTCTTGCATGCCATTTATTGCATCATCATTATATCATGCTCATGTCACCATGCCACCTTGCATTTGAGCATCATATAAAAAACCCTCTATTTGGTGTTTATAACATATCCATTATTGTATCACTTGTATTTACCTCTTGATATATTATATTTGCTTCTTGATAAATTTCTTCATGCCCAAGTTAAGTTAGGGGCATATCTTTTACAACTCGATCACCTTTCTTTGTCTCTACCTTATCATTCCACCATCCAAACTATGTATGGGCATTTGCAATTCTTGTTTTATGTCTATCTCATTAAGAAACAATATAACTTGGCTACCTAAGAGACTTCACAACGTTTTGGTAGTCTATACCGTCCGATCCAAGCATCTAACCGTCTGCAGCGATCTGCCTCCCAAAACGTCCTTCTGAAGCGTTCGTTCGTTGGTTGAAGGTTCTCTTCGTTGCTGGGCTGCTGCTCTGCAGAATGAGCCCGACCTTAGCGCATCTATCGGACCGTACTGTTAAACTCGTAGGGTTTTGGGCTGGAACGGTCGTGGCCTCTGGCCTGACCGGTTTCATGTTTATATATCCGAGAATAGCCCCCGGAGTGGCGTGTACATGAGGGATACATGTTGGGGTAGAGTACTACTCTATACCCAACACGTATACGGTACGTAACTCTAATACCCCCCTTAATCTAGACCTAGGGAGAGGTTTAGATTACGTTTGAACTCATCTAACTTTTTTACACATAAAGGTTTAGTGAAACCATCTGCAATCTGATCCTTGCTGGAGATGAACCTGATGTCAAGTTGCTTGCTAGCAACTCGTTCTCGAATAAAACAGAAGTCTATCTCAATGTGTTTGATACGGGCATGAAAAACTGGATTGGCAGACATGAAGGTAGCACCAAGATTATCACACCATAAGCATGGTTTCTCCTGAAGGGAAACACCAAGTTCACGAACAAGTGCTTCAACCCAAATAAGCTCAGCAGTGGCATTTGCAAGAGTGTTATATTCAGCCTCTGTACTTGACCTGGACATAGTAGGCTGTTTTCTGACACTCCAAGAAACAAGATTGGAACCAAAAAACATAGCAAAACCACCAGTAAAGCATCGATCATCTAAATCACGTGCCCAGTCTGCATCTGAATAGGCACTAAGAAGACTAGAACCAGATTTCTGGAATGTAAGACCAACCTTGCTTGTGCCATGAATATACCTCAGAATACACTTAACAGCAGTCCAATGTGCAGTAGTAGGAGCATGAAGATACTGACATACCTTATTAACAGAGTAGGATATATCAGGCCAAGTCAGTGTCAGATACTGAAGTCCCCCCACAATACTCCTGTAGGGTGTAACATCCTCAGGCCCAAGAGGAGAGCCATCTGTTAAATTTAGTGTCTCAGTAGTGGAGAGAGGTGTTGGACATGATGTGCAAGTACTCATGCCAACACGAGCGAGTATATCTTTAGCATATTTTTCCTGACTCAAGATAATCCCATCGGATTGTTTCTGAACTTCAATACCAAGAAAACAATGAAGATCTCCAAGATCCTTGAGAGAAAAATCAGAACTCAATTGCTGAAGAAGAGCTGGTATGGCGTCATCTGAAGAACTTCAAACAACAATATCATCAACATAAATTAAGAGAAACATTGTAAGACCTGGTCTGTTATAGAGAAACAAGCAAGTGTCAGCCTTTGATGGAACAAAACCAAGTGCGTGTAGCTTGGAACTTAGCCGAGAGTACCAAGCACGAGGAGACTGTTTTAGACCATAGAGAGCCTTCTCAAGTCTGCAAACATAATATAGAGTAACTGAAGACTTAAATCCAGGTGGTTGTTTTATATAAACCTCCTCTTTCAGAACACCATATAAAAACGCGTTCTTGACATCTAGCTGCCTTAAACTCCATCCTCGAGAAATAGATATAGCATGAAAAATTCTAATAGTAGCAGCTTTGACAACAGGACTAAAAGTATCCTCATAGTCTATACCATACCTTTGTTTGAATCCTTTTTAAACAAGACGTGCTTTATACCTATCAACGGTACCATCAGCCTTCTTTTTGATGCGGTAAACCCAATTGCAATCAATAATATTTTTGTTGGAGTTGGGAGGTACTAAATGCCACGTATTGTTGGCAACAAGAGCATCATATTCATCTTGCATGGCAGTTTTCCAATTTGCATCAGTGAGTGCCTCAGTCAAATTTTTTGGTTCTCCTGTAGATGTGAGCATTGCTTATCTAACAGTACCATCTTTGTAAACTTTCGAGTTTCGAATACCTTTCTGTAGGCGAGTTTGCACACCGACAACAGGTTGTGGTGCAGCAGGAGCCTGCACAGGTGATCCTGGAGGGGACAGTCCGCCCGCCAGATCTCGGGATCGGCGCTGGGCGAGCGGCGGTCGATGGGCGACGTGGCGCCCAATCCTATGCGTGGAGTGGGAGAAAGGGAGCGAGCAGACCGTGTCGGGCTCCGCTGCAGCAACATGGCAGACGCGCGTTGGCGCGGATGCGAGGACGACCCCGTCCTGTCGTGGGCAGGTGAGGGCACCAGCGACCGGTCGAGGGACCACACGGGAGGATGCGACATGGCGCGCCCGCATTGGCGCGGAGCAGAAGAAGACGACAACTCGCCGCTGGGCCTGTCTAGCGCAGGATCCGAAGGCGATCGCTGCAGAGAATCATCCTCAGGATCGCTGCGCTCTGTGTCTGTCGTGTCTGCCCGTTCTGGTGCATTTGCTGTCTGATTTGCTCCAGTGTTTTAACCATTGGACCCAGAATTCTACGCAGAATTTTGCACAAGCTCCTCGGCAACAACCTGAGATGGAAAAACAGGAGGAACAATATGCAAATAGTGGTCATTAGTGGGCACACTTCTATCATGCGATGCCGGGGGAAGATCATCAAAGGGAAGAATAATAATTTCTTCACAAAGGCGAGGTCCAGCATTTGGATTTAAATAAGCAAAGGGAAAGATGTTTTCATCAAACACAACATCTCGAGAGATATAAACACGACCAGTGTCAACATCTATACATTTGACTCCTTTGTGTCTTGGACTATAACCAAGAAAGACACACTTCTTGGAGCGAAAAGAAAGTTTGTTTTTGTTGTATGGACGAAGATTGGGCAACAAGCACAACCAAAAACACGAAGCTGCTCATAATTGGGTTTAACTTGGAGAAGTTTTTCAGTGGGAGTCTCAAAGTTTATAACCTTGTAAGGTAACATGTTTATGAGAAAAGTAGCTATAATGAAGGCATCATCCCAGAATTTGAGAGGCATTGAGGCATTGGCAAGTAAAGCAAGACCAACTTCAACAATGTGTCTATGTTTACGCTCAGCTGAACCATTTTGCTGATGAGAATGTGGACAAGAGACATGATGAACAATGACAACACGCTAAAAAAAGGTATTTAATTTCTCATATTCACCTCCCTAATCAGTTTGCATAGTAAGAATCTTCCTACCAAACTGACGCTCAACATACTGTTGAAAATCAAGAAAAACTTGAAACACTTTAGATCTTTTCTTAAGCAAATATATCCAAGAAAATTTGCTAAAATCATCAATAAAGCTTACATAATATGCATGTTTGCCGACAAAGAGAGGAGATGGACCCCAAACATCAGAAAAGTTTGTTCTAATGGCATAGTGGAAACAGTAGTAGAGACATGATAGGGGAGCTGATGACTCTTGGCCTGCTGGCATGGATCACATATGTAAGGATTTATTTCTGGAGAGTATATAAGCTTATTCTTTCTAAGAATTTGTTGAACTATAAAGAATGATGGATGTCCTAAACGACGATGCCATGTAGATGAAGAGCTTGATGGGGGCGAGAGCATGCTTGGATGACTCTGAGACTGGAACAAGAGGGTACATGCCACCATGACAAGGACCTTTAAACACGATTTGCTTCGTTGCCTGATACTTAATCAAGAAAAAGAAAGCGTGAATTTACATGAATGTATTGTTGTCTAAAGTAAGATGGTGTGTAGAAAGTAGACTTTTGGAGTCATCAGGAACATGTAAAATATTACGAAGGTGTATGGAACTATCAGGGGTGTGCAAAATAGAATGACCAATATTAGCAATGTTCATACCTTGTCCACCAGCATTGTAGACTTGATCACGGCCTTGATAAGGCTCATGAACATTGAGCTTGTTGAGCTGTCCTGTGACATGAGTTGTGGCTCCTATATCAAGATACCAGTTGGTGTCTACTCCATAGGCACCTTTTTGCTGCTCCTTAGGTGGCATATCATCATCATCATCACCATAGCGCCACCAGCAATCTCCTGCAGAGTGTCCCTCCTTGCAAATCTGACAATAGACTCCATCCTACCAAGGAGAGGCAACTCGGCCCTGTTTGCCCTTCTTCTTAGGGCGCCCTTGAGGGCGCTGCTGCTATTCATGCCTCGGCTATTGGGGTTGTGGTGGCTGTGGTGGGCATGGGGGTCGGTATGGGGGTGGTGGTTGAGGCTGGACATATGTGGGGGTGTGATATGGTTAGGGGTATGGATTATAGGGTGGCCTATACTATTGCGGGGCATATGGAGTGTTGTATGGTGGTGGCATGTATGGTGTAGGCGGGGCTGTATATGGAGGTGGCGTTTGGTAGGGTGGTAGAGTATAATGTGGAGGGCCATAGGACGGTGGAGGAGGTGGTGGTCATGCAGGTCCGCCCCCATAAGGGCTCGGATGACGTGCTGCCACATTGACTAAAGATGTAAAGGAACCAGGAGCAGGACCATTGGAGAGCATAGCATCACGGGTCTCATAGGAGAGCAGCTGAGAGAACATATCAGTGAGCGTGGTGGAGGGAACAACTTTGAGAGCAACAACAGAACTATTATAAGAGCCATCAAGGCCATTCATGATGTAGTCCTTTAGCTCATCATCATCAACCTGCTTGCCTACAGTGGCAAGTTCAGAAGCAAAGCCTTTCATCTTGGTAATGTACTGCTGAGCGGTCATATCAAGCTTCTTGGTGTTGGTGAGAGCACCGCGGATGTTGGAGACCCACGATTTGGATTGTGAAGAAAAAAGCTCATGGATGGCACGCCAAACTTCATAAGCATGAACAAGACCATAGACATGAGAGAGGATTTCCTTAGAGAGAGAATTCACGATGTAGCTCACAACTTGCTGATCCCGCATAATCCAAACATCATATGCAGGGTTGAGAATCTGAAATTTTCTTCTTGTCAGCATTTTCTCCATCAACAAACTCATCCGGAGCTGGGTCAGACCCTTCAAGGAGGTGCATAACACGAGCCCCATGAAGAGTGGGCAGCACATGGGCTTTCCATGAGAGTAAATTCTCCCGTGTGAGATTGGTGGCAGGGGGAGAACCAATGGAGTAGCCCCCAGCAGAGGTCAAAGAAGAAGAAGTCATCGAGGGTCGATGTCCTGCCGTGGCAGAAAAACAAGCAAAAAACCTGCCGTGGCGGAGGTTCTAGGGTTTGAGAAGGATGTTGTCTAGGGTGTTGTCTGGGTTTTGTAGGTTGTGTCTAGGGTTCGTAGGCGTGACTGGGGTTGTAGATCGTGGGCGTTGAATTTGTGTAGGTCATGGTTGTCTAGGGTTGTTGCTTGTAGAGTCTAGGGTTGTAGATCGTGGTTGTTGTGAGGTGTGTTGGCCGGCCACCAGGAAAAGTAGCGGTGACAGCGATCAGAAGGTGTAGGAGGGCATGGTACTAAGAGCTCGTGGGGATGGTTGGGCATAGGAGGGCCGGCGACGACGGTGACGGGAGTCACGAAGACGGCGATCCGGCGGTAGATATATGAGGAGGAAGAGCCTAGTCTGATACCATCTTAAATTCGTAGGGTTTTGGGCTGGAACGGTTGTGGCCTCTGGCCTGACCGGTTTCATGTTTATATATCCGAGAATAGCCCCCGGAGTGGCGTGTAAAGGAGGGATACGTGTTGGGGTAGAGTACTACTCTATACCTAACATGCATATGGTACAATAACTCACATTGCGATATTTACTTTATTTTCTCATATAGCGAGTAAGTCTATTCGTCTCCATCATGGATGCGCCGCCAATAGTCCTTCTCGAAACAGGATTTCGCCTAGCTATATAAATATAGCAACCGTTTGAGACAGCTGTTGGGCCAGACAGCACAACGCCCAAAAGAAAAAAACAAAGAAAAGAAAAAGAAAAAGAAAAGAAAACAAGACCGACAATAGTGGCTTGACGAAAACAAGGATGACCCGCAACCGTTGCGCCCTCCGGATAGATCCACCACGCTCCTAGCACTCCGAAATGTCGCGTACCAAGCAACACCTCCAAGAAGGGAAGCAACGACAACGACGCCGCTGCCCGGACTGATCCTAGGGTGTCCCCCGATACGCTATGAGGGGTGAGGAAGAGATACTCCTGACGCCCTTCAAGAAGGCTGGCGACATCCGCAGGCGTCACCGCATCGGTGTCGGACAACAAGGATTTCTCCCGATCTCCCAAAGAACCACGCCCCCGGACGCTTCGTCTGGCTCCATCCCGCTCTCCGCCCACCTACACACGCCACCGCGGTATTGCAGTCACTCCTTCCGTCTCACCGTGACCCATGTTGCGAGGCTGGTATGACCAAAAAGAAGAAACTTCGGCGGGGTTAGCGGTACAGTGATAGCCGATCGGATGCAGCAACATGGGCAAACTAGTCCCTCCCTGGCCCGGCCGAGCCCAAATGGACTCGTGAAGCCCCGCCGCCACACTGCAGCAATGGTGTCACTGACGCTGCCAGCCCTAGCGCTAGTCTGTACTCCTTCGTCCACCAGTGGATCCACTGCCACCGCAGATCCCCGCTGCCATGGAGTGGCACCATCGACACCGTGTTCACCCGGGCCAACCGGGCCGCCGTCGGTCCGAGGAACACCATCAGTCCACCGCCCCTAGGACGAGTACAACATGAGCAAAGGGGGGGGTCGGTACATGACAGCGAAAAAGGAGCGGTAGGCGGACCCCCACAGCCAGCACGACCCTCCGTGCCGCCGGCGAGTCGCGTCTCTGAGACCTGTCCGGTCAATGGCAGCCAGCCACACACGGCCAGGAAGGTGGGCCTGGCCTCACGCAGAGAGCCAAGGCAAGGCAAGGCAGTCGACCTCGGCCCGTCAGGCCCAGATCAGGCCCGCCTGGCCCAGAAATGGCCGACAGGGCCTGGCCGCCACCAACCACCCCGCCGTCTACCTCTGCCTCCCGCCGCATCCCCAGACCACCGCTTTGGCCCCGTCGTTCCTCGTCGCTGGGGAGACCGCCGCCGCCACCCAAGTCGCCCAACCGCCGCCTCCGCCCAAGATCCGCAAGGGCGCGGGCCCCTCCGCCTCCGGCCGCAGCAGCCGCAAGCACCAACCCCCGCCGCCGTCTCTAGCTTCCGGGAGGCGCCCCCGACGCCGCTCGCCGGCCTACACAGCGCCAAGCCTCGCTGCCTCCCGCCAAAGACCACCGCGCGCCAGGGTCACCACGCCCCGTTCTGGTTCCCCTAGCGCCGGGTAGGGAACGTCCGCCGCCGCCGGCGCCAAGCGGGCTTTGCCTGGCGGCTCACGCCGACGGGCGCTGCCAATAGTCTTCCACTGGCGGCCGCCGGATGGAACGACACAAGAGGACAGTTAAAGGAGGCCACCCATGCAATCTGGTAATCCATTGCTCTCTACTGCACGCCCACGATCTATTTAATCCCTTAATTTCGCGTCTTCCTTACCACAACACAAGATCTTTCCTCTCTTCTCCGGTAATGGCGCCGGCGAGGTTCGGAAGACGGACAGATCGTGGACCGGACGAGGTCGCCCAAGGTCACCTGGATACTCGGATAGGTCACAGTTCCCGCAGCCGAAGCTACTCGCCTGCACCTAAGAGAAAGCCTTACTCCAGGTTTGTATTTGTCTGTTCCACCTTTACCATCCCTTAGGTGGTCAGTTCCCGCAGCCGAAGCTACTCGCCGGCCTATCAGGTTTGTTGTAGATTTTAAAATAAGTTTTGACACATTTACCATCTCCACAGGTCTCCAGCTCATCGTGAAAGGTTTGTATCGCGCTCTCCAGTGGACAGAATCGAAATAAAAAATGATCTCCCTGAAAGATAAACCAAGTGAAGTATGTGACACAAACCCCTATTCTGGAGATAAGATTTTTCTGTCAGCAACTCCTTTTCTGTAGACTGTAATAACCAAAAATTAAAAAGATCAGATTGTTTTCATACTTATACTCCCACTGCAGTCTTAACTATCACCAAATCTTGAACATGTCAACAAAAAATTGAGAAAAGGTGAATAATATAAAATAAAGAAAATCAAATATATGGTTTATAAGCACCTTAGTCGTTTCCTCTAAAAGTAGCCCTGCTCTCCTATTTGCATTTTAAAATCTACAACAAACGTTACCGTTGTTCACCACACAATGCTCGGTGCTTAGGTTTGGTTCTCTGTTTACCTGCCACTACTTTTCTTTCATGTAATTTCATTGACATCAACATTAGGTATATACAACTGACTTACTCTTCATTTGCTTCCGGAATTGTCCTGTGTTTCTCCGGGAATTATTTGGACTGGATTTTCTCTGGTATTTTTTATTCACTGATTACTTCATATACCACATGTAAAACCACCATTTGCAAACATGGCTGTTGGACAGGTAATCTTTCTCATACATGCTTCCTTTTATATTGCTTACATATGTATACAGTTTTACTTTAATTGTTTTACGTTCTGTCAAACTTTTTAATTTGAAATCCCAGCAAATACATGCAGTTGCCTGCTTTTTTTTGTTTACCATCATGTACATGTACAAACTACCTATTCTTCCTTGTCTGTATTTCATGACCGTCTATGCCACAAGATATAACTCAATAGAAAAAAGGACAAAGCGTTGTCGAGTATGAGCCCAGGGTACCGATGCCCGCCAAACATGTTCTGTTCGCGGCTCAAACAGTGTTCTGCCCTAGAGTAAAAAGGCAAGGATTAGTGAACCAATTGCTATTCCCAATCCCATCTTTGCAACGAAAAAGAAGTACGATTCATTCAGCTTTGTGTAAACTACTTTAGAACCATGTGTTATTCTTATATTACGATTAATTAGTTCATTTCTTCTTGTCTTTCATACAAATAGAATATGATTTCTTCCCAGTAAACGACTCATTAATAGGGACATCATATAATGTAGAATTTTGTGCAGATAAGCTATTTTTCAGTTTGTCGAACTTGTTCGGGGCTTACTGAATCACCTACTACATTGATTAGGTAAGACGAGGTATGAGAGGAGGATCAGCCAGATGATTAAGTTTATGAGCAATCAAAAGTCTGCCCTCACAACTCCTTTCAAGAGTGCTCTCACAAATTCTTGATGTCTTGGTTCCCTTCTATTAGGAATACAAATGAAAACCACATGGTTAGTTGGACTATTTTAGCGCTTCTACAAACTGTATAAATCTTATTGTGACTTCCTAACACTTCACACTTCATTGTGACATTATATATGCTAATATTATGTAGTTGTGGTGGTGCTGACGCTGGAATAAATGATGTGTCACCTCCTTCTAAGTAACTTTTATTGTTCTATCCCCTTGTGATATAATTTGATGATTTGGCTTCTTTCCAAATACATGTCACTAACTATGTAGAAGTTGTAGCCTATGGAGCCTTGTCTCGGTTGTTGATACTTCATCTTTAAGCATGTCTTGCATGACAATATTGTTTTTCACCTATTCTCTTAATTGCAGATTCTTAATTCTTTTTAGCGAGTAATTTCACGATGGTGACGGAATTTTGGAGCTTTGAAAAGGTTCCCAAGGAACCCACTGTTCAAGGAACATTGCTTGGATAATTTTGTGCATAACCTTTATTTCTACTTTCTATCTGAAAATTTACCTATAGCTTGGATCTCGTGTTACGTGTGATCAGCTGGACTTGCTTCCCGGAATCTCAAGCAGTCCTGAAATCTCATTTTGAAGCATAACCGCAGAGGTTATGAAGAATCTTTCAGTTCCGGATCCTCCTAAATTGGCTGTAAAATGATGGAGAGGTAGAGCTGCTAGGCCATCAACGTTGGTTTGAAAATGACAGTTTGAAGTGACCTAGATCCTACTAGAAATTTCCTATTACTTTTGGTACTAAGATTTAATGAAGTCATCCCTTTGCTTATATTTCTATCGGCTTCATCAAACACCAACTTTGATTACATCGACATTCAAACAATATACATATGTACGTACCTTCAATGCTATCCTAAATTATTTTGGATGTCATCCTAATAGAAATTTCTGTCAGCTCATCCCTGAATATCTTGGTTATTCAATCCTATGCTTAAAAAATATATGCAATGCTACCTATACTCTGAACAAGAATTGTAAACCAAACAAGTTATTTTTCTCAAATAAGAAGTGTAATCTGGTTTTTCTCAACTATTCTGAAGTGTTTACATTTTCATTGATAAGACGGGAGGGCGCGGCAAAGCGCGCTTTCATGGTCTAGTATGTTTTAAGATGGATCCACTTTTATATCTACATGCTCCCATATATTCTCTCTATTGTTTTCACAATATTAAAGTATGTGGAGCCTCATGGTCACCTTTGCATGCCATGTGTGTAAAATTCTCTCTTGCAAGCTTTCATATGGTTTATAGTCTTTATATGCTCATATATGATGCTCTTCGACTACAAGTTGATCTAGTGGAAAAATACACACTATTGGCCATGTGCATTCATATATGTGCATATGATGAATATTCTCATATGCTTAGCAAGCTTCTATCACTAGTAGAAAACAAGACACTAGTCCCGGTTTGTAAGAGGCTTTAGTCCCGGATTGCAATCCGGGACTAAGGTATCGGGACTAAAGGTTAGTCCCGGTTCTGTTATAAACCGGGACTAGATTGTCTCCACGTAGCCCCGCTGTTCGCGCTGGGTTGGAGGATATTTAGTCCCGGTTCATAACACGAACCGGGACTAAGTTCTTTCTGCAGCGTTTTTGCACTCTTGCTGCCGCGGCAGGAGGTGGGGTTTTAGGGTTTTAGGGTTTTCTTTTTTGTGTTTGATTATTTTTCATTTTGTGTTTTCATATACATATTATTCTACACTACTACATGCAGTATACATTGATGCATATATAATATAATTTCACTCACGATAACATAAATACATATAAATATATACACAACCGAGACTAGAGCTCGTCTAACTGATTTACACCAAGATCATTACAACAAATACTGTCCTTTTGTGTCTATCCACGATTACACGAAGGTCTATCTACGTTGTACTCTCCTTTTGAGTTTATAACGTCCCTGAGCAAAATTCCCGACAACTCCTCTTGAATTGCTAGTAGGCGTTCATGTGGTAGGAGCTTATCCCGCATCGCATCCAACTATATATAAAGAAGTAGATCATTATGAATGGAACTCAACAAAAACTATGGTATAGAATAAATTGCGAATATATTGTTTACGTACTTGAAGAAAGTTTGTGCCCTACTCCATACACCCATAAATGAACTCGCATACGTAATATCCACATAAATTAGTCCCCTGTGGCTGTGTCGCACACTTTTCGATCGAGAATATAATTCAATCAGATAATAATCAAGCATGATAATTGTAAGAATGATAATTGTAATATTCACATAAATTAGTCCCCTAGCTCTCGTACTACTTACCGGGACTGTACGAAAAGTGAGCTCCTCACGCCATTCACCACGAACCTCCTTCGTGAACCTTTTCCAAACCCTGTCCGGCAAAAAAGAAATGAATGAATTATTAATTAGTTTATATCTTAGAGAATGAACGAAAGAGACAGATATAGTGATTGAAATTACTTTTGGAGGCAATCAATTATGCTGCGGTAGTCTTCCATCGGCTTCATTAACGAGTCCGAGATTTCACCTTTTGCACGGTGAACGTCAATGTTTAGAAGAATTCAGTGGAAACTGCGCACGTTTATATACACTTAACATCGAGTAAACAAAAATTGAATGTGTACAAGACAGTAAGACTCTTATCCATAGTTGTAAGTAAATAGTATTTGTGTCTTGTAATGTTGATCCATTAAAAACATTAGCAAGTTATCCTCCATTTCCTCGAGGTTATTTATTAGCGTATATCCATTAACTCTGTATGGGTCAACGAACCCAATGCTATTTACTTTCTTCTACATTCTTGAATCTTTATTCTGCATATATAATAGCATACAGAAGGAGCTATAGTGAGAATAATGACAGGAAATGAATTGAACGAGCTGAGTTAGTGACTTAATTACTTACAGACAATAGCAGCTGAGGAGGGACTTGTCGAGGGCGTCTAGGTTGAATAACTGAAATAGTTCACAAAGTTCAAAGGAGATCTCGTCTGGACGGAAGTACTCCTCTCCAACTTTACATAGGAGAAATTGTCTCCCTTCTTTTGTGACTTTCAAGTACCAGATATGCAACAGTAGCATATGTGCTGGTAGATCATCGAATACCTCATCGCTGACTAGAGGCTCCCTGTATTCAAATTTTCGTGCTATTGGTCCCTTGGCGACATTATCTCCGCCAGCTAGAAGTGCTTCGACCGGCACGTTACACTCCTTGGCTAATTTATAGCTAATTACATATCTATTCCACCTTGTGTGGGCTGGGATAACACCTTGAGCAGGGCGATGGATTGTTTTGCATGTTTGCCGAGCTGGGAAACTTCTTTTGATTTTCTCCCACTTGCAGTACTGCTTGATGACTTCTCTTTTAGTGTCTTCGTAAGACAGCGTCTATAGTCATCTTTCCTATTTAACACATGTTGGGGTGGTTGCTCAAAGAATGGCTTGAAGTGCTTCTTGACTTTTGCATCAACTAGCACATGTGGCTCGGGTTGTTTTGGTGCAAAATGGGCCTTCACTTCGGCCCGGGAGATCACCGCGCTTTCCTCATCAGTCCGGTGATAAGCTAACTTGGGAGGATACGGCGGTACTCTTGGGAGGGGATCTTGTCGTTTTCGGCGTCGGGTCTCCCTCGACGTAGCGGTGTTATTCTTCTGCTTTCTTCCCTTTGATTCAGTGGGTGGAGGCGGAGGCGCCGGAGATGGAGATGCAGTCGCGCTGCGATCCCTCTCAGGAAGGGGTGGACTATTTTTTCTTGGTGGAGACAGTGGACTCGGAGGTGATGGTGGCCTTGGAGGTGATGGATTGCTTCTCGGAGGAGAAGATTGCCTTGGCACCCAGCCTGGAAACACGATGCATTGTTTTTTCCAAAGAATGATCCCACCCTCCACTTCTCCAAGTGTTTTCTCCCCTTCACCTGCAGGGATGTCAAGCTCAAGTGATATACATGTCAGTTCAACTTCATCCACAACGACACGAGCATAGCCAGCTGGAATCTGACTTCCATGGTAGGTCGCTTCCGGTGGACAAGGTAAAGCAAAGCCGAGCGCCACCTTCATAGAAATGTTCTTCACTATGACATGTAGCTCACAAGTTGTCCTTGCCTCGACTTCATCCACGGGGTAGCGAACCATCATTGCATCGGCCGTATCATCTATCACCGGTGCATTATTGTCCATCAACATTGGATTATTAGCTTGTACCTCCGTGGAAGCCACGCTGCTTCTCCGCTGAGATGGGCCCACCGGACTGTCGGGCCAGTACTCTAAGTTCATTAATCTGCTCCTGCTGCAGCTTGAACATGGCTTGAAATTCCTCGTTCCTTTTTTCAACCGCCTCCAACCGCGCTGCCTCCTCCGCCTTCTGCCGGTTTGTTTTGCTGGATCGGCTTCTATAAGTGTCGATGTCAGCGGGAAACTCTGTCTTCCATGGAACATATGGGCCAAAGCCTCGTGTTCGTCCGACTTTTTCAGGATTCCCGAGGGCATATGTCAGCTCATCGTTCTCTCTGTAGGGAATGAACTTCCCATCTTTTATCAGTTGTATCACTTTAACAAGTTCATCTTTGGGTTTAGTAATGGCCTTGTTTGTAACAATAATCTCCCCGGTTTCAGTGTCATACGACCCCCATGCCCAAGGAGCCAATTTTTTGACCTCACGGGCCACTTATTTATAGCTGGCGTGACCCCTTTTTTACGCATTTCTTCCTCGGTTTTTTCCTACTTCGGCGCGGCTGTCTTGTAGCCACCTGTCTGCATAGTATGGTGATATTTCTTTTTGGCCGCATTTATCTTATTCTTTTCTGACTTGGCCGTAGCTGCTTCTGATTCCTTGTATTTCACAAATGGGGTCCAGTTATCCCGCTGCTTCTCTAGCGGGCCAGTGAATGGCGGAGTCAGCCCATTCTTGGCATAGTTGTTGTACAATCTTTTCTTCCAGTCCTTGAACTGTCCGCCCATCTTATTAAGGGCCCACTTTCTGACTTGCAACCTCAATGCCTCAGTGAGTTCAGGAGTGTCCAATTCAGGCAAAGAGAAGTGTGCAATGAGTGAATTCCAAAGACCGTCTTTGGCTCTGTCAACGACAAAAGTTTCTCCAACTCGATCACTTTTCTTTCCTGGCTTATTCCACTTCTGAGTAGTGATCGGGATGGCGTCCCTGACTATTGCTCCGCATTGGTATACAAATACACCTGTGGCCTCTTTCGGATCCAAAGGTTCGCCGAACTCAGACACTTGATCAATAGTGAAACGCATACCATCGGCCAACTTTTTGGTTGGGCCTCGTTTCCTTGTAGAAGATTCGCCCGATGCGGAGGTCTAAGAGAAGAAACAGTCGCTAGTATATATATATATGAATCAACTAATGCATCTACTAGCTCGTGATCAGCAGAGGCTTTATATACCTCGCCGATCTTTGCTATGGTGTCTCCACCGTCAGTTCCACCGTCGTCTCCACCAAAGAATTCGTCATAGTCGTCTCTTCCGTCGGCTTCATCCAAGTTGAGGTATTGGGATCCATCATCATCTCCATCATCATCTGCTCCATCGTAATGGTAACCTCCTGTACCCTCATCTTCGTTGTCTCTACCGTCCATAACTTAACTAATACAGAAGAAAGATAACACCGGTTTGCTTAATGCGATAAAATAAAGGAAGATAAAGTAATCCCACCCCGTTCCCGAAGCAAGGCGAGCAGCACTTCGCCGAAATTTCACCGGAGCCCGCCGCCTCTGGAGAAGAAGGGAGCCAGTGATTGGAGCCGCCCCAGGAGAAGCTGCCGGTACCAGGAGGTTCGCCGTCGTCGACTTCGTCGTTCGCCCGCCTCGCCGACCCTCGCCTGAGCCCCGGTGAGCCCCCGACGACCCCCACCTGCCGTGTTAGGTTTCTGTCTCACCGGCGTTGCCCAACATCGATGATGACCCTCAGCCGTTAGATTAGAACCAGATCCCACGACTCACATCGCCCCATACCGCTTCGCACCCCCTCGTCTCACTGACGTGTGGGGACAGCGACTTAACCAGCCCGCGTAAGCGCTGTGCTTAGCAGGCCGGCCTAGTATCGTTTCCCATGCAGCCCAGTCATTTGAAATAAACCTTTTCCATTTTATTTAAAACACACTTCTGAACCTAGATTCAAAAATCAACCCAGATCGATTCACTGAACCAAATTGAATGAAACCAATTTTGTTAGAAAGGACTGGAAATGTTGAATCCAAGCCCGTTGGATTTAAATCGTTTGGATCTGTAGATCATCCTTGGTAAAAATAACAAAGCAAAAGCTTTTCTGCATTCAAACATTTTTCAAATTTAAACCATAATAGCTTTTGAGTTGATTCCAACTCTCAAAAATCACATTTGATCATACCTTTCAGAATATATAAAAATATATAGGTTTACTTACAGAAATAATGACCAAGTAATAAAAGAATGCCACATAGGCATTTCTAGTCACTTTATTTAATTAAAATAAAAGGTTAAACCTTATTAAATTGTGACACCACTTTAAATCACATTCCCATGTACTGAAATATGTGGTGATGACATGTGTTAACATGATCCCATGTTTGGTTTGGAGAATATTAAACCTTAAGTAGTTTTTCAATGTGTAGAAATTACTTTTCTAAAAATAAAAGGAATTAAACCAAGTTTTAATCTTGTAAGGTTAGAGATGATGCTAGATCATGTATAGGACCCTTGTGTGTGATGATTGCAAGTAGTTAAGTATTCTTTGGTGATTGTGTACCTCGTATTTATTTATAGACGCTAGTACCGACCAAGGATACGAGGAGGAAGGAGGATATTATGAAGAAGAAGCCGAGGAGAACTTCAACCACTGCTCTGCACAAGGCAAGCTAACCCTTGCAATTTAACAATCTTATAATCATACTGATACAATCCTTACTAATCAAGTTGACCTATGCAAGCCAATACTTGCAATCTATTAACCTTGCGCAAGCTAGCACTTGCAATTATGAAAGTTAGATAACCTATGCCAGGCACTAAGCATGCTTGGTTGGACATATTTGATGATACCCCATCCCAGTTTTACTTGCAAGCTTTATCCTTTATTTCTTTATCAAAGCTGTTACTTAGAGTTTACTTGAGTACATTGTAGATACTAGAAAGATAATTGAAGGTTGCATAAAGAGCATAAAATTTGGCCTAAGCTAGATAATCTTTATGTCATCCTAAGGCATGAGATTGAACTTAGTTAAAACTCCACTTAGTTACCACCCCTCATTAGTACTCACCCCCACTTGTAGATGCTAGAGCTAAGCATAAAACTTGATCAACTTTAGATGGGAATACTTGGTGGAAAAATGGTTATGAAAACCTTGGAATGATGGATCATTCTATTGAAATGTTTTGGACATGTGTTTCTGAACACCAGATGATTTATGGTGATAAAAATGTTGAGGCATGAGCCTTAGCCCTTTATAAAACTGATGGTTGTCTGAATGCGATACCATTCCAATTTTAACGTACAACCACAATACCCGAGAATTGGGTAGGGCTTGACTAGAAACTTATATACCTTAGTATTAGTTCCCTCACGACCAAGGTCTGAGCTAAGGCTACCTTGTGAAGATTGTCCACCTGTGCAGTACCCAAGATGACAGTTGGTCATGGTTGGGAGGCCAAACTCACAGGGGAGGTGCTTATACTAGGGCGTGTAATTGAAAGGTTAGGATTGATTATCCGCATACTGAGTATGGTGAATTCAGGATTTGTTCCTCACGGATGTATCGAATGTTGTGGTGAAAGTCTACAATCTCTACAGAGTGTCAAACTATTCGAATAGCCGCGTCCGTGGTTATGGACAGTTGGAGTGGCCATACTGTTCCCCCGTCAGATGTTTACAAAATGACTTATGAAATAAATTGAGACTTTGACTTGACCACAACAGGGTTGTGATATGAAATACAAGTTCCCACTTAGGGTTATAAAACTTTAACTGGCATCCTTTGCTTCTGAACTTAGTAGAGGTAAATCTGGCTTTTTGCAAAACAACCCTAGAGCCTAGTGTCCTATTACAAAAACCCCCTTCACTTGTTAGTATTAGTTTGCGAGTACTTAAAGAGTACTCATGGCTTTGTCCCTGGCTATTCCCATGGCCAGACTATAAAGAGGAGTACTTGGAAGATGGACCCCAGGAAGGTTACAATAACTAGGATCATCTCCCATCGTCAGCATTGCCTGTGACCCTGAAGATGCAGCTTCGCCTACGCTACCGTTATCATTACGTATTCCGCTGCTTGTGTTGTATTAAGAACTAGATCATGAGATCCTTATTTGTGTAAGACCTTATGTATGGTTTGTAATGTATGATGTACTGTGGTATCCAATTCTGTTATGTCTCGCAAAAATGGTAATCCTAGGATTGCGATGTATGGCATAACAGGCATCTAGGATTAAAAACCCGGGTGTTGACAAGTTGGTATCAGAGCCATCCTGACCATAGGAGACCCTAGTTAGACTGGACGTTTGAATCAAAAACTTAGTTTCAAAACCAAAGAAAACAAATATTTACAAAAACTAATTCCCATTCTTATCACCCTGATTCTTTTATGAAAAAACTCATGTTCCTCAAAAACTCTTGCAAAATACATAAAATTTGACACACTTGATCACTCTACTAACTTACTCATTCTATATTCTTTTAGATGGACGTGAAGTACAGCAAGTTTTACCAATTGGGAAATGGCGGAGACCTTATCTTTGAGAGGGATTTGGACCAGCTTTCGGAACTTATGGAGCGTCCACACCCCGAGTTCTTTGGAGCTCAGCTTAATGATCAAGGAGGAGAAGATCTGCAGTGGCTAATTGTTGCAAGTCTCCGAGGAAAGATTGAACCTCCCACTGCTGAGGGAATTCAGTTTACCTTAAGAGAGAACAACTGGCTCGATGGACTTGCCAGGGCCATGCAGGAAGCTCTTGCCCGTCTATGTGGGCAGAGTATCAACCAGATCAAGGGTACTCGCTTTGAGTTTTGCCCAAGGAGTGATGCTAATGGACAACCCCTGGAAGCCCCATACCACCACGAACTGAAGACTCAATTGGACCACCTCAGCTTCATGATGTACGATCGTCAGCAGGAGTTGGATAACTGCCATGACTACTCCAACTATAAGTCCGCCATCATCAAGACGAAGGATCAGACCATCTCCATGCTAGCAAAGGATCGCAAGTCTCGTCGTCGTCAGCTCGATAAGGAGCGCATCATTACCCGTATTCGCCACCGTATCTCGTCTTTGGAGGAGACCATCCACGAGAGAGACATGCAGTTGGAGGAAAGGGAGAATGCCGGAGAGGATCTTCGTGGAGACCCCTACTCCTATCTCAGTGATGATGATTTCCTGGAAGATCAGGCTATAGATTTCTTCACCGATGAGGATGATTACGCCTTCATCGATGACGATGAGGATGATGAGGATGACGACTACACCGACTCCAAGGAGTAGTAGCACTTGAGCACTAGCGTAGTGAGTAGTATTCGGTCCCATTGTATCGTAGTTTCCAGAATGGTTCTTAAAACCATTTGTTTGCCTTTTGTTGTGGTGTGTGTTGTACCGGGTGCTATGAATGAATGAATGAAAAGCAAGTTGCTAGAAAGATCTTAGTCAAACTTTAGAAAAACTTCTCAAAGTCCCAGAACATTAGAACTTTCCCTCTTTTCTCATGATCTATCTCAATCTTCAGATGCCACGCGAAGGAAGTGGTTCATCCCCGGACCCGATGTTGCAGATCCTGCAAATGTTGACTTCTGACCGCGAAGCTGAAAGAGCGGAACGTCAAGCCAACTTAGCTACCCTGCAACAGATAGCTCAGCTTGCCCACAACAACCAAGGCCACAGAAACCAGGACAACCATGGATCTAATCTTAAGAATTTCCAGAACACCAACCCACCTATTTTCACTAAGTCAGAAGAGCCCCTAGACGCCGACGATTGGCTGCAAACCATGGGAAATAACCTAGAAGTCACCGGAGTGGAAGCTAACGATAAAGTCTTGTTCGCCACCCATTATCTAGCCGGAGAAGCCAGGGCATGGTGGAACAGTGTTCGTGCAATGACCGGAGGACAGATGATGACCTGGGAAGAATTCAAAGTCAAGTTCGGCCGAACCCATGTACCACCGGGTTTAACAAGAGGATGAGAGATGAGTTCAGAGAACTGAAGCAAGGACGGATGACTGTAGTGGACTACCGTGACAAATTTTTGTCATTATCTAGGTATGCCCCTGATGAGATCGACACCGAAGCCAAGAAGAAAGAAAGATTCTTGAATGGTCTGCATGATGAGATGCAGACTGTGTTAGTCAATATCCCCTTTGCCGATATTGAAGACCTGGTCGACTCGGCCATCCAAATGGAAGGAAAGATCAACCAAGCCAATGAGAACCGCAAGCGTCGCATGATGCATCAGCCAGGAACCCATCAGACCCCAAAGTATCGCCCTAACCCATCTCCAGGATTTGCCCCGAGAACCAACATACCCCCAATGAACCGTCCGACCTATCCCAACCGTGGAAACCCTAGGCCCGGAGGAAATCACAACAACCCCGGCAACTCTAACAATTTCAACCGTGCCCCACGCAAGTTCAACAACAATGCTACCACCAACCCCAACACTGCCCCGAGGACTGGAAGCAATGTTGTGCCTGTTGCAGCAAAGGACAAGTCGCAAGTGACTTGTTATGATTGTGGAAATAAGGGCCACTACTCCAACGAGTGCCCCAACAAGAAGAATGCCACAGCCCCCAATACCAATTCCCCAGCTCAACAGCAACGTCGTGTTCATCCAGGAAGAAGGTTTGCCCCAAGGAATTCGCTCAACCGCAACGGCCGTCTTTTTCTCATGCATGCTGAAGAAGCCCAGGAAGCGCCAGACGTCGTGCTGGGTATGTTTTCTGTTAATTCAGTACTTGCAAGAGTGTTGTTTGATTCTGGTGCATTGCACTCATTTGTCACCGAAGAATTTGCATGCACTAGTAAAATTCAGCCAACAAAACTGAAGCATGTTATGATCGTCCAAATTCCCGGTTCAACCACCAAGGCTAGGCAAATTTGCAAAGCCGTCCCTATCCGAATCCATGGCATAGATTTTTATGCTAACTTGATAGTACTCGGAACCAAAGGTTTGGAAGTAGTACTAGGAATGGATTGGATGTCCAAACATAAAGGATTGATTGACTGTGCCAAGAAAGCCATAACCATGACCAGTACAGCCGGAATATCAGTCGAGCATATATCTGAAACCTTACCTCGCCAATTCAAGTGCAACAAGAGTATAGCCCAACCTACCATTGACCAAGTCCGGATAGTCTGTGAATACCACGATGTATTTCCAGATGTTTTGCCCGGTATGCCCCCAGATTGGGATATCGAGTTTATCATTGAACTAATCCCCGGAACAGGACCCATAGCCTAGAGACCATATAGTATGAACCCATCAGATCTGGCAGAACTGAAGAAGCAACTAGATTCCATGTTGGAAATTGGATTGATTCAACCAAGTGCGTCACCTTGGAGATCACCTGTCTTGTTTGTGGACAAGAAGGATGGAGGTAACCGTTTGTGTAAGGATTATCGGAAGTTGAATGATGTCACCATCAAAAACAAGTATCCCTTGCCCAAGATAGAAGATTTGTTTGATCTGTTGACCGGTGCCAAAGTGTTTTCTAAGATTTATCTTAGGACTGGCTATCATCAACTCAAGATTCGTGCAGAAGATATACCCAAGACTGCCTTTACCACCCGATATGGATTATACGAGTATACCGTTATGTCCTTTGGGTTAACCAATGCCCCCGCTTATTTCATGAATCTCATGAATAAGATTTTTATGGACTTCCTGGATAATTTTGTCATTGTTTTCATCGATGACATTCTGATTTATTCCAAGTCGGAAGAAGAACATGAGCTACACCTAAGGACCATTCTTGGAACCCTTAGAGAGCATCATTTGTATGCCAACTTTAGCAAATGTGAATTCTGGTTATAGGAGCTAGGATTCCTCGGTCACATTGTATCAGCCGGAGGAATTGCCTTTGACCCTGCCAAAGTGAAAGATGTCGAAGATTGGCAAGCCCCAGCCACTCAAACCCAAGATCGTGCATTTCTCGGATAGGCGGGATACTACCGCAAGTTCGTAGAAGGATTTTCGAGTATCGCCAGACCCATGACCCAATTGCTAAAGAAGGACAAGAAGTTTGAATGGACCGACAATTGTGAAGCGAGTTTTCAAGAACTCAAGAGGAGATTGCTTTCAGCCCCAATCCTAATCATGCCGGAAATCACTAAGCCCTTCGATGTGTATTGTGATGCATCCAAGACCGGTCTCGGATGTGTGCTAATGCAAGAAGACAAAGTAATATCTTATCTATCCTGACAACTGAAACAACATGAGCAAAATTACCCAACCCATGACCTCGAACTCGCAGCCGTAGTTCTAGCCCTGAAGACATGGAGGCACTACCTGATGGGAAACCGTTGTGAGATTTACTCGGATCACAAGAGCCTGAAGTATATATTCACTCAGAAGGAGCTGAATATGAGACAGAGAAGATGGATTGAGCTAATCAAGGATTACGATCTGGACATTCACTATCACCCTGGTAAAGCCAATGTGGTAGCAGATGCCCTTAGCAGATTGCCGTGCCGCTTGAACTCCATGATTTTGAAGGAGCAACCAAGTTTGCACAAAGAGATGGAAGATTTTCGAATGGAATTGGTAAGTGAAGGATTTTTGGCTAGCATAGAACTTCAACCCACTTTGATTAGTCAGATCAAAGAGGTGCAAAAAGGAAATGCTAGTATCGACGGAATCAAGCGTCGTATTGGTACAGGCAAAGTACCCGGATTCACTGAAGACGAAGAAGGACTTCTGTGGTACAAAGGACGCCTTTGTGTACTAGCAGATTCTGAGTTGAAAGAAGTTATTCTGAAGGAAGCTCATGATATTCTTTATTCTATCCATCCCGGAGGAACTAAGATGTATCAAGATTTGAAAGAGCAATTTTGGTGGCATAAGATGAAGAGAAAAATCGGAAGCTATATCGCCAAGTGTGATATATGTCAGCGAGTTAAGGCAGGACATCAAAGACCCGCTGGATTGTTGCAACCCTTGCAGATTACGGAATGGAAATGGGATTCTGTTGCAATGGAATTTATCACCGGATTGCCTACTTCTAGTAGGGGAAATGACTCTATCTGGGTCATAGTGGACCCATTGTCCAAAGTCGCCCATTTCTTACCTGTCAAGACCGCATATCAGAGTTCGAAGCTAGCGGAGTTGTACATCGCTAGTATAGTTTGTTTGCATGGAGTCCCCAAGAACATCGTATCTGATCGAGGAACTCAATTTACCTCGAGATTCTGGAAGAAAGTCCAAGAAGGTTTAGGAACCCGCCTAGATTTCAGCATCGCGTATCACCCTCAGACCGATGTACAAACGGAGCGAGTAAACCAAATACTCGAAGATATGCTGAGAGCATGTGTGTTAGAATATGGATCTAAGTGGGAAGACAGTCTGCCATTTGCAGAATTTTCATACAACAACAGTTATCAAGCCAGTTTGCAAATGGCCCCATTTGAATTTATGTACGGAAGGAAATGTCGCACCCCTTTGAACTGGTCGGAAGTAGGAGAGAGTCAGATTTTCGGACCCGACATCCTACGAGAATCATAAGAGAAGGTTCACAAGACTCGTGAGCACCTCAAGACCGCCCAGTCCAGAAAGAGTTACGCCGACAAGAGACGTCGAGACCTCGCCTTCAACATAGGAGATTTTGTGTATCTAAAAGTGTGTCCATTGAAGGTAATGCAGCGTTTCCAACTCAAATGAAAGTTAGCCCCTAGATATATCGGACCTTTTAAAATTCTGAACCATCGAGGAGAAGTGTCGTAACAATTGGAACTGCCCGAAGAGATGTCATCTGTGCACAATGTGTTCCATATCTCATTACTTCGCAAGTGTCTCGAAGTTCCAGAGAAGACCGAAGTGTTCAAGAATATTGATCACCAGACCATAGATATCAACGATGACCTGACCTATCCCGAAGTGCCCATCTGTATTTTGGAAGAAGCTTTCCGAACTACCCGAACCCGAAGCATCAAGTTTCTCAAGATTCAGTGGAGCAACCACATAGAAGAGGAAGCTACCTGGGAGCGCGAAGATCACATCAGGACGGAGTTTCCCGATCTCTTCAAATCCTAGGTAATATTTTCGTCCTTTTTCAAATCTCGAGACGAGATTTCGTTTAAGGGGGGAAGGTTTGTAACATCCCAAAAAATACTAAACTTAGATCACCAAACTCTAATCACCAAAATTAGGGTTAACAAAAACTTTTCTAAATAAAAATATGAAAGCATGCATGTGTGTATGCATCCCATTTTGAATTCTTTTGATTTGCCTTGTTTATATGTTTCTTTGCTTGTAAAAGGATTCTTAGGTGAAATAAACATCCTCTAAACAATTCCCAAACTTTTCCCAAAGACAAATAAATCAAAACAAACAAAATGAGTGAATGGTCATTTTGACCAATTTAACTCCCATGCCTACTTTGGCTGTCTCAAACTTTCAGAACTTAATAGAAACTTAATTGGATCTTTACACCCCTTGATAGTACTCATAACAAAGTATCAAGGCCCACCTTGTGATCATCCAGAAACTTTCAGATGCATAGTTTAAATGACAATTAAAAATTGAATCTTTATCATATGGGAAGATCCCACTTTTTCAAAAACCACCCAAACAAGCTCAACTTTCAAAACCCAAGCATCTGCAGACTCACCAGCACCAACCTAGCACACACACCAAAAATCTTTTCAAAATTCAAAACTTGAATTCTTGCGGCCATTTCATCAAACACCTTGCAGATACAAATCAAACAAAATCCAAACACTATTGTGAGCAGTGATTCTTGCCTAACTTGTTCCCTCTCTAGCTCACAGCAACCTCATTAGATCATATAGCTAACTAAACCAAGCACTAGCCCCACTGTAAGCTTGGCAATGCCATCAATGGTGAACAGCCGAAGCTCACCATGCCACCCCAGTGTAGACAACAAGCTAGGAGAGAAACTAGTCGTGCCAACCTTGTCTGGAAGATCAGCCATGCCTCACCGCCCCCTCTCGACCAGCCCTGCCTCGAAGACACCGACCAGAGCACCTAGGAACGCCGCGCCCGTGCCTCTGTCAACCATGCCGAGCATGCGCCAGAGCGCCACCCTCGACCGAAGCCCACAGACCGTGCGCCGCCCTCGCCGTGTGCATACACAATCACCACCGACCCAGGAGACCACCAGACATCCCCGTTTTCCGTCCCATGCCTCACAGCCACCGCTCGTCGTCGAAGACGCCGTCGAAGACGCCTCCTCGGCCGCGCAGAGCATCGCATGTTCCAGACCACACTGCCCCTACATGCGCATTAAAGCTGTAGAGCATCGCCAGGAGACCACCAAGCGATCGCCACCGCCGGCCATGCCTCTAGCAGCTCGTAGCCATGTCGCCACCGTCGCCTGCCCATGCCGTTCGGTCTCGTCGTCGCGACTATAAATAGAGGCCACCCCTAGCCGAATTGAGCACACCATCTCACTCCCCTCTCCTCACTGATCGTCCCACCCCGTTCCCGAAGCAAGGCGAGCAGCACTTTGCCAGAATTTCACCGGAGCCCGCCGCCTCTAGAGAAGAAGGGAGCCAGCGATTGGAGCCACCTCAGGAGAAGCTGCCGGTACCAGGAGGTTCGCCGTCGTCGACTTCATCGTTCGCCCGCTTCGCCGACCCTCGCCTGAGCCCCGGTGAGCCCCCGATGACCCCCACCTGCCGTGTTAGGTTTCTGTCTCGCCGGCGTTGCCCAACGTCGACGATTACCCTCAGCCGTTAGATTAGAACCAGATCCCACGGCTCACATAGCCCCATACCGCTTTGCACCCCCTCGTCTCACTGACGCATGGGGACAGCGACTTAACCAGCCTGCGTAAGCACTGTGCTTAGCAGGCCGGCCCAGTATCGTTTCCCGCGCAGCCCAGTCATTTGAAATAAACCTTTTCCATTTTATTTCAAACACACTTCTGAACCTAGATTCAAAAATCAACCCAGATCGATTCGCTGAACCAAATTGAATGAAACCAATTTTGTTAGAAAGGTCAGGAAATGCTGAATCCAAGCCCGTTGGATTTAAATCGTTTGGATCTGTAGATCATCCTTGGTAAAAATAACAAGGCAGAAGCTTTTCTGCATTCAAACATTTTTCAAATTTAAACCATAATAGCTTTTGAGTTGATTCCAACTCTCAAAAATCACATTTGATCATACCTTTCAGAATATATAAAAATATATAGGTTTACTTACAGAAATAATGACCAAGTAATAAAAGAATGCCACATAGGCATTTCTAGTCACTTTATTTAATTAAAATAAAAGGTTAAACCTTATTAAATTGTGACACCACTTTAAATCACATTCCCATGTACTGAAATATGTGGTGATGACATGTGTTAACATGATCCCATGTTTGGTTTGGAGAATATTAAACCTTAAGTAGTTTTTCAATGAGTAGAAATTACTTTTCTAAAAATAAAAGGAATTAAACCAAGTTTTAATCTTGTATGGTCAGAGATGATGCTAGATCATCTATAGGACCCTTGTGTGTGATGATTGCAAGTAGTTAAGTATTCTTTGGTGATTGTGTACCTCGTATTTATTTATAGACGCTAGTACTGACCAAGGATACGAGGAGGAAGGAGGATACTACGAAGAATAAGCCGAGGAGAACTTCAACACTGCTCTGCACAAGGCAAGCTAACCCTTGCAATTTAATAAGCTTATACTGATACTGATGCAAGCCTTACTAATCAAGTTGACCTATGCAATCCAATACTTGCAAGCTATTAACCTTGTTCAAGCTAGCACTTGCAATTATGAAAGTTAGATAACCTATGCCAGGCACTAAGCATGCTTGGTTGGACATATTTGGTGATACCCCATCCCAGTTTTACTTGCAAGATTTATCCTTTATTTCTTTATCAAAGCTATTACTTAGAGTTTACTTGAGTACATTGTAGATAGTAGAAAGATAATTGAAGGTTGCATAAAGAGCATAAAATTTGGCCTAAGCTAGATAATCTTTATATCATCCTAAGGCATGAGATTGAACTTAGTTAAAACTCCACTTAGTTACCACCCCTCATTAGTACTTACCCCCACTTGTAGATGCTAGAGCTAAGCATAAAACTTGATCAACTTTACATGGGAATACTTGGTGGAAAAATGGTTATGAAAAACCTTGGAATGATGGATCATTCTATTGAAATGTTTTGGACATGTGTTTCTAAACACCAGATGATTTATGGTGATAAAAATGTTGAGGCATTTTCCTTAGCCCTTTATAAAACTGATGGTTGTCTGAATGCGATACCATTCCAATTTTACCTTACAACCACAATACCCGAGAATTGGGTAGGGCTTGACTGGAAACTTATATACCTTAGTATTAGTTCCCTCACGGCCAAGGTCTGAGCTGAGGCTACCTTGTGAAGATTGTCCACACAAGACCCAAGATGACAGTTGGTCATGGTTGGGAGGCCAAACTCACAGAAGAGGTGCTTATACTAGGGCGTGTAATTGAAAGGTTAGGAGTGATTATCCGCATACTGAGTATGGTGAATTCAGGATTTGTTCCTGACGGATGTATCGAATGTTGTGGTGAAAGTGTACAATCTCTGAAGAGTGTCAAACTATTAGAATAGCCGTGTCCGCGGTTATGGACAGTTGGAGTGGCCATACTATTCCCCCGTCAGATGTTTACAAAATGACTTATGAAATAAATTGAGACTTTGCCTTGACCACAACAGGGTTGTGATATGAAATACAAATTCCCACTTAGGGTTATAAAATGTTAACTTGCATCCTTTGCTTCTGAACTTAGTAGAGGTAAATCTGGCTTTTTGCAAAACAACCCTAGAGCCTAGTGTCCTATTACAAAAACCCCCTTCACTTGTTAGTATTAGTTTGCCAGTACTTAAAGAGTACTCATGGCTTTGTCCCTGGCTATTCCCATGGCCAGACTATGAAGAAGAGTACCTGGAAGATGGACCCAGGAAGGTTACAATAACTAGGATCATCTCCTATCGTCACCATTCCCTGTGACCCTGAAGATGGAGCTTCGCCTACGCTACCGTTATTATTACGTATTCCGCTGCTTGGTGTTGTATTAAGAACTGGATCAGGAGATCCCTATTTGTGTAAGAACTTATGTACCGTTTGTAATGGATGATGTACTATGGTATCCGATTCTGTTATGCCTCGCAAAAATGGTAATCCTGGGATTGCCATGTATGGCATAACAGGCATCTGGGATTAAAAATCCGAGTGTTGACATCAGCCGTGGTATTATAGGAGCATACCACATCACCTTGGCGGGAACCCTCTTCCTTGTGCTCTCCCCCTCGACATCACTAGGGTCATCTCGTCGGATCTTATACCGCAATGCAGTGCATACCGGGCATGCATCCAAATTCTCGTACTGCTCACTGCGATAGAGGATGCAGTCATTAATGCATGCATGTATCTTCTGTACCTCTAATCCTATAGGGCAGACAACCTTCTTTGATTCGTAAGTACTGGCGGGCAGTTCGTTATCCTTTGGAAGCAACTTCTTCATTATCTTCAACAACTTTTCAAATCCCTTGTCAGGCACACCGAACTCTGCTTTCCATTGCAGCAATTCCAGTGTGCTGCCTAGCTTTTTGTGGCCATCTTCGCAATTCGGGTACAACAATTTGTTGTGATCATATACCATCTGCTCAAATTTCAACCTCTCCCTTTCGCTATCAAATTCTCCCGTTGCATTAGCAATGGCCCGACCAAGATCATCATCTGGCTCATATGATGCACGTTCTTATCCTTCTTCTTCATCATTGTCTTCCATTGTAGTACCACCGTATTCAGGGGACATAGGATAGCTGTCATCATTCTCTTCATCTTTGTTGTCTTCCATCATAACCCCTCTTTCTCCGTGCTTGCTCCAACAATTATAGCCAGACATGAAACCGAACCGAAACAAATGGCCATTAAGGACTCTTGAGGAAGAGTATTCCTTCTGATTCCGACACTCACCACATGGACAACGGATAAAACCATTCTGCTTGTTTGCCTCTGCCACAACGAGAAAAGAACGCACGCCTTTAATGAACTCGTCAGAGATTTGGTCAGCGTACATCCATTGCCGTCTCATCTGCATTTTATAAGTTCATCAAACAAAATCATGATGCTAAGAGTAGTACTAGTATAAAAATAAAAGAACACATCGTATACATCAAACAAGCACCGATTTAAAAAACTTTCTACTACATCTTTAGTCCCGGTTGGACACACCAACCGGGACTAAAGGGGTTGCAGCAGGCTGGGGCCGACATGAGCCCATTTAGTCCTGAATGGTGTCTCCAATCGGGACTAAAAGTGGGTGACGACACTATATGTCGTGAGTGGACACTATGCTAGTGAGTGGCGACACTGTTTCAGTGGGTGGCGAAACTATGACAGGGGTGAGTGTCGACATTATGTCATGAGTGTCGACACTATGTTGTGCTGCTTAATCTATAAATAGGCTTCCTTGTGAACTATCAACTTCAAGGAAGATCGTGTGCGAGACCAGGGACACCACTACGGCGGAGCTTCTCGAAGATGTCTTAGGACATCATCCTCAGACATCTTCGAGGAGCTCGCCATAGAGGCACTCCCTAATATGTGAAATTAGTTAGCTCCACTAGCATACTAATTTAGCTAGAAAAGATATGAACTGAAAGATGGTGTGCGAGAGCAGGGTCACCACTATGGCAGAGCTTCTCGAAGATGTCTTAGAATGCCTCGTCCTCAGACATCTTCGAGGAGCTCGCCATAGAGGCACTCCCTAATTTAATTTGGTAGCTCCTTGGCGTGTTCATGTTTTTGTTCTTAATTTCTTGCTTAACCGGCCGATGATTAACTGAAATGCTAGGGCGCCATTATATATATGTGTGCCTTCATAGTTTTGGTACTTATTTTTGTTTCAATGGATTTTGTGACGACAGGTAGAAGAAAGAAGAATATTTTGTTGCTTGACGGTGACATGATGCATTGTGAACCGACCGAATTTCCAGACAATGTGTCAAACCAAGATATGTATATAGGATGAACTCATGTATCTATGTGCTTCGATGAATCAAATGAATTTTGAGAACTATATGTGCCAAATTAACCAGATATACAAAGATAGAACCCACATAAAATCTATCCATTTCTAGAGCATGAAATGAGCTAAAACAAGCAATGAGAGGTGAAATGATGAAGTTGCTAACCTCTTAGGACCCTTGATAGATGTGGAGCCAAAAAATCTTCACAAATCTTGACAAAAATGGGGAAGAACTCGAGCTTGAGGGGAGAAATTTGAGATCAGGGATGATTGTGTGAGCTTGAAATGGCTCGGGATGGGGAGGGGAAGAAGATATAGTCGGGGACTTTAGTCCCGGTTTGAGAAACAAACCGGGGCTAAAGGTCCACGCATCTGCTCTTTTCCAGCGCCAGACCCTTTAGCCCCGGTTTGTTAAATGAACTGGGGCTAACGTTTTCTGGTCTCTGCGGCCGTTTTTAGCCATTGGGACCAGGGCATTAGTCCCGGTTTGTACCAGAACCGGGACTAATGCTCTAGACCAAAGGTCCGTTTTCTAATAGTGTATCCTTGAGAATGTGTTGTTCAATTTTGAATGCATGCAAGAATTTAGAAATGCCATATGGATTATCGTTGTTTTCACTAATGTACTTGGCATTTAATGCATATGCATGTCCCATGCAAGCTTCCATTCCTTCCTTCTATGGTATTCTTTTGAGTTTGAGGTGGATTGTTTTGTTTGAATTCAAACCAATGAAACACTCCAATCAAGATTGCAAGTAATACCCTCTTCATCTATCTAGTCATTAGATGCATGCCTTCTTCTTGTTTTCCTGTTGGAGTTTAAATACCCAAGCTTGATTCAAATCCAACCAAAAACCACACCACCTATCTATCTAGTTTAGTTTGTTTTCACAAACTAACTAAAACTCTTTCTTTCATGTATGGTGCATGCTACCAAACCAACCACCAAGAGCCTTCCTTTCCTCCTTCAACTTGTTGTTTGTTTTTGCACTTCTACATTGTTTTAATCAGCGGTTGTTTCAATTTGAAACAAACCATTCAAACAACTAAATACAAATATAAGTAGAAACTTTCTGAATAAATAGAAAAGGAAAAGGTTCTTATCTGGCAGCATCCCACCCTTGGCCTAGCCGCAGCAATCCCGCAGCTTCCTTCTTCCCTCTTGGGCCGGCCCAGTTCTTTCCCCAACCCAGTACCCCTTCACCGTGATGCCCAACTCACGCCACTAATGTTCGTCACCCTCCTTATGTCGCTTTCCCTGCCCCGCAGAGAGAGAGACGGGGCAGGTGCCCGTCTCTGTCCGTGTGTCGCGTCATCCCTCCAAACCGGCCGTGTGAGCACCATACTTATCTTCTCCCCCTCGCGAACCCTAGCCCACTCCTCTCTCGCGCCGCAGCCTGGTTTCTTCCCAGTTTCTGCAACATCTGAGCGCTGCCGCCCTGCCTTGCCGACGACCCGCTGTGTTGCGTCGTCCCTGGCCGGTCCAAGAGTACCGGCAGGTGTGGTGGAACTCAGGGAGTCTACCAGCACCACCAGATCATCTCCACGCACTGCCAATCAACACCAAGGGCTTCTTCCCTGCCTTTGGACGCTACACTATCTCTCCGATTCTAGCGAATTCTTGCGTCCCCTGCCTTCATCTACCATCCTAACGTGTCCCAGGTGATCCCCTGCATTGATTTGACCTCACCTCGTTCTCCCTCACCTTCTGGTTTCTTTGCTCGATGTCTAACCAAACAGCTCCTACGCAGATGCTGACCCCGACGGCCTTCCTGAGCGTCCCCATGTTTTTTGCCACCCGTAGATGGTCTGTGACACTCCTGTGTTCCGCACCCCAACTCACGCCAAGACCTTTCTCCCCTCCCGCAGTTCGTCGTCGGCCTCCTCAACTCCGGCCTTCCCCTCTCTATACGAGGGTACAACCTCCCAAGAGGTAACCCCCACAACGTTTTCCCTTATCCGCTCTCCCTATCTGCTATCAGGCCGCCGCCACCATCCTGTTTCCTCACCAGCGACCTCCTCTGTTCATTTTCCTAAACAAAGCCATAGAAGCGCATGTTCAGCAATTAGTTCAGAAAACACGACAACTTCAGAAACTTTAGTAAAACGATTTGCAAAGACCCCCCCTTCGCATCTTCCATAAAACCCCCTGATCTCCTCTGCCTCATCATGTCCAGATCCAGCCTCCTAGAATTTTTGCATCGTGGCCCCTGTCTTTTCACAGGCTCAACCAGCAGCCCCTGGGCACCCCATGTGTTGCCTCCTCTTTGTCCAATGCGCGTGTGGCCCCGCTTGGCTCTGTTGGCTCACATGTCAGAGGAAGTTGGTCGTTTTCCTCTGAATACCAAAAGTCTCTGCCTTAACTAAATTCAAATTTAAAATTGAATTTGTATTCTATTTAAATACACAAAAATTCATACCTATTAAAAGGATTCGAATTTGACAAAAAATGTAATATGAAATGTCCTTAGTTTTTCAATATGAATGCTTTTATAACTTTAAAACTTTTCAAAACTGATTCAAACTCATAACATTTGACCACATTGAAGCTAAAATAATTTAAATATTGTTTAAAATTTCTAAATCGAAATATTAAGTATAATATTTGTTTTTCAATCAGAAAAATATGAGGAATCTGATTATTCTATTTAAAATAACATTTGGGCAATTTAAATTTTCGAAATAATTTAATTGCTAATAAATGCAATTTCTTAAATATTGCATAACTTTAATTCCATAAATCTGATTTATACAAATGATATGTATAAATCAATTAGCTTGACAAGCCCTTTCTAACTATGCATTCCATGATATGAATTAAATAATATATCATACAAATATTAAGCATACAACAATTTTTATGGAAGAAAAACATGACTAAAAACTTAATCAAATTCTTTATTCTTTTACCCCACACCTCACCCATGCCATGCTATGCTATACGATGTAAATTATGCATCATACCGTCATGGCATACCTTATTTGCTTATTGCATATGATTTATATGATTGTACAATGTATTTATTTCGGCCCCTTATGTGTTTGATTTTTATCAGAATAGACGCTGAGTAAGGAGAATATCAGGAGCCTCGGGAGTATTACCCAAATCTCTCTTATTCTGCAACTGAACTTTCAGGAAAGCATATACCCATGCTTGCACTACATATATTACCTATTGTGTTTGTATTATTCTTGCATCATGAATCCCATCACGAATAAAATTAAATCCCAAGTATTGCATATCCGTTACTTCTAAACTGCACCGAAGCTTCTTTCCTCAATCCTATGAGCCATTACTATAGGAGTTGTTTGAGACATGCGAGTCATTGAATTGCATGTGTAGGGTTTTTGAGTGTTTTTGGATAACGAGATACCTAAACAACTGAATTGAGTAGTAATGGAATAATTAAAGAAAGACGCACTAGTGGGCAATACTTGAGATCTGGTTTTTATTCGCTCACTTGTGTCCCGTAGGACCCGAGTACTTGATTCATGTTCCTTGATTATAACACTAGACGCATGTGGGACCATGAATCCCCTTAGTCTTAGCTTGAGTCACATTTAATTTCTTGGGGCCACAAACTAGTACGGGGCGTTATTACTATCATGTACTTATGTCATGCTACTTATTTATCTATTTATTTATTACTATTGCTTGATGAGTGTTTACTACTGTATTGTTTAGGACTTTTGCTATGTTTATGCGGTATCTAAAACCCAGTCACACTTTTAGGTTCCCAATCATTTACATCCATCGACACAAACCCTGGGTCTGTATCGGAGCCGGCCAACTTCATTGCGTGGTGCTTAGTGGAGTGGCCCCCTAAAATCATTTGTGAATCTTGCGAATACTTTGCCATGATGTCTAGTTGGGTTTTCATTTGGTTTTCCGAGGTTGATCGTGTGTGTGTTGCTATTTGTGCACCCTTGCAGGGTAAATCTTTATGAAAGCCATGTCCATGGTTATGGACGAATTGGAGCATGGGATGGGATGTTAAATCTTTCTGAAAGCCGTGTCTGCGATCATAGACAAGCATAACTAAAGTACCACTTTTAAATTGACTAAAACTGGACTAGTAATAAAACACCCAACGGATGGGATGTTCTTCCGCCTCCTTGTTTGGGAAACGGGAAGGAGGGAAAGCGATGTATACTTATGTTAATATATAACTGTTGGTTAATTCACTGTTGTTTAATTAACTACAGTTCGTCTATCATTTGTGAGGCGGATGTTGTAGCATGTCTCTATAGAACTGCTAGGCTTTATTTTCGCTGAAATTGTGTCACCCTCAGGATGTTCTCTTTAGATGCATAAAGACTTGCTGAGTCCCTTAGAGTCTCACATGATAAAATATTGGTTCAGATGGACAGATATATTCGCAGGAAGGCTACTGGGTCAAGGAGACCGATGATGGTGGCAACAGCCGTCAGGTGTAGAGATTCCGGGGATGGAGATCCGTAATATCTATGAGCTGGATGTGCTTATTTTCAAGGCGTCTTATGTAGGTTTTGTTGCATGGAAAACAAAAAAAATCTACTGCAAGAACGCACAAAACCAAGATCCAATCTATGGAAAAGTCAAGATCTAATCTACGAGATAGGTGCAATGAGATTTATAAGAACTAACCCTTGTAGATCCAAAGTGTTAACGAGATCTAATCTCGTGGTTGATGTAGTCCATCACTTGTTGATCTCAAGATCGCGATGAAGATCCTTCCGGTGCCACGTTCCGGCAGAGCTTCCGCACTCGGTCACATGTACGGAATCGATGAAGACCTTCTTCTCCCAATTCCATCGGGAAGCGGAGGTAGTAGATCCCCTCGGAATCCTAACAACACGACAACATGGTGGTGATGGTGTTGGAGAGATTTCTGCATTGCTTAGCCTAAGCCGGAGCAGGAGAAAGGAGGAGGAGGGTGGTGGCTAGGGTTGAGGAAGAAGGGGCAAGGGGGGGCGCCGAACCCTCCCCTCTATATATAGAAGGGGTGTGGCATAGGGTTCCCCCTTCTCCCACTTCCCCTAGGGCCGACACAAGGGAGAGAGAGGGCGGAAAACTGCCTCCCAAGTCTTGTCCCTATTTTCTTGGGATTCAAGTTTATCACCCTAGAACCTTCTGGAACCTTCCAAAACCTTCTAGAAGATCTGACCAAAAACTCTGGAACTTTTCTAAACCCTAGAAAATGACTTCTATTATATGAATCTTATTCTCCGGAAAATTCTGAACTTCCTCGTGATGTCCTGGATCCAATCCGAGACTTCGAACAACATACGGTCTCCAACTCATATTCCATATCTACTTAAACAACATCGAACCTTAAGTGTGTCACCCTACATTTTCGTGAACTATGCAGACATGATAAAGGCACCTCTTTGATCAATGAACAATAGCAGGATCTGGAGATCCATAATGGCTCCCACATATTCAACAATGATATCGTGATCGTAAGAACCATTAACATACGATACCGATTGATACATCGGAAACGTATCTATAATTTTTGATGCTCCATGCTTGTTTAGTATATACTTTCTTTGCTTTGTCTACACTTTGAGGTGCTTTTTATATGTTTTCTGGTACTAACCTATTAACAAGTTGCCACAATGCCAGTTGCCTGTTTTCTGCTGTTTTTGGTTCCATAAAAGCTAGTAAGGAAATATTCTTGGAATTGGACGGGACAAACGTCAAAGTCAATAACTTTCTGTGGGGAACAAGAAGTCCATAGGGGATACGGAGAGGCGTGGCAGGGCAGCCACACCCCCTAGGCGTGGGTGGGCCCCGCCCCACGCCTAGACAGAGTGTGCGGCCCTTTGCCACCGCCTCGGCCTCCCCCTTCGCCTATGAGAAGCCCCCGATGCAGAAACCATAAGGACCCGATCAATATTCCATGAAACCTTCTGCAGCCGCCGCCACCGTCGTCCCTAGATCAGGAGGATCTGAAGTTCTTCTCGGCACCCTGCCGGAGGGGAGATCTTCCCGGAGGCCTTCTCTCCGGTATGATGCGTGAGTAGTTCCACCTTGGACTATGGGTCCATGTAGTAGCTAGATGGTTGTATCTCCTCCTTGTGCTTTCATGTATAGATCTTGTGAGCTCCATTCATGATCAAGATCTAATCTATTTGTAATCATGCATGTTGTGTTTGCGGGGATCCGATGGATATGGAGATTATTATGTTGGTTTGATTAATGGTTTTGTCTTTATGATTCTATCATGTCTGTGTTGTTTGTGATCTTGCATGCTCTCTGTTGTTAGTATCTATCTTGGCCAAGTAGTTGCTAGTGACTCCAAGAGGGGGTATTTATGCTCGATAGTTTGTTCATGCCTCTAGTTGCCAAGGGAAGTGACATAAATCTCTTCGGTTATAGATGTGTTGTTGCCACTAGGGATAAAACAACGGTCTCTTGTTCATGGAACATGTGGACTGATTACCTTACACACTTGGCTTAAAGCAGTTGTCTATTGCTTGCAACTTAATACTGGAGGGGGTTCAGATGATAACCTGAAGGTGGACTTCTAGTCGTAGATGTAGTTGGATGGCGGTCTATGTATCTTATTGTATTGCCCAATCGAATCTCATAGGATCTTTCTGACTAGTAATTGCATTGTTATGCCTTGCTTAGTTCCTGTCAATTTTCCTGTTGTAATTTGTTTACCCTTCATGCCATGTTGTTTATCTAAGGAGAGCACCGCTAGTGAACTATGTACCCCGGTCCAATCTTTACCATTGATACATCTTCCACTTTTACTTGTTTACTTCCTGCAAACCACCATTACCTTCCACACCATACGTTAAATCCTTTGTTACAGCAAACCGGTGATCTTGACAACCTCACTGATTCGTTGGGACAAAGTCTTGAGTTTGTGTTGTGCAGGTCTCCACGTTGGTTGCAACACCTGTGTGACGTTTCCTTCCTCCATCTGGTTCGATAACCTCGGTCTCAACTGAGGGAAAACTTGTTGTTGTGCTTTTCACACCCTGCACTTGGGGTTACCAACAAAGTGCCACGTCGAGCACCGTCAAGTCTTTTTGGCGCCGTTGCCGGGGAGGCTAAGGACATCTTCACTAGGGGAGTCCTCCACTTCCTTTCTCTTTACTTTGTTTTTAGTTTGCTTTGTTTCTTTTGCTTGGTTTTGTTTGCCTCTGTTCAAAAACTCCAAAAAAATTAGTTTAGTTTGGTTTGCTTCCTTTATTAAAAAAAAACAAAAAAATTAGTTCTTGCTCTAGCTGCTGCTGCTGCTGTTTTTGGCTTGCCCACCTTTGCCAAAATGAACTCTACTAACAACACCAAGTTGTGTGACTTCACTAGCACCAACAACAATGATTTCCTTAGCACACCTATTGCTCCACCTGATCCTGATGCTACCTTTTATGAAATAAAGCCCGCTTTGTTGAATCTTGTGATGAGAGAGCAATTTTCTGGTGCTAGTTCTGATGATGCTGCTGCCCATCTCAATAACCTTGTTGAACTTTGTGAGATGCAAAAATATAAGGATGTAGATGGAGATATTGTTAAGCTCAAGATTTTTCCTTTCTCCTTGAGAGGAAAAGCTAAAGAATGGTTTCTATCCTTTCCTAAAAATAGTATTGATTCGTGGAATAAGTGGAAAAATGCTTTTATTGGAAAGTACTATCCTCCTGCTAAGATTATATCTATGAGAAGTGACATTATGAAATTTAAACAACTTGATAGTGAACATGTTGCTTCAGCTTGGGAAAGAATGAAATCTTTTGTTAAGAATTGCCCCACTCATGGACTCACTGGTTGGATGATTATCCAGACTTTTTATGTAGGTTTGAACTTATCCTCGAGAAATATGTTGGATTCAGCTGCTGGAGGTACCTTCATGGGCCTCACTTTGGGTGCTGCAACAAGGCTCCTTGATCATATGATGGTTAACTACTCTGAATGGCACGTTGAGAGACCTCCACATGGTAAGAAGGTAAATTCTATTGAGGAAACTTCCTCTTTGAGTGAAAATATTGATGTTATTATGTCTATGATTGTTAATGGGAAAGCTCCTCTAGATCCTAATAGTGTTCCCTTAGCCTCCTTGGTTTCTCAAGAAGAGCATGTTGATGTGAACTTCATTAGAAACAACAATTTCAACAACAATGCTTATAGGAGTAATTTTGGTGGTAACAATTATAGTCCTTATCCTCCTAATAATCGCAATTCCTATGGAAACTCTTACAATAATGCTAGAAGTTCCCCCTCTGAGCTTGAGGTCATGCTCAAAAACTTTATTAGTAAACAAACCACTTTCAATAAGGCTATAGAGGAAAAGCATTTAAATGTTGAGAAAAATATATCCTATTTTTCTGAAGCTCAAACTTCCTTGATTAATAAAATGGCTGCTAAACCTAAAACTATGGAAAGTGCCTTTGCTCCCACTCATGCCATACAAGTTACTATTGATGAAAATGTTAGGCTGTTAGCTCAACTTCATGCTAGGTGGGAAAGGGAAGCTGAAATTGATAGAAACAATAGTGTGTGCACTATCACCACTAAACCACACGTAGTCCCTGTTCCTCCTCCTACTATGCCTAAGCCTAGTGAGCCTACTGCCAGTGATGCTAAGTTTGATTTTGATATAGATGGTTGCAATATTTCTGAAGAGATTCTTTTCTTGCAAAAGCTTGCTAGAAGTCCTGATGCTAGTGATATGCATGTTGCTTTCACTAAACACATTACATATGCTCTTGTTAAGATTAAGGAAGAGAAGCTAAAACACAAAGCTTCTATTCCTAGGAAAGTAGAAGATAGTTGGGAACCCATTATTAATATACAAGTGAATGACTTTTATCTCAAAGCTTCATGTGATCTTGGTTGTAGTGTCTCTATTATGCCTAGGAAGATTTATGAAATGCTTGATTTGCCACAATTGGAAGATTGTTATTTAGATGTCCCACTCAATGATAATGCTAAGAAGAAACTCATGGGGAGTATTAATGATGTTCTCATTATGGTTAAAAATGCTTATGTCCCTATTGATTTCTATGTTGTGGATGTTGAATACAATGCTTCTTGTCCTATTACTTTGGGAAGACCTTTTCTTAGACCAGTTGGTGCCATCATTGATATGAAAGAAGGCACCATTAAATATTATTTTCCATTCAAGAAAGGTATTGAACACTTCCCTATGAGAAGAGAGAAGTTGCTTTTTTGCTCCTCCTTTGAAAGCAAGGTTTGATGTTAATGCTTCCTCATTTGAAAATACTAGATTCTTCTTGCTTCTTGTGCCTAACTTAAAGGCGCTAAAGAGAAGTACTTGTTGGGAGATAACCCAAGAGTTTACTTAAGTCTTGGAAGTTATTAATTCTGTAATGACCTCTCCTTATGCTTTTTTTGATTTTTGTGCCAAGAATGACCTCTAATGAGAGGGAAGTAAGATTTGGGGAGTTGCTGTCCCAAACAGATTTCTGTCCTCCACCATGAAAATTCGTGAGGAGTCTCTATTATTCGGATTGAGCTCAAAATTTACGAATAAATCCCCCCGTATGTTAGCTAACTTTAGTTAGTTCAACACTTTTTGATTTGAGAAACAGAAGAGTTTTGAAAAAATCGGTTTCTACCTGCTGGTCTGTTTTGACAGATTTCTGCCATTATTTGCATTTGCTTCTTATTGATTCCTTTTTGAGTTCTATTTTGGGGAATTGAGATTTTTGAAGGAGTTGCTACAGTAGATTTTGTTTTTAGTGAAAAGCCTTGCTGTTCCAAAGCTTTTCTAGAGGTATAATATCTTTTGAATAAACTAATGTTGCTAATGAAGATTGTGTGATGTTTTGTATGAAGGAAAAAATTCAGGTGTAGAGAGAGAATGATGTAATGAGATGAATAATGGACAAAAGCTCAAGCTTGGGAATGCCACCCTGGGGTCACCCCATGAAATATCCAAGAGGTACACGCGTCAAATCTTGGGGATGCCCAAGGCATCCACTTCTTCATCAATAAAAAGCTCAGGTCTGTTTGGATACTTCATTTTTATTGTTTCATGGACAATTGTGTTGTTCTTGGAGCGTCTTAGTTTTCATTTGCTTTGCTTAGGTTGTTTAGTTTGCTTGAATAAAGTAGTTTTTACCCCCATTCTCGCTGTGTTGTTTTACAAATAAGTTGCTTGGTGTTGGAAAGGAGTAGTAAGTTCTTTCTTTAAAGTGCAAGAGGAGCTTGCATTGACTGTGACTTAGACTTTAGCATGACATGCTAGGTTTTGTTTTGACCTTATGCTTAGTGATTATTGTTGTAGCATGTCTTGCTCCAAGTCATTGGGATTACTTAGTGTGCCTTGAAGAAATTATGCGTTGTCTTAGCATGCAAAATCATAGTATTGTGGTATTCTCCTTTGATGCTTTGCTTGGGTTGACTTGGCACATGCTCACACCATGTTATGACTATGAACAAGTCACCATAGCCTCTATGATCATTTAGTCCTTGACTTGTAGTATCACTCTATGCTTTGATTAGTAATGCTTTGTTCCTCTGCATGATTATGGCCATTATTGCTCTCTTAGTTGGTTGCTCCTAGTCTTCTGCTAGCCTCCACTTATATGACTAAGCTCTACTCATGCTTCCAACTCCCAAGAAACCAAGTTATTCCAAAGTGTCCACTATAAACTCCTATGCATGGTGTGTTACACCATTCTAAGTATATTCTTGTTTTCAGCTATCTTCCAATTAAAAACGATTTTGTTATGTGAAACTTAGTGATTAAAGCCCTCACAAACTTGATGGCACATTTTATATTATTTGCCCCTAATAAACATGAACCATTGTGTCATCTATGTTGTATATGCTTGCACTTATACGTTGGAATTAGGAGAATTGTGCTGTCACGCGGAACATTTTCAATACTTCACTTGTACTTTGTACTCAGTTGATATCATCCTCTTTTGTCTATGGATGTCACCGGTGTGAAATAAATAGGGAACTTATAAGTCCATGGAGTTTGTATTCTATGTTAGAGAAACACCTAGGCCGCTAGCCTAAGCCATGCCTAATCATGGCGGAAACTTGTAGCATCACCATAGTGAGCTATCTATGAAGCATCCTCAATAAAAATCTATGCATATGGTAAATAAAAAGATTGTTGAGATGTTCATTGTCTGCTTGCCTTGCCATTTTGGTTATGGGAAAGATCCTATACCATGTGCAAGGGGTACCCCGTTGGCGGTTCTCAATGATATGCAAATACTTACAATGAAAAGAACTTATAGGTGACTAAAGTTGAGTAGCATGATGCATGGCCCTCGTATTCAAGGGACTTGAGATTGCCAACTTATACTTCGTCAAGCATATACTCCATAGTTTGTTCACTTTAACCTTAATAACTTCAAGATGCCTATGATAGGGGCAATGAGGGCTGAAAGCTAACAAGTACCATAATTTTTGGAAGCTCTTTTTGAAACTTGAAATACCTGCTTCCCTTTGTGAAGGGCCTTTCTTCCACCATTATTTGAGTCTCCACCTTCTACCTTTAGGCACCATTAAGAGAGCATAGTTGTCATTCTGTGTGCGGTGTTCCAAAGCTTATTGATTGATGCATATTGTGATATTACTTGTTCTCGTGCTATTTGTTTCTAGTCACCTTTGTGAACTTTGAAGGTGTCCTATGCATCTATTTGCTACTCTATGAGGGACAAGCTGGTTACCACTATGCTATGTTTTCTGTATGTGAAATAAAGAAACGTTTTTCAATGCATAGTTACTATGTCCTATTGTTAGAACTCCATCTTTCATGCACATGTTTAGAGTTCTTTGATCCTAGCTTTCAATGCTTGCAAATGGTTAGATCTTTATTGTGAGGGTTTATGTCACCTCAAAGATTATTCTTTTTATCACTTGCCTACTCGAGGACGAGCAGGAGTTAAGCTTGGGGATGCTTGATACGTCGGAAATGTATCTATAAGTTTTGATGCTCCATGCTTGTTTAGTATCTACTTTGCTTTGCTTTGTATACACTTTGAGGTGCTTTTTACAAGTTTTCTGGTACTAACCTATTAACAAGTTGCCACAGTGCCAGTTGCCTGTTTTCTGCTGTTTTTGGTTCCAGAAAAGCTAGTAAGGAAATATTCTCAGAATTGGACAGGACAAACGACAAAGGCAATAACTTTCTATGGAGAACAAGAAGTCCAGAGGGGAGACGGAGAGGCGTGCCAGGGAAGCCATACCCCCTAGGCGCGGGTGGGCCCTGGCCACCGCCTCGGCCTCCCCCTTCGCCTATAAAAAGCCCCCAATGTAGAAACACTAAGGACCCGATCAATATTCCATGAAACCTTTTATAGCCGCCACCACCGTCGTCCCTATATTGGGGGGGGGGGGGGTGGATATGAAGTTCTTCCCGGCACCCTACCGGATATGAGCTCATCCCGGAGGCCTTCTCTCCAGTATGATGCGTGAGTAGTTCCACCTTGGACTATGGGTCCATGTAGCAGCTAGATGGTTGTATATCCTCCTTGTGCTTTCATGTATAGATCTTGTGAGCTCCGTTCATGATCAAGATCTAATATATTTGTAATCATGCATGTTGTGTTTGCGGAGATCCGATGGATATTGAGATTATTATGTTGGTTTTATTAATGGCTTTGTCTTTATGATTCTATCATGTCTGTGTTGTTTGTGATCTTGCATGCTCTCTATTGTTAGTAGCTATCTTGGCCAAGTAGTTGCTAGTGACTCCAAGAGGGGGTATTTATGCTCGATAGTGGGATCATGCCTCTAGTTTCCAAGGGAAGTGACAGAAATCTCTTCGGTTGTAGATGTGATGTTGCCACTAGGGATAAAACAACGGTCTCTTGTTCATGGAACATGTGGACTATTTACCTTACACACTTTGCTTAAAGCAGTTGTCTATTGCTTGCAACTTAATACTGGAGGGGGTTTGGATGATAACCTGAAGGTGGACTTCTAGTCATAGATGTAGTTGGATGGCGGGCTTTCTATCTTGTTGTATTGCACAATCAAATCTCATAGGATCTTTCTGACTAGTAATTGCATTGTTATGCCTTGCTCAGTTCCTGTCAATTGCCTTGTTGTAATTTGTTTACCATTCATGCAATGTTATTTATCTAAGGAGAGCACCTCTAGTGAACTATGCACCCCGGTCCAATCTTTACCATTGATACATCTTCCACTGTTACTTGTTTACTTGTTGCAAACCACCATTACCTTCCACCCCATATGTTTAATCCTTGGTTATAGCAAACCGGTGAGCTTGACAACCTCACTGATTCGTTGGGACAAAGTCTCGAGTTTGTGTTGTGCATATCTCCACATTGTTTGCAACACATGTGTGACGTTTCCTCCTCCTTCTGGTTCGATTACCTCGTTCTCAACTGAGGGAAAACTTGATGTTGTGCTCTTCACACCCTGCACTTGGGGTTACCAACAAAGTGCCACGTCGAGCACCGTCACCGATTCCTTTGTCACGCGATACTTTACTTATCCGAGGTTCAATCGTAAGTATCTCCATACCTAGTTCAACCTCGTTACTGATAAGTACTCTTTATTCGTACTGTGATATGACATCCCTTATGACCTAGTCACATGCTTGCAAGCAAATTGGATGACATTCCACCAAGAGGGACCAGAGTATATCTATCCGTCATTTGGATGGACAAATCCCACTTTATAACCACCCAGTTATGAAGTGGCATTTGATGTCATCAAAGCACTCATCTGGTGATGCTGATTAACATGATTTCATGGTCGAAGGATTAGGTTACTATGTATTTGAAAGCATGTAGCAAAACAAACTTAATGAGTTGATCTTATGCTATGCTTACTATGGGTGTGTGTCCATCACATCATTCTCATAACGATATGATCTTGTTATTAATAACATCCAATGTCCATGATTAGGAAACCATGATCATCTATTAATCAACAAGCTAGCTTAAAGAGAGGCTTACTAGGGACTTGATGACTCACAAGTATAGGGCATCGCAACAGTCTTCGAGGGTAGTATAACCCAATTTATTGATTCGACACAAGGGGAGCCAAAGAATATTTATAAGTATTAACAACTGAGTTGTCCATTCAGCTGCACCTAGAAATAATCTTGCTCACAGCAGTTTATCAGTAGCAAAAGTTTTGTAGTAGCAATAGCAAAGTAACAGCAGCAGTAAAACAAAGGCAGTACTAACAATAGTAGCAAACAGCAGGATTTGAGTGCGGTAGGAATAGGGATGGATGGACGGGCGTTGCATGGACAATACTATTCATGTAATATAAAGATCTATGGCAATTGCAGATAAATAATATAAAGCATCAAAGTACTAAATAATCATAGGCATGTGTTCCCCATATAGTCATTCGTGCTCGCAATGAGAACTTGCACAACATCTTTTATCCTGCCAGCCCATTGCAGCGGGGCCTCAAGTGAATCTAATGTCAATTAAGGTGCTCCTTTTAATAGAGCACTGGAGCAAACCATTAACACTCCGTGAACACATGTGATCCTCATATCACAGCCATCCCCTCCGGTTATCCCAATTTCTGTCACTTCGGGGCCTTTGGTTCCGGACAATAATATGTGTAAACAACTTGAAGATAAGATCACAAACAATACTATCATCATGAATCAATAACATGTTAAGATCTGAGATCATGGCACTCGGGCCCTAGTGACAAGCATTAAGCACAACAAGTTGCAACAATGTCAAAAAGTACTAACAAAGATACTAGGCACCATGCCCTAACAATCTTATTTGATTACATGATATATCTCACTCAATCCCTACCATCCCCATAGCCTACAGCGGGGTATTACTCACTCATGGATGGGGTAAACATGGATGGTTGATGGAGAGGCGTCGATGATGATGATGGCGATGATCTCCTCCAATTCCCCATCCCGGCAGGGTGCCAGAATGGACTTTCTGGTTCCGAATCGCGGTTTCTGGAGGTGGCGGCGCAGCGGAACTCTATCTGGAAAAACATCGAACCCTCCTCTATTTTTTGGTTAGAGGGCTTATGTAGGCGAAGGGGGAGACCGAGGGGGTGCCCGAGGTGGCTACACCACCCCTAGGCGTGGCCTGACCTGGCCTGCGCGGCCAGGGGGTGTGGGCCCCTCGTGGCCCTTCTCCGTCCCTTCTTATGGCTCCGTGAGTCTTCTGGTAAAATAGGAGTTTTGCGATATTTTCCAGGATTTTTCCTGAAAGTTGATTTTCTGCACACAAACTAGACATCAAAGCAATTCTGCTGAAAATAGCATCATTCCGTGTTAGCTGTATCCAAATCACACAAATTAGAGGAGAAACAATAGCAAAAGTGTTCGGGAAAGTAGATACGTTTTGGACATATCAACTCCCTCCAAGCTTAGCTTATTGCTTGTCCTCAAGAAATTTAGTTCAAAACTGAGTGCGATAAAAGAAACTTTCATGAACACATTTGCTTCATATGACGTAAATATTATCCGCATATGATCAATACTTAGACAATTCATAATAGGGAGTATGCAACTAAGTCTACTCAATAGTCATGCAAGCTAAGAAGATATTCCAACACAATAATAATAAGTAGCATGAGACATAAGCATAAGCAACATTGTAATGCTCATAAGAATGTATGATAAAGTGGTATCTCGCTTGTCTTTGATTGTGGAGAAAAACATAAATGCCAAGGCACCTCTGAAGTTCAAGTGAAGACTAGAAGTAAATATATCAAAGTTAAAAACATCAAAGTTATGTCATAATTAACCAAGTTTTGAGACAAGCACATTACACTAAGAATGACAACTTTGCTCTCAAGAAGGTGCTCATAGAATAAGTGGTGACTCAAAAAAGAAGTGAAAAGGTTTTCAAAAGTTTGAAAGGCTTCCAAATGCTGAAAGTATGGTACTCATTAGCTTTGAGCTATCATTGCCCCTATCATAGGCATCTTTAAGTGGTTAAGTTTAAAGTGAGTTCCAATATGAATTATATGCTTGACAAACAATAAACTAGAAATATCGTGTCCCTTGAGTACGAGGGCTGTTCCTCATGCTACTCAACTTTAGTTACCGGTAAGTTCTTGTCATCGTAAATACATGTGTATCATAGAGAACTGCCAACGGGGTACCCCTTGCCCCATGACAGAGGAGCTATCCCATATCAAAATGACAAGGCAACAGACAGTGAGCATCTTAGCGATCCTTTATTTACCATGGGAATGGTGCATTTTTTACTTTTATTCTCTCTCTTTTTTCTATATATTTTTTCTTAGGATGCTTGATAGATTTCTCACTATGGTTATGATGCAAGTTTCCACCATGATTAGGCATGGCTTAGGCATGGCTTAGTTTAGCGGCCTAGGCGTTTCTCTAACACATACACATAACTCCACGGACTTATAAGATCCCCTTTTATTTCACACCGCTGACATTCGTAAACAAAAGAGCATGATATCAACTGGATAATATTTACAGGTGTTCAAAGCGTACCCCATGACAGCACGGTTCTGCTAATTCCCAGCCTATAATTTGCAAGCATATAACTTTCATGGGCAGTCACAATGGTTCAAGTTTATTAAGTGCAAGAAAATAAAGTGTGCCATCAAGTTCATGAGAGCTTTACTAACTAACTTTCTCATAACAAGCATATTTGGAAGAAAACGAGGCATAATAAATTTGCACGGAATAGCAATGTGTTGGGGATATCCGGGTGTACCCACAGGACTCGCTGACTAGGGTGGCCCACCAATGGGTTAGAGCTTTGCTTCACGGGCGGCCCAGTCAGAGAAAGAGGAGCCAGTTCCGGCTACGACAAGGCCCAGAAGAGTTACCGACTTAGGCCTGTAGTATTACTTGTAGTCCAAGCTGTATCTAGTTACTGACTCAGTAACATAGCTGGATATGTCTCTCCTGTAACCCTAGGCCCTGGTATATATATAAACCAGCCCTATGGGAGCCTTTAGGGCACAACCAATCTTACTACCACAATAACAACTCGCACAGGCGAACCTCTCTTGTAATCTGCTGTAACATTTGGCTTATGCCGATATATTACTGGGTTGCTTGCAGGAGTAGGATCCGATCACCGCAGTCAGATCTGAAGCTGGGTAAACTTGTGCTCACCGCTCCTAGAACATCCGGCGTCTCACACCCCATCTTTCCAACGCCACTAGGACTCCCTATGGCGTACTTATCTACAATCCGACAACAGTTGGCGCCCACCGTGGGGAAGGTGACCTTTGGAGCTTCGTTCCAGGCGAAATCTGCAGTGCAGGAATTGGCGAAACTATGTCCATGGGTCGCATGGTCTATGCCAGTGATGTCCCTCTTGTTATTCTCGGCGAGACCTGGATTCCGGCTAGCAAACCCGTGACGAACTACACGATCATGTCTATCAACGAGATCGATATTTACCTCGTCTTTGCTAAACCCTCCCAACCCACCCTTGAGGTGATGGACATGGCGGAAGAAAAATCTAGATCTACTTTGTCCGCAGAGGGGAAGAGTTCAAGATCACAAAAAAAATCGAACCCACCCAACCCACTCCTATAGTGGAAGAAGAGGTGGAAAAAAATCTGGATCTGATCTCCCTGATGAGATCGAATACACGATCGAAGACTACATCCGCTCCGGATCTAGCCCTGTCAATGTCGTAGCAGAAAAACTACTCTTGAGGAGCAAAATAAAGAAGATGACGAGACGCCCCTACATCGATTACGAAGCAATCACCGATATCAAGGAAAGATTTGAGATGGAGGAGGCGGAAACCCAGCTGTGCCACTACCTCAAGAACATGAATAAGAAGAGGCACTATTTCGTGTACCACATAAGCTCTGGATCCGACTTTGTCGATGCTAGAGCTGGCGGCGACTCAGTCCTTGACGCAATCAAAGAAAACGCCGACTTACCTGGCTCACCTCAGGAGTCAATAACGTCAAAGGAACTTCAATACTTCGACAAGGAGATGGAGGAGTATGAACAAGAACACGCTTCCAAGCCAACGCAAGGTGAGCCAGAAAATTCTCCTAGTCCATATGATAGCACTGATGAAAGCTACACCTCACAGGATGATATGGATACCGAAGATTCATCCAATGTCCAAAGCCAACCACTACGGAAAGTATCGACGAAAGTTTATCCCCCAATACCGGACCAAAATCCGTCTTTGACACCGGTACACACGTTAAAGCTACTGGGTGGTCAAACAAGAAGAAGAAGAAGAACAAGAATCTAACACCGGCAGAGCCGGACATAGAGGAAACAACAAAGAAAAAGTTGACGAAGAGATCGATATGGAGATCCAATTAATACCACACCGATCGACCCTCCTGTGGATGGACACGTTGTCACCAAGGGCGCACGTGAAATCTACAAAGATGCTCTCACGATTCCAATCCCACTGTCTTCAGATCATACTCTGGAGGCGCTGGAGAAATGGGCCGAGGACCTGGAAAAGCACCGTCTGTTTTTGCTCAAAGAGGCCGCACGCATCGTCGAGCTTATGCAAATGTTAGATAGTGATCCTGACAAATATCAGTAAGATTTCAAGCAACATCCAAACAAAACAAGAGGTGGTTTGTTTCTTGCCAACAAGAAAACGGATATCCACATAGACCTATTTGACATAAAAATCGGAGAGAAGATCCGAGTCTATAGCACATCGTTGGAAAACGCTGATGTAGCTCGGGCTATCCTCGCCAATAATCCGTCTCCATAGAAGGTCCAGCAGTGTGTTGCGTTGCTGGACAAAGGATTAAAGCAGCAGAAAACAGCCACATCATTTAGTGTCAAGCTGGCCTCAAAGTCGGAATTTTGCCACACTGGCGCTGACCAAAGCACTCACGGAAGACTCCACAGGGATATGGATCAGCATTATCATCCTCGTGGAGAATAAGAGAATTCAAGGACCGGCTCAAATTGCCACTCGCGCAGGACGACACGTGATTGGGCAAGAGTTATTCCGGCTGCGTCCGAAGATGCCATCAGGGAAATGGTTCCTCATCAGGACCATCGTCAGCAAAACAACCGCCATAGAGAAGACCCGAAAGTGCACAGCCGGTGAGAGCAAGATAAGCTAAGGATGCCACCACCGAGCCGTCCGACTGGTAACGCCGGACGAAGAGATGACCCGGACCGTCCTGAATCAAGTAGGGACGCAGTCCGAAGAAACCAGCATCGGAGTCAGCATAATGAGGCTCCACCACCCCCACCGTGTAACCCAACCGGAAATAATCCACCAGGGCCACCCTCTCCCCCAGGGAGCAACCATGAAGGATCCCGACGTAGCCATGGAAGCCGCAGGGTGGAGGAAGCAATGGTGAAAGGAGAAGCAGAAATCTGACTACACCGTGCAGAAGCCGTGAGCCTCCGAGGTGCAGATTTCTTTTGCCAAATGACGCTCGCCATCACATTGAATCAAAATAGAGGCGCGGCGGTATGAGGAAGAAGATGTATATGTAGGACCCAAGTGCTTTGGCCCACACATACGTCAGACGAAATTTCCGATTGATTTTGTTATTGCCAAACACATCCAGCCCTACGGCGGCGTGGCTCGGCCAGATACCTGGCTCCAGGATTTTTTCCAGGTCTACTACATCGCCAAAGGAGGAAACAGCCTGGTCGCAGTCCTATATCTCCCACTTATGCTGAGGACTCGATCATGGCTTAATGAACTGCTAGAGAATTCAATTCATAACTGGTATGATATGCAAAGTGCGTTCTTTTCAAACTTGGAGGGAACATATAGGAGGCCCTGCACAGTCGGAGACTTGCAGCGTTGAACGGAAAGACCCAGAGAAACCTTCTGGGATTACCTTGGATGCTAGATTGACACAAAGAACTCCTATGAAGGAGTAAACGAGCAAACTATGATAGAAGCTTTCATCGCAGGACTTCCAGTCGGACTTTTGCATCACAGACTGAAGCGTGACCACGTCAAAGATTTGGGAGAAATGATAGAGACAGCTAGCAAATATGTTGATGCCGACGATGATCCAGAAGGGCTGCTAAATATTCTGGCCAATCCCAATGCGGCCAAACAACCAAAACAACAAGCTCAGAAGTGCAAGAACACATTGGATGAAAAACCGGCTCCGGTCAACGCAGCTGTCAGCGCAATGTTTAGATCTGGAGGACGAGGAGGGGGCCAGGGTAGAGGCCGTGGAACTTCCCGAATCCAGGGAAGAGGAGATCAACAACCAGGAAGAACCTATACATGGGCCGACATTGCCAATAATCCCTGTGTTCACCACTTTGGTAGTAACATAGGATCTACCAACACAAATGCCGAGTGTCATTTCAATGATGACATCAAGAAAGACGAATCCTCTAGCTATAGAGACAAGCGACGAAAAGGAAAGAAAAATTCCGAGAAAGGCAAGGAGCCCAATGAAGATTATGACATGGAAGAAGTAGATGCCGCACAGCCCAAGTAAGATGGAAAGAAGGAATTTATGAATAATAAATACACATACGTCTGCTTCTTTGGATCTTAGCCGGCTAAAGACAAGAAGGAGGTTCTCCGTGAGCTAAATGCCACGGTTCCGGCTGTTCCACAATTTATGGATTGGTCGGATGTAACCATCACCTTTGATCATTCAGATCACCCAAGGAAAACACATCATGGGGGAAAGTACCCTCTGGTCGTCAATCCTCTTATTGATGGCTATGAGTTCTCTAAAACACTCATGGACGATGGAAGCAGCATTAACATCCTCTACATCGATACGCTCCACCACAAAGCTACACAAGAGCCAGTTGAGTTACAACAGTGTAACTTTCCATGGCATTGTACCAGGGATACAGGCGGATTCTCTAGGTGAGATTACTTTGTACGTGACATTCGAAACCCGAGATAATTACCGGACCGAGCCACTCTCTTTCGACGTGGTACCGTTCAAAAGTGCTTACCACACCATCTTCGGACGTCCGACTTACTGGGCGTTCATGGCTCGTCCCTATTACATCTACAATATGATTAAACTTCCAGGTCCAAAGGGCATAATCACCATCCGAGGAAACCCAAGGAAGGCGCGAGAGTGCAACGAAGGTTCTGCTGCCTTTGCCAAAGCCGTGCTGCACGCCCAAGAGTACTAGGAGATCAAGAAGACCATCAACCCGTCCGAGATGCCCGCTATGAAGAACGAGGTGCTGAAGCCAAGCATACTGTTCAAGGCGTCGGAAGAGACGAAGAAAACTTCCCTGGAGGAAGACAATCCCTCCAAGACAACGAACATAGGAGTAGGCTTAGACCTCGCATAGGAAAGCACGCCTGTCGAGTTCCTCAAAGCTAATAGTGACATCTTCGCATGGCAGCCTTATGACATGACCGGAGTACATAGGGAACTTGCCGAGCACTCTTTTAATATGTACCCTGATGCTAAACCCGTCAAACAGTCTTTATGACGGTTTGGTGACGAAAAGCGCAGAGCGATAGCCAAGGAATTAGGCCGACTAGAGTTAGCCGGATTCATAACAGAGGTCATCCACACAGATTGGGTGGCAAATCCTATAGTTGTCTCTATAAAGGACACTATTGATTTAAGGATGTGTGTTGATTATACCGCTTTGAACAAGGCATGCGCAAAAGACCCATTCCCTTTGCCAAGAATCGACCAAGTTATCGACTCAACGGCAGGGTTGGAATTACTCTGTTTTCTTGATGCATATTCCGGATATCACAAAATACTGATGAAAGAGTCGGATCAAATAAAGACGTCTTTCATCACTCCTTTCAGAACCTTCTACTACAAAACTCAACATATCAACGTACTATGCAACATTGTCTCTACAATTAAATCGGACATAACGTCCATGTATACGTAGATGACATAGAAGTTATGTCCAAAAATAAGGGAACTTCAATTTCCGACTTGGAGGAAACATTTGTTAGTCTACGAAAATTTAACATGATGCTAAATCCGAAGAAGTGTTTCTTTGGAATTCCAGCCGGAAAACTATTAGGTTTCATCGTCTCTGAGCAAGGCATAGAGGTGAACCGGGAGAAAATCAAGGCTATACTCAACATTACCAGGCCGACTCGCCTAAAGGATGTGCAACATCTCAATGGTTGCATTGCAACAGTGAGTCGGTTCGTCAGCCGTCTCGGCAAAAGAGTCGCACCTTTATACAAACTCTTGAAGAAAACTAACAAGTTTGACTGGACCCAGGAAGCCGATACTGCCCTGCAAAGTTTGAAAGACCTACTTTCAAACCCACCAGTTCTCGCAGCGCCAGAACCTCAGGAGCCTATGCTCTCTACATTGCAGCGACCAACAAGGTCATAAGTGTGGTAACAGTAGTGGTGCGCGAGGAAGAAGGCCACGAGCATAAGGTGGAGCGTCCAACTTATTACCTGACTGAGGTCCTGACAGAGTCAGAACAACGGTATCGACACCATCAAAAGCTAGCCTATGGAGTGTTCTTTGCATCCAGAAAGCTACGCCATTATTTTCAAGAGCATAAGATCACAGTGGTGAGCACCGCTCCCCTGCGAGATAGAATCAATAACCGCAATGCCATGGCACGTGTCGCAAAGTGGGGAATAGAGCTTGTAGCTTTTTACATTGAGTACAAGCCGCGTACAGCAATCAAGTCCCAAATACTTGCCGACTTTGTTGTTGATTGGACAGAGACGGCAGAAAACACAAGTCCTCTAGACTCGGAATTTTGGACCCTTCACTTTGAAGGATCAAAAGCACGAGGAGGCTCGGGAGCTGGCGTGGTGCTCAAATCACCCCAAGGAGATAAGCTATTATATGTGTTGCAAATACACTTTACGGCAACCAACAATATTGCTGAGTATGAAGCATTGCTGCATGGAATACGCATGGCCAAAAACATTGGCATAACAAGACTCATGTGTTACAGAGACTCGGATTTAGTTGCTCAACAAGTATCCGATATCTGCAACACAAACAAGCACATGGCAGCATACAAAACTATTGTGGATGACTTATCTAAATCGTTCGAGAGTTTTGAAGTACAACACATCGCTCAAACAGAAAATGAGGAAGCAGATGCTCTATCAAGGATATACTCTATGCAGAAACAAGTACTGGATGATCCTTTTTAGAGCATTTAAGGGTCCCCTCCATAGTCGGAGTTGATGAGGACTATCCGACGAAATCTGACTCACCTTTAATAGCAGTTCTGGATGTAATTCCCAGCTGGACAAAACCCTATATGGATTTATTGATAGACGGAAAATTATCTGAAGACGAAGTATTGAGCCGGCAGATCGTCCGACGAGCAAAAGCCTACACTATAAAAAATAGTGAGCTCTATAAGTGGAGTGTTTCTGGCGTTTTCTAGCGATGTATTTCTTCGGAAGAAGGATTGGAAATCTTACGAGAAATCCACGAAGGCGGGTGTGGTCACCATGCTGCAGCTAGATACTTAGTGGCAAAAGCTTTTAGAAACGGATTGTTTTGGCTTACAGCTAAGGAGGATGCCGACATACTGGTCAAAACATGCAAATGCTGCCAAAAGTACGGCCATCAGGCACATGTTCCGACTAAACAGCTGCGCATAATCCCTATTACATGGCCATTTGCGGTCTGGGGGCTTCATATGGTAGGGCCATTTCATACGGCAAAATGTGCATTTACTCACCTACTAGTGATGGCGGATAAATTTACAAAGTGGATTGAGGCTAAACCTCTAACCAGTTGCGATGGAGCCACAGTCAGAAAGTTCGTTGAGGACATGATCATCCGATTCGGATATCCGCATAGTATAATTACTGACAACAGGAGGAATTTTTCCATGGGAGAACTTGCCGAATTCTGCGAAGAACAAGGGATCCAACTGGGTATTGCATCAGTGGCGCATCCACATGCTAATGGACAAGTCAAAAGAACTAACGGTCTTATTTTACAAGGACTCTGACGTTGTCTCGAGGCACCGCTTCGTCGGGCCGCGGGGGCTTGGGCGGAAGAATTACCGTCTATAATATGGAGCTTGCTACAACCCCTAACAGATCAACCGGATACACTTCTTTCTTATTGGTTTATGGTGGAGAAGCGGTTCTTCCAAGTTATCTAATTTATTAGTATCCAGAGTCAAAGCGTATATCGAAGAAGATGCAGAAGTTTCTCAACAAGATGATATCGATATAATCGAAGAAGTACGTGTCGTTGCTGAGCAGAGATCACAGCCTACCAGCAGAAGTTACGCAATATCATAGTCAGAGAGTGGAAAATCGTTCTTTCCTGACTTGTGCAAAAATGAAGGCACAAACTTTCCCCAATTTGGGAAGAACCTTTTATGATTAGCAGAGTTCTGCATAATGGGTCATATTATTTAATCGATATGAGATCATCCAAGGAAAGACTAGATACTCGGAAAATAAAGAGAGCTAGCGATAGTACAGTACCGGATGAGATAGACCATCCAAGGAATATTGCACAACTACGTCCCTTCTATTCTTAGTTATATTTCCTTGTAATCATATATGTACATGTTCAAAGAGAAATAAAGTTTTGATTTCCTCATATGTTATCTTTGAGAAGTTTTTTGCCATCTTATTTCCAAAAGAGCATGTCATTTTCAAAAATTCCAGAATGCTTGAAAGTATTTTATGCTCATGTTCGTTCTGGTTACGATTTTTGAATATCTAAATTTTTTTACCTTAGGCTAAAAATTCTATTTATTGTTTATACTTTGGTTTTTTATCTAATTTCTTAGACGCGGGTATTTCCCGAGTAATGAATTGTTGGTAATGGAAGCCAGCTTTGTTTCCGTGTTTAAACTAGTTTAGCAATTGAGCTCCGTTGCTCGGCAAAGTTTCTGCGCTAAAGGTTGGCCGGCTCATGAAAGGGAAGAGGCAGAGAACCAGATAAAACGACAAGTATAAGCACAAAAACTAGTGCTTCAGAAAATTTCAATCACACACATAAAATATATACAAGAAAAAGTGCTACAATATTAAAAGCATCAGTTTTTACAGACTAGCACAATCAAAATAAATTGTTTCCATCATTACATTGCCCAAAGTTTAGAATAATGCATGAAAAATGTTTATGGTGCAGACTCAGGTGGTGGTGATGAAGAAGGTGGAGCGTTGGAGTCGACAACGTTGTCGCCCTGGACCTCAGACTCGGAAGTTGCTTCAGCAAGGCTGTCTTCTGGCTCTTGAGGCGAGGGAGGCACAAGGACGGATTCAAATAATGGCGTCGTTCAATTGGTCAACTCCACCACACAGCAAGCGTAACCTGCACATGAATCTTGGATTTCCTTGATGTCCTGCGGGTTACCCTCATCGTCCTCCTCGGCAATACCCTTGGTGACATGCCAGATTTCCATCCCGCTGTGGTGGCTCATCACCATGGTAAGAGCAGTTTGTGCAGCAGTCCGAGCATTGGAGATCTTCTAGTCCTTGATAAGCTTCGGAATATCCTTGGCCTTGTCCCTCACCTATTGCACTGACATCTTGTGCAAGTCAGAAAGTTTGATCGACTTGCAAGCCTCTTCAAGAGTATGGCGAAAGACGAACAAAACATCTCCGACGAGCTTGATGCGCTCAAGGCGAGGTTCGAAGGTTGGAGAGTCAGAAAGATTCAGGGGGGCTGGTAAAGAACCAAATGTCAAAATTTGAATGCTCCTAGTAGTAAGAACCAAAAGATTCAGGGGGGCTGGGAAAGAACCAAAAGGCGAATAATCAATCGAATAAAGTAAGTCGGAAATCTTACCTAGCATAGAATGATTCCACTGGGCATGCTCCTCACGGAGGCTGTTTAGGTCATTCTCTGTGGCCTAGGCCAGATCCCTCTGACTATCGAAATCCTTCCAAAGATCATCCAATTGTTTGTCTCGGAGGGCCAACAGCTTCTCGAGCCTCACGGTCTCATGGTTGCTTGACTCCTGGACAACAACTACAAATTTCTCCGATTCAATAGTCATATTCTCAAGCTTTTACTGGAGCTCAACATTCTCCAATTCCAAGACCTTGAAGTTCTTGGATTGCTCCACCATCTTGCTAGACTCACACAACCATTCTGCAAAGGGAAAATATCAGTCGGAGAGAGCAAGTTTGACTACGAAAATAGCTAACCGACAAAGAGGATGTCGGAAAAGTTTACCTTCTACTTCATCTTTTTCAACTTTTAACTTTGAATTCTCAAGGCGCAGGGCTTTAATCTCCTTGCGTTTATTACATATGTTCTTGAGCAATTCCTAGTTGGAAGATGCAATTTTCTGTAAGTTTAGAGAAGGAATACCGTCAGATGGCTACTAAAACTCGGGCTACAAATTTAACTAAGTAAAAATACAACACGAGCCTTGGGGGCTACACTACATCGTTCTTTTGCAACCTGGAAGCATCATATCGGATTCAACGATGTTTATTCGACTTTATGCTTGGGGGCTAGAGGATATGGTAATAAAATAAATGCAAATAAGAATCGGAAGCTTACAATGTGTTCCAAGTGCAACTTCTCAAATCCGAGTTTAGTGTTGTGAAACACTTTCTCAGCAAGGGAGAGGGAGGGAACATCTGTTGCTGGGAGTTCACCAGTCTCTATCTTGAGCGTCCCGGACCAAAATTTGGTCCAGGAGGCTCACCATCTTGATGTCCTCCTACTCCTGGCTTGCTGCCTCTGCGGTAAGGGTTTGCTTCTCAAGGCTGGACTGAGCTAGCCTGAGGATCTCTTCCTTCTTCTTCCTCTTCAGGACAGAGACAGTAGATCCAGCCACCTTATCCAATACTCCTGTAGATATTACCATGGGATCATTACCCTTAACGGGTTCACCCTTGTTAGTTGCTTGGCCACCAAAGGTGACCAAGGCTTTCGAGATGTTACCAGCACCATGAGAGGAGGAAGCCTCTGGTGCTGATGGAGTACTGGAGGGAGTCGGTGGTGGCATGGCAGGGAAGATAACAAGCTTCTGCTGACGCAACAGAAGCTTGCCTGGTTTGCTGTCTGACTTCGTCTTACTCTGAAGCATGAAAATCCAACTGTTATGTATGCTTTGGAAAGAAAGAAAGGCACTGAAAACAAAAAGATGGGGTGCTTACTCTTTAACTACTGGCAGCACTTGGCTACCAGAAGTGATAACAACTTCCTTCGCCTTGCGCTTCTTGGAGGCGGATGCAGAAACTTCTTGCACCTCATCATCCTCCGTCGCCTCCGGATTGTCTGAGAGATAGCCCTCTAGTGGAGCTAGCTCAGACTCGAGGATTTTCTCGAGCTGAAAAAAGTCAAAAAGCATCGATAAAGATAGTGTCAGAGAAAGAACATAAAGGAAGGATAAAACGTGAAAGCAAAGTCGAAATATTTACCGGAGTCAAAGGACGGTTGGACGTGAACATCTTCATGGAAACATCCGGAACTTTTCGTTCCACACTTTCCTTGATCAAATACTGCATGAGGGTCTTGTAATCCTTCGCCGGAATCCTGTTCAGGCTGACCCGCATTTTGTCCTTCTTGTCGCCGGTGATCTAGTACATGAGGCCATCTCCATGGTGCTGCAGAGGATGAATCCGGCGCTCCAGCCAACAGTGGATCAAGTCAGATCCACGGAGCCCCATGTGCTTCTTCAGAAACTCAATCTTCCTTTTGGCGAGGATCAATATATCTGATAGTTCCGGCGCCTCCGTGTCCCATGACCTTTGGTGGGGAGTGGCACCGTCGACGAAGGACGGAAGACCTTCCGCCTTTCCAGGAGCCAGAATATCCTTATGATAAAAGAAGGTTCCAGCCCAGCATTTGACGGATTCGCTAGCACTAATCCTAGGATAAACTCGGTTTCTCCTAAGGACTAAAATAAGAGTGCCAGTGGTGTAAGATACATCGGCACTGATGGAGTTCTTCCGGGTACAGTAGTAGTACCGGAAAAGGGTGAGACTTGCCTAATGCCAACAAACCCCACATACTTGCGTGAGTGCTAAGCTCAAGCAGAGAGTTGGTAGGGAGGTTATGGAGCATCACACCATAGTATTTGAGGACCTCGATGAAGAAGTCGGACGGTGGCAGGATGAGGCCAGGGTCGATGTGCGTGCCGAACAACACCCGCTCGCCGTCGCGTAGGGCGGGAACAGCGTGTCCTGAGGTGCTCCGCCACGCACCGGCGACGATGAGTCCCTCATCCTCCATGATTTGGAGTTAGGCGTCATCCATGACGCTGGGGACCCAGAGGCACCGCATCTACTTCTCATCCGCCGCCGACGTACACACCGCCGCTCCTGAACCAGATGCAAACGCCATCGCTCTTGGAGAAGAAGGATGGGTGGGGGAGAGAGATTTTTTCTCGTGGTGTGTAGATGGGAATGGCTGTGGAGTGCTTGATGAGTACGAGGAGACAATGAATGAAGCGGTTAAGAGATAAATCTTAGAGAAGGGTTTTCTCCTCTCTTTTATTTACCTCTATACCAAGATTCGTGTTTTGATCGCGCGATTTATGCCACGCGTATAGTAGAGAGGTGGGTAACTTCCTCGCGACTCTGCCCCCTCGATTCTCGCATGAGAATTAAAACGGTGCTCTGTTTCATAGGGAGCGGACCCACCAACGGTCGTGTCGATGGGACTCTTGTGACTGACAAGACTTGGTCTGAAAATTTGTCAGCCCACATGCCGCTGTAAAATCTAGCTCATGTTTCAAACTGAGCAAGGAAAAGATTAAGGTCAGAAAAACATATCTGACTCAACTGACTCAGAATCCTACACTACTAAATGAAGTTTTCGGGAACCCTTCAATATTCTCAAGACGAAGAAGCCATCAAGCTAGAAGATTTATCCGACTTTGGATCTTGGAGACTTCCGGGGACTACTGTTGGGGATATACTTTTCGGGTGTACCCACATGACTCGCTGACCAGGGTGGTCCAGCAACGAGTTAGAGCTTTTCTTCACGGGCGGCCCAGTCAGAGAAAGAGGAGGAGCCAGTTCCGGCTAAGAAAAGGCCCAGAAGAGTTACCAACTTAGGCATGTAGTATTACTTTTAGTCCAAGCTGTATCTAGTTAACGACTCTGTAACGTAGCTGGATAGGTCTCTCCTGTAACCCTAGGCATTGGTATCTATATAAACCAGCCCTATGGGAGACTTTAGGGCACAACCAATCTTACTACCACAATCACAACTCGCACAGGAGAACCTCTCTTGTAATCTGCTGTAACATCGAGCTTACGCCGATAAATTACTGGGTTGCTAGCAGGAGTAGGATCCGATCACCGCAGTCGGATATGAACCTGGGTAAACTTGTTCTCACCGCTCCTGGAACATCCGACGTCTCACACCCCAACGCCACTAGGAACCCCTATGGCGTATTTGTCGACAATCTGACGACACAATGATGCTAGTAGGTAGATATGGTGGACACTTTTTGAAAATTTTGGTTTTGGGGAGTTGGAATCACGAGTAGAGCTTATACTTGGTGCAAGTGAAGGCTAGCAATCGTAAGGGAGCGACAAACGAGAGAGCAATAACTATCATAATCATGCTTGCAAAAACAACAAAATTAATTATGGCATAGAAGTGATACAAGAACTCCGACGCAAAATAAATCATCGAGGCTTAACTGACTTTTGTTCAGTCATATGCATGCGTGAGCATGTGCGAAGTCGATACAAATGATACATTCAGAGGAGGATACCACAATGTCATACCAAGTTATGAATAGAACAATGCAACCAAACATTCACGTGACATGCTACAAACTATTAGCAAGCTGGAGCTAATCATAAGAGAGCAAGAACTACTAAGCATCCATTCAATAACATACACCTTAGATGAACAAACTAAGCATGCCTACAATGATGATTATATGTACAAAAATGAAGACAAATAGAGTTCATTACCAGCCTCTTACCACACCTCGAGTTCTCATAAATCATCATTATTGCCTTTCACTTGTGTGACTTGAATAATAAGATAAACCAAACTCCAAAGGAGTAACTGAGGAACGCTGGACCCTGCAACGAACTTCACAAAACCAGAGAAGAAAACAAATATTTTTGGGTTTTTGACTTTTTTAAGCAAGCACTCAAAGCAAAACAAAACAAAGAAAACTCTTTTTGGATTTTTCTTATAGAAAACTAAAGCAAAAAGAAAGAAAAGCTATCAGAGAGAAACAACGAAAATATTTTTGGTATTTTTGTGTTTTGGAAAGCAGAAACAAAAACTAAAAAGAAAGCGAAAAATGGACATACAAAGTACCGACTGAACATGATATGTAGATGAGTGTGATGTCGGTATACCTCCCCCCAAGCTTAGGCTTTTGGCCTAAGTGGAGATCAATCAAAACACATGTAGTAACCCCAAGCCGGTGGATCATCATAGGATAGATGTCGTGGGAATGGCAACGACAGATGCTGCGATTGGCAACGAGTAGTATGACGAGGGGCAAGGGCGGCCAGCCATCTGTGGTGCGATATGAGGGAAAAGACACAGGGATTTATCCAGGTTTGCCCTCCGGAGGGTAAAGACCTAATCCTTCTAGATTGTATTGATGAGAGAGTACAATGGGCGAGCTCGGCGGCTAGGCGCCGAGTCGAAGGGGAGTATGATGGAACGTAAGTTCTATGTGTACACTAGGGAGGTTTATATAGAGTCACCTCGCTAGGGTTTACAGATCTACAACCGAGTTGGATAAGGACTCGAAGGGTTTTCACCTAATCCGACTGGGCCTAACTATGCTTTTGGGCCTTCAGCTTCCAGTCGCCTGGTTCCTTCTTGGGTCGCGGTCCAGTCGCCGTCCTGTAGGCCCACTCGCTAGAAGTATGATCCAGTAGGAAACGTCCTGCTAGGTATACCCCACTCGACTTATCCCCATAAGTAGTCCCCGAGGCCATCGTTGATTCGTCGCAGGTGTTCTTTGGCAGTCGGAGTATTCGGGTCCAATTTGGACACCCAGTCGAATCTGCGATGGACTCCTTCAATGAGCGACAGAATCTTTAGCATGCATCCTTAGTCGCAATAACGGCGACCATTCGAATCGCCAATCTGACGAGTAATCGAATCGTAGCCATGGAGAATGGGTCGACAAGTCGAGTAGACGAAGTTGGACTTTCAGCCTGGTCAAACTAGTCGTTGGATAATCCAACGGTAATAACAGCGTAATCACCGCGTGGTAACGGCTCCCCATAATTGGCGGGAACCAACCTCTATATAAGGAGAGTGATGGGTGAGTTGCGAGTCATTCCTCACATTTCCTCCGACTCCGCGCATCCTCCAGTCTTTCATTCCCTCTAGAATCTCTAGAGCGATCCAGCAAGCCCAGATCCACGACCCGATGGCGCCTCTGAAAGAATCGTGGGGGAAGTACAAGTGTACCAGGGCGTTGCTGAAGTCCTTCGAGGACGTAGGAATTCTCTGCGCCGGGAGATGGCGAATTCCTACGGCCAGGGAGGTGGAGCCAAATCCATGCGCCGGCGATCTCATCTGCTTCACCAGCCATCTCGAGAGGTGGATCGGCTTCCCCATCTCGCTCTTCTTCCGCCGGTTCTACGCGTACTACAGCATCTAGCTGTCAGATCTGGGGCGGCATAGCATCGAGAAGCTCTCCATCTTCATGGCATTCTGCGAGTGTTATCTGGGCTGCCGCCCATACTTTCCCCTGTGGGAGGAGCTGTTCCACGGGAAGATCGGTCGCAAAGGGGCAGGCAGCCCGATGCTGGCAGCGGGCGGCCTAACCTTTCAATTGAAGTCCAAGGCCTCCTTCCTCGACCTCATGCTGCCGAAGAAGGCGGTGAGCGAGTGGAAGAAGCACTGGTTTTACGTCAGCGAGTTGACTCCAGATGGCGAGGTGTCACTCCCGATGTACTCCGCCGAGCAGAACGAGCTGCGCCGGCTCCAAATCACCAACGATTCGTCAGCTAAAGAAAGAAGGGCTCGAGACCATCAATTTATACAATTGCTGGCTTAGGCGGTGACTGGTGCCCCTGGCCAACCGTGCCCACTAGATGTATGAGTACACTGGTAAGGACGACGGGACCAAGGCCTGCACCGCGGAGTGGAAGGCCGACGATTACGCCCTCGCGCTGAGGAAGATCACCGATGCGGAATACCGCGACCCAAAGGCCAGGATCGCCCCATACACCATGAAGCGCAAGACGCCATCAGTAAGTATGTATGTCCTTGTCTATTTCGCAGTCACAGATGATGCAATCACGGTTTACTAACCATGTGTTATTTGTTCAGCTGTTCCAAGTTGTGGAAGGTTAGCTTCCTCCCGCCGACGATGAAAGCTCAGACGAGGCCGCCGGGGACAAGATCGAGTCCTTCTCTGACGAGAAGAATGATGGAGACGACGATGATGACGATGATGACGAGGCCATGGATGTCGCCGCACCTGTGGGTTCGAAAAACTCACGGGCAACAGCAACGCGAGCTCGAGGCCAGCAAGAGCCTTGAGGATCACGATGGAGGCAAGGATGAAGCCCACTAACATAGCTCGAGGCGTGTGGCGACACTGTCGAAGAAGAAGTCGTCAAAGAAGAAGAAGAAGAAGGAAGCGCCTAGGGCGGTGTTGCCGCCTCGGTGAGCGACTAGCTTCGAAGTGACTAGCATGGCTGATGATGTTAGGGCCGAAGCGTCGGCGAAGGCGTAAGAGGCGGCCAGTGCAGCTGTGGTGGAGGACGAGGTGCCGCTGGCGTCGCTTCCACCACCGTTCTCTGCAGTCATGGGCCTCGGGGCTGCTCCAGCCGCAGAGGCGTCTCTGTCGAGGGAGGCACCCATGTCGACCGGAGGGGAAATACTTGCCGCTGTGCCGTATTCAATAAAGAAGGCCTCTGTGTCGTGGGCTCCGGCCCTATTCGAGACGGGCATCAGCCGAAAGCTGGGCCCGGAATTGGAGAAGCCAGCGCACATCCTCACCGGCCTGCGCTACATCCCAGTCGCCAGGTGAGTGTCATGCATAAAAAGATTGGTCACCCCTCGGTGGCCAAAGTTTCGGTGGACGCCTCAGGGGTGGAAGCTGATCCATCGAAGAAGATTAAGGGCGACGACACCGAGGCGCCCGCTGAGGGCGCAAAGAAGATGAATGGAGACAAAGTTGTCTCAATCTCGGACGAGCCGATCGACGCACCAAGCGGATATCCGACTGGAGTGGACGCGCCCGCTAAGGCCGTCATGGACACGGGGTCGTAGCAGGTGGAACCTGTGACGCTGGTCGGGGTATCGGGTCCCACGACGAGTGCTGCGGGAGCAGCGGTGGCGACCTTCCCTCGCTTCATGACGAGGGCCACTGTTGCGAGTGTCTCGATGCAATCGTCCCAAGCGCCCGATGTTTTGGGCTCGGAGGTTGAGCAGCATGGCGGTCGCACGCCTCTTGTGCTGCCTTCAGTGGACCCAGTCGAGCTACACAGCATGCTAGGCGTGTCTATTCAGGTATGTCCAGTCCCCGAGGATCTGGTCGCTGAATTTCAGTGAGCAGATTCTTATTGTCTTTTGCTATCCAGTCCCCGAGTGGCTAGTCGCTAAATTTCAGCGGCTAGGCACTTAGGAATTTCTTCGGTGTCCAGTCAGCGACTAGGCACTTAGGAATTTCTTCTATATTTGCTTATGTTAATTTTGTCTATGCAGGGCCTCCAGCGTGAATTGGCAGAGCGACTGGCCGCCAAAGAGCGTCTGCAGCGTGACCTCCGCTCCGTGCAGGAGGAGAACAAGCAGCTGCAGGCGATCGCGAGTAGGTTGTTGAAATACCCTCTCCCTTGTTTTCTTGTTTCTGATTGTGATCTCACCCTTGCATTGCTGCATAGGGGCATTTGGCCGTTGTTGTGAAGGCTCACGAGGGTTTGATCCCAGTCAGGGAGCTGGAGAGAGAGCTCAAGGCCACGAAAGTGGAGGAGAGCTCGGCGAAAGAGAGGGATAAGGCGGCTGTTGCTGCCATAGCTGAGGTGCGGAAGGTATCTGATGCTCTTGTTGCGGGGCTACAAACCAATTTTTCGGGTCTTTAAGATTTCATCACGGGGAGTTATCGTCCTGTCATTGGTGAGTTCCTTAAGCTTGTTTTCGTTTCTACCAGCGAGTCCCCGAGCATGCTGGTCGCCTTTGTCATTGAATCCCCGAGGGGGTGGACTCAAATCCTTCGTCCTTCGGATGGCGAGTTGCTTATTCTTTTCAAGGGAAAATTATTGATGACGAGCCTGAGGCGCAGTCGTACGATGCGAGGCAGTGCGTCACCATGCTGGTGGATTCTGCCGCCCTTTTAGCGACCTGCATTCGTGCGTACCTCCAGGAGATCTCGCTGATGGAAGTGATTCCCAGCGAACTCACGGAAGTGTGGCACTACCCGGAGAGCTCACGGAAGTGTGGCGCTACCTGGAGAGCTCTACCCCCTAGGCTCGCTCATTTTCCGGATGACTTCGACCTCGAGGGTGTCACCAGCGGGTACCCCTCGGTGATTGGCTTGGTCGAAATTTCCGAGGTGTTGAAGCTGACCTATCGGGCCGCGGTCTACTCCGAGCAGGTGCCGGCGATGGGAGACTTGCTACCGTACCAGGAGACGATCATTGCTTCGAATGACCCCGAGCCGGCACAGCACGACTTCAAGATGGAGCAACCGTTCCGATCGGTGATGGCGGGCACCTTGACCACGTACCCGTCGAACCCTTGGTTCCCCTTCATCCGTGTTTGTTGTAGATGTGGCGCCTTGTCTTCGAAGCCTGCAGAGTAGATAGCTTTGGCGACTGGCGTCAATTGAAAGAAGTGTATGTCTGCCCTTGTAAGCGAACACTTTTTTTGTTGCCATAAGGAATGCATGTATGCTTGTGTCAGCTTTGATTTTGATTTTGGGTTGTTTTGTTGTGCGAGTCTTCGAGCGCGTCCGCCCACTTATGGGGTTCATCTCGTGTTTGTGTACGTGTGTTTAATTTTATATTGTTAGTTAGTTGAGGTCGACTCGCCGTCGCTTGGTAAGCCAGTCGCTTGGCGACCCCAAGGGGTGCTCTGTCCTTAGCTGCTTTCTCGGACGCGAACGGGGTCATTTGGGCGAGTCCCCGAGCATGATACTTAGCCGTTCTAGTCGCATGCCCAAGTTAGGTGAGGATAGAGCGCGTTGTGGTCTGTGCGTCGCTCCGCCTGACTCAAAGAGCTAGTCGCATGGCGAGTCCAGGGCGCGCTCTCATACTTGGTGTTTTCCCTAGCCGCGTAGGTTTCGACTGGCGTCAGTCCCCGAGCATGGTACTTAACCATTCGAGTCGCTGCGTCGAGGATACGTGTAACATCCCAAAAAAACTTAACTTAGATCACCAAACTCTAATCACCAAAATTAGGGTTAGCACAAACTTTTCTAAATAAAAATATGAAAGCATGCATGTGTGTATGCATCCCATTTTGAATTCTTTTGATTTGCCTTGTTTATATGTTTCTTTGCTTGTAAAAGGATTCTTAGGTGAAATAAACATCCTCTAAACAATTCCCAAACTTTTCCCAAAGACAAATAAATCAAAACAAACAAAATGAGTGAATGGTCATTTTGACCAATTTAACTCCCATCCCTACTTTGGCTGTCTCAAACTTTCAGAACTTAATAGAAACTTAATTGGATCTTTACACCCCTTGATAGTACTCATAACAAAGTATCAAGGCCCACCTTGTGATCATCCAGAAACTTTCAAATGCATAGTTTAAATGACAATTAAAAATTGAATCTTTATCATATGGGAAGATCCCACTTTTTCAAAAACCACCCAAACAAGCTCAACTTTCAAAACCCAAGCATCTGCAGACTCACCAGCACCAACCTAGCACACACACCAAAAATCTTTTCAAAATTCAAAACTTGAATTCTTGCGGCCATTTCATCAAACACCTTGGAGATACAAATCAAACAAAATCCAAACACTATTGTGAGCAGTGATTCTTGCCTAACTTGTTCCCTCTCTAGCTCACAAAGAACCTCGAGATCATCTAGCTAACTAAACCAAGCACTAGCCCCACTGTAAGCTTGGCAATGCCATCAATGGTGAACATCCGACGCTCACCATGCCACCCCAGTGTAGACAGCAAGCTAGGAGAGAAACTAGCCGTGCCAACCTTGTCTGGAAGATCATCCATGCCTCACGGCCCCCTCTCGACCAGCCTTGCCTCGAAGACACCAACCAGAGCACCCAGGAACGCCGCGCCCGTGGCTCTGTCAACCATGCCGAGCATGCGCCAGAGCGCCACCCTTGACCGAAGCCCACAGACCGCGCGCCGCCCTCGCCGCGTGCATACACGATCACCACCGACCCAAGAGACCGCCAGACATCCCCGTTTGCCGCCCCATGCCTCAGAGCCACCGCTCGCTGTCGAAGACGCCGCCTCGGCAGCGCAGAGTATCGCACGTTCTAGACCATTTGCCACCGCCCCTACATGCGCATTAAAGCCGTAGAGCATCGCCAGGAGACCACCAAGCGATCGCCACCGCCGGCCATGCCTCTAGCAGCCCGTAGCCATGTCGCCACCGTCGCCTGCCCATGCCGTTCGGTCTCGTCGTTGCGACTATAAATAGAGGCCACCCCCAGCCGAATTGAGCACACCATCTCACTCCCCTCTCCTCACTGATCGTCCCACCCTGTTCCCGAAGCAAGTCGAGCAGCACTTCACCGAAATTTCACCGGAGCCCGCCGCCTCTAGAGAAGAAGGGAGCCAGCGATTGGAGCCGCCCCAGGAGAAGCTGCCGGTACCAGGAGGTTCGCCGTCGTCGACTTCGTCGTTCGCCCGCTTCGCCGACCCTCGTCTGAGCCCCAGTGAGCCCCCGACGACCCCCACCTGCCGTTTTAGGTTTCTGTCTCGCCAGTGTTGCCCAACGTCGACGATGACCCTCAGCCGTTAGATTAGAACTAGATCCCATGGCTCACATCGCCCCATACCGCTTCGCACCCCCTCGTCTCACTGATGCGTGGGGACAGCGACTTAACCAGCCCGCGTAAGCACTGTGCTTAGCAGGCCGGCCCAGTATCGTTTCCCGCGTAGCCCAGTCATTTGAAATAAAACTTTTCCATTTTATTTCAAACACACTTCTGAACCTAGATTCAAAAATCAACCCAGATTGATTCACTGAACCAAATAGAATGAAAAATGTCTGGAAATGCTGAATCCAAGCCCGTTGGATTTAAATCGTTTGGATCTGTAGATCATCCTTGGTAAAAATAACAAGGCAGAAGCTTTTCTGCATTCAAACATTTTTCAAATTTAGACCATAATAGCTTTTGAGTTGATTCCAACTCTCAAAAATCACTTTTGATCATACCTCTCAGAATATATAAAAATATATAGGTTTACTTACAGAAATAATGACCAAGTAATAAAAGAATGCCACATAGGCATTTCTAGTCACTTTATTTAATTAAAATAAAAGGTTAAACCTTATTAAATTGTGCACCACTTTAAATCACATTCCCATGTACTGAAATATGTGGGGATGACATGTGTTAACATGATCCCATGTTTGGTTTGGAGAATATTAAACCTTAAGTAGTTTTTCAATGAGTAGAAATTACTTTTATAAAAATAAAAGGAATTAAACCAAGTTTTAATCTTGTAAGGTTAGATATGATGCTAGATCATCTATAGGACCCTTGTGTGTGATGATTGGAAGTAGTTAAGTATAGTTTGGTGATTGTGTACCTCTTATTTATTTAGACGCTAGTACCGACCAAGGATATGAGGAGGAAGGAGGATACTATGGAGAATAAGCCGAGGAGAACTTCAACCACTGCTCTGCACAAGGCAAGCTAACCCTTGCAATTTAACAAGCTTATACTGATACTGATGCAAGCCTTACTAATCAAGTTGACCTATGCAAGCCAATACTTGCAAGCTATTAACCTTGTGCAAGCTAGCACTTGCAATTATGAAAGTTAGATAACCTATGCCAGGCACTAAGCATGCTTGGTTGGACATATTTGATGATACCCAATCCCAATTTTACTTGCAAGATTTATCCTTTATTTCTTTATCAAAGCTATTCCTTAGAGTTTACTTGAGTACATTGTAGATACTAGAAAGATAATTGAAGGTTGCATAAAGAGCATAAAATTTGGCCTAAGCTAGATATTCTTTATGTCATCCTAAGGCATGCGATTGAACTTAGTTAAAACTCCACTTAGTTACCACCCCTCATTAGTACTTACCCCAACTTGTAGATGCTAGAGCTAAGCATAAAACTTGATCAACTTTAGATGGGAATACTTGGTGGAAAAATGGTTATGAAAACCTTGGAATGCTGGATCATTCTATTGAAATGTTTTGGACATGTGTTTCTGAACACCAGATGATTTATGGTGATAAAAATGTTGAGGCATGAGCCTTAGCCCATTATAAAACTGATGGTTGTCTGAATGCGATACCATTCCAATTTTACCGTACAACCACAATACCCGAGAATTGGGTAGGGCTTGACTGGAAACTTATATACCTTAGTATTAGTTCCCTCACGGCCAAGGTCTGAGCTGAGGGTACCTTGTGAAGATTGTCCACCTGTGCAGTACCCAAGATGACAGTTGGTCATGGTTGGGAGGCCAAACTCACAAGAGAGGTGCTTATACTAGGGCGTGTAATTGAAAGGTTAGGATTGATTATCCATATCTTGAGTATGGTGAATTCAGGATTTGTTCCTGACGGATGTATCGAATGTTGTGGTGAAAGTGTACAATCTCTGCAGAGTGTCAAACTATTCGAATAGCCGCGTCCGTGGTTATGGACAGTTGGAGTGGCCATACTGTTCCCCCGTCAGTTGTTTACAAAATGACTTATGAAATAAATTGAGACTTTGACTTGACCACAACAGGGTTGTGATATGAAATACAAGTTCCCACTTAGGGTTATAAAACTTTAACTAGCATCCTTTGCTTCTGAACTTAGTAGAGGTAAATCTGGATTTTTGCAAAACAACCCTAGAGCCTAGTGTCCTATTACAAAAACCCCCTTCACTTGTTAGTATTAGTTTGCGAGTACTTAAAGAGTACTCATGGCTTTGTCCCTGGCTATTCTCATGGCCAGACTATGAAGAGGAGTACCTGGAAGATGGACCCCAGGAAGGTTACGATAACTAGGATTATCTCCCATCGTCAGCATTGCCTGTGACCCCAAGATGGAGCTTCGCCTACGCTACCGTTATCATTACGTATTCCGCTGCTTGTGTTGTATTAAGAACTGGATCATGAGATCCTTATTTGTGTAAGACCTTATGTATGGTTTGTAATGGATGATGTATTGTGGTATCCAATTCTGTTATGTCTCATAAAATGGTAATCCTGGATTGTGATGTATGGCATAACAGGCATCTGGGATTAAAAACCCGGGTGTTGACAAGTTGGTATCAGAGCCATCCTGACCATAGGAGACCCTAGTTAGACTAAACGTTTGAATCAAAAACTTAGTTTCAAAACCAAAGAAAGCAAATATTTACGAAAACTGATTCCCATTCTTATCACCCTGATTCTTTTATAAAAAAACTCATGTTCCTCAAAAACTCTTGCAAAATACATAAAATTTGACACACTTGATCACTCTACTAACTTACTCATCCTATATTCTTTTAGATGGACGTGAAGTACAACAAGTTTTACCAGTTGGGAAATGGCAGAGACCTTATCTTTGAGAGGGATTTGGACCAGCTTTCGGAACTTCTGGAGCGTCCACACCCCAAGTTCTTTGGAGCTCAGCTCAATGATCAAGGAGGAGAAGATCTGCAGTGGCGAATTGTTGCAAGTTTCCGAGGAAAGATTGAACCTCCTACTGCTGAGGGAATTTAGTTTACCTTAAGAGAGAACAACTGGCTCGATGGACTTGCCAGGGCCATGCAGGAAGATCTTGCCCGTGTATGTGGGCAGAGTATCAACCAAATCAAGGGTACTCGCTTTGAGTTTTGCCCAAGGCGTGATGCTAATGGACAACCCCTGGAAGCCCCATACCACCACGAACTGAAGACTCAATTGGACCACCTTAGCTTCATGATGTACGATCGTCAGCAGGAGTTGGATAAGTGCCGTGACTACTCCAACCACAAGTCTGCCATCATCAAGACGAAGGATCAGACCATCTCCATGCTAGCAAAGGATCGCAAGTCTCGCCGTCGTCAGCTCGACAAGAAGGAGCGCATCATTTCTCGTCTTCGCCACCGTATCTCGTCTTTGGAGGAGACCATCCACGAGAGAGACATGCAGTTGGAGGAAAGGGAGAATTCCAGAGAGGATCTTCGTGGAGACCCCTACTCCTATCTCAGTGATGATGATTTCCTGGAAGATCAGGCTATAGATTTCTTCACCGATGAGGATGATTACGCCTTCATCGATGACGATGAGGATGATGAGGATGACGACTACACCGACTCCAAGGAGTAGTAGCACTTGAGCACTAGCGTAGTGAGTAGTATTCGGTCCCATTGTATCGTAGTTTCCAGAATGGTTCTTAAAACCATCTGTTTCCATTTTGTTGTGGTGTGTGTTGTACCGGGTGCTATGAATGAATGAAAAGCAAGTTGCTAGAAAAATCTGAGTCAAACTTTTAAAAAAAAACTTCTCAAAGTCCAAGAACCTTAGAACTTTCCCTCTTTTCTCATGATCTATATCAATCTTCAGATTCCACGTGGAGGAAGTGGTTCATCCCCAGACCCGATGTTGCAGATCCTGCAAATGTTGACTTATGATCGCGAAGCTGAAAGAGCGTAACGTCAAGCCAACTTAGCTACCCTGCAACAGATAGCTCAGCTTGCCCACAACAACCAAGGCTGCAGAAACCAGGACAACCATGGATCTAAGCTTAAGCATTTCCAGAACACCAACCCACCTGTTTTCACTAAGTCAGAAGATCCCCTAGACGCCGACGATTGGCTGCAAACCATGGAAAATAACCTAGAAGTCGCCGGAGTGGAAGCTAACGAGAAAGTCTTGTTCTCCACCCATTATCTAGCCGGAGATGCCAGGGCATGGTGGAACAGTGTTCGTGCAATGACCGGAGGACAGATGATGACCTGGGAGGAATTCAAAGTCAAGTTCAGCAGAACCCATGTACCACCAGATTTAATCAAGAGGATGAGATATGAGTTCAGAGAACTGTAGCAAGGACGGATGACTATAGTGGAATACCGTGACAAATTTTTGTCATTAGCTAGGTATGCCCCTGATGAGATGGACACCGAAGCCAAGAAGAAAGAAAGATTCTTGAATGGTCTGCATGATGAGATGCAGACTGTGTTAGTCAATATCCCCTTTGCCGATATTGAAGCCCTGGTCGACTCGGCCATCCAAATGGAAGGAAAGATCAACCAAGCCAATGAGAACCGCAAGCGTCGCATGATGCATCAGCCAGGAACCCATCAGACCCCAAAGTATCGCCCTAACCCATCTCCAGGATTTGCCCCGAGAACCAACAGACCCCCAATGAACTGTCCGACCTATCCCAACCGTGGAAACCCTAGGCCCAGAGGAAATCACAACAACCCCGGCAACTCTAACAATTTCAACCGTGCCCCACCCAAGTTCAACAACAATGCTACCACCAACCCCAACACTGCCCCGAGGACTGGAAGCAATGTTGTGCCTGTTGCAGCAAAGGACAAGTCGCAAGTGACTTGTTATGATTGTGGAAATAAGGGCCACTACTCCAACGAGTTCCCCAACAAGAAGAATGCCACAGCCCCCAATACCAATGCCCCAGCTCAACAGCAGCGTCGTGTTCAGCCAGGAAGAAGGTTTACCTGTGGAATTAAGCTCAACAAAGAACGGCCATCTTTTTCTCATGCATGTTGAAGAAGCCCAGGAAGCGCCAGACGTCGTGCTGGGTATGTTTTCTATTAATTCAGTACTTGCAAGAGTGTTGTTTGATTCTGGTGCATCGCACTCATTTGTCACCGAAGAATTTGCATGCACTAGTAAAATTGAACCAACAAAACTGAAGCATGTTATGATCGTCCAAATTCCTGGTTCAACCACCAAGGCTAGGAAAATTTGCAAAGTCGTCCCTATCCGAATCCATGGCATAGATTTTTATGCTAACTTGATAGTACTCGGAACCAAAGGTTTGCAAGTAGTACTATGAATGGATTGGATGTCCAAACATAAAGGATTGATTGACTGTGCCAAGAAAGCCATAACCATGACCAGTATAGCCGGAATATCAGTCGAGCATATATCTGAAACCTTACCTCGCCAATTCAAGTGCAACAAGAGTATAGCCCAACCTACCATTGACCAAGTCCGGATAGTCTGTGAATACCCCGATGTATTTCCAGATGTTTTGCACGGTATGCCCCCAGATCGGGATATCGAGTTTATCATCGAACTAATCCCCGGAACAGGACCCATAGTCCAGAGACCATATAGTATGAACCCATCAGAGCTGGCAGAACTGAAGAGGCAACTAGATTCCATGTTGGAATTTGGATTGATTCAACCAAGTGCGTCACCTTGGAGATCACCTGTCTTGTTTGTGGACAAGAAGGACGGAGGTAACCGTTTGTGTACGGATTATCAGAAGTTGAATGATGTCACCATCAAAAACAAGTATCCCTTGCCCAAGATAGAAGATTTGTTTGATCAGTTGACCGGTACCAAACTGTTTTCTAAGAATGATCTTATGACTGGCTATCATCAACTCAAGATTCGTGCAGAAGAAATTCCCAAGACTGCCTTTACCACCCGATATGGATTATACGAGTATACTGTTATGTCCTTTGTATTAACCAATGCCCCCGCTTATTTCATGAATCTCATGAATAAGATTTTTATGGACTTCCTGGATAAGTTTGTCGTTGTTTTCATCGATGACATTCTGATTTATTCAAAATAGGAAGAAGAACATGAGCTACACCTAAGGACCATTCTTGGAACCCTTAGAGAGCATCAGTTGTATGCCAAGTTTAGCAAATGTGAATTCTGGTTACAGGAGGTAGGATTCCTCGGTCACATTGTATCAGCCGGAGGAATTGCCGTTGACCCTGCCAAAGTGAAAGATGTCGAAGATTGGCAAGCCCCAACCACTCAAACCCAAGTTCATGCATTTCTTGGATTGGCGGGATACTACCGCAAGTTCATAGAAGGATTTTCGAGTATCGCCAGACCTATGACCCAATTGCTGAAGAAGGACAAGAAGTTTGAATGGACCGACAAATGTGAAGCGAGTTTTCAAGAACTCAAGAGGAGATTGATTTCAGCCCCAATCTTGATCATGCCAGATATCACGAAGCCCTTCGATGTGTATTGTGATGCATCCAAGATTGGTCTCGAATGTGTGCTAATGCAATAAGGCAAAGTTATATCTTACATATCTCGACAACTGAAGCAGCACAAGCAAAACTACCCAACCCATGACCTCGAACTCGCAGCTGTGTGCTAATGCAAGAAGGCAAAGTAGTATCTTATCTATCCCGACACAACTGAAACAACATGAGCAAAATTACCCAACCCATGACCTCGAACTCGCAGCCGTAGTTCTAGCCCTGAAGACACCGAGGCACTACCTGACGGGAAACCGTTGTGAGATTTACTCGGATCACAAGAGCCTGAAGTATATATTCACTCAGAAGGAGCTGAATATGAGACAGAGAATATGGATTGATCTAATCAAGGATTATGATCTGGACATTCACTATCATCCTGGTAAAGCCAATGTGGTAGCAGATGCCCTTAGCAGATTGCCGTGCCGCTTGAACTCCATGATTTTGAAGGAGCAACCAAGTTTGCACAAAGAGATGGAAGATTTTCGAATGGAATTGGTAAGTGAAGGATTTTTGGCTAGCATAGAACTTCAACCCACTTTGATCAGTCAGATCAAAGAGGCGCAGAAAGGAAATGCTAGTATCGACGGAATCAAGCGTCGTATTGGTACATGCAAAGTACCCGGATTCACCAAAGACGAAGAAGGAGTTCTGTGGTACAAAGGACGCCTTTGTGTACCAGCAGATTCTAAGTTGAAAGAAGTTATTCTGAAGGAAGCTCATGATACTCTTTATTCTATCCATCCCGGAGCAACTAAGATGTATCAAGATTTGAAAGAGCAATTTTGGTGGCGTAAGATGAAGAGAGAAATCGGAAGCTATATCGCCAAGTATGATATACGTCAACGAGTTAAGGCAACCCTTGTAGATTCCGGAATGGAAATGGGATTCCGTTGGAATGGACTTTATCACCGGATTACCTACTTCTAGTAGGGGAAATCACTCTATCTGGTTCATAGTGGACCGATTGTCCAAAGTCGCCCATTTCTTAGCTGTCAAGACCACATATCAGAGTTCGAAGCTAGCGGAGTTGTACATCGCTAGAATAGTTAGTTTGCATGGAGTCCCCAAGAACATTGTATCTGATCGAGGAACTCAATTTACCTCGAGATTCTGGAAGAAAGTCCAAGAAGGTTTAGGAACCCGCCTAGATTTCAGCACCGCGTATCACCCTCAGACCGATGGACAAACGGAGCGAGTAAAACAAATACTCGAAGATATGTTGAGAGCATGGGTGTTAGAGTATGGATCTAAGTGGGAAGACTGTCTGCCGTTTGTAGAATTTTCATAGAACAACAGTTATCAAGCCATTTTGCAAATGGCCCCATTTGAATTTATGTACGGAAGGAAATGTCGCACCCGTTTGAACTGGTCGGAAGTAGGAGAGAGTCAGATTTTCGGACCTGACATCCTACGAGAAGCAGAAGAGAAGGTTCACAAGATTCTTGAGCACCTCAAGACCGCCCAGTCCAGACAGAAGAGTTATGCCGACAAGAGACGTCGAGACATCGCCTTCAACATAGGAGATTTTGTGTATCTGCAAATGTCGCCATTGAAGGGAATGCAGCGTTTCCAACTCAAAGGAAAGTTAGCCCCTAGATATATCGGACCTTTTAAAATTCTGAACCATCGAGGAGAAGTGTCGTATCGATTGGAACTACCCGAAGAGATGTCATCTATGCACAATGTGTTCCATATCTCATTACTTCGCAAGTGTCTCGAAGTTCCAGAGAAGACCGAAGTGTTCAAGAATATTGATCACCGGACCATAGAGATCAACGATGACCTGACCTATCCCGAAGTGCCCATCCGTATTTTGGAAGAAGATTTCCGAACTACCCGAACCCGAAGCATCAAGTTTCTCAAGATTCAGTGGATCAACCACATAGAAGAGGAAGCTACCTGGGAGCGCGAAGATCACATCAGGACGGGGTTTCCCGATCTCTTCAAATCCTAGGTAATATTTTCGTCCTTTTTCAAATCTCGGGACGAGATTTTTTTTAAGGGGGGAAGGTTTGTATCATCCCAAAAATACTAAACTTAGATCACCAAACTCTAATCACCAAAATTAGGGTGAACAAAAACTTTTCTAAATAAAAATATAAAAGCATGCATGTGTGTATGCATCCCATTTTGAATTCTTTTGATTTGCCTTGTTTATATGTTTCTTTGCTTGTAAAAGGATTCTTAGGTGAAATAAACATCATCTAAACAATTCCCAAACTTTTCCCAAAGACAGATAAATCAAAACTAACAAATTAAGTGAATGGTCACTTTGGCCAAATTAACTCCCATGCCTACTTTGGCTATTTTTAACTTTCAGAACTTAACAGAAACTTGTTTGGATCTTTACACCCCTTGATAGTACTCATAACAAAGTATCAAGGACCACCTTGTGATCATCCAGAAACATTCAAATGCATAGTTTAAATGACAGTTTAAAATTGAATCTATATCATCTGGGAAGATCCCACTTTTTCAAAAACCACCCAAACAAGCTCAACTTTCAAAACCCAAGCATCTGCGGACTCACCAGCACCAACCTAGCACACACACCAAAAATCTTTTCAAAATCCAAAACTTGAATTCTTGCGGCCATTTCATCAAACACCTTGCAGATACAAATCAAACAAAATCCAAACACTATTGTGAGCAGTGATTCTTGCCTAACTTGTTCCCTCTCTAGCTCACAGCAACCTCAGTAGATCATCTACCTAACTAAACCAAGCACTAGCCCCACTGTAAGCTTGGCAATGCCATCAATGGTGAATAGCCGAAGCTCACCATGCCACCCCAGTGTAGACAGCAAGCTAGGAGAGAAACTAGCCGTGCCAACCTTGTCTAGAAGATCACCCATGCCTCACGGCCCCCTCTCGACCAGCCCTGCCTCGAAGACACCGACCAGAGCACCCAGGAACGCCGCGCCCGTGCCTCTGTCAACCATGCCGAGCATGCACCAGAGCGCCACCCTCGACCGAAGCCCACAAACCGCGCGCCGCCCTCGCCGCGTGCATACACGATCACCACTGACCCAGGAGACCGCCAGACATCCCCGTTTGCCGCCCGATGCCTCACAGCCACCGCTCGCCGTCGAAGACGCCGCCTCGGCCGCGCAGAGCATCGCACGTTCCAGACCATTTGCCACCGCCCCTACATGCGCATTAAAGCCATAGAGCATCGCCAGGAGACCACCAAGCGATCGCCACCGCCGACCATGCCTCTAGCAGCCCGTAGCCATGTCGCCACCGTCGCCTGCCCATGCCGTTTGGTCTCGTTGTCGCGACTATAAATAGAGGCCACCCCCAGCCGAATTGAGCACACCATCTCACTCCCCTCTCCTCACTGATCGTCCCACCCCTTTCCCAAAGCAAGGCAAGCAGCACTTCGCCGGAATTTCACCGGAGCCCGCTGCCTCTGGAGAAGAAGGGAGCCAGCGATTGGAGCCGCCCCAGGAGAAGTTGCCGGTACCAGGAGGTTCGCCGTCATCGACTTTGTCGTTCACCCTCACCTGAGCCCCGGTCAGCCCTCGACGAGCCCCACCTGCCGTGTTAGGTTTCTGTCTCGCCGGCGTTGCCCAACGTCGACGATGACCCTCAGTCGTTAGATTAGAACCAGATCCCACGGCTCACATTTCCCCATACCGTTTCGCACCCCTCGTCTCACTGACGCGTGGGGACAACGACTTAACCAGCCCGCGTAAGCGCTGTGGTTAGCAGGCCGGCCCAGTATCGTTTCTCGCGCAGCCCAGTCATTTGAAATAAACCTTTTCCATTTTATTTCAAACACACTTCTGAACCTAGATTGAAAAATCAATCCAGATCGATTCACTGAACCAAATTGAATGAAAACAATTTTGTTAAAAAGGTCCGGAAATGCTGAATCCAAGTCCGTTGGATTTAAATCGTTTGGATCTAAAAATCATCCTTGGTAAAAATAACAAGGCAAAAGCTTTTCTGCATTCAAACATTTTTCAAATTTAAACCATAATAGCTTTTGAGTTGATTCCAACTCTCAAAAATCACATTTGATCATACCTTTCAGAATATGTAAAAATATATAAGTTTACTTACAGAAATAATGACCAAGTAATAAAAGAATGCCACATAGGAATTTCTAGTCACTTTATTTAATTAAAATAAAAGGGTAAACCTTATTAAATTGTGACACCACTTTAAATCACATTCCCATGTACTGAAGTGATGACATGTGTTAACATTATCCCATGTTTGGTTTGGAGAATATTAAACCTTAAGTAGTTTTTCAATGAGTAGAAATTACTTTTCTAAAAATAAAAGGAATTAAACCAAGTTTTAATCTTGTAAGGTTAGAGATGATGCTAGATCATCTATAGGACCCTTGTGTGGGATGATTGCAAGTAGTTAAGTATTGTTTGGTGATTTTGTACCTCGTATTTATTTATAGACGCTAGTACCGACCAAGGATACGAGGAGGAAGGAGGATACTACGAAGAAGAAGCCGAGGAGAACTTCAACCACTGCTCTGCACAAGGCAAGCTAACCCTTGCAATTTAACAAGCTTATACTGATACTGATGCAAGCCTTACTAATCAAGTTGACCTATGCAAGCCAATACTTGCTAGCTATTAACCTTGTGCAAGCTAGCACTTGCAATTATGAAAGTTAGATAACCTATTCCAGGCACTAAGCATGAATGGTTGGACATATTTGTCGTGGTGGTGGCACGGCAGATGCCATGTGTAGGCTAAAGTATGGGGCCAATGGATGCTAGAGGGATCTGGGGAGGGAAGATGTAGTTATTTCTACACGCGAATGACTAACATACCGATCTTTATTTCTCCTCTCTTGGACTACAAGTGCTCCTTCAGCTATATGCAGGAAGAGAAGATGAACTTTACAAGCCTAACAGTGTTGAATGAGCCGATCGCCCTCTTAGGGATCGAAGCCTCTCCTTATAAAGGGGATCCTTGGCTCCTCTAGGGATGACGTGGCAAGCATATTCGAAGAATATGCTTGTCCCAATATAGTAACTCGGTGACCTCCTTTCGGTGTTGCCCTTCTAATGACGGCAAAGTTCCAGAGAACCCCACCTGCAAGGCTCGGGCTCCAGGACTGTCACCTCCGTGACCTCCTTCTGCCCTTCTGCTGCTCTGCGCCTTGTCCTTTGTGCTTGGCTCTATTCAGATTCCTCCTAGCCCGTGGCTAGGGTTTGACTATAGGCACCTCCTTATCCTACAAGCTTCATGTCATTCGGCCCTGTCTCGCTCAACTCGACTTGGCCTTCACCTGCATTTAGATTATTCGAACTTACTCGTGCGACCTAACTCGTATGTCGGCCGAATAGTCTACATCTCCTCCCATAGGTGTCATGGTCGTGCTTATCACGGCCGAGCTTTACATGATTCGGCCGATATAGACAGTAACTCGGCATATGACAGGAGAAATTCCTTTTATCTCCCCCTGTCTTGACCCTATCCGGGGTCACCTCCCCAACATTAGTCCCCGAAGCTGGTGTGGTCCTGCTCGTAACCTCGGCCGGGCCACATCAGTTTCCCAATATTCATTTCTCCTCATCTCCGAGTTACTTTTTCCCGCTCGAGGTATCCGTGTAGCTTCTTGTGTACGCCTCATCCTATGTGTAACACTCATCATTGTTTCTCTAGTTTTTTGTTCCTCTACAGTGCCCACTGACAAGCCACAGTAATTACTATGCCTGTCGCGTCGGCGCTGCGGCTCCTCGCGCACCGCGTCGGTCAGGGTCCTGATCGTCTCCTGCGTTGTGTGGTCATTGGTGTGGCTCCACTCAGCCACGAGCGGTTCCACCGCACGCACGATCTACACGGTTAGCACCCTCATGCACGATCCGACTACTGCCAGGGCCGCGCGGTTATAAAGAGGAGCACGGGGCTAGAGGGTTTAGTTTCCTCTTTCGCTCACCGTTGCCCTTCTTCCTCCTCGCGCCCGTGCGTCTGCTCGTGTTCCAGCGGCCGCACTACCGTCAAAATCTCCGATGGCGAGGCCACAGCTTCTCTCCTCCGTCGACCTCGTCCCCGCGCGCTTGCTCTGGCGCTGTCGCCGGTGAGTTTTTCTGCGGTCTCCTTGCCTAGATTTCTCTCTAGAAGCATCTGCTGCTTTTTAGCCTTCCCGCGGCGGTTCCTTTTCTGCTGCGCCGCCGTCCTTTCTTAGAGCCACGACGGGGCCCTGCACCTCTAAGCCTTGCTCCGCCGTTAGTTCCCCTTCTGTGGATTCCTCCGGCAACCCTATGTCGAGTTCCATTAGCGGCGCTCTAGTCGAGGACGACGATGTAGTATCTGGTCCAGAGCGGGGCTCCTGGCAGTGTTCCTCCGTCACTCGTCGTGAGATCGAGTGGATGATTAGGACTCGCCGGATTCCTGCCGAGGTAGGCTGTCGCTTACCCGACAGCGAATCTTATCCCGTACTCAATGAAGGCGAATATGTTATCTTCATGTCCCATTTCGCTCGTGGGTTTGGTCTTCCCCTTAGAGATTTCGCTAGGGAATTTCTCGATTACTTCGGCCTTCAGTCGCATCATCTTCCGGCTAATGCCATTGCTTCCATATCTGCTTTTATCCCGGCCTCGGAAGGATACTTCGGCCTCTGGCCGTCTGTGCACGTATGGTCCAAATTCTTCCAGATCCGTTCTAACGTCATCCCAGATAAATCCCTCCAGCCCTCTGAGAAGTTACTTACTTAGTGTGGGGCCGCGTCCATCACTCCTCGGAGAAAATCCGAGTTTCCTCGTGTTGCCGGTCTCGAATCTTGCAAGAAGTGGCATAGATCGTTTTTCTATGTCAAGAATACTGGAAAGGAAGACAAGATTCGGCTCCCTGCTTTCTCCATCGGCCCCCCTTCGAAGAGGAACTGGACCTACAACCCAGGAAGAGCCATGCTCTGGCCGAGGCCTTTGAGATTCGGCTGAAGGAGTTGATCGGCGCCGGGCTACGCAGCGAGGATCTGATGACCACCTTCGTCAGCAGCCGAATCTGCCCTTTCCAGCATCGCACGCACAAGCTTTGCTACATGAGCGGTCCCCTCGATCCCAACCGAGTCTCAACGGTCGAGCTCGATAATTATCTTATTTTCAAGCGTGTCCGAGCTATCTTTAAGACGGAGATGCCGGTGGACTGGACCTGGGGACTGAAGCCGTTCACCCGCGGGAATCCCCCTCCCGAGGTAAGTTCACGCACTTACGTTTTGCCCCCCAATTGCGTTTGTGATTCCTTTTGCTAATTCCTATTTGTCTCTTTTCTTGCAGAGATTTGCGGAGCAGAAGATTGAAGATGCCGAGGTTCTGGCCCTTCCGTGGACCGCAGATCGGAACACCCCGGATAGCGGGGAGCCTGACTCGGAGGAGTTTGTTCCCAAGTCAGACCTCGCTCTGGCTCGCGCCCGTGGCAAGACCTCGGCTCACGGGGAGGAAGGTGATTCGGACGACGTCCAAATTCTTGAGGTAGTCGCCGCAATGCCTATCTCTTATGCATTTCCGGCTTCTCCTTCCCCAGCTAATCCGGCCGGTCAGGTGCACGACGCCGAGCCTCTCGCCTCCCAACCTCCTGCTACCTCGAGGAAGCGTGCCGCTCCAACAGGTGCCTCCGAAGCCGCTCCCAAGAAGCGAACTAAAAAGTCAGCCCAGCACCTTCCGAAGCGTAAAACTATGCCCGGAGTTACTAGGTACGCTCATTTTCATTTGTATTTCTTGTTTCTCTTTTTCTATCTTTTGATTTGACTTTCTGTGCTTTTGCAGCGCTCCTCTTTCTGTTAAGCCCAGTGGTCCAAGCATGATGAGTCATACAACTCGGATGTGTTCTCCTCCGCCTCCAGAATATACCAGAGTTCCTAGTCCTGCTCGCGTGGACTCTCCTCCTACTCTGAATCAAACATCACCTCGGCAAGATGCACCCGTGGTTTCCGTTGCTGATGCCAACGTAACTCGGACAGTAGATCCTCCTACCGAACCCGCTGCCCCTTTCGTGAACCCTGGAGTTTCCCCCGAGACTCCTTTCGCCCCCAAATTTTCAACCGCAACTCCAACTCCAGCCGAGGATATCACCATCTCGGCGCCCTCAGAAACTATAGTTCCTCCTGTTTGCAAGGACGCCACCCCTAGTGTCGAGGTAACAGCTCCTGTCGATGCCTCTTCTAAGGCTAAGAAGGTTGTCGTCACCAAACCTCCCTCATCTCAGAAAGGACTTGCCAGCTCTTCTCAACCTACGATTGCCGATGCGCTCTACAAGGGGGTTTCCTCTGCTAAGACCGTTGTCACCCCGGCCGTTGATACTCAGCTCACTCTCCACAAGAGTTCCGCCGCAGTGGTGGTTACACAACGCGTCCGAGGCAAAGTCCTGACTCGTACTGAGAGTGGGAACAGCCTCGGCTCCTTGGTTGAGTATGCCAATAATTGGAACACTTCTAATCAGCTCGAGGGCAATCCAAGTAGTCAGCCATTTCAACTCTCCGACATCAGCAGTCGCCTGCATATGGCTGCCAAGATCGTGCTTGACAGCGATAAGATGAACGAGGTAATTGTTTTTATGGACATTTGATTAGTTATTCAAATGATATTATATATACTCTAGTCCCCGAAGCTTGCAACCGAATAACTTGTTATTCATTTGGAAGCTTTATTAGGCTTTGCCTGATTCGGATTTGTCTTAGTGTTCGAATATTCAGTCACCTAGATCTAAGTTAGGCTTTGCTTGATTCGGATTTGTCTTAGCTTCGAATATCCAGCCACCTAGATCCGAGTTAAGCTTTGCCTGATTCGGATCTGTCTTAGCTTCGAATATCCAGCCACCTAGATCCGAGTTAAGCTTTGCTTGATTCGGATCTGTATTAGCTTCGAATATCTAGCCACCTAGATCCGAGTTAAGCTTTGCTTGATTCGGATCTGTCTTAGCTTCGAATATCCAGCCACCTAGATCCGAGTTAAGCTTTGCTTGATTCGGATTTGTCTTAGCTTCGAATATCTATCCACCTAGATCCGAGTTAAGCTTTGGTTGATTCAGATCTGTCTTAGCTTCGAATATCCAGCCACCTAGATCTGAGTTAAGCTTTGCTTGATTCGGATCTGTCTTAGCTTCGAATATCTCACTGTAATTTATTTTGTCGCTTAGGTTGCCCATGATCGGCGGACCACCGAATTCCAAAGGCTGCTTTTCGCACACAAGAAATTGCAAGAGAAGTATGAGAAAGTTGTTCCCATGGTGAATAAAGCTGGTAATTTAACAAACTTTTGTATTGTCCTTAAAGCTCTTAATATTTTCGACTGGAGGTGTTACCTCATTTTGCTGGTAAACAGGTAATATCAACAATCTTAATATCCGTCTTGAGAAGAAAGTTAAGGCCCTGGAAGGTTAGTTATCCTTTCTCTTTACTGATTCCCGTTCGAGATTTATCCCGGGTTTCTTATAACCTTCTGGCTTTGGTATAGCCGAGTTACAAACTCTTGCAGCATCACATCAAGGTTGCATACCCATGCCTGATATGATGCTGCATTTTTTAGAGCAAGCCGCTACCCATTCGCGCGGTTGAAAGAGAAAGATGACGAGATAATTCGCTTGTGTGCCGAGGTGGAGTCCCTCAAGCTTTCTCAGAAATCTGAGTTAGAGAAAGATGACCAGGAGTTCTCCGAAGAGAAGAATCGGCTAATTCTGCAATTGCAGAAGGATAAAGAACTCCTCGAGGCTGCTGAACTTAAGACTCGGACGATGAACGAGGAAATCACTCGCTTTGAGAAGACCAAGGTTGATTGGGCTCAAGATCTTCAGAAAATGCTGAGCTATATTCATCGTAAGTCTCTGACTGTGGCCGAGTTATCTTCTTCTCTTTCTTACTTTTGACTGATATACTTTTATTTTGCGTAGACCATTTTCCGGAAGCTAGGCCCGTGAGCTCTAGAGCGGTGATTAATGCTCGCATGCGCCGAGGTGTCCCCGCCGATGCGAGCCCAGAATACTCGATGGAAGACTTCTTGGTTGTCGTTGGCGCTGCCATTGGTCCGATGACGATTATGGGCAGGGATTTGGTGTAGGCAGCCATTCGGGCCTACCATGTTCTCTGGCCGAATACTTCTGGAACTCCTAATATTGATGAGATCAAGATACTGGTGGAAAGATTAATGGCATCCCAAAACCAGTTAAATCTCTAGAGGGAATCCGCTGGACGGGCTGGTGCTGATATGGCGCTCACAGTCATTATGTCTTGGTATGAGGATATTTCGCTCGATACCTTGATAAACTTGCGGACTGGCTCCCGTTGGGTTGAGGATCCAGAATTCGTCGCTCGCCGCCAAGCTCGTGCCTTCCAGCTTGTTGAGTATGCTGATGTGCATAACTGGATTGAAGGGCCGAGTTTTCTTCCCAACCCAGCGGATGACGTCGAAGTCGAAGATGCCTCTCATAATAGTTCGGCGGATTAGGACGAGGGTGAGGGCGACTCAGACAACTCTGGTGATTCTAGCGCCAGCTCGGATGGGGAGGGCGATGCGCGATCATCTTCCAAAGGTACTGGGCACTCTCAAGCTCAACCTAACGTTTCTCAACAGCCCAGGGCTTCCCCTGAAGTCGCTATTGCTTCTGTGGAGGGCGAAGTAACTTCGGCCGAGGTTCCGTCTACCTCGGAGCGCTTAGTGCCTGACCAAGTTGCTTCCCCTTAGGTTCAAAAAACTTAAGTTATTTCTTATCCCCGGTATGCCGGGCCTATGATGTGTGTGAAACAATTGTCCGACTTTCTGTGTGGTATGAACCCTTTTTGCCTTTTGCCGCTGAGGCACATATGTTGTTGATCGTTATTAGTCTGTCTAAACAGATCTTGTTGGTTAAGATCTTTGCTTTGGTGGCCTTCAATCTCATAAGTTTGGATCGTGTGTTTTCATTTGACCCACCTTAGTTCAGCGTTTAATATCGCCTGGCCTTTATAAATTCGACGGCTCAACCATTTTATTCTTGATCTCTATCCGAGCTATAAATCTCGAAGCCCATATTTGAGGAAAGCGAAATAATATCGTTCAAGGTAACTTCTGACCTATCGTTCGGGGTGCCGAAGTTTAATACCCATTTTTGTAACAGGAGACAATCATGGGGCAATTCCCTAGTCAGTGCTCTAGAAATCGAGGTTTTAATGCCTAATCCGAGATAAGGGATAATATTTCATAGTCCCCGAGTTCCCTGCTCGAGGTCCTGAAACTTAACACATAATTCAGGAATAAGAAATAACTTTGGGCAGTCCCCGTGTCATTGCTCAAAGTGCATAACTCAAAGTGTCGAGGTTTAGTACATAACTCAAAATGTGAAATAATATAGGGCAGTCCCCGAGTTACTTCTCAAGGTGCCGAGGGTTAATACATAACTCAATGCGAAATAACATAGGGCAGTCCCCGAGTCATTGCTCAAGGTGCCGAGGTTTATTACATAACCCAAAATGAGAAATAACATAGGGCAGTCCCGGAGTCACTGCTCAAGGTGTCGAGGTTGAATACATAACCCAAATGAGAAATAACATAGGGCAGTCCCCGAGTGACTTCTCAAGGTGCCGAGGTTTAATACATAGTCGATACTTCGACTTGAAGCGTCGTATTACAACTTATAATAGGTGAATCCTATGAGTAAAATGGACGAATTAAAGCTATGTTCCATGGTCTTTTCGATTCTTCGCCGGCTTTGTTTTCCTTGTTGTTTTCTGGTGATTGAGCATCAATTAGGTAATATGCATCATTGTGCAATGCTTTGCTCACGATGAATGGTCCCTCCCATGGGGGTGATAGTTTGTGCATGTCGGCTGTGTGTTGCACTAGCCGAAAAACCAAATCTCCTTCTTTAAACACTCTTGGATTGACTTTCTTGCTGTGATATCGTCGTAAGTCTTGCTGATAAATAGCTGATCTTGATAGTGCCAACTCCCTGGATTCTTCTAGCAGATCGACATCATCTTGCCAAGCTACCTCATTTACTTCAGCGGTTGTATACTGGGTAACTCTTGGCGAGTCATGTATTATGTCGGCTGGAAGCACGGCTTCTGCTCCATATACCAGAAAAAATGGGGTATACCCTGTTGACCTGTTTGGGGTAGTTCTGAGGCTCCATAGTACTGCTGGTAGTTCCTCGATCCAGCACCCTGCCGACCTTTGCAATGGTTCGACGAGTCGGGGTTTTATTCCGGACAGTACTAGTCCATTAGATCTTTCTACTTTCCCATTAGATGATGGGTGAGCCACCGAGGCGACATCTAGTCTTATGTGTTTTTCTTGGCAGAATCTAGCAAAGGCCCCTTCAGCAAAGTTTGTGCCATTGTCTGTAATAACACTATGTGGGTAACCATATCTCAAGATAATATCTTTGAGGAATTTTACTGCTGTTGGTCCATCACATTTTTTATTGGTTTCACGTCAATCCACTTTGTGAATTTTTCAACCATGACTAAAATGTGGGTCATCCCGCCCCGGGCCGGCTTGAATGGTCCCACCATATCTAAGCACCATACAGAAAACGGCCAAGTAATTGGTATCGTCTTTAACACGGACGATGGCATATGTATCTCGTTGGCATATCTCTGGCAACCATTACATTTTTCCACCAATTCTTTGGCCTCTTTCAACGCTGTTGACCAATAAAATCCATGCCTGAATGCTTTGGCCACTAAAGCTCTGGACGAGGGGTGATGCCCGCATTCTCCTTGATGTATATCTAGGAGAATCTCCTGGCCTTCCGCCGAATCCACACATCTTTGCAGCACGCTTGTGACGCTCCTTTTATACAGCTCATTGTTTATGATTGTATAAGCTTTAGCTCTTCTCACTGTCTGTCTAGCCAGTACCTCGTTACTCGGCAAAGTCGCATCCTTAAGGAAGGAAAATATGGGTTGCGCCCATGTTGGCATGATTTTCTCTGGGATAATTTCACTATCTATTTCCATATTTTCCGCCGACATAACCACCTCGGATTTTTCCATATCCATCCGTGCATCGGCCGGGTTCACTTTAGGAAACTCCGGGTTACATTCTTTGTCAACTTCCATCGGCATACTATCTTATCTTGATTTTGCCATAATAAAGATGGATTCAGACTCTGGTGATGGTGTTATTGATGGTTTTCTCAGGTGCTATAGAGCGATACCCGGGGGAATTGATTGCCTGGTTGATCCGAGTTTTGACAGCATATCTGCAGCATCATTTTCTGCCCGAGGTATATGATGAAATTCACATCCATCGAAGTATCCATTGAGTTATCATACCTCGGGGGAGGAGGGGGTAACATTAGCTGCTGAGCATTTGCCCCAGTCAGCTGCGTGCTGCTGTTGCTGATGTGCCTGATGGGAAGGTGCTTGCATGCCCGCTGTATTCCCCATTGCATTTTTCATCCAGGCGCATTGCCAAGTTGTATGATTTGCCGGTTTGGCCGGGTTTGGAGTGTGAAACTTACACGGTTGATCCAACATGGATTCAAACATGTACTTCGGCCTTTCCTGTCATTGCTTCTTCTGTTCTGGTGTCCACTGTCTCTTCCCTTCATTCCTTGGTGTCCATTGTTGAGGACCATTCTTCTGCCGCTGACTGTTTCTGTGACTCGGCTGATCTTGCAGTACCGCTGCCACCTAATTGGAGGCATATCTATAATCCGGTCTTTCCTCTCTTCTTCTACCTCTGAACTCGTTGCGCCTCGATGATCCGGCCACATCTATTGCATATTGATCTTGATGCTCCCGATGGTCCGCCAACATCATCTCTGGTTGTGTCGGATCTCCCAATGTATACAAATCCGCTATCCTGATGGTTTCTGCCAAAGTGGTTGGCATATCTCTTTGCAATCGCTGCCACAAGACACTGGCATAACGACATCCTTGAGCGAACCAAGCTATCGCTTGCGATTCTATAACTCCCTCGCATGAATTCCTGAGGTTACACCACCGAGTCAAGAATTCTCTGTCTTTCTCATTTGGCCTTTGCTTGCACATTGCAAGCTGTTGTGGCCTATTTGGTCTCTTGTAAGTGCTGGTAAAGTTGCTGACAAACATCTCTTCAAAATCTAGCCAGCAGTTGATACTGCCTGCTGGCAGATTATTCGACCACACTCTGGCCTGTCCTTCCAGCATTTGCGGGACATATCCTACTGCCCATCGCAAGTTTCCGCCAGCTATTTTTACAGTAGTGGCATAGTCAATTAACCAATTTTGTGGTTTGGTGCTCCCATTGTATGTTTTCGTGCCCCTCGCCAGCTAAAAAATCATCACAGGCGGCTCGCCCATGATCCGGGGTCCGAAACATGCCGGACCCGGCGGACCTTGCTCCTCTAATAACTCGGACCGGTACAACCTGTCCAGTTTTGATCTTGTGTCATTCGACAGCAAGTTTCTGTAAATGATTCTTTCCTGTATTCCATAATTGTTATTCCCACCGTGCCATGCATACTCCATATCTGAGTACCCATCATTGTACCTCTCATTTGCCTGATTATGGTGAGCTGGTCTCATTTCTCGTTCTTGTCGAGGTTCATTCCTCGGCTGACGATTAGGCGGTAGGTCTCTCCTCCTTTCTGCCGGGTCATTGTTCTCATGATTTCCTCTTCCGGGGTCTCCATTACCTCGGCTTCCATTGCCTTTGTTGGCACGGCCGGGGTTTCTTTCGCCACTGTTACCTCGGCTCCCATTGCCTCTGTTTTCATTTGATTTTCCGGCTACTGTCGGATCATACGGAACAATTTGCTTATTTCTTTTTCCCAAAGTTACTGCTCTGTCTTTTCGTGCATTGTTTCCGGGTGAGGATGCTACTGCCACAGATAGGGTGGGTGTTGCACCAGCCGAATGAACCATACGTGAGGCACCAGGCCTTGCCGGGTCTTCCCTAAGCATTTCTTCATTATGCTGGTTCGCAATGCGCACCAGCTCATTCACTCTTTCTTGCTCTTTCTACCGGGCTTCGCCGGTCAGTCCTTCTAACTCTAGTGCAGCAGCATTCGCCGCCCTTAGGTTCTTTGCCGGGGTGCTATACCTCGGCAAGCCTAGATCACCTGAATCTCCCTTATCAGTCTCATGCTCTTTATTGATATCATCCATGAGGTTTTTCCCTCTCAATCTTAATTCATCAACCCGCTCGGGGGCGACATCCAGCTTATTTGCCTTAGCATATTCTCGCGGGGTCCTGTTTAAGGACTCCTGCAATGCCGACACCTTTTTTGCCTCTACCAGTACTTTTTTCCTGGTTTCTTCTAATTCTGCCTGAGCATTAGCCGGATCAAGTATCAGCGCTACAGGCGTAGTCAAATTATCTGTAGTTGCCTGGAGAATATTTTCTGGTCTTTCTAGAGGTGGCCATCTTACCCTTGGTGCCTTCGGGGTCGTCTCCTGCACCTCGGCTGGCTTGGCTGCCGAAGGATCTACCTCGGTGGGCTGTGGAGCTGGCCGCTTTGTGGTCACTTGTACTCCCGTCATTGGATCCTTGCTTGATCCGGCGCCTGCTGCTCCCGCCTGCACCCCGGCTGTGACCATCACCTCGACGCTACTGACGGTGCGTTCTCCACGCAGACCGTTTGCAGCGTTAAAGGGGGGCTCTCCTGCAACAATAACTTGGTGAGGATAAACGTCGGAGGTGTCGACGCCGACGTAGATCTGGTGCATGCCCAAGTTGATGAAGACGCCATTGCGCGGAGGAGTTTTTCCCTTGAAGTTGTCTGCGTTATCGCTGACATAGTCACAGAGATCAAATATCCGGACTAAGACAGAGACAACGCGCTCGCCAGTGTGGATGAAGTTTCCCGTCCGGATCATGACTCCAGCTAGCACCGCTGCTGGCCCCACGGTGGGCGCCAACTTCGTGGTGGTGGCACGACAGATGCCATGGGTAGGCTAAAGTATGGGGCCAATGGATGCTAGAGGGATCTGAGGAGGGAAGATGTAGTTATTTCTACACGCGAATGACTAACATACCGATCTTTATTTCTCCTCTCTTGGACTACAAGTGCTCCTTGAGTTGTATGCAGGAAGAGAAGATGAACTTTACAAGCCTAACGGTGTTGAATGAGCCGATCGCCCTCTTAGGGATCCAAGCCTCTCCTTATAAAGGGGAGCCTTGGCTCCTCTATGGCTGACGTGGCAAGCATATTCGAAGAATATGCTTGTCCCAATATAGTAACTTGGCGACCTCCTTTCCGTGTTGCCCTTCTAATGACGGCAAAGTTCCAGAGAACCCCACCTGCACACCTCGGGCTCCAGGACTGTCACCTCCATGACCTCCTTCTGTGCTTCTGCGGCTCTGCCCCTTGTCCTTTGTGCTTGGCTCTATTCAGATTCCCCCTAGCCCGTCGCTAGGGTTTGACTATAGGCACCTCCTTCTCCTGCAAGCTTCATGTCATTCGGCCCTGTCTCGCTCAACTCGACTTGGCCTTCACCTGCATTTAGATTATTCGGAATTACTCGGCCGACCTAACTCGTATGTCGGCTGGATAGTCTACATCTCCTCCAATAGGTGGCATGGTCGTGCTTATCGCGACCGAGCTTTACATGATTCAGCCAATATAGACAGTAACTCGGCATATGATAGGGGAAATTCCATTTATCTTCCCCTGTCTTGACCCTATCCGGGGTCACCTCCCCAACAATATTTGATGATACCCCATCCCAGTTTTACTTGCATGCTTTATCCTTTATTTCTTTATCAAAGCTATTACTTAGAGTTTACTTGAGTACATTGTAGATACTAGAAAGATAATTGAAGGTTGCATAAAGAGCATAAAATTTGGCCTAAGCTAGATAATCTTTATGTCATCCTAAGGCATGATATTGAACTTAGTTAAAACTCCACTTAGTTACCACCCCTCATTAGTGCTTACCCCAACTTGTAGATGCTAGAGCTAAGCATAAAACTTGATCAACTTTAGATGGGAATACTTGGTGGAAAAATGGTTATGAAAACCTTGGAATGATGGATCATTCTATTAAAATGTTTTGGACATGTGTTTCTGAACACCAGATGATTTATGGTGATAAAAATGTTGAGGCATGAGCCTTAGCCCTTTATAAAACTGATGGTTGTCTGAATGCGATACCATTCCAATTTTACCATACAACCACAATACCCGAGAATTGGGTAGGGCTTGACTGGAAACTTATATACCTTAGTATTAGTTCCCTCACAGCCAAGGTCTGAGCTGAGGCTACCTTGTCAAGATTGTCCACCTATGCAGTACCCAAGATGACAGTTGGTCATGATTGGGAGGCCAAACTCACAGGAGAGGTGCTTATACTAGGGCATGTAATTGAAATGTTAGGATTGATTATCTGCATACTGAGTATGGTGAATTCAGGATTTGTTCCTGACGGATGTATCGAATGTTGTGGTGAAAGTGTACAATCTCTGCAGAGTGTCAAACTATTCAATAGCTCATTCCATGTTATGGACAGTTGGAGTGGCCATACTGTTCCCCCGTCAGATGTTTACAAAATGACTTATGAAATAAATTGAGACTTTGACTTGACCACAACAGGGTTGTGATATGAAATACAAGTTGCCAGTTAGGGTTATAAAACTTTAACTGGCATCCTTTGCTTCTGAACTTAGTAGAGGTAAATCTGGCTTTTTGCAAAACAACCCTAGAGCCTAGTGTCCTATTACAAAAGCCCCCTTCACTTGTTAGTATTAGTTTGCGAGTACTTAAAGAGTACTCATGGCTTTGTCCCTAGCTATTCCCATGGCCAGACTATGAAGAGGAGTATCTGGAAGATGGACCCCAGGAAGGTTACGATAACTAGGATTATCTCCCACCGTCAGCATTGCTTGTGACCCTGAAGATGGAGCTTCGCCTACGCTACCATTATCATTACGTATTCCGCTGCTTGTGTTGTATTAGGAACTGGATCATGAGATCCTTATTTGTGTAAGACCTTATGTATGGTTTGTAATGGATGATGTAATGTGGTATCCAATTCTGTTATGTCTCGCAAAAATGGTAATCCTGGGATTGCGATGTATGGCATAACATGCATGTGGGATTAAAAACCCGGGTGTTGACAATGCGGAGGACTGGGTCGCTGTGAGAAGAGAGTGCGGTTGTCTTGGCCCGACGGGCCAGTCGAGCGAGGCGACTCCGATGGGGGCTCCGGGTTGGCTTTTTGTGGATCAGTCGCAGGACCCAAACTTTGGTAGTGCCCTTGCGTCGCACTACTTAGTCGTGCCGGTCGCGCGACCAATGGTGGACTTCCATGATTAGCGTGATGCTGTTTTTACGAGTGTGAGTGGCATAAGGGTTGGAGAGTAGACACAATTTGTGCGAGTCGAACATCTTTATTGCATGGCGGGGGGAGTATAGGTTGGAGTTCTAGGTGTAGAACTTCCTTAGGAGGTTTACATTCCATGACCGATTGACGTTGAGTTGTCTGTCGCCTCGGACGTCGATGAGGTTCTAGGCGTCATTGCCCAGGACTCGCCCTATGGCGAATGGTCCCTCCCACGAGGGAGAGAGCTTGTGCATGCCTTCTTGTCCTGGATCAGTCGCAGGACCAGGTCGCCTTCCTGGAAGGTGCGAGTCCGGACCCGGCGGCTGTGGTAGTGGTGGAGTCCTTGCTGGTACATGGCGGTGCGGGAGCGAGCTAGGTCACGTGCTTCGTCGAGCTGGTCGACCCCGTCTTGGCGTGCGAGCTCGTTTTCGACCTCCGCGTAGTTGACGACACGAGGCGAGTCGTGCTCGAGGTCAGTCGGCATGACGGCTTCGGCGCCGTAAACCATGAAGAAGGGCGTGAACCCAGTTGATCGGTTGACGGAGGTGCGGATGCCCCAGATGACGGAGGGGAGCTCCTCGACCCAGTACCCCGGGGTTCGCTCGACGGGAACTTGCAGTCGCGGTTTGAGGTCGTGGAGGATGCTCTGGTTGGCGCGTTCTGCCTGGCCGTTAGACTCTGGGTGGGCGACTGAGGCGAGGTCGAGCCGTATGTTCTGCTCCTTGCAGTACTCGGCCATGGCTCCCTTGGCGAAGTTGGTGTCGTTGTCTGTGATGATGATGTGTGGGAATCTGTAGTGGTAGATGAGCTCGTGTAGGAATTTGGCGGCGGTCTTCCCGTCATACTTGCGGACTGGCTTGGCCTCCACCCACTTGGTGAATTTGTCGACTATGACCAGGAGGTGAGTGTAACCGGAGGGGGCCTTCTGGAAGAGGCCCACCATGTCCATGCCCCACACGGCGAACAGCTAGGTGATGGGGATGGTCTTGAGCGCCGAGCTGGGTACGTGCGTTTAATTGGAGTACTTTTGACACCTGATGCAATGTTGGACGATGTCGACCGCATCGGCGTGTGCGGTGAGCCAGTAGAAGCCATGTCGCATGGCTTTGCCGACCAGGGACCAGGCACCAGCGTGATGGCCGCAGTCGCCAGCGTGGATGTCTTGGAGGATCTTGCGGCCTTCCGAAGGCTGCATGTAGCGTTCGAACATGCCGGTCACACTGTGTTTATGGAGCTCGCCGTTGATGATGACGAAGGATTTGTTGTGGCGCACGGTCATGCGTGCCTCCGTCTCGTCCGTCGATAGGGTTCCTCCCTCGAGGTAGGCGGTGCATGGCGTGGTCCAGTCGCTTGGCTCCACGATCATGGCGACCAGGGCTGGTTCTTGTTGCATCGGTATCGCGAGGTTGATATTCTTCGGTGGAGAGACGGAGGGCTTGGTGATGGTGTCGAGGAAGACACCAGTGGGTGGCGCGTGGCGAGCCGACCCAATGCCAGAGAGGATGTCGACCTCTTCGTTCTTGCGCCGGTCGATCCACTCGACGGAGTAGCTGACGAAGTGGCCCCCCAGCTGGTCCACTGCTTGGCGGTATGCCACCATGGTGGGGGAGACGGCATCGCAGGTACCAGTGACTTGCGCAGCGACGAGGTCGGAGTCGCCGTAGCACCGCAGGCGATTGATGTTCATCTCCTTGGCGGCTCGCATGTCGTAAAAGAGGGCCTCGTACTCAGCCATGTTATTGGTGCAGGGGGTGAAGTCGAGGTATAACACGTAGCGCAGTTTATCGCCCTTGGGGGAGGTGAGTACGATCCCTGCCCCTACGCCGTCTGTGTTCTTGGACCCGTCGAAGTGGAGCGAAGAGTAATGGAGGTATGACAACTTCTCTGGCTGCTGTGCCTCCTCCCAGTCGAAAAGGAAGTCTGCCAGGGCCTGCAACTTGATTGCCTACATGGCTCATACTTGATATTATGGATGCCGACCTCGACGTCCCACTTGGCGACAAGCCCAGTCGCCTCGCGGTTGCGGATGATGTCCTGCAACGATACCAAGGAGACGACCGTGATGGGGTGCTCTTGGAAGTAGTGCAGCAACCGCCGATGGGCTCAGAAGACCGCTTATACCAGTTTCTGGTACTGCGGGTAGCGCTGTCGCGACTCGTTGAGGACTTTGCTAATGTAGTAGACGGGTTGCTGCATGGGGTGCTCCTTGCCCTCTTCTGTCTGTTCGACGACGATGATGGCGCTGACGACTCGCTCGGATGCCGCGACGTAGACATACATCAACTCTTTTTCGAATGGAGCACCGAGCAGGGGGCCGCGAGTAGCACCTCTTTGAGCGCGTGGAGCGCGTTGACCGCCTCCTTGTCCTACTGGAACATGGGGTTCTTGTGCATTAGGCGGTAGAGAGGCACTGCCTTCTCGCCTAGCCGGGGGATGAAGCGGCTGAGAGTCACGACTCGCCCGGCCAACTTCTAGACGTTGCAGAGGCACTCGGGTTGCCGAGCCGGGCGATCATGTTGATCTTGGCAGGGTTTGCCTAAATGCCTCGCTTGGAGACTACATACCCCAGCAGCTGTCTAGTGGGTACAACAAAGGTGCGCTTTCCTGGGTTGAGTTTGATCTTGTACCTCCGCATATTTGCAAAGGTTTCAGCCAGGTCGGCGAGTAGATCGCTCTAGCGATTGGACTTTACCACCACGTCATCGATGTAGACGTGGATGTTGCATCCAATTTGGCTCGCAAGGCACTCCTGCATGCACTGCTGATAGGTCACTCTGGCGTTCTGTAGGCCGAACGTCATGGCGGTGTAGCAGAATGCACCAAATGGCGTGATGAACGCCGTCTTCTCCTCGTCCTCGACCGCCATTTTGATCTGGTTGTAACCAGAGTATGAGTCAAGGAAGCACAGCGACTCCGAGCCCGCGGTCGAGTCGATGAGCGCGCTTTATTATGCTTGTCCCGATTGTCACCGTCTGGCTGGAGTCGCCTGGGACCAGGTCGACGGAGCGGGTGTGCGTGATGGCCTCGAAGGTGGTCGAGACGCCGTTCTCCGAGTTGGACTTTTTCAGTATCGTGGGGTCGTCTTTGTCGACCCTGATCACGTATCTGGCGAGCTCCTTCGCGTGGTTGGCCACCATGGCAATGACGGTGTCCGCGAGCTCGGCGCCCTTTGCCTCGCACTCCGCGGCGATGTCGGTGTCGCCGTGGATGGTGATGATGCCGCACGACCCTAGGAGCTTCATTGTGTTGTATGCATAGTGCGGCGCCACCATGAACTTGGCAAACGCTTGTCGACCCAAGACGCAGTGGTAGGGGTTGTTGAATGGCACCATATCGAAGACGGTCCGCTCGGTACGAAAGTTAGCTGGTGTTCCTAAGGTGACTGGTAGTGTCACCTTACCAATCAGGTATGCCTTCCGACCGGGGACGATGCCGTGGAAGGTGGTGAAACTTGTCTCGATCATTGACTACTAGAGCCGCAGCCGCCTGAACGTGTACAGGTAGAGTATGTTGATGGAGCTCCAGCCATCCATCAATGTCTTGGGGAGCCAGTAGTCCCCCACATTGGGCTTGACCACTAGGGCGACTCGCCCTGGATATTCAATCCGTGGCGAGTGGTCCCCGCGGCTCCACGTGATGCGTTGTTCGGACCAGTTGAGCAAGTGGGGGATGTCGACCTGGGACACCGCGTTGACAGCGATGACCTTCTTCTTGCGCTTGGTGCTGAACCCGGTGAAAGTGTGGAGCGATCCGACGTCGTTGCGGAATGCCCTGCCATTTGGCGGGTTGTTGTTGGGGTCCTCCCTTGCGCTCCGTGCCTTCTCGATCTCCTTCAAGGAGTGGCAATCGGCGGTCGTGTGCGTGGCGGGATTCCCCTCCCTGCTGTGGAACACACAGGGTTGGTTGAGGAGAGCTGTGGGGTTGAATTTCAGCCTCGCCTTGTAGTTGTCACCATCGCAGCGGAAGCTCTTGGGGTCGCATGGCGCGTAGCCAGCATTGGCGGCGAAGTCAACTCGCCCGTCACCACGACGCTTGCCGATGAGGCGAGTGTTGCTGTAGCGTAGCTCGGATCGCCTCCCGTTGTCATGGCCGCTTGGGAGGCGATTTCCACCCGACTCGTCATCGTTTTCTTGGTTCGGATCCTTCTTCGTGTATCGCTTGCCGATCTCGAGGAGGTATGGGATGTTGTCGAGTGTTTTGTACACCCGCTTGAGTTTGGCGATTAGTGGTTCATAGAGGCATGAGGTCTTGAAGCAGTGGATCACCGTCTCTGGGTCGATGCCAGCCATGTTGAACCACAGATCTTGTGATCTTTGGAGCCAGTTGTGGGTTGACTCGCGGGGTCCCTGGATGCATTGCTCCAGGTCCTCGATGCTGGTGGCACGGGTGTAGGAACCCTCGAAGTGCCTGACAAAGGCGTCGTGCATGTCCTCCCAGGAGTGTTTTCATCCATTGTCGAGTCGCTCCCTCCATCATCAGGGGGAGGTAGGGAGAGGCGAGTAGGTCGGTGTGGCTGGCGATTCCCATCGCCATGAGGTATGTGTCCAGCCACACGGACAGATCGTACGAGGGATCGTACTTTTGATCTCCTTTGGCGCTTTAAAGTTCGCCGGATATTTTTCACCTTGGATCATCGGTTCGAAGCACTTAGGGCCGACTCAGCTGAGCGAGGCCCTTGGCTCACCGTCACGGTGGTTGGTGAGGGTGTTCCTTCAGGTCATCGGGCTGGTGTGCGTGCCAGCTTTGATTTTTGAAGATGTGGGTCCGCGCGTCGACTGGCTACCCGTTGGCGGCGACCGTGTTGTTCATCGATCGCGGGTCGTTGGTGGAGTGTGCCGTGTGCGCGTCCCTTGGTTGGAGCTATGGGGGCTCAGGTGGTGGGCAGTTGAGAGTGTTTGCCATCGATGGGCGGCCGCTCGAGGCTGCCCTGCTTCCTAAGGAGCAAGAGTAGATGCACCCCTGCAAGTCGGCTCCCGTGACTTGCTACTCGACCGCCTTGGCAAGTAGGGCCTTGGTGTATTCGATCTGCAGTGCGCCTTCCCCCATCATGTTGAGGTAGGCGACCGCGGCACGACCCGCAATGACATTGTCCATCGGGGTGGAATATAGCGGGAGGCCGTTTGCGTCCCGCTCTTGCGGGGAGATGAGGATCCTCGGCTGGTCTAGGGGGGGGGGGTGTGACCGGGAGGTGGTGGGGGAGCGCCGTTTGATTTTGCACCTGGAGGTGGCCGGGAACTTCCTCCCGGTCACGCGTTCTCGCAGATCAAGCGATCGGCCATGCGAGTCGGGTCGTTCTCGTCGTCGAAGTTTAGGGCGCTACCCTGAACGGTGGGGTTCAGGCGCGACCTGATGCGGCGCTGGTGGTAGAGCGAGAGCTCCTGTGCCATGGACTACTCGAGGTGAAACTTTTCGCGCTTGGATTGTTCCTTCCAAATCGCCTCCTCTAGGCACATGCGGAGTTCCTCGACTTCCCCCTCCATCGCGGTCGGCGGGATTGGCATGGAGAAGGGGTCTGGCAGGGCACTCGCGCCGCTCGCCATGTAGGTCACGATGAAGTGACCGGATCCGATGTAGAGGTCTCCGGAGTTTTCTGATCCGGAGTCAGAGTCGGAGTCGAAGATCTCGAGGTTGGATGGATCCTCAAAATCCCCCACGTTGGAGACTTGGGTGATGGAGCCCACTGGTGACGCAGTGACAATGGATCTGGCGACTGAGGCCGGGGTCGCCGATTGGCGTCATCATTGCGGGCTGCGTCGTTCGCGGCAACGTTGGTCTCGGATACATTGTTGGTGGCCGAGTTGTACTCGGAGGCGAGGCGATGGATGGTGCGAACCTGACTCTCAGAGAGCCGATCACACGGCAGCCACTCGCGGATGCACGTCGAGTCCTCCGAGACGATGACGTTGGTGAAGCCGATGAAGAGGCTGATCGTGCCGATCGGCATGATCACGCTGTGTGTGATCGGGCGCGACGCCGGGACATAGCTGCTTGGCAAGATCTGGAGGATCTCGCCGATGGCGATCATGCGGCCGGTGGCGAACGTCCGGTTGATGGGCAAGTAGGGTCTCGCCGTAGAACACAGGCCTGACCGGCCAGGCCCCACAATGGCCATGGCAGATGCTGCGATTGGCAGCGAGTAGTAGAACGAGGGGCAAGGTCGGCCAGCCATCTACAGTGCGAGATGAGGGCAAAGACACAGGGATTTACCCAGATTCGGCCCCCAGAAGGGTAAAGACCTACTCCTGCTAGATTGTATTGATGAGAGAGTACAATGGGCGAGTTCGGCAGTTAGGCGGCGAGTCGAAGGGGTGTATGATGGAACTTAAGTTCTATGCGTACCCTAGGGAGGTTTATATAGAGTCACCTCGCTAGGGTTTACATCTACAACCAAGTTGAATAAGGACTCGGATGGTTTTGACCTAATCCGTCTGGGCCTAACTATGCGTCTGGGCCTTCAGCTTCCAGTCGCATGGTTCCTTCTTGAGTCGCGGTCCAGTCGCCGTCCTACAAGCCCACTCGCTGGAAGTATGATACATTAGGAAACGTCGTGCTAGGTATACCCCACTTGGCATATCCCCATCAAATGATCATAATCAGGCCCTCGTGATGAAGAAGAAGAAGCGCCCCAATCATAAGAGCTCTGCTGGTATGAAGACTCCCCCATGTTGGAGGGCTGGACCGAATTATCTTTGGTATCCTATCCAACATTCTCCTCTTGCTGGGAGAGCTCTGCCATGTATGTGTCAAGTTCTTCCTCCGTGAGTGACCATCCTTTACTAGTATCAAAGTTAAACAGAGTAGGTGCAGGCAAAGGGACTACTTTTTCAGACTTACCCCTCTCCAATCTCTCTTGAGAAAGGTTATTTCATCAGATAAATCGAACAAACTAACCCAATAAGAAACAAATTTATGTTGTATCATGGAATTGAGATCAAGCCTCTCTATGGGAACCTACAAGTCTGAATGATGAGGCGCTAAACCATGCAATGCTAGCAAACGAGAGGCAATGAGGCCTCCACAAATTCCACCTTTCTCGCGGATAGCAGAAAGATGGAAAGCTATCAAAGCACCCAAGTTATAAGTCCTATCCCTATTCAAAGCAGCTGAGATAAAAGCTAGATCAAATGAAGATAACTTACTAGCAGTCTTCCTAGCAAGAACACACTTGGCAATGAAATATGCAAAATAACGAATAGATGGGAGATGAATTCCGAATTTTAACACTCTCCTTTGAGAATCTGCATCCTTGGCAAATCTTTGCATATAAGTCCGTGAGCGGTGTGGGCCTCTCCCTAATCTTGTCACATGAACCCCACTATGGCACTTTGATAGCTGCACAAAAATCATCAAAAGGGAGGTTCACAACTATATTGTAAATTCTGTAGTGAACCATGGGGTTAGGCATGGACCAACTAAATAGAAAGTCCCGCACCACATAGATAGTTAGTTTCACATATTGGTAAGGTTCTTCTCCAACAAAATGTTCCACCCTTGCATTAGAAATTAGAGTTTGGAAATCCTAAAATATCCCTGCAGCTCTCATGAATTCTGGGCATGGATAAATGGAGGAGAAGATTTACTCCTCGTGGTGGACTTTCATAACCTCTGGTACCCTTAATTCATGTTGATTCAGCTGGTAATCACTTATCTTCTTTTCTGAAATTTTCAGACAAATATGAAACCAAGTGATTTCCAAGCTAATAAGTGATGGGGAACTACTATAGGAACTTGCTAGAGGGCTAAACATGCATCAAAATGAAATCTCTAAGCATAGAACAAGCATGCAAGATCACATAACCTGTCACCTACAGTAGCAAAATACTCAAGATACAATCCACCAATGAAAAATATAATTGGACAAGCGGAGGAGGCACATACCAGAGAGCAATCCATCCAAAAATCAGCAGCAAAGATGGGCTAAGCAAGGAGGTAGAAAATCGGGATCAAGACTCGAGCTATGAAAAATTTTCCGGTGTTTTTAGGGAGAGATAAAGAAGTGGCTGGAAGGAGGCTAAGTGGAGGGCCAGGAGTGGCCCACACCTAGGCCAGGCGCGCCCTATGGATGGCCGCGCCACCAGGGGTGTGCCTACCTGGTGGGTCCCCCTGGGTAACTCCAGGTGCCACTCTGCCCCTTTTTTTGAGAAAAAAATTAATATGAATTTTCTAGAATTTTTCGAGAAACTTTATTTTGGCCAATTTTCAGGTTATGAAAATTGATTTTCTCGCAGAAAAATATTTTTGAAAGACACAAAAGAAAACCAAAACTAAAACTACAGAAGCTCTAAGACAGTCTAAAAAGAAAGCAACTAGCAAAACTAAGAAGAACAAGACGAAGAGCAAAGATTGGAATGGACAAAAATAAAAAGTGAGCAAGGATAATCGTTGTGAAAGCATTGTTTTGTCCATTAAAATCCCTTTGTTAACAAGGTTGATCAAGTATTGTTACCAAAATAATTTTATATGAAAAAAAATTGCATTTCACAAAATGATTATGTTACCTCAATCTTGATAGAAATAGTCCAAATCATAATAGTTTCATAATTTTCTTGTGGTATGGGACAATATATTTCTCCAACTTTGATGCCCTCAATATTTTCAATTGAATTTAGGCCATAACTCTTATCAATCTTCTTGGGTAAATAGACAATATGCTCTTTTTCATTGATATTAAAAGTCACTTTTCCTTGATTATAATTGATGACAGCACCTGCAGTATTAAGAAAAGGTCTCCCAAGAATAATAGACATATTATTATCTTCAGGCATCTCAAGCACAACAAAATCAGTTAATACCAAGAAATTATGAGCCACTTGAACAGGAACATCCTCTCATATACGAATAGGAATATTAGTTGACTTATCAGCCATTTGCAATGATATATCAGTTGGTATCAATTTTTCTAGCTGAAGTCTCTTATAGAGAGAAAAAGGCATAACACTAACTCTAGCTCCCAAATCACACAAAGTAGTTCTTACATAATTATTTTTAATAGATCAAGGAATAGTTGTAATACGTATCTAGATCCCCAAGTTTCTTGGGAACCTTACCATTGACCGAATAATTAGCAAGCAAAGTGGAAATTTCCTCATTAGGAATCTTCCTTTTATTAGAGAGAATATCCTTCATATACTTTGAATAAGGAGGCAACTTAATAGCATCAATCAAAGTAATTTGGAAAAAATAAAGGTTTCATCCACTCACAAAATTTGTTATAGTGTTCTTCCTCCTTTGACTTGTGTTTCTTATTAGGAAAAGGCATTGGTTTTTGCACCCAAGGCTCTCGAGAAGACTTGTTCTAATTTCTAGCTGAAGTCTCTTGTAGAGAGAAAAAGGCATCTTGCTCAATTCTTTTAGAATGTCCCTCGGGATATAAGGGATCCTGACTGGTAGCACCACTCCTAGTTCTAATGTCATAAGAACGTTTATCTCCAGAAGCATTAACTAGCATATCCTTTTGTACTTTAGCAAGTTTATCAATTTGAGTTTGAACCATTTGGAAATGTTTAACAAGCATTTTAACATCATTAAAAGTTCTTTCCACATTATCTTTCAACTCATTAATAACTCTAGAGTTTTCCAATAAATGATTCTGAACTTATTTATTAAAATTACCTTGTTTAACAATAAAAGTATCAAGTTCCTCTAAGCATTGATCAGGAGGTTTACCATAAGGAATATCACCTTCATCAATATGTTGGAGAGTGTGTACCTCAATAGTGGATGAGTGGGATATTGGCTTACATAATTCTTCTATAGGAGGTAAATTCTTCACATCTTCAGATTTAACACCCTTCTCCTTAAGACATTTCTTAGCTTCTTTCATCACTTCATCATTTAGTTCAATCACTCCCCTCTTCTTTGGTGTTGGTGTTGGGGTTGGTTCAGGCACAATTGGTTCAGGTGTAGTTCGCTCAAGTGTAATTGGATCAGTTGTAGTCCAATCATCATAATTCTTGCTTATTTTAGCCATTAATTCTTCAGCTTCTGCAGGAGATCTTTTCCTGAAAACACAATCAGCAAAACTATCGACGTATGTCCTAGATTCATCAGTTAGTCCATTATAATATATATCAAAAAGCTCATTTTTAGGTAATGGACATCCATGATGTGCATGAATCAAGGAACAGAACCTTGTCCATGACTCAGGCAATTTCTCCTCTTCTTCCTGTTTAAAATCAAAAAGTTTCTGCAAAACATCATGTCGGGCACTAGGAGGGAAATATTTCTAAAAGAAAGTAGCAATCATGCAATCAGGGCTATCAATGGATCCAGGAGTTAAATTATTAAACCAAGCCTTAGCTTCTCCTTTTAGTGAAAAAAGGAGGACTTTAGCAACAAAGTAGGTGCGCATCTTAACATCATTAGAAAATAAGGCACTCATAGTAGAATTCTTAGTCATATGTGCCAAATCCCTTTCATTCTCAGTCCCACAAAAAGGTTCTTTATCAACAATGTTTATATAGGATAAATCAAGAAAGAAATCATAATCTTTATCTTTAATGTTTATGGGAGATGTGGCAAACTTAGCATCAGGAGACAGTTTAGGTATAATAGTATGTTTCTCAAGAAGACTCTTAATAGCACTAGCACCACGTGTTTTTCGATATTCTTCAATAAATTCATCAGTCATTTCAATGTAACCATCATTAATATCATAACTCTCTTTAGACTCAGGTGAGCTAACAGGTGTAATAGTGTCTTCACTAGGAGTTTTAGTGTTTCCTAATATAGTTCTAGCAATTCTAGCATCTAGGAAAGGACCTAATGAACCACTCTCATCAAGCATAGTTGAAGTAACATCATGAGCATCAGAAGCAATTTCAGATTCAGCAGTAGTAGTGTGTGTAGCAGGTGTATGTGGTGGTGGTGTAACAAACTTACTTATAACAGATGGTGAATCAAGAGAAACATAGGTGTTTAGAACTGTACCTCTTCTTGTAGTGGATGGTAATATAGGAAATTTTCCATCACGAGTTTTCCCCATGAAGAAAAGGATAGCAGTGAACAATAATAGATCCAAGTGAACTTACAAATAAAGATATGCTCCCAGGCAACGACGCCAGAAAATAGTCTTGATGACCCACAAGTATAGGGGATCACAATAGTCTTCGAGGGTAGTATAACCCAATTATTGATTTGACACAATGGGATCCAAAGATTATTTATAAGCCTTAACAACTGAGTTGTCAATCAAGCTGCACCTGGAAATAATCTTGCTCACAACAGTTTATCAGTAGCAACAATTTTGTAGTAGCAATAGCAAAGTAACAGCAGCAGTAAAACAAAGGCAGCAGTAACAATAGTAGCAAATAGCAGGATTTGAGTGTGGTAGGCATAGGGATGGATGGACGGGCGTTGCATGGACAAGACTATTCATGTAATATCAAGATCTAGGGAAATTGCAGATAAATAAGATAAAGCATCCAAGTACTAAATAATCATAGGCATGTGTTCCATATATAGTCATACATGCTCGCAATGGTAACTTGCACAATATATTTTGTCCTGACAACCCGTTGCAGCAGAGCCTCAAGGGAATCGACTGGCCATTAAGGTGCTCGTTTTAATAGAGCAGTGGAGCAAAGCATTAACACTCCATGAACACACGTGATCCTCATATCACGGCCATCCCCTCCGGTTATCCCAATTTTTGTCACTTCGGGGCCTTTGGTTCCGGACAATAATATGTGTAAACAACTTGAAGATAAGATCACAAACAATACTATCATCATGAATCAATAACATGTTCAGATATGAGATCATGGCACTCGGGCCCTAGTGATAAGCATTAAGCACATCAAGTTGCAACAATGTCAAAAAGCACTAACAAAGATACTAGGCACCATGCCCTAACAATCTTATTCGATTACATGATAGATCTCAGCCAATCCCTACCATCCCCATAGCCTACAGCAGGGCATTACTCACTCATGGATGGGACAAACATGGATGGTTGACGGAGAGGCGTCGGTGATGATGATGATGGCGATGCTCTTCTCCAATTCCCCATCCAGGCAGAATGCCAGAATGGAGTTTCTGGTTCTGAATCACGGTTTCTGGTGGTGGTGGCGCAGCGGAACTCTATCTGGAAAAACGTCGAACCCTCCTCCATTTTTAGGTCAGAGGGCTTATATGGGCGAAGGGGGAGACCGAGGGGGTGCCCGAGGTGGCCACACCACCCCCAGGAGTGGCCTGGCCTGGCCCGCGCGGCCAGGGGGTGTGGGCCCCTCGTGGCCCTTCTCCGTCCCGTCTTCTGGCTCCGTGAGTCTTCTGGTAAAATAGGATTTTGGCGTATTTTCCGGGAATTTTCCTAAAAGATGATTTTCTGCACAAAAACTAGACATCAAATCAATTCTGCTGAAAACAGCGTCAGTTCGTGTTAGTTGTATCCAAATCACACAAATTAGAGGAGAAACAATAGCAAAAGTGTTTGGGAAAGTAGATACGTTTTGGACGTATCAGGACTCCTTTATGTTTACAAAACACACAAGTATTAATGTTTCCTATTAATACAATTATAGCATGGGATGTAAACATTTATCATAAGGACAAATATATAACAGTAACCACTTTATTATTGCCTCTTGGGCATATCTCCAACAGTCTCCCAGTTGCGTTAGAGTCAATAATCTAGATCACATGGTAATATACCTAACACCCATGGCGTTCTAGTGTTGGTCATGTTTTTTCTCAAGGGAGAGGTTTAGTCAACGGATCTGCCACATTCAGATCTGTATGTACTTTGCAAATATTTATGTCACCATATTGAACATACTCGCAAATCGAATGAAAATGTAGCTTCATGTGGTTCAGCTTCTTGTGTGACCTTGACTCATGTGCATTGGCTATGGCACCCATGTTATCACAATAGATGGCCATCGGGTCCAATGCACTAGAAACCAAAACAAGCTCAATAATGAACTCCTTCATCCATATCGCTTCTTGTGCAGCCTCCAAAGCAACTATGTATTCTGTTTTAGTTGAAGATTTTGCCACAACGCTTTGTTTGGCACTCCTCTAGCTCACGGCTGCACCATTCAAAATAAATATGACAGTGACTTTGAGTCATCCGGATCGGTGTTCCAACTAGCATTGGTGTAACTATTTCGAACGAGCTTCGTCACCTCCATAAGAAAGAACCATATCCTTAGTCCTCTTCAGGTACTTGAGGATATTTTTGACCGTTGTCTAGTGTTCCACTCCTGGATCACTTTGATATCTGCTAGTCAAACTAACAGCATGTGCGATATCCAATCTTGTACATAGCATGTCATACATGATAGAACCTATTGCCGAGGCATAGGGGATTTTTCTCATCCTTTCTCTTTCTTCTGCCATAGCTGGACTTTAAGTCTTACTCAAGATCTTACCTGGCAACATGGGCAAGAACCCTTTCTTGCTTTCTTCCATTCTAAACCTCTTTAGAACCTTCTCCATGTATGTAATTTATGAAAATGCTATTAAGCGTCTTGATCTATCTCTATAAATCTTGATGCCTAAGTTGTATGCTACTTCGCCAAGATCCTTCATTGAAAAACTATTATTCAAATAGCCTTTGACACTTTCAAGAAGTTCTATATCATTTCCAATCAACAATATGTCATCCAGATATAGTACTAGGAATGCTACAGAGCTCCCACTCACTTTCTTGTAAATACAAGCTTCTCAAAAAGTTTGTATAAATCCAAAGTTTTAGATCACCTTATCAAAATGTTGATTCTAGTTTCAGGATGCTTGCCTCAGTCCATAAATGGAGCACTAAAGTTTGCATACTTTGTTAGCATCTTTAGGATCGACAAAACCCTTGGGTTGTACCATATACAACTCTACCTCAATGTAACCATTGAGGAATGCCGTTTTGACATCCATCTGCCAAATCTCATAATCGAAAAATGCAGCGATTTCTAACAAAATCCTCACAAATTTTAGCTTCGCTACCGGTGAGGAACTCTCATCGTAGTCAACTCCTTTTGTCAGAACCCTTTCGCAACAAGTAGAGCTTTATAGACAGTAACATTACCATCAGCGTCTGTTTTCTTTTTAAAGATCCATTTGTTCTTGACAGCCTTGCGACCATCAGGTAGATCCACCAAAGTGCACACTTGGTTTTCGTACATGGATCCAATTTAGGATTTCATGGCTTCTTGCCATTTGTTGGAATCTGGTCTCATCATTGCTTCATCATATGTCGCAGGGTCATTTGTGTTGTCCAACAACATGACATTCAAGACAGGTTCATACCAATCAGAAGTGGTACGAACCCTTGTTGACCTGCGAGGTTCAGTAGCAACTTTGTTTGAAGTTTTATGATCACCATCACTAGCTTCCTCTCTTACTGGTGCAGGCGGCTGATACATCGTAAATGTATCAATAATTTTTTATTCTCCATGCTTGTTTTATATCAACTTTCTTATGTTTTGTCTACACTTTGAGGTATTTTTATACATTTTCTGGAACTAACCTATTGACAAGATGACACAGTGCCAGTTGCCTGTTTTCTGTTGTTTTTGGTTTCAGAAAAGCTAGTAAGGAAATATTCTCGGAATTGGACGGAATAAAAGCCAAATTCAATATGTTTCTAGAAGGAACACGGAGACCGAAGGGGAGCCGAAGTGGGACCACAAGGTGGCCACACCTTGGGCTGGCTCGGTAGCCCCCTAGGGCGCGCCGCCCCATGGTGTGGGTCCCTCGGGCGCCCACCGACCTTGCCCCTTCGCCTAAGGACCCAATCAAATCTCCACGAAACAGTCTGTAGCCTCCGCCATCTCCATCCATAGACCGAGGGGGACTCGAAGCTCTTCCCGGCTCCCTGCCGGATGGGTGAGATCATCCCGGAGGCTTTGTTCATCACCATGCCAGCCTCCGGAGTGATGCATGGGTAGTTCACCATGGGACTATGGGTCCATACAGTAGCTAGATGGTTGGTTCTCCTCCTTTGTGCTATCAAGTTTAGATCTTCTGAGCTCCATTCATGATCAAGGTCATCTATTTGTAATCCTACATGTTGTGTTTGCGGGGATCCGATGGATACTGAGATACTATGTCAGATTGATTATTGATTCTATCATGTCTATGCTATTTGTGATCTTGCATGTTCTACGTTGCTAGTAGCTATCTTGGCCAAGTAGATGCTTGTAACTCCAAGAGGGAGTATTTATGCTTGATAGTAGGTTCATGCCTCTAGTAATCCGGGAGAGTGACAGAAACTTCTAAGGTTGTAGATGTGCTACTGCTACTAGGGATAAAACATCAATCCTTTGTCTAAGGGCAATTGTATTGTTTACTTTACACACTTTGCTTAATACAATTATCTGTTGCTTGCAACTTAATGCTGGAAGGGGTTCAAATGATAACCTGAAGGTGGATTATTAGTCATAGATGTAGTTGGATTACAGTCTATGTATTATATTGTAATGCCCAAACAAATCTCGTAGGAATCAAGATGTATAGTATATGCATTGTTATGCTTTCTCAATCTGCCAATTGCCCCGCAGTAATTTGTTCACCCAACATGCTATCTATCTTAAGGACAAACACCTATAGTGAACTATGGACCCTGGTCCATTCCTTTATCATTGATATTCCATCTACCCTTTACCGTTTACTTTTTACAAGAAAATCACTATCTTCCACACTATATGTTTAATCCTTTGTTTTCAGCAAACCGGTGAGATTGACAACACTTATTGAGTTTGTGTTGTGTAGGTTCCAAGTTGTTAGCAACACCTTGGAGTTTTTTCCTTATTCCTAATGGTTAGATAACCTTGGTTTCATAACTAAGGAAACTTGCTAGTATGCTCATCATACCTTCCTCTTGGGGTTCCCAACGAGCTCTACATATCTGAGCCATCAAGCACTTTTCTGGCGCCTTTGCCCTGTAGATAAGTACATATTCAATCTCTTCCTCCTCATCAGTCACTTTTCAGGGAGAAAGAAGATTATCGCAAGGGGAGTCTCTCACAACCAATCTCTTTACTTTGTTTTTGTTTTTCTTAGTTTGTTTTTCTTTGTTGGTTTGTTTCTTTTTTATCAAAAAAACAAAAAAATTAGTTCCTACTATAGTTGTTATTTTGTTGGTCTGTTATTGTATTGCTTTATCATGCTTTCGATCAACGGTTGGTTTCTTTGAAACTAGATCTTATTGGCAAGGTGGGTTCACAGATGAACAAAAATATTATTATGAGGAACACCGCTTGTCACAAAAAGGGAAACACTTATGGGAACAAATTAATAAATTGCATACCATTGCTAGAAACGTGTGCTATACTTATAATGTTACTTATTGATTTGATAAATCTTGTTTTTGTAGGATGTATAAACACCTCCCTTTTCAATGTGAGTATAATGATAATGTTACCATATCTTCTTATGTTAAGGGAAATTATGACTTCTATGATGTGGAACAAATTGAAGAATTTATTGCTTGGAAGGGTGCATTCGAACTTGCTAATTTACTTGAAAATACTAATGATGCACCTTATAAATATGAGGTTTATGATATACTTAAATTTTTCTTTGATAATTACAAGGAATAAAATGGCTATATTCTTGAATATCTTAATAGATGCTCTCCACCAACGGAAGAGACTAATGCCTTGCAGGAGCCTATGGAAGAAGAAATTGTTGAACCTGAAAGCTCAATAGATGAAAAAGAGGAGAGTGATGAACAAAAGGAGGAAGAATGGATTAGCTACCCATGCCTACCTTCTAATGAGAGTAAATCTTTATCCCTTAAATTATTTGATTGTCCCCCATGCTTACCATAGGATGATGAATTTTATGTTCCTGTGGATTCTTTTGAAATATCTACTATGGGTAAAACTTGTGATAATAATTATGCTCCGGTTATCTATGATAATCCATGCTATTTTGATAAATCTTATGATAATCCTTTATTTGTGCCTAACTTTGAAATGCATGGTACTAAAGGGTTTTGCTTAGAAAATGTTTATGATAAAGCTCTAGATGATGGTCCTATATTGGTTGATAATATTAATTGTACTTCTATTGAAAATGAAATTGGAGGGGTCTTGACTTTATCTTGGAACCCCATACCTCTTGAGAATGATCAGCCATCTTGTTATAAAATTGTTAAAAGTGTGTTTGAAGGTTTTAATCCCACTATTTTTGAGCTTGATAAAAATTATGTGTTCATAGATCATGAAAAGCTTACTTTATGTGATAGTTATATTGTTGAGTTTATTCATGAGGCTACTGAAAATTATCACGAGATAGGAAAATATGGTTGTCGAAGTTTTCATGGTACTAAAACACCTCTCTATGTGCTGAAAGTTTTGAAGCTACTCTTGTTTTATCTTCCTATGCCTGCCACTATGTTCTTTGTGAATGTATTTGCGTACAATATTCCTATGCATAGGAAGTGGGTTAGACTTAAACTTGTTATATATTTTCTTCTTTATGCTCTCTTTTACTTCAATTCATATTTCTTATGTGAGCATCATCGAAATTATCATGCCTATCTTAATGGCCATAGAGAAAGAACTCTTGGGAGATAACCCAAATTATTTTTATTTCAGTAAGTTTTTATTTTTTGAGTATTGGAAGTTATTACCTCTGTAATAACCTCTCCTTATCCTTTCTGTGTGGTTTTTGTGCCAATAATAACCTCTAATGAGAGAGAAGTAAGATTTTGGGAAGTTGCTGTCCCGAAACAGATTTTTGTGCTTCACTGTAAAAAATCATGAAAAATCCCAGTACGTCAGATTGAGATGTAATTTTCTTTGCGCATGCCGCAGGTTATTATCTAACTTTATTTAGTGTAGCACTTTTCTATTTGAGCAACATAAGGTCTTCGAAAAAATCGGTCTTTACCTGATGGTCAGTTTTGACAGATTTTTGCCACTATTTGTATTTGCCTCTTAATCGGTTTCTTTTGAGTTCTCTTTGATCACTTGAGCTTTTCAAAGGAATTTCTACAGTAGATTGTGATTTTATGGAAGTTTTATTTGTGTTGAAACTAAACCCAAAGGCTTATTATCTTGAATACACTAATGTTGCTAATGAAGAATTGTGTGAAGTTTTGTATGAAGGAAATTTTCAAATGTAGGGGAAGAATGATGTGATGAGATGAATAATTGAAAAAAGCTCAAGCTTGGGGATGCCACTCGTGTCACTCCAAGAAATATTCATGAGATACAAGCGTCAAAGCTTGGGGATGCCCAAGGCATCCCCTTCTTCATCAATAAAAATCTCAGGTTTTCTTTCGAGACACTTTATTTTTATTGCTTCATGTACTATTGTGTTGTTCTTGGAGTGTCTTTGTTTTTGTTTTTAATTTTTTTATTTTCTGCAATAAATTAGTTGGACCCCCGCATTCTTATGTTGTTTCAAATAATTTTATTGGTGTTGGAAAAGAATAGAAAGTTTCATGCTTATAGTGGTACAAAAGAAGTTTGTTTTGACTATGTCCTAGACTTTATCATGTAATGTTAGATGTTGATTTGACCTTATGCTTAGTTATTATAGTTGTAGCATGACTTGTTCCAAACAATTGAGATTGCTTAATGTTCCTTGAAAGGATCATGCATTGTTTTAGCATACAAAAGCAAAATATTGTGATATTCTCCTTTGATGCTTTATTTGGGTTGACTTGGCACATGCTTACACCATGTTAAGACCATGAACCAATCACCTTAGAATATATGATCATTTAGTTTTTGACTTGTGATATCACTTTATGATTTAATTAATAATGTTTTGGCGCTTTGCATGATTATGGCTATTATTGCTCTTTTAGTTGGTCGCTCCCAGTCTTTTGCTAGCCTCCACTTGTACTGAGTATGAGCTCTACTCGTGCATCCAACTCCCAAGAAACCAAGTTATTCTAAAGAGTCCACTATAAATTCCTATGCATGGTGTGTTACACCATTCCAAGTATATTCATGTGTTTATCTATCTTCCAAATTAAACTTGTTATGTGAAACTTAGTGATTAAAGCTCTCACAAACTTGATGGCACACTTTATTTCTTGCACCTAATAAACTTGAACCATTGTGCCCATATATGTTGGTTATATGCTTGCAAATTATAAGTTGTGAATTAGCAGAACCATGTTGTCATGGGGAACGCTTTCAACATTGCACTTATTCTATTCAGTTGATATCATGTTCTTTTGTTTATGGATAATGGCGGTGTGAAATAAAAGGGGAGATTATAAGCTCATGGAGTTTGTATATGTGTTAGATAAACGCCTGGGCGGCTATCCTTATCCATGCCTAATCATGGTGGAAACTTACAATGTAACCATAATGAGAATTCTGTGAAGCATCCTCAATAAAAACCTATGCAAATAGCAAATAAAAAGATTGCTGAGATGGTCATTGTCTGTTGCCTTATCATTTTGATATGGGATAGCTCGTGTGTCATGGGGCAAGGGGTACCCCATTGGCGGTTCTCTATGATACACATATACTTACAATGACAAGGACTTACTTGTGACCAAAGTTGAGTAGCACGAGGTTCGGTACTCGTGCGCAAGGGGCATGAGATTTTGAACTTATAACTTGTCAAGCATATACTCATATTTGTGTCATTTTAACCTTAATCACTTCAAGATGCCAATGATAGGGTCAATGAGAGATGAAAGCTAAAAACTACCATGATTTTTGGAAGCTCTGTATGAAACTTGAAATCCCTACTTCGCTCTGTGAAGGGCCTTTATTTTTTACTTTTTTTAAGTCTCCATCTTCTATATTTATGCACCAATTAAGAGAGCATAGTTATCATTCTTAGTTTAATGTGTATTTTCTCAAAACTTATTGATTGATTCATAACTTTGATATTTCTTCTTCTTAAATTGTTTGTATCTAGTCAGCCTTATGAACTTTGAAGGTGTCCTATGCATTTATGTTTTGCTATAGCATGAAGGACAGGCTGAATACCACTCTTTCTATGTTTTCTATATGTGAAACGAACAAAAGTCTTTCAATGCATTGTTATTCATGATCTTTTGTTTGTGTTAATTTTCATGCTACAACTTAGTTGCTATGTCTTATTGTTAGAAATACATCTTTTATACTGATTTTTGAAGTACTATGATCCTAGATATCAATGCTTTACAATACCTTGATCAATTGTGATAGCATGATTTAAACGAACAAAATTATGCCACCTCGGAATTGGACGGAACAAAAGCCAAATTCAATATTTTACAAGAAGGAACAAGGAGACCGAAGGGGAGCCGAAGAAGGGCCATGGGGTGGCCACACCTAGGGCTGGTGCGGCCACCCCCTAGGGTGCGCCTCCCCATGGTGTGGGCCCCTCAGGCGCCCACTGACCTTTCCTCTTCACCTATTTAAGCACCCCGATGCAGAAACCCTTAGGACCCGATCAAATCTTCACGAAACAGTCTGTAGCCACCGCCATCTCCATACCTAGATCAAGGAGGACCCGAAGCTGTTCCCGACACCCTGTCGGAGGGGAGAGATCATCCCGGAGGCCTTATTTATCACCATGCCAACCTCCGAAGTGATGGGTGAGTAGTTCACCCTTGTACTATGGGTCCATACAGTAGCTAGATGGTTGGTTCTCCTCCTTTGTGCTATCATGTTTAGATCTTGTGAGCTCCGTTCATGATCAAGATCATCTATTTGTAATCCTACATGTTGTTTTTGCGGGGATCCGATGGATATTGAGATACTATGTCCGATTGATTATTGATTCTATCATGTCTATGTTATTTGTGATCTTGCATGCTCTTCGTTGCTAGTAGGTATCTTGGCCAAGTAGATTCTTGTAACTCCAAGAGGGAGTATTTATGCTCGATAGTTTATGCCTCTAGTAATCTGGGAGAGTGACAGAAACTTCTAAGGTTGTAGATGTGATGTTACTTCTAGGGACAAAACAACAATCCTTTGTCTAAGGGCAATTGAATTGTTTACTTTACACACTTTGCTTAATGCAATTATCTATTGCTTGCAACTTAATACTGGAAGGGGTTCAAATGATAACCTGAAGGTGGATTATTAGTCATAGATGCAGTTGGATTACGGTCTATGTATTATGTTGTAATGCCCTAATACGTCAGAAACGTATCTATAATTTTTGATGCTCCATGCTTTTTTAGTATCTAATTTGCTTTGCTTGTCCACACTTTGAGGTGATTTTTACATGTTTTCTGGTACTAACCTATTAACAAGTTGCCATAGTGCTATTTGCCTGTTTTCTGCTATTTTTTGTTTCAGAAAAGCTAGTAAAGAAATATTCTTGGAATTAGACGGTACAAACATCAAAGTCAATTACTTTCAGTGGGGAACAAGAAGTCCAGAGGGGACACGAGGAAGTGTGCCAGGGCGGCCAAACCCCCCTAGGCGCGGCCAGGGGTGGGCCCGCGCCTGGGTAGGGTTTGACCCCCCGGTTGCCGCCTCGGCCCTCCTTCGCCTATAAGAGGCCCCCGATGCAGAAACCCTAAGCACCCGATCAAATCTCCATGAAACCTTCTATAGCCGCCGCCACCATCATCCCTAGATTGGGGGGATCTGAAGTTCCTCCAGGCACCCTGACGAAGGGGAGATCATCCCGGAGGCCTTCTCTCCGGTATGATGCGTGAGTAGTATCTTGATGGTTGTCACATCCCAAGATTTTCCAAATCTTGTAATGTGAAAAATAAATAAACAAAATAAATTATTGTTGAAAAACAGGGTGAAAAGAAACTTTTGTTTCTAAATGAAAACATTATAAAACCATAGAAATTGGTTTCACTTAATTTGGAGCCATAGATAAAATCTTATGAATATAATAAGATAAGGAAATTAAATTTCCAAAGCTAATAAAGAACCTAACTATTAATCCAAACCAAATGGTGAGCAAATAATCTTAAAGGGAATTAAAAGGATAAACAAATATTAAACAAGATTTTATAAATTGGAATCACCAAGTTTGGATCTATAAATAAAAAGATATGGATTTTATAAGATGAAGAAAGAAATATTAAATAAGGATTATTTAAAGACCAAATTAAATCTTGGCCTAATCCATTAAGCAAATAGAATGAATAGAATCCAAATCCAAATAAAATAAAAGGATAAAGAATTTCCAAAATAAAATAAAATGGCATTAACCATTCTATCCCTATTTCAATAAAGACAAATATCTAATAGGAATTATTATATAATTCATGAGAAAATAGTATTTTGGAATTTACCCAAATGAAATAAAAGTGGTTTAATCCAACTTAAATAAGATAAAAGAAATCTTCCACATAAAATTTAGGGAATTAAAACTATAGTTAATTCCATTTGAATTAAAACAAATACCCAATCTTAAATGATTAATAAATCATATTAAATTATTCCAAATAATTCAAGATGAATTATTTTGACACCCAATTAATCAAATAAAAACCTACTGAAAAGATTTGGAAGGTTTTGGAAAAATTAAATGGTGTTTGAAAATATTATTAAATCTATTTGATTTAAAACTAGAACCTATTTTGAATAAATAAAAGACTCCAAAAAGAATAAAGTTTTTATTCAAAAATTGACTTTAGAATGTGCTACTAATCAATATTTAAACCTACACAAAATCTGGCAAAGTTTTGAATTCAAATGAATGTTTGAAATGCTTATTCAAAATCAAAACAGAAAAATCAAATAGGAAAAAGAAAAGCAAACAGAATAAAAAAAAGAGAGAACCAAGCCGACCCAGCCCAACTAGCCCAACAAGGCCCAGCCAGCCCACACGAACGAATCGTTTTTCACCGGAGAAAGAACCCGCAAAGTCGCCGACGTGTGGACCCCATTCCCTCTCTTTCTCTCTCACTGCCAGACGACCCCACCCTTCCCAGTCATCGTCTTCACCCACCCCGCTGACCACGCCCCTCTCGCCGGCCGTTGCTGCCGAATCAATGCCGACGTAAATTCACCTTACTGGCCGAGTAACTCCCATCGGTGATCACTCCCTCTTAACCTCCTGGACGTCCTCTCTCCTTCCCCTCTCTCGCCAGACCCTCTACGCCCCCAGGCCGCCCTGATTTTCGCCTAGACCCCGCTCTGCTCTGACGAGCTCGCAAGCAAATTCCGGCCATTCTCCTCCTCCCCTCGCCCCTGGAGCACACGAGAACCTGACCCAGGCTCTGGCGCACCTCCCTGCACCCTCATCTCTCTCGCGCGAGCCCTGTGTCGTCGACTCCGTCTTCGTCTGAACGACTCCACCATCTGCTCCAACTCCGACGAGCTCCATAGGTAGCCTCTGACCGTGCCGCCCTCTCTCTTTGATGCTCGCATGTTCCCTGGTATCGTGCGCGTCTAACGCACCTCTTATATTGCTTTGGCATGCCTTGTAGCCCCGCCCTCGTCGACGACCGTATGAACCCGAGTCACAGCGCAGCTCCGGCGAGCAATCCCCACAACACCAACGCGCCCCTCGACAAGCAGAAGGCACGTTGAGCTTCCCCACGCCACGGCGAACCTGGTGAGACACACCTGTCTCTCGTTCGCTTCCTGCAACCGCCACGACGCCGTAGCCAGACACGCCGCCGCCACCTGCCGCCGCTAGCGCCGCCCACCTCTGGTCAGTCGCACAGTAGCCGTTCGATCTGGATCCAACGAGTACGATAGATTCACTTAACTGAAAGGGTACGCTAGTTCTGAGCCATAAGATCACACTTAAATCCAACGGCTGCCATCGCTTGATCCGGCCGAAGCGGTACCGACGAATAGAAACTCACCGCGTGGCACTAGTTTGGTTTAAAACAGAATTTTGAATCTGATTAGTATGCAAACTTGTAAAATTCATAACTTAAAATCTACACGTCCAAATTTTACAAACTTTATATCAATGGATTCAAAAAAACAAGCCCTAGCCAACCATGCACTTTGTTTAGTAAAAAGCTTCTGTTAAATGTTTTGTTTTTACAGAAACTTGTGTATGCATGTTTAGGATATAAAATTTGTTCCAAAATGATTTTGAGGATAAAATCTTTGGCAAATGGTGTGTTTTGAACCTACTGACCCTAGGAATCAATTGGTGGTTTCAAAAATGTATTTGGTGAAGCAAAAGAATAAACTCTTGATTTAAACCATTTCTAGTCAAATGAAAATAAAGTTTATTTATTAAAAATGCTTTTGGGAGAAAAATTTTGGGAAATGTTTTGGAATAAACTCTCTGACCCCAAACACCAAGTTTTATGATTTGAAAATGTATTTGGTCAACCCTATAAAGATTATTACCTTGCTAAAAGCATTTTCAACCACATGAAATAATGATTTGGTTTAAAAAATGGTTTAGAGATAGCATCTTTTTCAAATGGATTTGCCACTTTATAAAATGACCAATAAGTGTTTTATAATGTTTATAACCTATTATAAACCACTTTTGTAAATAAAACAAAGTTTGGCATGCTTGCATGCATTGTTTTATTTCAATTATGTTATGTGATGAATTGCTTGAATGGTAGATTAAAATATTGTTTGCTTGATTGAATTGTAGTGACTTGAAGTGTGTGAACATTGCAAAGATCAAGGAAGTGAACTTATACTCTCTACCAAAAAGGCAAGTGATGCTTCATACTTTGTCCCATTATTTTCACTATGCATTAGGGATATTTCTAAGTAGGACTTGCATGGAATTTTGCTAAGTATAAACCATGCTATGGGAAATCCTAGTAGATGAAACCTTAGTAGAATTTTCCTAAGTTAAGATTCCTACTACTATCATGCTTAGCTTATCTAATAGAAAACAAGGGTGGAAAATATATATTCATTCTATGGAAAATTTCTAAGTCTGAGGACTTGTGTTTTGTTTAATAAAACAACTAAGTGAATGAATCACCTGGGTGGAATGGAAGGAATGGTTTGTGTTGAGTGGTTCACAAGGCCCATTTCTATGGTTTACCTTGTGTATCTCACTTGTGGATGGCCACCCAGGAACAAAGAGATTTGAGATGTCAAATGTTGAGAAGCTTCAAGTGCAGCCACTTGGCATTATGGGCTCTGCCTGGATCATATAGGTTGCAAGAACTTAGCCAAATGGACAGTTGGTGGTAGGGAATGATAGGCTGGAACGCGTCCATTCTGGTCTAGGGGAAGGCTTCTGAAAAATCTTGTCTTGGGAAACTAAGTCTTGTGGGGAAAGTGCACCACCTCTGCAGAGTGTAAAATCTAATTACTTAGCCCTGTCCTTGGCAAAGGACAATTTGAGCATCAAGACATGGAAGCTATCAAGAATCTCATCATCCAAATTTCTAAGTTAAAAATCTTGTGGGTGAACAAGGGATTCAAAGGATCACCAATTTCTATTGGGAGATGCCTTGGGAAAGATTTTTGTCAAGCAAAAAAACTTAGTGTTTTCAAATGATAAGGAAAATCTATTTTGAGCAAAGCAAGCCTAAGCTCCACTTAGCCAAATACATATAGATGATAGACTCCACTATACTACCATAGTATCACTTGCCAATACAATTCAAATGTATTGACCCTTGTGGTTGTAACTTGTTATGTTGCAGGTTTGATTGTTATTAGTGAAGTTTAATGATTAGGATTACAAGTCTACAACCAACATGTCTGCCTGTGGCACTTTGAAGATGAAGGAGCCCATGCTATTGTTATATTCTGCTGCATTGTAATGAGTTAGCCAAATGAGCTATGTAAGATGTAATAAATTATGTTATTCCTGGTTATAAAGTTGTATTATGACCTTTGTTTCTTGATATTACATCTTAACTATGGATGCTAGCTATTGATCCAGGGACTAGCATTGTAAACACAGGGATATCTACCTTATTAAAGGTTGGGAACCTTACAGATGGTATCAGAGCATTGTGTTGCCTGTAGGATTTGTAACCCTAGGATTGGACAAAACCCCTTAGAAAAAAATAGGAGTTGTATTTGTTCCAAAACTTATTTACAAACAATCTTGTAAACTATTACCTCAACCAATTTGGTTTTGACTCTACATCTCTTCTATATCAACTTAATGGATAAATCCTTTCCATGGCCAAAGACTTCACCATGAGCAAAGGACTTCATCAACTCTAATGACTTCAACATCTTCAAGTGATTTCAACCCTATTCTCAACAAGGACATCAACCTTGGATATCACTAAGGACTACAAGTGAGACAAGGAATCTTGCTCAAGACTTGAAGACTAAGGAAACACAACTTGGGAATCATCTTCACCTTTGAAGTTTTTGTGACCAAGAATTTTCCCAAGGAAATCATGATCTCATTCAAGAAGAATCAAAGGATGGAATAATTTCAAGTGTACCATATAGTTGGACCACCATATTTAGTTTAAGTCAAATCCACCAACTTATGTGGTGTAACAAAATATTTTGTTGCCTATAAGTGTGCTTGAAACTTGTTATCTGAGTGGAATGTTTGTTTGTGATTGCTTGCACCTTGCTTGTGTGAATTGTAATGTGTGTGATTAGAATTGATTCCTTAGAAAATCTTTTGCCTATTCTAATCCCAATCCAACCCTAACAGATGAATACTCCAAGAAACTCCAACATCAAGAATGACAACAACAACCAAGAGATGCACATGAGAGAACAACTACTAACAAACCAAACCCAGTTGAGCCAAGTGACAACTCAGCTTTTAGCCAACAACAATGGATTAGACCCAACCATACAAAGGATTTTGAAACTTCAATCCCAATTGTTACAAGGGATGACCACTCAAATGATCAACATGGGAGACAACTCTTTCCAAGGAGATTGTGACAACAAGGATGTCAAGGATGTTATTCTAGAAGGAACCCAAGCTTGCAATATTTGTGGAGACAAGGATCACACTTCCAAGGAGCATGAAGATCAATGCCCCAATTGTGAAGAGAAACATCCAATTGACAAATGCCCCACATCCCAAGCTACTTGTTACTTATGTGAAGGAAACAATCATCTCCCTATCCAATGCCCCATCTATTCCATAGTTGAACAAAGGAAACAAGGTGGAGTGCAACAACTGATTGCAGACTACCATGAGAGAGCCAAGTCTACCAAGAAGGATGAAGACAAAGGAAAATCTCAGCTTGTACCTCCCAACAACATGACTCAATTTAAAGGACAAAAAAGGAGACGTATGTATTATCCAAAGAATAATAAAAGGTCAAGGAGACCAGTAGACATTCCTACCTTTGAGATAACATATGAAGAACATGAATTAGAAGCACTCCTAGCTTTGGACAAACCAAAGAAAAAGAAGGACAAAATCCAAGTGCAATGTTACACTTGCAAAGAGATGGGACACTATGCCAATGAATGCCCAGAAAAGAAGAAGAACCAAGGAAATAAACAAGAAGAATTGATACCCAAGAAGAAGAAAGATAATAGCCAAGTGATGTGTTTCCAATACAAAGAACCAAGACATTATGCAAGCAATTGTCCAGAAAAGATGAAGCACAAGATAAGGACTATGAAGGATCTCAGCCTTGTCACATGTTTCAAGTGTGGAAACAAAGGACACTATGTAGATGTTTGCCAAGAGAGAATTCAATAAGACCCCAAGCAAACCAAGATGTAATCTAGTTGGAAAATTTTTAAGGGTGGTAGAACCCTAGTTGCTTTGAGCCAACTTGTAACCCCTAGCCTCCCCAAATCTCGGGACGAGATTTATTTTAAGGGTGGTAGCCTGTCACATCCCAAGATTTTCCAAATCTTGTAATGTGAAAAATAAATAACCAAAATAAATTATTGTTGAAAAACAGGGTGAAAAGAAACTTTTGTTTCTAAATGAAAACATTATAAAACCATAGAAATTGGTTTCACTTAATTTGGATCCATAGATAAAATCTTATGAATATAATAAGGTAAGGAAATTAAATTTCCAAAGCTAATAAAGAACCTAACTATTAATCCATACCAAATGGTGAGCAAATAATCTTAAAGGGAATTAAAAGGATAAACAAATATTAAACAAGATTTTATAAATTGGAATCACCAAGTTTGGATCTATAAATAAAAAGATATGGATTTTATAAGATGAAGAAAGAAATATTAAATAAGGATTATTTAAAGACCAAATTAAATCTTGGCCTAATCCATTAAGCAAATAGAATGAATAGAATCCGAATCCAAATAAAATAAAAGGATAAAGAATTTCCAAAATAAAATAAAATGGCATTAACCATTCTATCCCTATTTCAATAAAGACAAATCTCTAATAGGAATTATTATATAATTCATGAGAAAATAGTATTTTGGAATTTACCCAAATGAAATAAAAGTGGTTTAATCCAACTTAAATAAGATAAAAGAAATCTTCCACATAAAATTTAGGGAATTAAAACTATAGTTAATTCCATTTGAATTAAAACAAATACCCAATCTTAAATGATTAATAAATCATATTAAATTATTCCAAATAATTCAAGATGAATTATTTTGACACCCAATTAATCAAATAAAAACCTACTGAAAAGATTTGGAAGGTTTTGGAAAAATTAAATGGTGTTTGAAAATATTATTAAATCTATTTGATTTAAAACTAGAACCTATTTTGAATAAATAAAAGACTCCAAAAAGAATAAAGTTTTTATTCAAAAATTGACTTCAGAATGTGCTACTAATCAATATTTAAACCTACACAAAATCTGGCAAAGTTTTGAATTCAAATGAATGTTTGAAATGCTTATTCAAAATCAAAACAGAAAAATCAAATAGGAAAAAGAAAAGCAAACAGAATAAAAAAAAGAGAGAACCAAGCCGACCCAGCCCAACTAGCCCAACAAGGCCCAGCCAGCCCACCTCTCCCTCTCACACGAACGAATCGTTTTTCACCGGAGAAAGAACCCGCAAAGTCGCCGACGTGTGGACCCCATTCCCTCTCTTTCTCTCTCAACTTGAGACCCCCCACCTTCCAGTCATCTCTTCACCCACCCTCCGACCACTCTCTCGGCCGTTGCTGCCGAATCAATGCCGACGTAAATTCACCTTACTGGCCGAGTAACTCCCATCGGTGATCACTCCCTCTTAACCGCTTGGACGTCCTCTCTCTTTCCCCTCTCTCGCCAGACCCTCTACGCCCCCAGGCCGCCCTGATTTTCGCCTAGACCCCGCTCTGCTCCGACGAGCTCGCAAGCAAATTCCGGCCAGTCTCCTCCTCCCCTCGCCCCCTGGAACACACGAGAACCTTACCCAGACTCTAGCGCACCTCCCTGCACCCTCATCTCTCTCGCGCGAGCCCTGTGTCGTCGACTCCGTCTTCGTCTGAACGACGCCACCGTCTGCTCCAACTCCGACGAGCTCCACAGGTAGCCTCTGACCGCTCCGCCCTCTCTCTTTGATGCTTGCATGTTCCCTGGTATCGTGCGCGTCTAACGCACCTCTTATATTGGTTTGGCATGCCTTGTAGCCCCGCCCTCGTCGACGACCGTACGAACCCGAGTCACAGCGCAGCTCCGGCGAGCAATCCCCACAACACCAACGCGCCCCTCGACAAGCAGAAGGCACGTTGAGCTTACCCATGCCACGGCAAACCGGGTGAGCCACACCTCTCTCTCGTTCGCTTCCTGCAACCGCCGCGACGCCGTAGCCAAACACGCCGCCGCCACCTGCCGCCGCTAGCGCCGCCCACCTCTGGTCAGTCACAAAGTAGCCGTTTGATCTGGATCCAACGAGTACGATAGATTCACTTAACTGAAAGGGTACGCTAGTTCTGAGCCGTAAGATCACACTTAAATCCAACGGCTGCCATCGCTTCATCCGGCCGAAGCGGTACCGACGAATAGAAACTCGCTGCGTGGCACTAGTTTGGTTTAAAACAGAATTTTGAATCTGATTAGTATGCAAACTTGTAAAATTCATAACTTAAAATCTACACATCCAAATTTTACAAACTTTATATCAATGGTTTCAGAAAAACAATCCCTAGCCAAAAATGCAATTTGTTTAGTAAAAAGCTTCTGTTAAATTTTTTGTTTTTACAGAAACTTGTGTATGCATGTTTAGGATATAAAATTTGTTCCAAAATGATTTTGAGGATAAAATCGTTGGCAAATGGTGTGTTTTGAACCTACTGACCCTAGGAATCAATTGGTGGTTTCAAAAATGTATTTGGTGAAGCAAAATAATAAACTCTTGATTTAAACCATTTCTAGTCAAATGAAAATAAAGTTTATTTATTAAAAATGCTTTTGGGAGAAAATCTTTGGGAAATGTTTTGGAATAAACTCTCTGACCCCAAACACCAAGTTTTATGATTTGAAAATGTATTTGGTCAACCCTATAAAGATTATTACCTTGCTAGAAGCATTTTCAACCACATGAAATAATGATTTGGTTTAAAAAATGGTTTAGAGATAGAATCTTTTGCAAATGGATTTGCCACTTTATAAAATGACCAATAAGTGTTTTATTATGTTTATAACCTATTATAAACCGCTTTTGTAAATAAAACAAAGTTTGGCATGCTTGCATGCATTGTTTTGTTTCAATTATGTTATGTGATGAATTGCTTGAATGGTAGATTGAAATATTGTTTGCTTGATTGAATTGTAGTGACTTGAAGTGTGTGAACATTGCAAAGATCAAGGAAGTGAACTTATACTCTCTACCAAAAAGGCAAGTGATGCTTCATACTTTGTCCCATTATTTTCACTATGCATTAGTGATATTTCTAAGTAGGACTTGCATGGAATTTTGCTAAGTATAAACCATGCTATGGGAAATCCTAGTAGATGAAACCTCAGTAGAATTTTCCTAAGTTAAGATTCCTACTACTATCATGCTTAGCTAATAGAAAACAAGGGTGGAAAATATATATTCATGCTATGGAAAATTTCTAAGTCTAAGGACTTGTGTTTATTTAATAAAACAACTAAGTGAATGAATCACCTGGTGGAATGGAAGGAATGGTTTGTGTTGAGTGGTTCACAAGGCCCATTTATATGGTTTACCTTGTGTATCTCACTTGTGGATGGCCACCTAGGAACAAAGAGATTTGAGATGTCAAATGTCGAGAAGCTTCAAGTGCAACCACTTGGCATTATGGGCTCTACCTGGATCATATAGGTTGCAAGAACTTAGACAAATGGACAGTTGGTGGTAGGGGATGATAGGTTGGAACACGTCCATTCTGGTCTAAGGGAAGGCTTCTGAAAGATCTTGTCTTGGGAAACCAAGTCTTGTAGGGAAAGTGCACCACCTCTGCAGAGTGTAAATCTAAGTACTTAGCCATGTCCCTGGCAAAGGACAATTTGAGCATCAAGACATGGAAGCTATCAAGAATCTCATCATCCAAATTTCTAAGTTAAAAATCTTGTGGGTGAACAAGGGATTGAAAGGATCACCAATTTCTATTGGGAGATGCCTTGGGAAAGATTTTTGTCAAGCAAAAAAACTTAGTGTTTTCAAATGATAAGGAAAATATATTTTGAGCAAAGCAAGACTAAGCTCCACTTAGCCAAATACATATAGATGATAGACTCCACTATACTACCATAGTATCACTTTCCAATACAATTCAAATGTATTGACCCTTGTGGCTGTAACTTGTTATGTTGTAGGTTTGATTGTTATTAGTGAAGTTTAATGATTAGGATTACAAGTCTACAACCAACATGTCTGCCTGTGGCACTTTGAAGATGAAGGACCCCATGCTATTGTTATATTCTGCTGCATTGTAATGAGTTAGCCAAATGAGCTATGTAAGATGTAATAAATTATGTTATTCCTGGTTATAAAGTTGTATTATGACCTTTGTTTCTTGATATTACATCTTAACTGTGGATGCTAGCTATTGATCCAGGGACTAGCATTGTAAACACAGGGATCTCTACCTTATTAAAGGTTGGGAACCTTACAATGGTTGTATCTCCTCCTTTGTTCTTTCATGTATAGATCTTGTGATCTTCGTTCATGATCAAGATCTAATCTATTTGTAATCATGCATGTTTTGTTTGCGGGGATCCGATGGATATTGAGATTATTATGTTGGTTGGATTAATGCTAGGGTTGAGGAAGAAGGGGCAAGGGTGGGGGCACCCACCCCTCCGCTCTATATATAGAAGGGGGTGTGGCATAGTGTTCCCCCTTCTCTCACTTCCCCTAGGGCCGACGCAAGGGAGAGAAGGGGGGCGGAAAACTACCTCCCAAGTCTTGTCCCTATTTTCTTGGGATTCAAGTTTATCGCCCTAGAACCTTCCGGAACCTTCCAAAACCTTCTAGAAGCTCTGACCAAAAACCCTAGAACTTTTCTGAACCCTAGAAAATGACTTCTATTATATGAATCTTATTCTCCGGAAAATTCCGAACTTCTCGTGATGTCCTGGATCCAATCCGAGACTTCGAACAACATACGGTCTCCAACTCATATTCCATATCTACTTAAACAACATCGAACCTTAAGTGTGTCGCCCTACATTTTTGTGAACTATGCAGACATGATCAAGGCACCTCTTTGATCAATGAACAATAGCAGGATCTGGAGATCCATAATGGCTCCCGCATATTCAACGATGATATCATGATCGTAAGAACCATTAACATATGATACCGATTGATACATCGGAAACGTATCTATAATTTTTGATGCTCCATGCTTGTTTAGTATCTACTTTCTTTGCTTTGTCTACACTTTGAGGTGCTTTTTACATGTTTTATGGTACTAACCTATTATCAAGTTGCCACAGTGCCAGTTGCCTATTTTCTGCTGTTTTTGGTTCCATAAAAGCTAGTAAGGAAATATTCTCGGAATTGGACGGGACAAACGTCAAAGTCAATAAATTTCGGTGGGGAACAAGAAGTCCATATGGGAGACGGAGAGGCGTGCCAGGGCAGCCACACCCCCTAGGAGCGGGTGGGCCCCTCCCCACGCCTAGGCAGAGTGTGCGGCCCTTGGCCACCGCCTCGGCCTCCCCCTTAGCCTATAAGAAGCCCCCGATGCAGAAACCCTAAGGACCCGATCAAATCTCCACGAAACCTTCTGTAGCCGCCGCCACCGTCGTCCCTAGATAGGGGGGATCTGAAGTTCTTCTCGGCACCCTGCCGGAGGGGAGATCATCCGAGAGGCCTTCTCTCCGGTATGATGCGTGAGTAGTTCCACCTTGGACTATGGGTCCATGTAGCAGCCAGGGGTGGGCCACGCCAGGGTACGGTTTGACCCCCCTGGTCGCCGCCTCGTCCTCCCCCTTCGCCTATAAGAAGCCCCTGATGCCGAAAACCTAAGCACCCGATCAAATCTCCACGAAACCGTATGTAGCCGCTGCCACCATCGTCCATAGATCGGGGGGATCTGAAGTTCTTCCCGGCACCCTGCTGGAGGGGAGATCATCCCGGCGGCCTTCTCTCTGGTATGGTGCGTGAGTAGCTCCACCTTGGACCTTTACCTTTATAAAGGTGGGGTCTTACACCTTCGACTACGGGTCCATGTAGTAGTTGGATGGTTGTATCTCCTCCTTTGTGCTTTCATGTATAGATCTTGTGAGCTCCATTTATGATTAAGATCTAATCTATTTGTAATCATGCATGTTGTGTTTGCGGGGATCCGATGGATATTGACATTATTATGTTGGTTTGATTAATGGTTTTGTCTTTATGATTATATCATGTCTGTGTTGTTTGTGAACTTGCATGCTCTCCGTTGTTAGTAGCTATCATGGCCAAGTAGTTGCTAGTGACTCCAAGAGGGGGTATTTATGCTCGATAGTGGGTTCATGCCTCTAGTTTCCAAGGGAAGTGACAATAATCTCTTCGGTTGTAGATGTGTTGTTGCTACTAGGGATAAAACAACGGTCTCTTGTTCATGGAGCATGTGGACTGTTTACCTTACACACTTTGCTTAAAGCAGTTGTCTGTGCTTGCAACTTAATACTGGAGGGGGTTCGAATGATAACCTGAAGGTGAACTTCTAGTCATAGATGCAGTTGGATGGAGGTCTATGTATCTTGTTGTATTGCCCAATCAAATCTCATAGGATCTTTCTGACTAGTATTGCATTGTTATGCCTTGCTCAGTTCCTGTCAATTGCCCTGCTGTAATTTGTTTACCCTTCATGCCATGTTTTTATCTAAGGAGAGCACCTCTAGTGAACTATGGACCCCGGTCCAATCTTTACCATTGATACATCTTCCACTATTACTTGTTTACTTGCTGCAAACCATTACCTTCCACACCATACATTTAATCCTTTGTTACAGCAAACTGGTGAGCTTGGCAACCTGACTGATTCGTTGGGGCAAATTCTTGAGTTTGTGTTGTGCAGGTCTCCGCGTTGCTTGCAACACCTATGTGACTGACATGGTTATACCCCGCGGGTACATGATCTCAGCATAGCTGGTCCAGCCCAAGGAAGGCCCACGGCAATTATACGCCTGCCCATGAAGATTTTCGGGTGGCCAAGGCCCATGACGCTTTCGGATCCTTAGAGAGCAAGACTAGAGTAGATAGGAAATTCAAAGGGGTAAAACCCTAGAACCTGTAACCGACTAGGTCTATGCCCGAGACCTGCCTGAGTCTATATAAAGGCTAGGAGGGCACGACCTAGATCTTCTCCTCATACTTTCGCATACACACCTCCACGCCAGATTGCATCTCACGACTTCAGAACCTTCGGTTCCGCCGTAATCAAGAGCAGACAAGCAGGAGTAGGGTTTTCCCTCCAGGGGCCTGAACCTGGGTAAACCTTGTGTCCCCGTGTTGCTTGTTTGCTAACCGTTACACGATCTCCAGTATCCCCATCTTCTCCAAAACCCAAGTCCATAACAATGGGCATTGATGAGATCAAACCTCGTCAATTGGCGCCGTCTATGGGAACTGGGGACGCTGATTGTGCGATCGTGACGGTCCCAACCCGATCGATCTACAACTCTGCGGCGACGGAGAGTCACCTCCTCTTCGGCGCTTTCGACTTCACCGCCCACTCACCGGCCACCATGAAGGACTTCGAGCCCGTAGGCGACGGACTCGAGATTCTGTTCGGGAGCTTCTGCTTCCAGGTGGGGCAAACTGGCACCCTCCGCCTCCCTGAGCGGGTGCACCTACCATCAATCAGGACCGCTTCATGGACCCCGCAGCCCGTGCTACGCACAACATCATCAACAGATGATTCCTACGCCAGCAGCAGCTGCAACTTCGACCTGTGCGATCCGCCATCGGATGAAGGGACATACGGTTCCGGATCCGAAAGCTGTGGCAGCAGCAGACCAATCTACAAGCTCTACCAATGCGCCGTAGTCATCCAGAGCGACGTGGACCAGCAGGCGCCTAACCCGCCGCCCAACCCGACACCTAACCCGCCGGATCGAAACGGCGGGAATAGAAGAAACCAGTCCCCCCACCCAAAGGGGAAAACAACGGCCATGTCATTCGCCTTAGGAAAGAAGGATGGGCCCAGGCACGCAACGTCGTGGCAGGAAACATAGTCCTGCCTGCAGACTCCTCCCGGGATCTGCTTATGGCCTACCATCTACTCCTGATCGAGGAGCACAAGAAGCAGGTCAAGATGCAGGAGGTGCTTGACAAACGCAAGCAGGCCGCCTCAGAGTCCAGCGCGCGACGAGCCGCGCTCTCCGCCATGGGCATCGGCTCTAGATCGAACAGGCAACCAAGGCAACAAGCACCGCTCTCGGATGGAGAACATGGATCCCAAGGAGCGCCGTGAGGTGACCCGAACCCTCCACATATCCTTCACGGAGATGGACGCCGACGGCAACGTCATCCCGAAAACGCCGCAGGCTGCGATCATGGCAGCCACTGCGTACCTCGTGGCCCATCCACCACCGGAGGGGGACCCGAAAAGAGCCATGCACAAGTCCGCACTTACCGTACTTGGACTCATCGGAGCCGCGCTCCACCAGGAAGCTCCTACGGAGCCAAAAAAGAAAGCTCCGGTCAGGTTCGACCGCAGCCCCACCCCTTCATCCGAACAAGAGGACCACGACCTTCCTCGAAGGAACAAGAGTTCGCATCACCACAACCGCGATTACGACGCCAGGGACGCGCTCACACAGCGCAAAATTGACAAAGCGCGAGCCAAGCGCGCATGCTCGTCTGAATTCGAGATGGACGAAGACGAAGGAGAACTCTGCGGAACCCGATGCTTCAGCAGATCTGTTCGACGAAAAAAGATGCCGTGCAATTTCAAGCTTCCTTCGGATACTCCGAAGTTCGATGGCACACAAGACCCAAAGGCATGGCTCAACGACCACCTGTCATCCGTCAAATTGCATGGCGGAAACAAGGAAACCGCCATGCAATGCCTTCAGCTGCAGCTGACAGGAGCGGCCCGGATCTGGCTCAGCAGCCTATCTTCAGGGTCCATCCGAAGTTGAGATGATCTAGCTTACAGCTTCATCCGAAACTTCAAGGGCACCAGCAAGAGGCCCGCCTCAATCGAAGAGTTGCGGGCCTGCACTCAACGAACAGGCGAATCCATTCGCTCGTACATACTACGCTGGTCCAACACCAAGAACTCCACAGCGCACATCTCCGAAGAGAGGGCCATCGACGCCTTCAGGGACGGCGTCAAGCGCCAAGACTTCAAGGAGGAACTAACACTCGACCACCTCATGGACATCGCCAACAGGTGGGCTGACGGCGAAGATTCCATCCACCGAGCACAATCGGAAGAAGAGGACGACTACGGCCGACGACGAGAGCGCCGTAGCAAGAGAAGATCGCGCGTCTACGACGATCGCGATGGACCTGACATGGTCACGGCCAGCTACACCGATCGCCGCAACGACGCCAACCGCAACAGCGGAGGATACCGCGGAGGAAACTTCCGCCACGGAGGACGCCCAACACAGTCGTGGTAGCACCGCGACCGCGATAACAGACCCTCATCATACGAAAAACTTTCGGGTCCATGCACCATCCACTTCTACATCGACAAGTAGGATGACAAGAAGAAGGAAAGCAACATGCTCAAGGACTGCCGCGAGTTCCAGAAACTCAGCGAAAGCATGGTCCAGATGAGGCAGCAAGCTCCACTTCCTGGATTCGGGAACGCACCCGCGCCAGGTGAGATAGCGCATGGAGCTCCTCCACCGCCACCTGTAGGAGGCCCGAACCAACCAGTCGCACCAGCACAGAACAATGCTGGAAACGGGTATCCCCCGCCGAAAGGAGCACTGCTGATCCAGAAGGGGCGCCCCACGAATAGGGTGCAGAAGAAAATCACCCGACAGATCAACCTGGACGTGGCAACTCCACCCGCCATCCCTGAGTACCTCAGCGGATCGGAGTCCTGCATCACGTTTAGTCGTTCGGATCACCCTTGCCAGATCCCTCGCTCAGGTCATGCTGCCCTGGTGCTGGAGGCGCAGATCGTAGGTTTCGAGATGAGCCGCGTCTTCATGGACGGCGGGAGTGGCATCAACCTAATGTTCGCAAGTACTCTAGAGGCAATGCGGATCCCGCAGTGCAGCCTGGAACAGTCAGACAAAACGTTCCACGGCATTGTCCCAGGAAAGGGCATATTCCCCCTGGGCAAAATATGGCTCAACGTCATCTTCGGCAAGCCGGACAACTTCTGACTCGAGCGACTCGAATTCAAAGTGGTGGAATGGCCATCACAATACCACGCCATCCTCCGGCGTGTAGCATTCGCAAGGTTCTTGGATGTCCCACACTACACATACCTGCTACTTAAGATGCCAGGACCAAAGGGCGTCATCACAATCCACGGGAGCTTCACCCGATCGGACCAATGCGACAGGGATTTCAACAGAATCTCCCAATCATTCGACATGCAGGAGGAGCTCGTAAGGCATGCAGTGACGTTTCCTTTCTCCTTCTGGTTCGATAACCTCGGTCTCAACTGAGGGAAAACTTGCTGCTTGCTCTTCACACCCTACGCTTGGGGTTACTAACGAAGTTCCACGTCAAGCATCATCATGCCCAAACAAATCTCTTAAGAATCAAGATGTCTAGTATATGCATTGTTATGCTTTCTCAATCTGTCAATTGACTTGCTGTAATTTTTTACCCAACATGCTATCTATCTTAATGAGAAACACCTCTAGTGAACTGTGGACCCTGGACCATTCCTTTATCATTGTTATTCCATCTACTATTTACTGTTTACTTTCTACAAGCAAATCACTATCTTCCACACTATACGTTTAATTCTTTGTTTTCAGCAAACATGTGAGATTGAAAACCTCACTGTAAGTTGGCGCAAAGTATTGAGTTTGTGTTGTGTAGGTTCCAAGTTGTTAGTAACACCTTGGAGTTTTTTCCTTACTCCTACTGGTTCGATAACCTTGTTTTCATAACTGAGGGAAAATTGCTGCTGTGCTTATCATACCTTCCTCTTGGGGTTCCCAATGAGCTCTAAATATCTGAGCTATCAGCGGCATAGGAACATCTTCCGGTGCTACGCTACTCTCAAATCCGAGAGAAGGTTTAACAACCTCACCGAGTTCTACTTTCCTTCCAGTCACTTCTTTCGAGAGAAACTCCTTCTCAAGAAAGGATCCATTCTTGGCAACAATAACTTTGCCTTCTGATCTATGATAGAAGGTATAGTCAGTTGTTTCTTTAGGGTATCCTATGAAGATGCATTTTTTCGCTTTGGGTTCAAGCTTGTTGGGTTGTAACTTCTTTACATAAGCTTCACAGCCCCAAACTTTAAGGAACGACGACCTAGGTTTCTTACCAAACCACAATTCATACGGTGTCGTTTCAGCAGATTTATATGGTGCCCTATTTAAAGTGAATGTGGCTGTCTCTAATGCATAACCCCAAAACGATAACAGTAAATATTTAAGAGACATCATAGACCGAATCATATCTATGAGAGTTCGATTATGATGTGCGGACACACCATTACACTGTCGTGTTCCTGGTCGTGTCAATTGTGAAAGTATTCCGCATTCTTTAAATGCATGCCAACCTCATAACTTAGATTATTCACCTCCCTTGTCAGAACGTAGAAACTTAATCTTCTTGTTATTTCTACTTCACTTTGGAATTCCTTAAACTTCTCAAAAGTTTCGGATTTATGTTTCATAAATTAGATATACCCATATCTACTCAAGTCACCCGTGAAAGTAAGAACATAACGATATCCACTATGTGACGGCTACACTCATTGGACCACATACGTCGGTATGTATAATTTCCAATAAATTCGTAGATCACTTCATTATCCCAGAGAATGGAGCCTTAGTCATTTTTCCCATTAGACATGCTTCGCATATTTCAAGTGATTCAAGAAGACCATTGGAATGGAGTTTCTTCATGCTTTTTACTCCAATGTGACCAAGACGATAGTGCCACATGTATGTGAAGTCATCATTCAATTTTATTCATTTAGCATCTATGTTATGAACACGTGTATCACTACTATCGATATTCAATAAGAATAAACCATTCATCTCAGATGCATGACCATAAAGTATATTACTCATATAAATCGAACAACCATTATTCTCAGACTTAAACGAGTAACCTTCTCGCAATAAACAAGATCAAGATATAATGTTCATGCTCAACGCAGGCACCAAATAACAATTATTCGAATTTAAACCTAATCCCGATGGTAGATGAATAGGGAGCATGCCGACGAAGATCACATCAACCTTGGAGCCATTTCCAACGCGCATTGTTACCTCATCTCTCGCTAGTCTTTGTTTATTCCGTATATCCTATTTCGAGTTACAAATATGAGAAACCGAACTAGTATCAAATAGTCAAGCACTACTACGATTACTAGATACACATTAATAACATGTATATCAAATATACCTTTCTTCTTGATGTTGTTGTTCTTTAGATCTGCCAGGTACTTGGGGCAATTACGCTTCCCGTGCCCATCGCCCTTGTAGTAAAATCACTCAGTATCAGGCTCAGGGCCAGCCTTGGGATTCTTAGGCATGGCAGCTTTCTTGCCGCCCTTCTTGAAGTTTCCCTTGTTCTTAGGCTTCCCATGCTTCTTGAAATTGGTGGTCTTATTGACCATCAACACTTGTGATATTTCTTAATCTCCTCTTTAGCATTTTTTAGCATGGAGAAGAGTTTATGCAACGTCTTATTCATGCGCTGCATGTTGTAGTTTATCACAAAGTTGTTGTAACTAGGTGGAAGTGAGTGGAGGATACAATGAATCCCCTACGCGTTAGGAATCATTATTCCCAACTCTTGGAGTTTGTTTGCATGCCCAGACATTTTGAACACATGCTCGCTAAAGGAGCTGCCCTCTTTCATCTTACAGTTAAAGAACTTATCGGAAGCTTCATATCTTTCCATGGTCGCATGAGTCTCAAATATGATTTTGATATCAATGATAATATCATGAGGGTCGTGGTTCTGAAAGCGCTTTTCAAGCTCCAATTCTAAACCGTACATGATGGCACACTAAACTGTGGAGTAGTGATTCTTCCGAGTGAGGTAAACATTTTTCACCTCATCGGTAACATCCTCTGTAGGTGGGTCACCTAGCGGTGCATCAAGCACATAGGTCATTGTGACCAGCATTGAGAACAATTCTCATGTTATGGAACCAGTCTATGAAATTTCTTCCATTGTTTTTCAGCTTTTCTTTCTCTAGGAACGCATTAAAGTTGATGGTAGGGGCCTCCATAATCTACAACATGTTTGCAAAAAATTTATACTAAGTTTATGATAAATTGAGTTCAGTTTTAATTCTTAAATTAACTAGTTGAATTCCCACTCAAAACAACATCCCTCATGTTCCCTTAGTGATTACACGAACCAAATCCACTACACCAAGTCCGATCTTCACTAGGGAAGATGTAGTTTCAAAGTTGAACAATTAACATGTTCATGATATCATTCATATGACTCATGCTTTACCTTTCGGTATTCCATGTTCCGAGGCCTTGTCTGTCGTGCTAGGCTCGTCAACGTTAACCTTAGTATACGCATGTGCAAATCTGGCTTGCACCCGTTGTATGCACACATAGAATCTATAACACTCGATCATCATGAGATGCTTCAAAACGAGGAGTCTTAACAACGATGCCTACTAAGGACGAACACTTTATGTCAACACCCGGATTTTTCAATCCTAGATTCCTGTTATGCCATACATCACAATCCCAGGATTACCATTTTTGCGAGACATAACAGAATTGGATAACATAGTACATCATCCATTACAAACGATACATAAGTTCTTACACAAATAGGGATATTATGATCCAGTTCTTAATACAACATCAAGCAGCGGAATATGTAATAATAACGGTAGCGTAGGCGAAGCTCCATCTTCTGGGTCACAGGCAATGCTGACGATGGGAGATGATCCTAGTTGTTGTAACCTTCCGGGGGTCCATCCTCAAGGTACTCCTCTTCATAGTCTGGCCATGGGAATAGACAGGGACAAAGCCATGAGTACTCTTTAAGTACTCGCAAACTAATACTAACAGGTAAAGGGGTTTTTGGATAATAGGACACTAGGCTCTAGGGTTGTTTTGCAAAAGCCAGATTTATCTCTACGAAGTTCCAAAGCTAATCACAATTTTATAACTCCTAAGTGGAACTTGTATTTCATATCACAACCCTGTTGTGGTCAAGTCAAAGTCTCAATTCATATCACAAGTCATTTTGAAAAGTCTGACGGGGGAACAGTATGGCCACTCCAACTGTCCATAACCGCGGACGCGGCTATTCGAATAGTTTGACACTCTGCAGAGATTGTACACTTTCACCACAACATTCGATACATCCGTCAGGAACAAATCCTGAATTCACCATACTCAGTATGCGGATAATCAATCCTAACCTTTCAATTACACGCCCTAGTATAAGCACCTCTCCTGTGAGTTTGGCCTCCCAACCATGACCAACTGTCATCTTGGGTACTGCACAGGTGGACAATCTTCACAAGGTAGCCTCAGCTCAGACCTTGGCCATGAGGGAGCTAATACTAAGGTATATAAGTTTCCAGCCAAGCCCTACCCAATATTCGGGTATTGTGGTTGTACGATAAAATTGGAATGGTATCGCATCCAGACAACCATCAGTTTTATAAAGGGATAAGGCTCATGCCTCAACATTTTCATCACCAAAATCATCAGGTGTTCAGAAACACATGTCCAAAACATTTCAATAGAATGATCCATCATTCCAAGGTTTTCATAACCATTTTTCCACCAAGTATTCCCATCTAAAGTTGATCAAGTTTTATGCTTAGCACTAGCATCTACAGGTGGGGGTAGGCACTAATGAGGGGTGGTAAACTAGGGGAGTTCTAACTAAGTTTAATCTCATGCCTTAAGATGACATCAAGATTATATAGCTTAGGCCAAATTTTATGCTCTTTACGCAACCTTAAAATATCTTTCTAGTATCTATAATTCACTTCGGAAGAATCTAGGTAAGAGCTTTGATAAAGAAATAAAGTAAGGGGCTTGCAAGTAAAACTAGGATTGGTTTATCAAGTGGATATGATCACATATACTTAAGGCATATAGTGGTCATGGTAACAAGTAGTGGTTTGTGGCATCAGTAGGGTATCTTGCAAGTGTTAGCTTGCACATTCGATTAGTAGCATTAGGCTTGCCCAATATCACTATAAGATTGCATTGGTCCACTTGGTTAGTAAAGCTTGCCTTGTGCAGAGCAGTGGTTGAAATTCTCCTTGGCTTCTTCTTCGTAGTATCCTCCTTCCTCCTCGTATCCTTGGTCGGTACTATCCTCTATGAATAAATACGAGGTACACAATCACCAAAAAATACTTAACTACTTGCAATCATCACACAAAAGGGTCCTATAGATGATCTAGCATCATCTCTAACATTACAAGGTTAAGGCTTGGTTTAATTCTTTTTATTTTTAGAAAAGTAATTTCTACTCATAGAAAAAACTACTTAAGATTTAATATTCTCCAAACCAAACATGGTATCATGTGGAAACATGTCATCACCACATATTGTAGTCCATGGGAATGTGATTTAAAGTGGTGTCACACTTTAATAAGGTTTTACCCTTTTATTTTAATTAATTAATGTGTCTAGAAATGCGTATGTAGCATTCTTTTATTACTTGAACATTATTTCTGCAAGTAAACCTATATATTTTTATATATTCTGAAAGGTATGGTTAAATGTGATTTTTGAGAGTTAGAATCAACTCAAAAGCTATTATGGTTTAAATTTGAGAAATGTTTGAATGCACAAAAGCTCCTGCCTTGTTATTTTTACCATGGGTGATCTATAGATCCAAATGACTTGAATCCAACGGGTTTGGATTCAGCATTCCCATACCTTTCTAACAAAATTGGTTTCATTCAATTTGATGCACTGAATCGATCTGGGTTGATTTTTGAAGTTGAGTACAGAAGTGAGATTGAAATAAAATAGAAAAGGTTTAATTTGGATATCTGGGCTGCGCGGGAAAAGTTAACGGGCCGGCCTGCTAAGCGCAGTGCTCCCGCGGGCTGCTTAAGTGGGTCTCCCCACTCGTTAGTGAGATAGGGAGGGGCGAAGCAGTACGGGGCAACGTGGGTCGTTCGATCTGATTCTAATCCAACGGCTGGGAGTCATCATCGACGCGAGACAACACCGGCGAGAAAGAAACCTAGCGCGGCCAATGAGGGGTGCTGGGGGCTCACCGGGGTGCAGGCGAGGGTCGGCGAGGCGGGCGAACTACGAAGTCGACGACGGCGAACTCACGGGTGGTCGCGGCAGCTCCTGGGGTGGACGAAATCGATGGCGCCCTTCTTCTCCAGAGGCGGCGGGCTCCGGTGAAATTACGGCGAGGTGGTGTGGCACGATCAGTGAGAAGAGGGGAGTGAGGTGGTGTGAAGAAATCGACTGGGGGTGGTATCTATTTATAGTCGAGCGAGGGGACCGACGGGGCGCATGGTGAGCTCGTCGGGGGCGATGTTACAGGCGGCTATTGGCATGGGCGATGGTAGGGGACGGTGCCGTGTTCCCTGGCGATGCTCAACGACATGGTTTTGAGGCGTGGGGCAGTATGGCTTGGTCTGGAACATGCGACGCTCTGCGCGGCAGAGGCGGCCTCTTCGACGGCGAGCGGTGGCAGTGCTCCACAGGGCGGCGAACGAGGATGTCTGGCGGTCTCCTGGGTCGGTGGGGATTGTGTATGCACGCGGCGAGGGCGGCGCGCGGTCTGTGGGCTTCGGTCGAGGGTGGCGCTCTGGCGCACGCTCGGCATGGTCGCTGGCGAGGTTGGCATGGTTCGTGCATGTGGTCCAGGGCTTGGCAACGCTCGCGGCTGGGACAGGGAGTGGCGGTGGACGGTGGGCTGCCTCCCAGACATGCTGGCTAGGCTTGCTTCTCTTCCTAGCTTGATGTCGGCATGGGGGTGACAAGGTTCGCTTCGGCTGTTCACCATTGATGGGAATGCCAAGCTCACAGTGGTGCTAGTGCTTAGTTAATCTTGCTAGATGATCTACTGAGCTGGTTGTGAGCTAGAGAGGGAACAAGTTAGGCAAGAATCACTGCTCACAATAGTGTTTAGATTTTGTATGATTTGTGTCTGCAACCTGTTTGATGAAATGGCCGCATGAAATCAAGTTTTGAATTTTGAAAAGATTTTTGGTGGGTGTGCTAGATTGGTGCTGGTGAGTCTGCAGATGCTTGGGTTTTGAAAGTTGAGCTTGTTTGAGTGGTTTTTGAAAAAGTGGGGTCTTCCCATATGATAAAGATTCAATTTTGAATTTTCATTTAAACTATGCATTTGAAAGTTTCTGGATGATCACAAAGTGGGCCTTGATACCTTGTTAGGAGTACATTCAAGGGGTGCAAAGATCCAGAAAAGTTTCCATTAGGTTCTGAAAGTTTGAGACAGCCGAAGTAGGCATGGGAGTTAAATTGGTCAAAATGACCATTCCTTTATTTTATTGGTTTTGATTTATTTGTCCTTAGGAAAAGTTTGGGAAATGTTTAGATGATGTTTATTTCACCTAAGAAACATTTTACAAGCAAGGAAACACACAAACAAGGTGGTTCAAAAGAATTTCAAATTTAATGCATACTCATATGCATGGATTCATAATTTTATTTAACAAAGTTTTTGTTAACCCTAATTTTGATGATTAGAACTTGATGATCCAAGTTTAGTATTTTTGGGATGTTACAAACCTTCCCCCCTTAAACAAAATCTCGTCCCGAGATTTGAAAAAGGATGAAAAGATTACCTAGGATTTGAAGAGATCAGGAAACTCCGTCCTAATGTGATCTTCGCGTTCCCAGGTGGCTTCCTCTTCTGTGTGGTTGCTCCACTGAATCTTGAGAAACTTGATGCTTCGGGTTCGGGTAGTTCGAAAAGATTCTTCCAAAATACGGAGGGGTACTTCGGGATAGGTCAGGTCATCGTTGATCTCTATGGTCTGATGAGCGATATTCTTGAATACTTCGGTCTTCTCGGGGACTTCGAGACACTTGCGAAGTAACGAGATATGGAACACATTGTGCACGGCTAACATCTCTTCAGGTAGTTCCAATTGATACGATACTTCTCCTCGACGGTTCAGAATCTTGAAAGGTCCGATATATCTGGGGGCTAACTTTACTTTGAGTTGGAAACGATGCATTCCCTTCAATGGTGACACTTCCAGATAAACAAAATATCCTATATTGAAGGCGAGGTCTCTACGTCTCTTGTCGGCGTAACTCTTTTGTCGGGATTGGGTGGTCTTGAGGTGCTCACAAATCTTGTGAACCTTCTCTTCTGCTTCCCGTAGGATGTCGGGTCCAAAAATCTGACTCTCTCCTACTTCCGACCAGTTCAAAGGGGTGCGACACTTCCTTCCGTACATAAATTCAAATGGGGCCATTTGCAAACTGGCTTGATAACTGTTGTTGTACGAAAATTCTGCAAACGGCAGACAGTCTTCCCACTTGGATCCATATTCTAACATGCATGCTCTAAGCATATCTTCGAGTATTTGATTTACTCGATCCGTTTGTCCATCGGTCTGAGGGTGATACGCGGTGCTGAAATCTAGACGGGTTCCTAAACATTCTTGGACTTTCTTCCAGAATCTCGAGGTAAACTGAGTTCCTCAATCCGATACTATGTTCTTGGGGACTCCATGCAAACTGACGATTCTAGCGCTGTATAACTCCGCTAGTTTCGAACTCTGATTTGTGGTCTTGACGGGCAAGAAATGGGCGACTTTGGACAATCTGTCCACTATGACCCAGATAGAGTCATTTCCCCTACTAGAAGTAGGTAGTCCAGTGATAAAGTCCATTCCTACAGAATCCCATCTCCATTCCGGAATCTGCAATGGTTGCAACAATCCAGTGGGTCTTTGATGTCCGGCCTTGACTCGCTGACAAATACCACACTTGGCGATATAGCTTCCGATTTCTCTCTTCATCTTATGCCACCAAAATTGATCTTTCAAGTCTTGATAAATCTTAGTTCCTCCGCGATGGATATAATAAAGAGTATCATGAGCTTCCTTCAAGATAACTTCTTTCAACTCAGAATCTGATGGTACACAAAGGCGTCCTTTGTACCACGGAACTCCTTCTTCGTCCTCGGTGAATCCAGGTACTTTGCCTGTACCGATACGACGCTTGATTCCTTCAATACTAGCATTTCCCTTCTGCGCCTCTTTAATCTGACTGATCAAAGTGGGCTGGAGTTCTATGCTAGCCAAAAATCCTTCACTCACTAATTCCATTCGAAAAGCTTCCATCTCTTTGTGCAAGCTTGGTTGCTCCTTCAAGATCATGGAGTTCAAGCGGCACGACAATCTGCTAAGGGCATCGGCTACTACATTGGCTTTACCTGGGTGATAGTGAATGTCCAGATCGTAATCCTTGATTAGCTCAATCCATCTTCTCTGCCTCATATTCAGCTCCTTCTGAGTGAATATATACTTTAGGCTCTTGTGATCCGAATAAATTTCACAACGGTTTCCCATCAGGTAATGTCTCCATGTCTTCAGGGCTAGAACTACAGCTGCGAGTTCGAGGTCATGGGTTGGGTAGTTTTGCTTGTGCTGCTTCAGTTGTCGAGATATGTAAGATATAACTTTGCCTTATTGCATTAGCACACATTCGAGACCAATCTTGGATGCATCACAATACACATCGAAGGGCTTCGTGATATCTGGCATGATCAAGATTGGGGCTGAAATCAATCTCCTCTTGAGTTCTTGAAAACTCGCTTCACATTTGTCGGTCCATTCAAACTTCTTGTCCTTCTTCAGCAATTGGGTCATGGGTCTGGCGATACTAGAGAATCCTTCTACGAATTTGCGGTAGTATCCCGCCAATCCGAGAAATGCACGAACTTAGGTTTGAGTGGTTGGGGCTTGCCAATCTTCTACGTCTTTCACTTTGGCAGGGTCAACGGCAATTCCTCCGGCTGATACAATGTGACCGAGGAATCCTACCTCCTGTAACCAGAATTCACATTTGCTAAACTTTGCATACAACTGATGCTCTCTAAGGGTCCCAAGAATGGTCCTTAGGTGTAGCTCATGTTCTTCTTCTGATTTGGAATAAATCAGAATGTCATTGATGAAAACAACGACAAACTTATCCAGGAAGTCCATGAAAATCTTATTCATGAGGTTCATGAAATAAGAGGGGGCATTGGTTAATCCGAAAGACATGACCGTATACTCATACAATCCATATCTGGTGGTAAAGGCAGTCTTTGGAATATCCTCTCCACGAATTTTGAGTTGATGATAGCCAGTTCTAAGATCAATCTTAGAAAATACTTTGGCATCGGTCAGGTGATCAAACAAATCTTCTATCTTGGGCAAGGGGTACTTATTCTTGATGGTGACATCATTCAACTTCCGATAATCCGTACACAAACGGTTACCTCCATCCTTCTTGTCCACAAATAAGACAGGTGATCTCCAAGGTGACGCACTTGGTTGAATCAATCCAATTTCTAGCATGGAATCCAATTGCTTCTTTAATTCTGCTAGCTCCGACGGGTTCATACTATAGGGTCTCTGGGCTATGGGTCCGGTTCCGGGGATTAGTTCGATGATAAACTCGATATCCCGATCTGGGGGCATACCGGGCAAAACATCTGGAAATACATCGGGGTATTCACAGACTATCCGGACTTGGTCAATGGTAGGTTGGGCTATACTCTTGTTACACTTGAATTGGCGAGGTAAGGTTTCAGATATATGATCGACTGATATTCCGGCGGTACTGGTCATAGTTATGGCTTTCTTGGCATAGTCAATTAATCCTTTATGTTTGGACATCCAATCCATTCCTAGTACTACTTCCAATCCTTTAGTTCCGAGTACTATCGGATTTGCATAAAAATCTATGCCATGGATTCGGATAGGGACGGCTTTGCAAATTTGCCTAGCCTTGGTGGTTGATCCGGGAATTTGAACAATCATGACATGATTCGGTTTGGTTGGTTGAATTTTACTAGTGCATGCAAATTCTTCGGTGACAAATGAATGTGATGCACCAGAATCAAACAACACTCTTGCAAGTACTAAATTAACAGAAAACATGCCCAGCACGACGTCTAGCGCTTCCTGAGCTTCTTCAGCATGCATGAGAAAAAGACGGCCATTGTGGTTGAGCAAATTCCCTGGGGCAAATCTTCTTCCTGGATGAACACGACGCTGCTGTTGAGCTGGGACATTGGCATTGGGGGCTATAGCATTCTTCTTGTTGGGGCACTCGTTGGAATAGTGGCCTTTATTTCCATAGTCATAACAGGTCACTTGCGACTTGTCCTTGGCTGCTACAGGCACAACATTGCTTCCAGTCCTCGGGGCAGTGTTGGTGTTGGCGGTAGCATTGTTGTTGTTGAACTTGGGTGGGGCACGATTGAAATTGCTAGAGTTGTCGGGGTTGTTGTGGTTTCCTCCGGGTCTAGGGTTTCCACGGTTGGGATAGGTGGGACGGGTCATCAGGGGTCTGTTGGTCCTTGGGGCAAATCCCGGAGATGGGTTAGGGCGATACTTTGGGGTCTGATGGGTTCCTGGCTGATGCATCATACGACGCTTGCGATTCTCATTGGCTTGGTTGATCTTTCCTTCCATCTGGATAGCAGAGTCGACAAGGGCTTCAATATCCGCAAAGGGAATATTGACTAACACCGTCTACATCTCATCATGCAGACCATTCAGGAATCTTTCTTTCTTCTTGGCTTCAGTGTCTATTTCATCCGGGGCATACCTAGCTAATGACAAAAATTTGTCACGGTATTCCACTACAGTCATCCTTCCTTGCTTTAGCTCTCTGAACTCGTCTCTCATTCTCTTTATCAAACCCGGTGGTACATGGGTTCTGCTAAACTTGATCTTGAATTCCTCCCAGGTCATCATCTGGCCTCCGGTCATTGCGCGAACACTGTTCCACCATGCTCTGGCATCTCCGGCTAGATAGTGGGTGGCGAACAGGACTTTCTCGTTGGCTTCCACTCCTGCTACTTCTAAGTTATTTTCCATGGTTTGTAGCCAATCATCGGCGTCTAGGGGTTCTTCTGACTTAGTGAAAACAGGTGGGTTGGTATTCTGGAAATTCTTGAGCTTAGATCCATGGTGGTCCTGATTTCCATGGCCTTGGTTGTTATGGGCTAGCTAGGCTATCTGCTGAAGGGTGTCCAGGTTGGCTTGACGTTCCGCTCTTTTAGCTTCACGGTCATAAGTCAACATTTGCAGAATCTGCAACATCGGGTCCGGGGATGAACCACTTCCTCCACGTGGCATCTGAAGGTTGAGATAGATCATGAGGAAAGAGGGAAATTTCTAAAGTTTTGGGTTTTTGAAAAGTTTTTAAAGTTTGACTCAGATTTTCTAGCAACTTGCTTTTTCATTCATTCATTCATTCATTCATAGCACCCGATACAACACACACCACAACAAAGAAAAACAGATGGTTTTAAGAACCATTCTGAGAACTACGATACAGTGGGACCGAATACTACTCACTACGTTGGTGCTCAAGTGCTACTATTCCTCGGAATCTGTGGCTTCGTCATCTTCATCATCATCGATGAAGGCGAAATCGTCCTCATCGGTGAAGAAATCCATAGCCTGATCCTCCAGAAAATCGTCGTCATCGTTGAGATAGGAGTAGGGGTCTCCACGAAGATCCTCTCCGGCATTCTCCCTTTCCTCCAACTACATGTCTCCCTCGTGGATGGTCTCCTACAGAGATGAGATGCGGTGGCGAAGACAGGCAATGATGCGCTCCTTCTTGTCGATCTGACGGCGGCGAGACTTGCGATCCTTTGCTAGCATGGCGATGGTCTGGTCCTTCGTCTTGATGATGGCAGACTTGTGGTTGCAGTAGTCACGGCAGTTGTCCAACTCCTGCTGACGATCGTACATCATGAAGGTAAGGTGGTCCAATTGGGTCTTCAGCTCGGGGTAGTATGGGTCTTCCAGTGGTTGTCCATTTTCATCATGCCTTGGGCAAAACTCAAAGCGAGTACCCTTGATCTGATTGATGCTCTGCCCACACAGACGGGAAAGAGCTTCTTGCATGGCTCTGGCAAGTCCATCGAGCCAGTTGTTTTCTCTCTAGGTAAACTGAATTCCCTCCGCAGTGGGAGGTTCAATCTTTCCTCGGAGACTTGCAACAATTAGCCACTGCAGATCTTCTCCTCCTTGATCATTGAGCTGAGCTCCGAAGAACTCGGGGTGCGGACGCTCCAGAAGTTCCGAAAGCTGGTCCAAATCCCTCTCAAAGATAAGGTCTCCTCCATTCCCCAATTGGTAAAACTTGATGTACTTCACGTCCATCTATAAGAATATAGGATGAGTAAGTTAGTAGAGTGATTAAGTGTGCCAAAATTTTATGTATTTTGCAAGAGTTTTTGAGGAACATGAATTTTTAGGAAAGAATCAAAGGGATAAGAATGAGAATAGTGTTTTGTAAATATTTGTTTTTCTTTGGTTTTGGAAAATATGTTTTTGGTTTAAAAGTCCATTCTAACTAGGGTCTCCTATGGTCAGGATGGCTCTGATACCAACTTGTCAACACCCGGATTTTTCAATCCTAGATGCCTGTTATGCCATACATTGCAATCCCAGGATTACCATTTTTACGAGACATAACAGAATTGGATACCATAGTACATCATCCATTACAAACGATACATAAGTTCTTACACAAATAGGGATCTCATGATCTAGTTCTTACTACAACATCAAGCAGCGGAATACGTAATAATAACGGTAGCGTAGGCGAAGCTCCATCTTCTGGGTCACAGGCAATGCTGACGATGGGAGATGATCCTAGTTGTCGTAACCTTCCTGGGGTCCATCCTCAAGGTACTCCTCTTCATAGTCTGGCCATGGGAATAGCCAGGGACAAAGCCATGAGTACTCTTTAAGTACTCGCAAACTAATACTAACAGGTAAAGGGGTTTTTGGATAATAGGACACTAGGCTCTAGGGTTGTTTTGCAAAAGCCAGATTTATGTCTACGAAGTTCCAAAGCTAATCACAATTTTATAACTCCTAAGTGGAATCTTGTATTTCATATCACAACCCTGTTGTGGTCAAGTCAAAGTCTCAATTCATATCACAAGTCATTTTGAAAAGTCTGATGGGGAAACAGTATGGCCACTCCAACTGTCCATAACCGCGGACGCGGCTATTCGAATAGTTTGACATTCTGCAGAGATTGTACACTTTCACCACAACATTCGATACATCCGTCAGGAACAAATCCTGAATTCACCATACTTAGTATGCGGATAATCAATCCTAACCTTTCAATTACACGCCCTAGTATAAGCACCTCTCCTGTGAGTTTGGCCTCCCAACCGTGACCAACTGTCATCTTGGGTACTGCACAGGTGGACAATCTTCACAAGGTAGCCTCAGCTCAGACCTTGGCCATGAGGGATCTAATACTAAGGTATATAAGTTTCCAGTCAAGCCCTACCCAATATTCGGGTATTGTGGTTGTACGATAAAATTGGAATGGTATCGCATCCAGACAACCATCAGTTTTATAAAGGGATAAGGCTCATGCCTCAACATTTTCATCACCAAAATCATCAGGTGTTCGGAAACACATGTCCAAAACATTTCAATAGAATGATCCATCATTCCAAGGTTTTCATAACCATTTTTCCACCAAGTATTCCCATCTAAAGTTGATCAAGTTTTATGCTTAGCACTAGCATCTAGAGGTGGGGGTAGGCACTAATGAGGGGTGGTAAACTAGGGGAGTTCTAACTAAGTTTAATCTCATGCCTTAAGATGACACCAAGATTATCTAGCTTAGGCCAAATTTTATGCTCTTTATGCAACCTTCAAATATCTTTCTAGTATCTATAATTCACTTCGGAAGAATCTAGGTAAGATCTTTGATAAAGAAATAAAGTAAGGGGCTTGCAAGTAAAACTAGGATTGGTTTATCAAGTGGATATGATCACATATACTTAAGGCATATAGTGGTCATGGTAACAAGTAGTGGTTTGTGGCATCAGTAGGGTATCTTGCAAGTGTTAGCTTGCACATTCGATTAGTAGCATTAGGCTTGCCCAATATCAGTATAAGCTTGCATTGGTCCACTTGGTTAGTAAAGCTTGCCTTGTGCAGAGCAGTGGTTGAAATTCTCCTCGGCTTCTTCTTCGTAGTATCCTCCTTCCTCCTCGTATCCTTGGTCGGTACTATCGTCTATGAATAAATACGAGGTACACAATCACCAAACAATACTTAACTACTTGCAATCATCACACGAAAGGGTCCTATAGATGATCTAGCATCATCTCTAACATTACAAGGTTAAGGCTTGGTTTAATTCTTTTTATTTTTAGAAAAGTAATTTCTACTCATAGAAAAACTACTTAAGATTTAATATTCTCCAAACCAAACATGGGATCATGTGGACACATGTCATCACCACATATTTTAGTCCATGGGAATGTGATTTAAAGTGGTGTCACACTTTAATAAGGTTTTACCCTTTTATTTTAATTAATTAATGTGTCTAGAAATGCTTATGTAGCATTCTTTTATTACTTGAACATTATTTCTGCAAGTAAACCTATATATTTTTATATATTTTGAAAGGTATGGTTAAATGTGATTTTTGAGAGTTTGAATCAACTCAAAAGCTATTATGGTTTAAATTTGAAAAATGTTTGAATGCAGAAAATCTCCTGCCTTGTTATTTTTACCATGGGTGATCTATAGATCCAAATGACTTGAATCCAACGGGCTTGGATTCAGCATTCCCAGACCTTTCTAACAAAATTGGTTTGATTCAGTTTGGTGCATTGAATCGATCTGGGTTGATTTTTAAAGTTGAGTACAGAAGTGAGTTTGAAATAAAATAGAAAAGGTTTAATTTGAATAACTGGGCTGCGCGGGAAAAGTTAACGGGCCGGCCTGCTAAGCGCAGTGCTCCCGCGGGCTGCTTAAGTGGGTGTCCCCACTCGTCAGTGAGACAGGGAGGGGCGAAGCGGTACGGGGCAACGTGGGTCGTTCGATCTAATTCTAATCCAACGGGTGGGAGTCATCGTTGATGCGAGACAACGCCGGCGAGAAAGAAACCTAGCGCGGCCAGTGAGGGGTGCGGGGGGCTCACCGGGGTGCAGGCGAGGGTCGGTGAGGCGGGCGAATGACGAAGTCGACGACGGCGAACTCGAGGTGGTCATGAGCTCTCCTGGGAGTGAAATCGATGGCGCCCTTCTTCTCCAGAGACGGCGGGCTCCGGTGAAATTCCAGCGAGGTGGTGCTCGCCTTGCTCCGGGAACGGTGTGGCACGATCAGTGAGAAGAGGGGAGTGAGGTGGTGTGAAGAAATCGACTGGCGGTGGCCTCTATTTATAGTCGAGCGAGGGGACCGACGGGGCGCACAGTGAGCTCGTCGGGGGCGATGTTACAGGCGGCTATTGGCATGGGCGATGGTAGGGGAGGTGCGGTGTTCCCTGGCGATGCTCAACGACATGGTTTTGAGGCGTGGGGCGGTGTGGCTTGGTCTGGAACATGTGACGCTCTGCGCGGCGTCTTCGGCGGCGGCTAAGTGGTCTTGACGAAGCGGCGAACGAGGATGTCTGGAGGTCTCCTGGGTCGGTGGAGATTGTGTATGCACGTGGCAAGGGCGATGCGCGGTATGTGGGCTTCGGTCGAGGGTGGCGCTCTGGCGCACGCTCGGCATGGTCGCTGGCGAGGTTGGCATGGTTCGTGCGTGTGGTCTAGGGCTTGGCAACGCTTGTGGCTGGGACAGGGGGTGGCGGTGGACGGTGGGCTGCCTCCCAGACATGCTGGCTAGGCTTGCTTCTCTTCCTATCTTGTTGTCGACATGGGGGTGACAAGGTTGCCTTTGGCTGTTCACCATTGATGGGAATGCCAAGCTCACAATGGTGCTAGTGTTTATTTAATCTTGCTAGATGATCTACTGAGCTGGTTGTGAGCTAGAGAGGGAACAAGTTAGGCAAGAATCACTGCTCACAATAGTGTTTAGATTTTGTATGATTTCTGTCTGCAACCTGTTTGATGAAATGGCCGCATGAAATCAAGTTTTGAATTTTGAAAATATTTTTGGTGGGTGTGCTAGATTGGTGCTAGTGAGTCTGCAAATGCTTGGGTTTTGAAAGTTGAGCTTGTTTGAGTGGTTTTTGAACAAGTGGGATCTTCCCATATGATAAAGATTCAATTTTGAATTGTCATTTAAACTATGCATTTGAAAGTTTCTGGATGATCACAAAGTGGGCCTTGATACCTTGTTAGGAGTACATTCAAGGGGTGCAAAGATCCAGAAAAGTTTCAATTAGGTTCTGAAAGTTTGAGACAGCCAAAGTAGGCATGGGAGTTAAATTGGTCAAAATGACCATTCCTTTATTTTATTGGTTTTGATTTATTTGTCCTTAGGAAAAGTTTGGGAAATGTTTAGATGATGTTTATTTCACCTAAGAAACATTTTACAAGCAAGGAAACACACAAACAAGGTGGTTCAAAAGAATTTCAAATTTAATGCATACTCATATGCATGCATTCAAATTTAATGCATACCCTAATTTTGATGATTAGAACTTGATGATCCAAGTTTAGTATTTTTGGGATGTTACACTTTATTACTTGATATTTAGTGAGAGGGATCATCTTATAGTGCTACCATCAAGATCTAAGAAATATAAGATGCATAAAGGATTAACATCACATGCAATTCATAATATGTGATATGATATGGCCTTTCTTCTTGTGCCTTTCTCCATCTCCAAAGCACCGACATGAGCTCCATCATCACCAGCATGGCGTCAGGGTCAGTGGCGCCACTTCATGGTTGTCGATCACTAATAGCAACTACTACAACTACTTGTAATAAAGTTATTACATGATGAATAGGCACGCAGGTCTTATAACAAATTTAAAGACAACCATTAGGCTCCTGCCGGTTGCCATAATATATTAAGGATCTTCTCATACATCAAATATAATCACAATCACACCATGGACATATCACATCACATGCCCTTGCCAAAACAACTTAGACGCCTCTAATTTTCTTTGCATTTTTTACGTGACTTGGGGATTTCGAAGAAGAACTATTCTTACCTAATAACAAGAACCACAACGCTGATACACGTGTTGCTAAGTGCAGATTATAGGTTGAATCTTAACTATGGTGGGAGAGACAAACACCCGCAAAGCCACTTGTGCAATGCAAGTTGCACGTTGAGCATGGAGAAAGTCACATGTGCGACGACATGTAAGGTTAGCCCGTGCCGCTTTATCCCAACATCCCGCAAGATGCAAAGTACACGAAAAGCAAGCGACAACAAGAGCATCAACGCCCACAACCCCATTTTGTTCTACTCATGCAACAGATCTATGCATAGATTCGGCTTTGATACCACTATAGGGTTCGTTGCATGGAAAACAAAAAAATTCTAATGCAAGAAAGCATAAAAGCAAGATCCAATCTATGGAAAAGCCAAGATCTAATCGACGAGATAGGACTAATGAGATTGATAAGAAGTAACCCTTGTAGATCCAAAGCACTAGCAAGATCTAATCTCGTGGTTAATGTAGTCGATCCCTTGCTGATCTCAAAATTGCAATGACAATCCTTCCGGTGCCGCGTTCCGGCAGCGCTTCCGCACTTGGTCACATGTACGGAGTCAATGAAGACCTTCCTCTCGCCATTCCAGCGGGCAGCGGAGGTAGTAGATCCCCTCGGAATCCCAACAACACGATGGCATGGTGGTGGTGGTGGAGGAGAGATTTCTGTAGGGCATCGCCTAAGCCAGATCCGGAGGAAGGAGGAGGAGGGTGGCGGCTAGGGTTGAGGAAGAAGGGGAAAGGGGGAGGCGCCCACCCCTTCCCTTCTATATATAGAAGGGGGTGCGGCCTAGAGTTCCCCCCTTGGCCCACTTCCCCTAGATCTGGCGCAAGGGAGAGAGGGGGGAGGAAAACTTCCCCCAAGTCTTGTCCCTATTTTCTTAGGATTCAAGGTTATCACCCTAGAACCTTCCGAAACCTTCTAGAAGCTCCGATCAAAAACTCCGGAACTTTTCCAAACCCTAGAAAATGACTTCCATTATATGAATCTTATTCTCCGGACAATTTGGGACTTCCTCATGATGTCCTGGATCCAATCCGAGACTCTAAACAACATTCATTGTCCAACTCATATTCCATATCTACTTAAACAACATCGAACCTTAAGTGTGTTAACCTACGGTTAGTGAACTATGCAGACATTATAGAGACACCTCTCCGATCAATAACCAATAGCGGGATCTAGAGATCCATTATCGCTCCCACATATTCAACGATGACTTCGTGATCGTAAGAACCATTAACATACAATGCTGATTCCATTTGTCGCGTGATACTTTACTTATCCGAGGTTCGATCATCGGTATCTCCATACCTTGTTCAACCTCATTACCGATAAGCACTCTTTAGTCATACTGTGATATGACATCCCTTGTGACCTAGTCACATGCTTGCAAGCCAATTGGATGAAATTCCACCGAGAGGGCCTAGAGTATATCTGTAACATCCCAGCATTAGAGCTTAGAAATAAGCAGAACTCAGATGTGTGCATTGCATTCATGCATAGAAAATCCGAATAATTTTCGCGATTTTGAACAAAACTTGTCAAAGTGATTGAAGCTTCTCTAAACTTGATGGAATTGAAGTAGATCATCAAGTTGACTGCGATATGTTTCAATATGAACTTTGCTAAAACCTTATTTTAGGTAAAGAAGAGTTGATGTAAGGGTATATCAAATGTAATAAAAGTTAAACCGTGATACATTATTTAATGGTTTATATTTGATCCTTAAGTAATCATATCCTAGTATTCATTACACAACTCATGAATACCAATTTATAAATATAACTTAAGTAATTATCACATAGTATTCATTACAATAACTCATGAATACCAAGCTATGAATATAATTCAAGTAACAAGAATGTAATAACTAATACGGACCTATCTTATTCTTATCTACTTATACCATGAGTATCATGGTAATACCTAACTTTAACCCTTTAGTGAGATTGAGTAGGAAAGAAACCAAAGTCAAGATCATTCACCATATATCTTTCTTTCCATATCAATCCTTATCATCTCTATTGAATCCTATCCTTATATTTGTTGTTCATCAATGTTGAGTAATCAACTATTCATTCAGCAATTCTTAACCTATCAATTCTTGATATATGTCAACTCTTGTCTTTATCATAACATTCACTGTAATTCCTTTAGAGAAGGAGGTAAGAATAGGTTGGTGATAATGCTAGATTTAAATATCAATTATAGGATGGGAGTGATTGAAGGAAATCAAATAAATATGGTAATTGATGGAGTTAAAATCACTCCTAAAATGAAAGAAGAGTTATATGGAATATATAATTGTATGGTAACAAATAGGATTATAAGAAGGAACATTGAATATAGATACCAAGGGGTAATCCTATGGGATTAAGTAGGCATAGTCCATGAATAACAGCCCTTAATCCAATAAGAGATACTAAGAAGATAATTTCAATACAACTGTAAAGTTGTATGGATGAAAGCCTTGATTAGCCAATTGGAAATCTAAACCATAAAGGATCAAAGGATTACAAAGATCATGCTTTAGTCACCAAGATTGAATGCTTATATCATGTATAAGTGACATTGATGGATAAAACATGATTGAACCCTTGTATAGATATGTTATTCTAGGTTAGCCATGACAAGTCACCATGACATAATGTAAAGTTTGTATATAAGGTATTGGAGTCAAGTAGAGATAAGATAGTATGATTAAGATGATGCTAGAGCAACATTGGAGTATAGAAGTAGTATTTTCCTCTTGGGAAATAATAAACACTTGAGGTGAAGTAGGATTTGATATTTATATACATCTACTGGAGTAATGATGGTGATGGATGATAAAGGAAGAGTATGAATAGAGACAACTGTAACCATCTATTGGATTGGAGATTATTAGTAGTAGAATAGTTTGATAACCAAGTATATATATGATAAGATTATGAAAAGCTTTTGTGTCAAGATCATTGAATATATAAATGGATTTAGAAGCATAAAAGGTGGATAAGAATATTCTTGTGCAGTAAAACTCATTATGTTAACACATGATGATGGATATGAAGGAGTAGCATATCTAGGAAAAGAACTCTTTAAGTAGAAGTCCACGATTGTGAATAATGGAAGATAGGAATTCTTGGTAAACAATAAACCATAAATCTTTAATAAAACATAAAATCCATTTCATCTGATTGATCTATCATCTTAATTTCACAATGCTTTATAGGAATATTTTCCTATAACAAATTCCTTAAGCACATTTTTGTCATTCCCAATTACCATAACCATATGTGCTTAGGAGTATCTTTATCAAACCCTTTCCATAAGACATTCCAGAAAATAACTTTCTGTTTTGAAGAGTGATATCATTAAAGATCACACACATTAAGACAATGTGTTTTAGCCAATAATCTTTACTCACATCAACAAAAGAAAATAAGTATAGTAAGTACCCTAAACCTTAGGGTAAGTATTTACAATTCACACCCTAACTCTTATGCTAGTTATAATATATATATATATATATATATATTATTCCCTAGATTTATGGGAGTAATACTAACCAGATGATTTCCTTTGAATATCATGCATCAAATAATGATATATGATCATTATATAAAACTTTCCCTCCAAACTATGAGCTAACTAGAATTAAGTTTTATAAACAAATAAGGAAATATCCTAGGGTGTGTATTTACAATTCACACCCTAACTCTTATGCTAGTTATAATAATATATATATATATATATATATTATTCCCTAGATTTATGGGAGTAATACTAACCAGATGATTTCCTTTGAATATCATGCATCAAATAATGATATATGATCATTATATAAAACTTTCCCTCCAAACTATGAGCTAACTAGAATTAAGTTTTATAAACAAATAAGGAAATATCCTAATATAAATCCATGGTTGATTATGGAAATAAAATAAATAACAAAGTCCCTTAGCAAATATTAGAAGGATATACATAAACAAAATAAAGAAATACAACATCATTTGATAAAAACTCATAAAATGACTTTCAATATCATTCATTATTGCTGAAATTATTTAACCAATAAATTCTATAAAGAAAATTTTAACCAAATTGTGCAAAATTCAAATCTGAAAATGAAGCAGAAAATAAAAAATGAAGAAAAAAACGGGATCTGGCCGAGCAACATGCCGGCCTAGATACTCTTCTCTCTTGTTTACTGCATCGTGCACCTAGTTGTAGTCCAGTAGCGACCCAATAGCGGCCCAGCCGGGATACCCCTTTGTTGTCTCACTAGCAAGCGGGTCCCACGCGAGAGTGCACCATCGTCTTCGTCCTCCTTCGCATGGTCGACACGCTGATGGCGAGTCCACCTCACCGCCATCATTCTGGACTGCCACGGACGCGGTTGACCCCTCCAAACTTTGCCCTAGCCGCTAGGAGTCTGCCAGTAGGCGTTTTGCTGCGGTTCGTGCCTAGAACGAGCTTCAGTAGCGCCGCCGCATATCGGCCATCGTCGTCATCGTGCCGCCGTGTCCAACCTTGCTCCACCGTATAGAAGGCGGGATGAGGATCGCCCGAGCCTCAGCTACCTTCCTCTCTCCTCAATTTCCCCTCAAACTCTCTCTGTTTTCCCCAATAGCCTCGACGCCGCCGCCGACGAGCTTCGGCTAGCCATCATTGTAGTCCACCTTGACATGTGTGGAGGGGTCGAGAAGAAGCGCCACCGGGTATTGATAATCTGAGAGCATCATGGAATCAAGGGGAGTACGGAGTCGAGCGAATTTCATCAATTTCCTCTATAGCCGCCGGCCGGAATCAGCGACCATGTACTCGCCTCCGGTCACCATTTACATAGCCGAACACTTCATCACGTCGGGGGTGAGTTTCCGCATCGAACCACCCTAACTACGCTTCCTAGCATCGCTTATAGCTCGAGTTCGTCGTGTCACCGGAGAGCGCCGCCGCAGATGCTCGTCATAGCCACTGTTCCGGTGACCAATAGCTCGTGTTAGTAGGCTTAATCGATTCGCCTCGTCGCCCTCTTTCCAGGATACTCAACATAAGGTGTTGGGGCACCATAGATCGCCGCCGGTGACCATTTCCCGGCGGTGGAGTCCGTGTGTACGTCATCGTGACGTCGGGGATGACTGGGTTAGCCCTTTGACTGGTCCTTGCCCATGTGTCATGTGACGTGGCTTGGTCCCATCCGTCATTGTCTCCGAGTAGAAACAAGTTCAGTAACAAAGACATTATTTAAGCTGCGTATGCCATGTGGTCATTGGCCCACTAGTCTGTGACTAGGTGTAACGCCCTCGAATCGGGTCTATGCAGATCTTAGCATTTCCCGCCAAAACGCGCATAGAAGCGATTCAAAGACGCCCACCAGACACTTTCGTGTGGATGGGATTTGAATACAAGTAGTTACATCACAGTAGTTTACAACAGAATCCACAAGAACTTATATATACAACAGCGACTCAACGAGTCAAGAATATAAAAGATACAATACGAAGATACAACTCAAGAAGAAAGCAAAGTAGTATCCGAGTACGGACAAGATTCAAATGGGACTAAGAGTTCTGAAGAATAACCAAGCGGTGTCCAACCCTGTCCAGGCCAAGCCGGAAGGGTAACCTTGCTAATGTCGTCAATCACATACCTGTCAAGCCAAAAGGGTGCCGACAAAGGGAAAAGGAAAACAGAAGAGAAGCGGTCAAGATCGAGGCCAAGACACTACGAGACTAGAATTCGGCGGTCCTCGCCTACATAGGTATGGTGGGCTCAGCGGCATCAAAGCTTGCACTATCTAACTTATAGAGACACGCTACAACTTCGTCTATTAGAGCGAGATAAGAGAGCACTACACGATAACTATATATAACACCAAACATAACCCATCCGAAGATTTACCCCTCGAAGACCAGTCGAGGAAGTCCTCTTACAGAACACACACGGTGGCAATTTTAGTTAAGCAGGTGTTTAGTTGTTAAGGCTAATTACTAATCATATTATTAGAGGCAAAACATTAGTGGTGTTATCTATGATCATGACACTGTACTCCTTAGGCGTCCATAACCGTGGACACACGGCTTCTCGAAAAGATTTACCCTGCAGGGGTGCACTACTGTACCCAAACGCATGCTCAACCCATCAGGCACCATATAACGCGTGCCTTCCGAATCTCACAATAAGAACTATCCCATAACTACGCACATATCCAGAGGCATCACCTACTGTGGGGAACCAACCAAGAGGTACGACGATTCTCAAGGAAGGCACAACGTTTGCGCCTACTGGTGGATCGGGCCCTACGGGGTAACTTGTACACACCGTGGGTGCCGCCACCGTGTACCGTGATTTTTGTGTGCAAGCCATGGCAGTCCACCAAAATATCAAGTCCGAAGACATATCAACTCACCCATGTCCGAGGACATATTATGCGTATGCACCAAATGGAAAACCAATTTTGTAACCCTTTGGATATACGAATAGCGCCGGTAGTTGAGGGGGATCCCAGAGGCCCCACGTTTGGTTAGCGCGATCAACTAGAACTGGTATCGTAGAACGAACGAGTCCTATGTCGGCTCAAGTAGTTCCCAAAGGTGGTCCCTGCCAGGGCCTTATCATTAGGTGAAACTATAACCAACCACATCAGATTAATTATCTTATCACCAACCATATCCGAGTATCATGTTCCACCTGTATGAGAGCGGTACTAAGCATGCCTACGACTCGTAAGGACAAAGCTAGCTAATCAATCAAGGCAATAGGATAACCAAGGCAATATAGTGGAGTAGGTAATTAAAGGAATGGTACTATAGCATCAACAATAAGTATAGCAATAGATCAATTGGAAAAAGTAAAGACTAGAAATGCAAAATAGGTAGAAGAGGGAGAATGCTCGCCTGTGGGACAAATTCGGAGAACCGGAGGCTTGTCGCAACTCGCGTCCACTCATCGTCCTATCCGATGAAGAAACAAACACTAAAAGGAACAACCATTGTATTATTTAATACTAGACGGAAGATCCGGCATGTTTATGGTATGATGCATGACATGGTAATATGCGGTCCCAACTTAGCAATATTAAGCGGAATCAGGATCCCGACATTTATTATTAGGTTCAAATTATTTAACTACCCCGCATAATAAATGTTGAATTAACAAGGCAAAGCATGGCATCGGTTCGCTACACAAATTTAAATGGAGCCAATATTAGACTAGATTCTCCCACATATGGGCTCCATATTTAATTTAGTTGAATCGACAAAGTTCCCCCAAACAAATAAACATGTATGCAAGGATGCCCAATTCATATGCAACAAGTATATTCATATATTATAAAAATATAGGGATCTCAGGAAAAGGGTCACACGTTGGGGGGTTCGAATCCAGGTTTGATGATATTGATCGTCGGATCCAGATCGGTCTTCGGATCCATGTCACCACACCCAGGAGTCTCGGTGTCTTCGGGTTCCATGAAGGAGGCCTTGACGTCCATGAAGTAGATGCTCCATTTTTGGCTTCGTTTGTCAATGACGATCATGGAAAGCTTCGGCACCAGGTTATACTGTCATGTGGAGATCTTGTCGCATCGGGCTTTTGTCAATACATCTATGGCTCCTGGCATACAAACATTCAGGAAGGCTCGCGGTGTTCCAGAGACAGAACATATGCACAAGAGCAGGTCACACCCTTACTGTGGGGCAGCAGCACGAGTCACCAGGACACCAACATGGGTGGAACACAGCGTCGCAGACACGCGCAGAGAGCTGCAAGACGCGTTGCACAACTGCATATGCACACACACGAGCAAGCAGCGTCTCGGTAGAGCATCAAGCACGCGGTCGATTAGCAGAGCGGCGAGGAGGCGGATACGTCGACGCAGGCGATGGGGCACCACGCGGGCAGAGGCAGGACGCGTGGTCGAGGAGGCCATGACCGGCGGCTGCTAGCAGCGAAGGTGAAGGCGACCGGTGGCAGGGACGCGCGGGAGGATGGCGAGATCGGCGGTGCTCGCGGGTAGAGACGGAGACGGTGGGCGACGGCAGCGCTGGCTAGAGGCCAACGTCGGGGGGCCTTGGGCGGAGTGGCCGCAGCCGGAGGAGCAGAGAGGAGGGGCCCTGATAGAAGGGGTCGTGAGGAGGGCGGAGCAGGGACGGGCTCGTAGGGGCGGTCGCGAGGTGAGAGCTTGGCGACGGCAACTCTCGGGAAGGAGCGAGGCGAGAGGTTGCGGGGAGGGAGAGACGTGCGGGATGGGGCGATAGGGAGAGCGACGAGTGCGGGGCAGAGAGCAGAGGCGGCAGGAACTACGGGCTCGGGGGAGAAGCGGGGCTTGCGTGGGGATCGTGCAGGGGAGGACTGGGTCACGGGTCGGACCAGGAGCGAGAGAGAGGGGATTCGAGAGGGGGTGGGTCCACACGGGACGGACGGTGTGTGATCGGTTTGCGCATGTCGCTAACAGGGTTCGGCTGGTGGGCAGCGACGTGGGAGGTGTGGTTCATGTGGTGTGGAGCCAGGGGTAGCGGCGGCATGGTGGGGTGAGAGGAAGGATTAGGTCTAGGGCTGAGTGGCAGGTAGGGATTAGGGTTTAGTCTAGTGGGGTTGTAGGTGGCCTGTTGGTTGGGCCTTGGGGCTTGGCCAACTGGGCTGCCTCCCCACTAAAACCAGTTTTATTTTAAAACACTTTTATAAATAGTTTTTAGCCAAATAAAATATTCCGAAAGACCGGGGTTTTTAATTTGAAATTAGAGAAGGGGACTAATTAGAAAACAAAATAGGCTTTTGATGAAAATATTTTAGGGCAAAAGTATGCATGATGTCATGATGATGCAACATAGAAAATAACACGCAACTTAATTTCGGAATATTTTCCGGGGCATTACAACTCGACACCACTAACAAGGATCACGTCCCGAGATCCAAACAAAGGCACATGGAGGGAGAGAGGTTTGATGATCGGATCTTCTTATGTCGGGTTAGTGGTCGCGACACCACTAACAAGAATTGTTGCTCCATCTTAAAATTGTGGACACCACCAACAAAGGGTGGTTTCTCACGTTCTTGGAGAGAACACTCCGGAGAAGCAAATTCGAAAGTAAAGGTCTCAAAGATAAGGCCACCTTTAACTTACATGGAAGGAGTAGAAGTCACATGGACCCACCAATTCAACGTAACAAGAGCGAATGATAAGAGTAGTGGTATGGTCATGACTCCATCCCGCACTCAAAGCATTACCCTGTACAAGAATAGGAGAATTATGTAACCAAATTTCATAATTTTAGACTGAAGGTCTTATCAGTCGATATTAACAAAGATTCAGGAAGACGACGTCGTCACAGAAGTTGCAGAACATTGAGAAACATTTGAAAAGAGATCAGATAGAATGAAATCCAGATGTAGCACCACTGTTACAAAAGGAGGGGAGAAGAACCCTAAAAGTACGATGGAAACCCAACCACGAGAAATCCTAGACTTGGATAAGGTAAGAGATCAGAGTGAAACACGAAAAGATAAGAAGTGAAAGAATAGAGATGAGAAGTAAAATCAGAGCTAATCAGATCTATCCAACGCGTTTGTAGCAAAATAGTATTGACTCTAAAGATCGAACGTTAGCTAGGTTATCCTACAGGTTGGACCAGTGGGGTATCGTAAAACTTTGCTCTGATACCACTTGTAACGCCCCCGAATCGGGTCTATGCAGATCTTAGCATTTCCCGCCAAAATCCGCATAGAAGCGATTCAAATACGCCCACCAGACACTTTCGTGTGGGTGGGATTTGAATACAAGTAGTTACATCATAGTAGTTTACAACAGAATCCACAAGAACTTATATATACAACAGCGACTCAACGAGTCAAGAATATAAAAGATACAATACGAAGATACAACTAAAGAAGAAAGCAAAGTAGTATCCGAGTACGGACAAGATCCAAATGGGACTAAGAGTTATGAAGAATAACCAAGCGGTGTCCAACCCTGCCCAGGCCAAGCCGGAAGGGTAACCTTGCTAACGTCGTCAATCACATACCTGTCAAGCCAAAAGGGTGCCGACAAAGGGCAAAGGAAAACAGAAAGAGAGCGGTCAGTACTGAGGCCAGTACACGGCGAGACTATAATTCGGCGGTCCTCGCCTACATAGGTATGGTGGGCTCAGCGGCAGCAAAGCTTGTACTATCTAACTTATAGAGACACGCTACAACTTTGGCTATTAGAGCGAGATAAGAGAGCACTACACGATAACTATATATAACACCAAACATAACCCATCCGAAGATTTCCCCCTCGAAGACCAGTCGAGGAAGTCCTCTTACAGAACACACACGGTGGCAATTTTAGTTAAGCAGGTGTTTAGTTGCTAAGGCTAATTACTAATCATATTATTAGAGGCAAAACATTAGTGGTGTTGTCTATGATCATGACACTGTACTCCTGAGGCGTCCATAACCGTGGACACACGGCTTCTCGAAAAGATTTACCCTGCAGGGGTGCACTACTGTACCCAAACGCATGCTCAACCCATCAGGCACCATATAATGCGTGCCTTCCGAATCTCACAATAAGAACTGTCCCATAACTACGCACATATCCAGAGGCATCACCTACTGTGGGGAACCAACCAAGAGGTACGACGATTCTCAAGGAAGGCACAACGTTTGCGCCTACTGGTGGATCGGGCCCTACGGGGTAACTTGTACACACCGTGGGTGCCGCCACCGTGTACCGTGATTTTTGTATGCAAGCCATGGCAGTCCACCAAAATATCAAGTCCGAAGACATATCAACTCACCCATGTTCGAGGACATATTATGCGTATGCACCAAATGGAAAACCAATTTTGTAACCCTCTGGATATACGAATAGCGCCGGTAGTTGAGGGGGGATCCCAGAGGCCCCACGTTTGGTTAGCGCGATCAACTCAGAACTGGTATCGTAGAACGAACGGGTCCTATGTCGGCTCAAGCAGTTCCCAAAGGTGGTCCCTGCCGGGGCCTTATCATTAGGTGAAACCATAACCAACAACATCAGATTAATTATCTTATCACCAACCATATCTGAGTATCATGTTCCACCTGTATGAGAGCGGTACTAAGCATGCCTATGACTCGTAAGGACAAAGCTAGCTAAGCAATCAAGGCAATAGGATAACCAAGGCAATATAGTGGAGTAGGTAATTAAAGGAACGGTACTATAGCATCGACAATAAGGATAGCAATAGATCAATTGGAAGAAGTAAAGACTAGAAATGCAAAATAGGTAGAAGAGGGAGAATGCTCACCTGTGGGACAAATTCGAAGAACCGGAGGCTTGTCGCAACTCGCGTCCACTCATCGTCCTATCCGGTGAAGAAACAAACACTAAAAGGAACAACCGGTGCATTACTTAATACTAGACGGAAGATCGGGCATGTTTATGGTATGATGCATGACATGGTAATATGAGGTCCCACTTAGCAATATTAAGTGGAATCAGGATCCCGACATTTATTATTAGGTTCAAGTTATTTAACTATCCCGCATAATAAATGTTGAATTAACAAGGCAAAGCATGGAATCGGTTCGCTACACAAATTTAAATGGAGCCAATATTAGACTACATTCTCCCACATATGGGCTCCATATTTAATTTAGTTGAATCGACAAAGTTCCCCCAAACAAATAAACATGTATGCAAGGATGCCCAATTCATATGCAACAAGTATATTCATATATTATAAAAATATAGGGATCTCGGGAAAAGGGTCACACATTGGGGGGTTCGAATCCAGGGGCTCGGGGTTCGAGTTCGATGATATTGATCGTCGGATCCGGATCGGTCTTCGGATCCATGTCACCAGACCCAGGAGTCTCGGTGTCTTCGGGTTCCAGGAAGGAGGCCTTGACGTCCGTGAAGTAGATGCTCCATTTTTGGCTTTCTTTGTCGATGACGATCATGGAAAGCTTCGGCACCAGATTATACTGTCATGTGGAGATCTTGTCGCATCTGGCTTTTGTCAATACATCTATGGATCCTGGCATACAAACATTCAGGAAGGCTCGCAGTGTTCCAGAGATAGAACATATGCACAAGAGCAGGTCACACCCTTACTGTGGGGCAGCAACACGGGTCACCAGGACACCAACATGGGTGGAACACAGCGTCGCAGACACGCGTAGAGAGCTGCAAGACGCGTTGCACAACTGCATATGCACACACATGAGAAAGCAGCGTCTCGGCAGAGCATCAAGCACGCGGTCGGTCAGCAGAGCGACGAGGAGGCGGATACGGCGACGCAGGCGATGGGCACTGCTGGCGAGGCAGACGTGGTCGAGGAGGCCACGACCGGCGGCTGCTGGCAGCGAAGGTGAAGGCGACCGGTGGCAGGGATGCGCGGGAGGATGGCGAGCTTGACAGTGCTCGCGGGTAGAGATGGAGACGGTGGGCGATGGCAACGCTAGCTAGAGGCCAACGTCGGGGGCCTTGGGCGGAGCGGCCGCAGCCGGAGGAGCAGAGAGGAGGGGCCCTGACAGATGGGGTCGCGAGGAGGGCGGAGCGGGGCCGGCGGCGGCTCGGGCTCGTAGGGGCGGTCGCGAGGTGAGAGCTTGGCGATGGCAACTCTCGGGAAGGAGCGAGGCGAGAGGTTGCGGGGAGGGAGAGACGTGCGGGATGGGCGGCGAGGAGAGCGAGTGCGGGAGAGAGCGAGGCGTGGAACTACGGGCTCGGGGGAGAAGCGGGGCTTGCGTGGGGATCGTGCAGGGAGGACTGGGTCGCGGGTCAGACCAGGAGCGAGAGAGAGGGGATTTGAGAGGGGGTGGGTCCACACGGGACAGACGATGTGTGATGGGTTTGTCGCCATGTGGTTCGCCAGGCGAGAACGTGGGAGGTGTGGTTCGTGTGGTGTGGAGCCAGGGGTAGCGGCGGCACGGTGGGGTGAGAGGAAGGATTAGGTCTAGGGCTGAGTGGCAGGTACGGATTAGGGTTTGGTCTAGTGGGGTAGTAGGTGGCCTATTGGTTGGGCCTTTGGGCTTGGCCAACTGGGCTGCCTTCCCACTAAAACTAGTTTTATTTTAAAACACTTTTATAAATAGTTTTTAGCCAAATAAAATATCCCGAAAGACCGGCGTTTTTAATTTAAAATTAGAGAAGGGGACTAATTAGAAAACAAAATAGGCTTTTGATGAAAATATTTTAGGGAAAAGGTATGCATGATGTCATGATGATGCAACAATAACACGCAACTTTATTTCGGAATATTTTCCGGGGAACTACAACTCGACACCACTAACAAGGATCGCGTCCTGAGATCCAAACAAAGGTACAGGGAGGGAGAGAGGTTTGATGATCGGATCTTCTTATGTCGGGTTAGTGGTCGCGACACCACTAACAAGAATTGTTGCTCCATCTTAAAATTCTTGACACCACCAACAAAGGGTGGTTTCTCACGTTCTTGGAGAGAACACTCCGGAGAAGCAAATTCGAAAGTAAAGGTCTCAAAGATAAGGCCACCTTTAACTTCCATGGAAGGAGTAGAAGTCACATGGACCCACCAATTCAACGTAACAAGAGCGAATGATAAGAGTAGTGGTATGGTCATGAATCCGTCCCGCACTCAAAGCATTACCCTATACAAGAATAGGAGAATTATGTAACCAAATTTCAGAATTTTAGATTGAAGGTCTTATCAGTCGATATTAACAAAGATTCAGGAAGACGACATCGTCGCAGAAGTTGCAGAACATCGAGAAACATTTGAAAAGAGATCAGATAGAATGAAATCCAGATGTAGCACCACTGTTACAAAAGGAGGGGAGAAGAACCCTAAAAGTACGACGGAAACCCAACCACGAGAAATCCTAGACTTGGAGAAGGTAAGAGACCAGAGTGAAACACGCAAAGATAAGAAGTGAAAGAATAGAGATGAGAAGTAAAATCAGAGCTAATCAGATCTATCCAACGTGTTTGTAGCAAAATAGTTTTGACTCTAAAGATCGGACGTTAGCTAGGTTATCCTATAGGATGGACTAGTGGGGTATCGTAAACCTTTGCTCTGATACCACTTGTAACGCCCCCGAATTGGGTCTATGCAGATCTTAGCATTTCCCGCCAAAACCCGCATAGAAGCGATTCAAAGACGCCCACCAGACACTTTCGTGTGGGTGGGATTTGAATACAAGTAGTTACATCACAGTAGTTTACAACAGAATCCACAAGAACTTATATATACAACAGCGACTCAACGAGTCAAGAATATAAAAGATACAATACGAAGATACAACTCAAGAAGAAAGCAAAGTAGTATCCGAGTATGGACAAGATCCAAATGGGACTAAGAGTTCTGAAGAATAACCAAGCGATGTCCAACCCTGCCCAGGCCAAGCCGGAAGGGTAACCTTGCTAACGTCGTCAATCACATACCTGTCAAGCCAAAAGGGTGCCGACAAAGGGAAAAGGAAAATAGAAAGAGAGCGGTCAGTACTGAGGCCAGTACACGGCGAGACTAGAATTCGGCGGTCCTCGCCTACATAGGTATGGTGGGCACAACGGCAGCAAAGCTTGCACTATCTAACTTATAGATACACGCTACAACTTCGGCTATTAGAGCGAGATAAGAGAGAACTACACGATAACTATATATAACACCAAACATAACCCATCCGAAGATTTTCCCCTCGAAGACCAGTCGAGGAAGTCCTCTTACAGAACACACACGGTGGCAATTTTAGTTAAGCAGGTGTTTAGTTGTTAAGGCTAATTACTAATCATATTATTAGAGGCAAAACATTAGTGGCGTTGTCTATGATCATGACACTGTACTCCTGAGGCGTCCATAACCGTGGACACACGGCTTCTCGAAAAGATTTACCCTGCAAGGGTGCACTACTGTACCCAAACGCATGCTCAACCCATCAGGCAACATATAACGCGTGCCTTCCGAATCTCACAACAAGAACTGTCCCTTAACTACGTGCATATCCAGAGGCATCACCTACTGTTGGGAACCAACCAAGAGGTACGACGATTCTCAAGGAAGGCACAACGTTTGCGCCTACTGGTGGATCGGGCCCTAAGGGGTAACTTGTACACACCGTGGGTGCCGCCACCGTGTACCGCGATTTCTGTATGCAAGCCATGGCAGTCCACCAAAATATCAAGTCTGAAGACATATCAACCCACCCATGTCCGAGGACATATTATGCGTATGCACCAAATGGAAAACCAATTTTGTAACCCTTTGGATATACGAATAGCGTCGGTAGTTGAGGGGGATCCCAGAGGCCCCACGTTTGGTTAGCGCGATCAACTCAGAACTGGTATCGTAGAACGAACGGGTCCTTTGTCGGCTCAAGCAGTTCCCAAAGGTGGTCCCTGCCGAGGCCTTATCATTAGGTGAAACCATAACCAACAACATCAGATTAATTATCTTATCACCAACCATATCCGAGTATCATGTCCCACCTGTATGAGAGCGGTACTAAGCATGCCTACGACTCGTAAGGACAAAGCTAGCTAATCAATTAACGCAATAGGATAACCAAGGCAATATAGTGGAGTAGGTAATTAAAGGAATGGTATTATAGCATCAACAATAAGTATAGCAATAGATCAATTGGAAAAAGTAAAGACTAGAAATGCAAAATAGGTAGAAGAGGGAGAATGCTCGCTTGTGGGACAAATTCGGAGAACCGGAGGCTTGTCGCAACTCGCTTCCACTCATCGTACTATCCGGTGAAGAAACAAACACTAAAAGGAACAACCAGTGTATTATTTAATACTAGACGAAAGATCCGGCATGTTTATGGTATGATGCATGACATGGTAATATGCGGTCCCACTTAGCAATATTAAGCGGAATCAGGATCCCGACATTTATTATTAGGTTCAAGTTATTTAACTACCCCGCATAATAAATGTTGAATTAACAAGGCAAAGCATGGCATCGGTTCGCTACACAAATTTAAGTGGAGCCAATATTAGACTAGATTCTCCTACATATGGGCTCCATATTTAATTTAGTTGAATCGACAAAGTTCCCCCAAACAAATAAACATGTATGCAAGGATGTCCAATTCATATGCAACAAGTATATTCATATATTATAAAAATATAGGGATCTCGGGAAAAGGGTCACACATTGGGGGGTCGAATCCAGGGGCTCGGGTTTCGGGTTCGATGATATTGATCGTCGGATCCGGATCGGTATTCGGATCCATGTCACCGCACACAGGAGTCTTGGTGTCTTTGGGTTCCAGGAAGGAGGCCTTGACGTCCGTGAAGTAGATGCTCCATTTTGGCTTCGTTTGTCGATGACGATCATGGAAAGCTTCGGCACCAGATTATGCTGTCATGTGGAGATCTTGCCGCATCGGGCTTTTGTCAATACATCTATGGATCCTGGCATACAAACATTTAGGAAGGCTCGCGGTGTTCCAGAGACAGAACATATGCACAAGAGCAGGTCACACCCTTACTATGGGCAGCAGCAAGGGTCACCAGGACACCAACATGGGTGGAACACAGCATCCCAGACATGCGCAGAGAGCTGCAAGACGCGTTGCACAACTGCATATGCACACACACGAGCAAGCAGCATCTCGGCAGAGCATCAAGCACGCGGTCGGTTAGTAGAGCGGCGAGGAGGCGGATACGGCGACGCAGGAGATGGGGCACCGTGCGGGCAGAGGCAGGACGCGTGGTCGAGGAGGCCACGACTGGCAGCTGCTGGCAGCGAAGGTGAAGGCGACCGGTGGCAGGGACACGCGGGAGGATGGCGAGCTCGGCGGTGCTCGCGGGTAGAGACGGAGACGGTGGGCGACGGTAGCGCTTGCTTGAGGCCAACATCGGGGGGCCTTGGGCGGAGCGGCCGCAGCCGGAGGAGCAGAGAGGAGGGGCCCTGACAGAAGGGGTCGCGAGGAGGGCGGAGCGGGGCCAGCGGTGGCTCGGGCTCGTAGGGGCGGTCGCGAGGTGAGAGCTTGGTGACGGCAACTCTCGGGAAGGAGCGAGGCGAGAGGTTGCGGGGAGGGAGAGACGTGCGGGATGGGGCGATAGGGAGAGCGACGAGTGCGGGGGAGAGAAGCGAGGCTTGCGTGGGGATCGTGCAGGGGAGGACTGGGTCGCGGGTCGGACCAGGAGAGAGAGAGAGAGAGGGTATTCGAGAGGGGGTGGGTCCACACGGGACGGACGGTGTGTTGGGTTCAGCTGTCGCTGTGGTTCATGGTGGGCGCGACGTGGGAGGTGTGGTTCGTGGTGGTGTGGAGCCAGGGGTGGCGGTGGCAGAGGAAGGATTAGGTCTAGGGCTGAGTGGCAGGTAGGGATTAGGGTTTGGTCTAGTGGGGTAGTAGGTGGCCTGTTGGTTGGGCCTTTGGCCTTGGCCAACTGGGCTGCCTCCCCACTAAAACCAGTTTTATTTTAAAACACTTTTATAAATAGTTTTTAGGCAAATAAAATATCCCGAAAGACCGGGGTTTTTAATTTGAAATTAGAGAAGGGGACTAATTAGAAAACAAAATAGGCTTTTGATGAAAATATTTCAGGGCAAAAGTATGCATGATGTCATGATGATGCAGCATAGAAAATAACACGCAACTTTATTTCGGAATATTTTCCGGAGCATTACACTAGAGTAGGTTTGCTTCGGTACAAAAAGTATTTTTGTTGAGGAAATAGATAAAATATAATAAGATCAAATATAAACATTTCCTGAAATGTAATAAAATGATTAAAACTTATAAAATCAATAACTTTTGTTTTATAATTCAGAAAAATATGTGTAATATATGAAAATGTTTAGAAAAATAAAATCTACAACTTAAAACTATTATCAAACATTATTATGCCAACAATTTAAATAATTATTATTTAATAAAGATTTTATAAATAATAAAACTTTGATAATTCATATTTTAATGATGGTAAATGTTAAAAATATAAGTAATATACCAAAAAAATCTTAGAAAAATAATAAATGTAATTTAAAATTATAATCATGCATTGTTATTTCACTTAATTAAATATTTATTATTTATTAAGTATTTATAAATAATAAATCTTATAAAAACCATACCTTATTATTTATAAATCAAAAAAATAAATGTAATATACCAAAATGATCACAAGAATAATACTTACATGTTAAAAATATAATATTACACTTTTGAGTTAAATAAAAAATTAAATACTTTAATAACTTAAATTTAAACCTATTTCCTGAGTTGTTAATTCATATAAGGGTAAATAAAATTTACTAATAGTTCTAAAATTAGCCAATTGAGTTTAATAAATAGTATTATTCTTAAATATTGATAATATGAAGTCAAAATGACTCAATACATTTTAAATACAATTCTGTTGCATTATCATTCAACCATATGTATAGTTTATTTTCTAAAAAGATCTTTAACAAATATAAAATCTTCAAGAATGATATTTTAACCAAATAAAATCTTTTACCATTGTTTCACTCACAACTTTATAATGGACTAAATCCAGAGATAATTCATAAGTCGTAAATAATATTGTTTACTTATTCACAAGCCATAACCATACCCTTATAAGGAGATAAATCCTTTTATACATGTATAAGGTTAGGAAACCACTATTCAAATAGAAGTGCTACCATTCTTAAAGTATCCTTAGAGAAACATTATGAAGTAAACAAGGTACAAATAACATAAGGAATATACCTTAAGTCCGTCTATGTCTTTAAAGTTAACTTTAGTCTACAAGACTTTAAATATTAAGATAAAAACTTTATTATGTGTTTTATAGTTAACTTTGGTCTGTTATAATTAAGTTATAAAGCATCTCAAATCCAAACTATTCCAGCAAGCACAAACAACATCGACCACCTCTAATTAACCACAAGGATTGTTTAAACTTTAATAAAGAAATATTTTCTTCAAAAGTTATTTGTTTTGCCACTTCAATCAACAAACCTTATAATAATATTTCCAACTCTTAACAAATTAAATTCAAGGAGTCTCATAATAATCAACATATGACAATTAATCACAATCACATTGTTTCAAACTTTACATGTATACTTAGAATTTTTAACACTTAAGTTCTTTATAAGTGACATTACTTGTAAAGTAAAATTTGAGGATAAACAATTATACTATAAACAATCTTGAGTAGCATTTCACATTTGTGTGTATCTCATGGTTTTATGATATTATAATTACATGCTTACCATTTCTAGTTTCCAAACCCTAGATCAACGTTATCCCCAGGATTCACGTTTATCAATTGCATTACATTACTTATGCATAATAGCATCTTGCTTCTTTAAACATTAGTCCTTATCGGACTAATGATGCTGATTTCAGATATTGGATCTCATATTGTCTTGAAGATCGTGAGTGCATAATCTTGCAATCACAAAAGGCAAGTTCACACTTTCTCATGTCCTTTGATTATTTTCTGTAAAGTATTTTACAAATCCAGTGTTGTCATCACCTCCATTTGAAAAAATGTCCGAAAACACTATTTTCATAATAATATGATTATATGTTATTTACCATGAGGTAATAACCTACTACGAAAGTTTCGGTGGTAAAGGAACATATTATCTAGGACATAACAACCAATGTCGCTAGTGATTCTTGCGCCGTATATCACGCGTTAACCATGAGATTTGGAATGGGACGGAGAAGTCAGCTGTATCTTCTTCCTCTTGCATGTGGCCGGATGTGCAGGTTGTGGCTCTTATCACTCGTAGCATGCATATTAATTGGTAATTCATAGAGGATATGCAGCATATGGGTGGGAACCCTCAACGTCCCATGATAGTTCTGGCATCTAACGGTCTGTACAAACCATTGCCGTAATTTAATGTGTGTGCATGGTGTACACCAAGGAGGCATGTGAGGTCGCGAAGGGGCAGTGATTGGCTTGGATCATCTACTGGGCCCCACACCATAGGAAGTGTCGACGGGAAAGATCGACCGGTTGTGCAACAAGGATTTGATCTCTCATGGGTAAAGTAGCGCACCTCTGCAGAGTGTAAGAACTGTAACTTGTTACTCCCTGTTCCGGGAAGGAGCTACGAACGCTGCGGGAAAGGAACTCAATGACAGTTCTGGTAAACCCGTGAAGGCTAACGGACATAGCTTTTCAGAATAAAATCAACCTTTGAAGAAATGTTTACAAAAACTTGTATTGCCTACGACCTATGGTCTGTGGCTGTAGATATAGTGCACCAAACACTCCTTTTCTAGTGAACTTGCTGAGTACGCTCGCTCAACGTATCTTCTTAACCCTTGCTAGGTTCTAAAGCCAGTACATACGATGTCTACATCAAGTTATGTTCCAGTAATCATCACCAGAAGCTAAAGTTCTTCAATAAAGTCAAGAAAGTCAACATATACATCAACTCAAGTGAAGACGAAGTTACTGATGAGATAGGAATATAATCTCTAGCCATAGAACCTATTTTTTTAGGGTATTGCAATAGCAGCAATGCTAGACCATTAGTTAAAATACTAGTCTTATTAGTATGATAGTTTTTGAGTTGTTTATTCCTGATTCTTCTTTGTAAAAAGTTTCTTTCTCTCTCTCTTTAACCTAGAGTGTTCTCTGGATCTTGTGTAAAGAGTTGAGTTGTAACCTATAGTCATGTCTTGGACCTGCTATGTTTCTGTTGTACCACTCTGAGGGATGTAATACTAGTGAACGGTGTTTTATTGGTGTTATGTCAACGACTATAGTGTACTACATCATGCAGTGGTATGCTGGGTCACCGCAATATCTATCCGTCATTTGGATGGACAAATCCCACTCTTGATCCATGCGCTTCAACACATACTTTTAGAATACCCAATGCCACCTTTATAACCACCCAATTATGAAGTGGCGTTTGATGTCATCAAAGCACTTATCTGGTGATGGTGATTAACATGATCTCATGGTCGATGGATTATGTTACTAAGTATTTGAAATCTTGTAGCGAAATGAACTTAATGACTTGATCTGATGCTATGCTTACTATGGGTGTGTGTCCATCACATCATTCTCCTAATGATATGATCTTATTATTAATAACATCCAATGTCCATGATCAGGAAACCATGATCATCTACTAATCAACAAGCTTCCTTAACAAGAGGCTTACTAGAGACTCTATTATGTTTACAAAACACACAAGTATTAATGTTTCCTATTAATAAAATTATAACATGGAATGTAAATATTTATCAGAAACACAAATATATAATAATAACCACTTTATTATTGCCTCTTGGGCATATCTCTCACATCATACACTAATTTGCTTCTTATCCGTACTCGGATCTTGTTTTCCGCTTCCGCTTGATACTCTGATGTGTGATGTATGAGGATGTATCCTAAACTATTAGAACTATCTAGTAAATTGGATCTTGACGTATGGCGTTGAATATTTCTATTTTTTAGATAGTTTGGCTCTGATGTATTTTTGTATGTCGTTGGCATACATACTCATTTGTGTGTGCCTTACTCGCAGTCCAGCCGGCTACGTCTCTTGCACTTGAAGCTATAACCACGAGAAGTGGGTAGGGTAGTTGGCCGGTACCGTGCCCTGTTTCGCTCAGACGGGACCTACACATGGGTGTCCTTTGTGTCTCCTTAGTAGGACACCTTATCCACTTTTGTGTTATACGGGCTTATGATTGAGAGCGTAGGGTTCAGGAGATTACATAATTAGACATGTGATTTATGCTTCTAATTGAGTACTCTATCTGTCCACAAATGCATGTCTTGGAGCTTTAGTAAAAATCTAATGCATTATATTTTTTACCAAATAAGTAGAAATGTGTATCTATCTAAAAGAAAGTTATATTGAGTAACTACCATATGAAAATATATCTTAAAGTGGATATATTGATATTTATTTGGTATTTTAGATCTTCGTGTCTTTTTATGTTCTCGGCCAAATATTGAAAGCATTGAATTTTTAAGTAAGTTTATGCACGATCAAATTAGGGAAGGAGAGAGTACAATTTGATATATTTGAAATATAGAACTAATGCTGTTTACGTACAACATAAAATATAGGATGAATATTACAAGCAAGATACGGAGCTAACAACATGTCTCCAACTACATGGGATTATAGAAAACCAACTCTAAGAAAAAGTAACAGAAACTTAATATTTGTTACGGAACCTTACCTAACATTTATTTGGTTTTAACGTACCACATGGTGCACTCAAGACCCCTTTCGATTCATGTTATATCAAGAGACCATTAATGTGACATCCATTTTGAATCTTAATTCCATATATACAAGCATGCTAAATTATATATATGTGGAATCAAAGTAGTTGAGCTAGATATTTTGCCCACACGAACATGAAAAGGTAATAAGGAATATGTGATTATTTTTAATTCTCAGTAGTTCATTATCAGTCAGAATATAAGAAGATTTTGTATGAAACTATACATATTCGTACTTTATTTTAATCTTGTGAATAAAATAATTTCCCTAAAGTATTTGTAGTGGTATGAAGACACTACTAATGAAGGAGTAAAATGGCCGACCAACGTAAAATTTGGTAGTGAGATACAGGGATTGAAAAATGCATTTTGGGACAGCCAAGAAATAAACAGTCGCAATTGATGAAGATGTTTTTATATCCATGTTACATGATACAAGAGTAAATATAAATGAAAATATATCCAAAGCTGGAGTATATGAAAAAAAGGTGACAAAAATAGACGAACTTAATTTTAATAACTATCACTTTATAGAATATTAAGAAAAATTGTATTATTTAGTTTGAGCATAATAACAAAATGTTCATAATTAGAAGATAGGATAGATTTTTGGATCATGTATATAATAAGTTCGTAGTTAAATCTTAAAAATGATGTCTCTATAGTGACAATTTTACAATGAAATTTCAATGCTAATAGGCCCAATTGAAATCATAAGGAAAGAAATTGATTATGAAAAGATAAAATTGAACTCTGACGATTACTCCCTTAAAAAGTAAATTAAATCTTTAAATGCTTACAAAAGCATCCAATCAAATTATGTGTTAAAATATTGTTTGTCCTTAAAATTTCATCATCATACATGTTCATAAAAACCATAATTATCCTATTAAAGTTTACATATTGTAACATCCCAAAATTTTCCTAATTTTGGAATGTTAAAAGAAAAAATAAATAAGTTGATTGAATTGTTTGATCTTGCTGAAATTTTGAATGAAAAGAAATTTTTAGGATTGTTCAAACTTTCCTAAAAACACTAAAAATGAATGGTTTATCATGACTGTCCAATTAGGTTTGGAAGTTTTGTATAAAACAAAAAAAACAATGTGTTGTATTGCATCATGACATCTCATACAAACCCTCGTTCAAAAATCTGGTCAAAACCCTAATTGAAATCCCCATAATCACTTATGAAGGTTCCTAGAAGAAAAATATATTTTGTATATTTGATGGAAAGGAATATTGCTATTCAGATGTCCTAAAAATAAATCTGGAAATTATCAATCCTAAACCATATTTTAAATTCCTCCAAAATTGCCAAACAATACAATATGTGCAATGGCATTATTGACATTTTAAAACTTGTACAACGATATTCTCTATACACACTAATAGGTGTATTTTGAATTTAAAAAAAAATTAAAAATTGGTTTGGATTCATTTGGATTCCTAAAACCCAAGTTATAAAATAAACACTAAAAAACAGAAAAAGAAAAGAACAAAAAAAACTAAACTAACCTACCCAGATCCTCGGTCTAGCCCACCAACTCTCCCCTCCTACCCTTCTCTCCCGCGTGCCAGCGGAGCATAGAAGTAAGCCGGCCCATAGCGCCAGCGCCCAGCCACTCCCCGCTCCTCCACTCACTGACACGCGGGACCCACCACCGCCATCCCCAACCTCTCGCTCAACCTGTGTTCTTTACGAACACTACATAACCGACCCAAAAATCATGAGGAATCCGGGCAAACCTTACCCCCTACGCATAATTTCTGGCAAACAGATAGCCCGTAAACCCCTCTTCAAAATCCCTTTGAAAACCCTAGCCGATAAGCACCTAGATGTCTGATTGAATCTTCGATTCGATCTGCATCCGCCGCCGCCATTGCTGAAGCTCGCGAGATCGAGGTCGAGCACGCGCCAGCCGCCCTGCTTCCACTGTTCCTTTTTTCATGGCGTACCCCATACTCTAACCCTTTCACCTCCACTGTAGAGCCCCGATACGACCACCCAACGCCGCCGGAGGATCACTAGACTTCCTCGCCTCTGTCCGTATACTGGCGTCAATGGGAGGACCGTGAGACGTCGACAAGGACACGAGAAGGACCGCCTCGAAGATACGATCGCGGTCACACTTCCTCCCACGCCCGAGGACCACCGTAGCACCGCAGACGTCAACCACCTACACCGCACATCATCGCTTGATGCCGTTGACCGCCGGACCGCCGCTGTAAGTCACCTCCCTTCCCCCATCTGTTAGATCTTGGATCGATGCGCCAGATTAGAAGGGGTCGCCAAACAGGTTTCGGCCAATAGCACCGCACCGCGTGGCACTAAATGCGTCAGCGCGCTTAGTCAGCAGCAGGTCAGCATGATCAACCAGTCGCATCGCGCCATGTTTCACCTTGTCGGCTAAATAGAGAAAAGCTTTAGGAAATAGGCAGAATATTGTGCAATCTTGCAAAAATTATAAAAAAAGATCTACAAGTCCAAATATTACAAATAATATATTGTTGGATTCATAAAAATATATCGAATATTATTATGAGATTAGATCTAATCTTTGAAGTATGTATTTAATCTACTAATTTAAATATTCTAATGGATATTCTAGACTAAATAAATCATAGTAAATTATTTGTAGATTATAAAAATATAAATAAAGTATACATGGATTAATAATATCACATACGAAATTAATATGCTGTTAGATCTAACTTTTTAGTTTTCAATTACTGTAATGATTTAATTAGTCTTAACGACCTTTTAGAGTATTAAATCCATAATAAATTATTCGTAGGTCAGAAAAATATGAATAATATATCAAACTAAAGCTACTTTAATGGAGTTCAACAATATCATGTTATATCTATCTTTTGGAGAATAGTTGACTAATAATAAATTTAATTAGTATTAATAGTCTTTTAAGAGTACTAAATTCATAATAAATTATTTATAGACCCTAAAAATATAAGTAATATGTCTATGGATTCACAACTTCACGTAGATTACAGATATGGTATTATATATAATATTTGGTGTAGTAAATATTTTAAATGAATTAAACTCTATTAAATAGTAATTAAATGATAGAAAAATATAGACAACTCCGTTTAGGGTGAATCCAATTCCTATTGGTTCACATTAATATCCTCTATTCAGTAAACTTCAGAACCAAATTTAATTCGAAAATTATGAAAGAAGTTTAAACATAACTATTAAAACCTCATTAAATGACAAACAAGAATTAATAATAAATAGCCTATTGCATAAAAAACTTCTATGCATGCATCATGTGATCTAATAATGTTCAAAGAACTAAATATAACTATTGTGGCATAATAAATCATCATTTTTTATTGTGTGTTTATAATTGTTTTGATTAGAACTACTTTGTTCTCGCGTTAGATTATTCGAAGAGAGTGCGATTGCTGCGAATGAATACAATCATCACACATATTATCAAAATAAGGCAATTTACACCTCTTGTTCATATAATGACACAGTTTTGATTCTATGCATGTTTTGATCTTCAAATTCTGTAGTATGCACGTGTAGGATATTCTGGTAGATTTTCTTAGTATTATTTTACAAACGTGGGATGGATTTTTGTAGTATGCCATGAGTAGCTTTATACTTAGGATTTTTCCCTCATAATAGGTTACCCCTGTTTTTGCTAAGTATTGCTTGCTGTGCCATAAATATATAAACTACTATTGGGGGTTCGAAAGGCAAGAAAATTTTCTAAGTATAAAGGCTCTCTTGAGCGATCTTTTCTTCTCAAATTCCACTTCAAAATAAAACTAAGTTTTCTTCTAGGCGGAATGGTTGTCGGGTCAACGAGTGGAATTTGGTGGAGGACGGCCGCATAGGAATCAAAGAAGTCTGCCATGTTTCAGAATTCAGAAGCTTCAAGTGCAACCACAATACATATGGGCTCTGTCTTGTCCTAGTACTTAGTAGGAAATCTCACCTGGGTACCAACATTTGGAGGTTTTTGGCATGGTTGGATCCATAAGGTATAGGGGCTACTAAGGGAAAGCCTCGCCATGGTCTTGTTTGTATAAGGAATTGATCGTGGATTGTGGGTAAAGTGCACAACTCTTGGGAGTAATCAATCCGATCGATCAGCCGTGTTCACAGAGAAAGAACAATTTCGAGCCTCTGAAGGATTTTCCTCTATATTTTTCAAATAAAGTGTTTGTAAACCTAAGTTGTGAGTTGCATCATGTGGGCTATGTGAACTTAGACTTAGTGGGTTTTTGTGTGCTATGTGTTTGGTTGAGAGTTGGTAGCCTGTAGGACCAAGTGCGAGCCAGTCGACCTTATTTTACATACTAAAAGTTTGCAAAGTAGGATACAATATTGTCTCTCTACTTCTTTTTTTACTTAGTGAAAATTGGTTTTATGCAAATAAACCACAAAGCCTTATCTTAGCCTTGCATATAGAAATAGACAAGTCTTTTCCTTCATTATGTAATTTGCCAATACATTCAAAATATTGACCAACTCGTTTGGCTGCATGTTTCATGTGCAGAATTTTGAGATCATTGAAAGGTGCACTAGTATCACGACAATTCACTCAACCTTCCAGTTGCATTGATGGGACTTGATACGTTGGAAACGTATCTATAATTTTTGATGCTACATGCTTGTTTTGTATCTACTTTGCTTTGCTTTTTCTATACTTTGAGGTGTTTTTATATCTTTTCTGAAACTAACCTATTAACAAGTTGCCACAGTGCCAGTTGCCTGTTTTCTTCTGTTTTTGGTTCCAGAAACGCAAAAAATAAATATTATTAGAATTGGACAGGACAAAAGCCAAAGTCAATAACTTTCCGTGAGGGAGACGAATCCAAAAGGAGGGACGGAGAGGCACCAGAGGGTGGCCAGACCCCCTGGGCACGACCAAGCCTGGCCCGCGCCTGGGGAGGGTGTGGGCCCTCTGGCCGCCTCCTCGGCCTCCACCTTCTCCTATAAGAAGCCTCCGACCCAAAAACCCTAAATCATCTAGAAGAAGTCCACGAAAAGTTCCGTAGCGCCGCCGCTACCAAAGGGGAGATTCGGGGGACAGAAAGTCTCTGTTCCGGCACCCTGCCGGGACGAGGAAGTGCCCCCGGAGCCATCTCCATCGATATCCACCACCATCTCCATCACCGTTGCTGATTCCCATGATGAGGAGGGAGTAGTTCTTCTTCGAGGCTAAGGGCTCTACCGGGAGTAGTTCTTCTTCGAGGCTTTGTAATCTAGTAGATATACCTTGCTACTCAAGTGCTTCAATAGATCTCTACTCTCCCCATGTGTGTGAAAGTGACAACGTGCACGCCATAGTGGCACTTAGGTTTGAGTCTACATAAATACTCTTTGTGCTTTAATAGATCTATGCTTTTCCCCACATGTGTGAAAGTGACAGCGAGCATACCATGTATGGTCTTTGGCTAGATGGAATATTTGTTATGAGTTATATTTGGAGTTGGATGTCTCTATGAAATTGTGGTGTTTGTTGGAACCATCTAGCGCTCAAGGTGACAGTGTGGGGTTATCTAGATTAGGGAAGGCAGACTTTGAGGAGTGCTTTCATAGCCCTACCGATGATTAGAGTGTCCAACCGGGGAGTAGTTAAGAGTAGTATCATGAATAGAGTATATTTATATGAGAGAGTGTTCACTAGTGAAAGTATGATCCCTAGGCCTTGTTTCCAAACATTGAAACACTGTTTGCATCTAGATCTGTTGCATGTTCGCTTGCTTCCATCTTTGTTCCGTTTGCCAGGGAGGTTTTGGTCCTTTACCTTACCTCACCATCAAGCTCTTTTCTGGCACCGTTACCCCACGACAACAACAAGTCAGAAGCTATTTTCTGGCACTGTTACCACTTGTATTTCACTATCTCTTTGCTGAACTAGTGCACCTATACACCTGACAAGTGTATTGGGTGTGTTGGGGACACAAGAGACTTCTTGTATCTTGATTGCAGGGTTGCTTGAGAGGGAATACCTTTGACCACTTCCTCCCTGATTTCGATAAACCTTGGGTGATCCACTTAAGGGAAACTTGCTGCTGTTCTACAAACCTTTGCACTTGGAGGCCCAACAACTTTCTACAAGAATAGAAGTGCGTAGACATCAAGATCTTTTCTTGCGCCGTTGCTAGGGAGGTAAGGTAAAAGGTACTCACATCATCCGGTGTGAGTGCTCGAAGTTATTTCCTTTAGATTCTGCAGTTTTGTCTTTTTGGTTCTTGTTTTCACTAGTTAGGCTTAATGAAAAACAACAACAAAATTAGAGAGCTCTATAGTATTTATCTTGAGTTAGGACATGAAGTGTTTGAAGAGAAAATTAAAAAAACCTATGGAACTTTATTTGCATGCTAACAGCAATGTTATTAGTATGAACTAAGCTTGGGGAAGCTAGTTTTGATGAAAATGATCTTTTTAGTCCCCCAGCTTTGGAATATAGCTATTCTATTGCTTATGATGATACCAAACCTCCAATATATGATGATTACAATGATGAATATGATATTTTTAGTCCACCTACTGTTGAGGAGAAAGTTTATTGTGATTACAATATGCCTCCTATATTTGATGATTATGGTGATGAGAATAATAGTGATAGATATTTTGTTGAATTTGCTCCCACTATAATTAATAAGAATGACTATGCTTATGTGGAGAGTAATAATAATTTTATGCATGTGGCTCATGATAAGAATGTTTTACGTGATAGTTATATTGTTAATTTTATTCATAATGATACTAAAAGTTACTATGAGAGAGGGAAACATGGTGTTATGTATCTCAATAATATTAAGTTTCCCCTCTTTATGTTGAGAATTTTGAAGTGGCACTTGTTTTGCTTTCCTATGCTTGTTGCTTTGAGATTTCATGACTTGTTTCTTTACAAGATTCCTATGAATAGGAAGTGGGTTAGACTTAAATGTGTTTTGAACTTGGTTCTTGATTCTCTCTTTTACTTCAATTCATATTTCTTATGTGAGCATCTTCTCAAACTATCAAGCCTAACTTAAAGGCGTTAAACAAAAGTACTTGTTGGGAGATAACCCAAGAGTTTTCTCGAGTCTTAGAAGTTACTAATTCATTAATGACCTCTCCTTAACCTTTTTGTTTGATTTTTGTGCCAAGAATGACCTCTAATGAGAGGGAAGTAAGATTTGGGGAGTTGCTATCTTGAAACAGATTTCTGTCCCCCGCCAAAAACATTCGTGAGGAATCTATGTAACTCAGATTGAGCTGAAAATTTACGAATAAATCCCCCAGTATGTTATAAACCTTTAATTAGTTTAACACTTTTTTATTTGAGCAACAAAAGATGTTTGAAAAAATCGGTTTCTACCTGCTGGTCTGTTTTGACAGATTTCTGCCATTATTTGCATTTGCTTCTTATTGATTCCTTTTTGAGTTCTCTTTAGGTGAATTGAGATTTTTTAAGGAGTTAATACAGTATCTTGTGTTTTTAGTGAAAATCCTTTCTGTTTCAAAGCTTTGCCAGAGGTCTAATATCTTTTGAATAAACTAATCTTGCTAATGAAGATTGTGTGAAGTTCTGTATGAAGGGAAAATTTTAGGTGTAGAGAAAGAATGATGCAATGAGATGAAGAATGGAAAAAATCTCAAGCTTGGGGATGCCACCATGGTTTCACCCCAAGAAATATCCAGGAGGTACGAGCATCAAAGCTTGGGGATGACCAAGGCATCCCCTTCTTCATCAATAAAAATCTCAGGTCTTTCTAGACACTTCGTTTTTATTGTTTCATGCATTGTTGTGTTGTTCTTGGAGCATCTTAGTTTTAGTTTGCTTAGTTTTCTTGAGTAAGTTGGTTGGTTACACCACACTTATTTTGGAGAGAGACACACTCTATTTTCATTGCCTAGAACACTCTAGTTTTCATTCTTATTGTTCTATGAGTGTTCTCTTTTGCTAGCACTCTGTTAGCCTTAGTTTTCTTGTGCTTTCATCTTAGAACTTTTGAGTTATTCTTTGTGTATTTGTGAAACAATCTCACTGATCTTTGTTGATTATTATCTTTGTGAGTTGTTTCAAATAAGTTGTTTGGTGTTGGAAAAAGTAGAAAGCTTCATGCTTAAGTGGTACAAAAGGGAGCTTGCCTTGACTGTGACTTAGACTTTAGCATGTCATGCTAGGTGTTGTTTTGACCTTATGCTTAGTGATTATTATTGTAGCATGACTTGTTCCAAACAATTAGGATTGCTTAGTGTTCCTTGAAGGAATCATGTGTTGTTTTATCATACAAAAGCATAGTATTGCGGTATTATCCTTTGATGCTTTGTTTGGGTTGACTTGGCACATGCTCACACCATGTTATGACTATGAACAAGTCACCATTAGCATCTATGATCATTTAGTCCTTGACTTGTCGTACCACTCTATGCTTTGATTAGTATTGTTTCTTGCTCTACAAGATTATGGCCATTATTGCTCTATTAGTTGGTTGCTCTCAGTCTTTTGCTAGCCTCCACTTGTATGAGTAAGCTCTACTCATGCTTCCAACTCCCAAGAAACCAAGTTATTCCAAAGTGTCCACTATAAATTCCTATGCATGGTGTGTTACGCCATTCCAAGTATATTCTTGTTTTCAACTATCTTCCAATTAAAAACTATTTTGTTATGTGAAACCTTAGTGATTAAAGCCCTCACGAACTTGATGGCACATTTTATATTCTTTGCCCCTAATAAACTTGAACCATTGTGTCTTCTATGTTGTATATGCTTGCACTTATACGTTGGAATTAGAAGAACCGTGTTGTCACGGGAAACGTTTTCAACATTGCACTTGTACTTTGTACTCAGTTGATATCATGCTCTTTTGTCTATGGATGTCACCGGTGTGAAATAAAGAGGGAACTTGTAAGTCCATGGAGTTTTTATTATGTGTTAGAGAAACGCCTAAGCCGCTAGCCTAAGCCATTCCTAATCATGGTCGAAACTTGCAGCATCACCATAGTGACATCTATGAAGCATTCTTCTTATATAAAAAAGAGACACATTGAGAAAAGAGGAAAGAGAGGGAAAAAACACCATATTCCCATGGTAAATAAGAAGATTGCTGAGATGCTCATTGTCTGCTTGCCTTGTCATTTTGGTTATGGGAAAGCTCCTGTAACATGTGAAAGGGGTGCCCCGTTGGCGGTTCTCTATGATATGCAAATACTTACAATGACAAGAACTTACAGGTGACTAAAGTTGAGTAGCATGAGGTGTGGTCCTCGTATTCAAGGGACTTGAGATTGCCAACCTATACTACGTCAAGCATATACTCCATCTTTGTTCACTTTAACCTTAATCACTTGAAGATGCTTATGATAGGGGCAATGAGGGCTGAAAGCTAACAAGTACCATAATTTTTGGAAGCCCTTTTAGAAACTTGAAATCTCTGCTTCCTTTATAAAAGGCCTTTCTTACACCACTATTGAGTCTCCAGCTTCTACCTTTAGGCACCATTAAGAGAGCATAGTTGTCATTCTGTGTGCAGTGTTCCAAAACTTATTGATTGATGCATATTGTGATATTACTTGTTCATGTGCTACTCGTTTCTAGTCACCCTTGTGAACTTTGAAGGTGCCCTCTGCATCTATTTGTTACTCTATGAGGGACAAGTTGAATGCCACTATGCTATGTTTTCTATATGCGAAACAAACAAACATTTTTCAATGCATGTTATTCATGATCTTTGTTTGTATCCTTTCATATTGCATGCATAGTTACTATGTCCTATTGTTAGAACTCCATCTTTCATGCACATGTTTAGAGTTCTTTGATCCCAGCTTTCAATGCTTGCAAATGATTTGATCTTGATTTTGATGGTGCATGTCACCTCAAAAATTATTCTTTTTATCACTTACCTACTCGAGGTCGAGCAGGAGTTAAGATTGGGGATGTTTGATACGTCAAAAACATATATATAATTTTTGATGCTCCATGCTTATTTTGTATCTACTTTGCTTTGCTTTATCTAAAATTTGAGGTGTTTTTATATCTTTTTTGGAACTAACCTATTAACAAGTTGCCATAGTGCCAGTTGCCTGTTTTCTTCTGTTTTTGGTTCCAGAAAGGCAGAAAATCAATATTCTCGGAATTGGACGGGACAAAAGCCAAAGTCAATAACTTTACGTGAGGGACACGAATCCAGAAGGAGGGATGGAGAGGCACCAGAGGGTGGCCAGACCCCCCTGGGTGTGGCCAAGCCTGGCCCGCGCCTGGGAAGGGTGTGGGCCCTCTGGACGCCTCCTCGGCCTCCCCCTTCGCCTATAAGAAGCCTCCAACCCAAAAACCCTAAAGCATCCAGAAGGAGTCCACGAAAAGTTCCGTAGCACCGCCGCTACCGAAGGGGAGATTTGGGGGAGAGTAAGTCTCTGTTCCGGCACCCTGACAGGACGGGGAAGTGCCCCCGCAGCCATTTCCATCGATCTCCACCACCATATCCATCACCGTTGCTGATTACCATGATGAGGAGGGAGTAGTTCTTCTTCGAGGCTAAGGGCTCTACCAGTAGCTATGTGTTCATCTCTCTCTCTATGCATGATCTTCTTGTGGTCATGAGCTTTGTAATCTTGTAGATCTACCTTGCTAATCAAGTGCTTCAATAGATCTCTGCTCTCCCCATGTGTGTGAAAGTGACAACGTGCACACCATGGTTGCACTTAGGTTTGAGTCTACAAAATACTCTTTGTGCTTTAATAGATCTATGCTTTTCCCCACGTGTGTGAAAGTGATAGCGGGCATATCGTGTGTGGCACTTTGGCTAGATTGAATATTTGTTATGAGTTATATTTGGAGTTGGATGTCTCTATGAAATTGTGGTGTTTGTTGGAACCATATAGCGCTCAAGGTGACAGAGTGGGGTTATCTAGATTGGGGAAGGCAGACTTTGAGGAGTGTTGTTATAGCCCTACCGATGATTAGAGTGTCCAACCGGGGAGTAGTTAAGAGTAGTATCATGAAGAGATGATATTTATATGAAAGAGTGTTCACTAGTGAAAGTATGATCCCTAGGCCTTGTTTCTAAACATTGAAACACCGTGTGCATCTAGATCTGTTGCATGTTTGCTTGCTTCCATCTTTGTTCCGTTTGCCGGCGAGGTTTTGGTCCTTTACCTTACCTCACCATCAAGCTCTTTTTTGGCACCGTTACCCCACGACAACAACAAGTTAGAAGCTATTTTATGGCACTGTTACCACTTGTATTTCACTATCTCTTCACTGAACTAGTGCACCTATACACCTGCCAAGTGTATTGTGTGTGTTGGGGACACAAGAGACTTCTTGTATCTTGATTGCAGGGTTGCTTGAGAGGGAATACCTTTGACCACTTCATCCCTGAGTTTGATAAACCTTGGGTGATCCACTTAAAGGAAACTTGTTGCTGTTATACAAACCTCTGCAATTGGGGGCCCAACAACTGTCTACAAGAATAGAACTATGTAGACATCAAGACTCCAAGTTGTATATATTCTGCTTCTGTTGTAATAGTGTAAACTCTAGATTCGATTCATGTAATAAAGACTTGTGTTTTACATGATATTTCATCAATTGTGAGTGCTAGATATTGATCCAGGGACTAAAGTTTTAATCCCAGGGACTTAGGATCTTTAGCGATCGAAGGTCACTACATATATTGAAATAAAAAATATATAATTGTTTTAGAAAATCTCATGGTAGAACAAAATATCCAAGCAACTAAGAGAAACCCATAAGTTTATATAGGAACCTATCGATCTCTCGAACCTTACAATCAACATCCATGATCTCTTGACATGTTGATCTCTCTTGCATGTTACAATATACCGATAAATCTTCTTAATATGGTATATATCTGACCAGTAATGTGACGATTTCTTATTAAATATCACTGTACTACTTATATTAGTAACTATGTATAAACATCACCGGTGACAAATTACAATTTACCCATCAATAGTATTGTTGTCTCTATACCAATAAAAATTCCAAGAATAAGATATAAGCTCATCATGAAGTCACATAACATAAAAACAACATTTTAATTTGCCATATCTACCGGTGTAATATCCCAAACTCAAAAGGTGCATATAATCATATATATATATTATTTTCTTATGGAACCATTATAATTGACCATAATAATTTATGGTAAATATAGAACCATATTAATTATTATAGCATAATATTAATATCTAGTGCGACAAAAAGTTTTTAGAAAGTTTCATACGTTTCCCTCGCATTTGCAAGGGCCGCCATGCTAGTTATGATTAATTACGCCATGCTAGTGGTGTGTACTACATCCCCGAGAACGCTTTTGCCTTATTGAGTTCCAAAACCTTTTCCAACACATTCAAGCTTTTCTTTTACTTTACTTTTTTTTTACTTTTCTACATTCAACCAAAATCCTTTCAAACACCCTTTACTCGAAACCAAAGGAAGATTACAAGTATCCTTTGGTATATAGTGATGAGGGAAATAAAGACCTTAACCCAATAGCTCTATGTGGGTTCGATAGTCTTATTTCAAAATGAGGTATAATCGATCTGTGCTTTTGCAGTCATTAGAAATCTTTTATCTTTGAATATTATAAATGCAGAAAATTATCATCAAGATTATAATGACAACCAGAATTCTCTTGGCGCCCCGGGGAACTGCCGGAAGGGAGAATGCTTTATGATATGTGTATGCGAAGAAGATGACAAAATCGTATCATCATAGAGGTATCTACAAATAGAGGTATCTACAAAGCAAACACGACAAATGTGTCACAGTCGTCGATAAGGAAGATTGCAAGTAATAGGAAGATACAACTTTTGTCGATAACACAGTTAACATAAATTGATAGATTACTAGTCTTACTGCACTTGTTTACTATGAAATAACATTAGATGAAATAGGTTCCTCATTCATGTCTCGGAGCTGGTGGATGAGTGCACTTGAACACTTTTTGTAACATTGAACTATTGAAAATATATGTAATAATCCATATGATTTAATCTGAACAATAAACTGATAAAGCATGATCATACAAACAGTACTAGAATAGAACCAATTATGCAGATCAACAAATTATAAGAATAGATTACATCTATACAAGATAAACCTATCACATCTACACCAAATGCTAGAACTAGAAACTCTAGCAAAATTTGAAAGAGAGAGATTAAAATCACATACGATGCCGCAGAGGGTACAACAACAGTAGTAGCTGGAGCAATAGAAGCAGCAGAGTTGTCTCCCATGTTGAGGTTGCCAAAGAGGTTGCTAACGCCTGGGAAAAAGTCGTTGTTCGGGAACTCGTCGTCGGACGGTGTCGTGGTTGCCAGTAGTCGCGCTTGAGCGCTCCCCAAAAACCTGATTGCCCCTCGCCCATATAGGTTCACGAGAGGCGGGGTTCCGGAGGCCTACTGTCCCGATCTGTGGTGCACGCCGCAAACCGGGATGAGGAAGACGAAGACAGCAGAGCAAGGTTCTGGAGGTAGGCGCGTGTGGATTGATCACCGATTAGGTTTAGCACAAAAGCTTATATAGTGCAGGTCAGGGAGATCGTGGGGCACAACCCATGTCCGAGTCGGTAACAACCCACGATCCATAAAAACTGGAAACGGCTAATTGATTAACGTGTCTGTTAATGAATCATAATTAATCCATGATTAATTTTCCCAAATAGAAAAATAAAGCTCGGCTCGACGAGATTCTCGCAACCCGTGGTGCGCGCGCATCGTGACGAGGAGGCGAGGCGTGCACGCGTCGTGACAGTTAGACTCATATAGGTGTGTTCCTCAAGAGATGTTCTGCAGGACAACATCTCTACTTATAAAATCCACTTGGAACACATTAAGATAAATATCAACCTACCATACAGATTAAGAGAGTATTGCATCTTTATGGACATGTAAATATAACATGGGAATACTCTCCTCTCTTCTGACTAACAACTTGTCTCCCAACTCTAATTCACGGGATCTCCGATCACATAGAGTGGGTTACCACTATGATCAACTCATAGTGTGGGTCTCAAACCCATCTCCCTCGATGTCAACACCCGTATTTTTAGTCCCAGATGCCTGTTATGCCATACATCACAATCCCATGATTACCATTTTTGCGATACATAACAAATTGGATATCACAGTACATCATCCATTACAAACTATACATAAGGTCTTACAACAAATAAAGGATTACATGATCTAGTCTTAGTACAATCAAAGCAGCGGAATAATATAATAATGATAGCATGGTCTTGGCTCCATCTTCATGGTCACAGGAAATGCTGACGATGGGAGATGATCCTAGTTTTCGTAACCTTCCTGCGGTCCCTCCTCCTGATAGTCCTCTTCATAGTCTGGCCACGGGAATAGCCAGGGACAAACCCATGAGTACTCTTTAAGTACTCGCAAACTAAGACTAACAAGTGAAGTGGTTTTGAGTAGGAACTACTAGGCTCTAGGTTGTTTTGCAAAAATCCATATTTACCTTAACTGAGTTCAGAAGCAAAGAAAGATAATTTATGATTTTATAACATGTAAGTAGGAACTTAGCTTTCATGTTCACAACCCTGTTGTGGTCAAGTCAAAGTCATGATTCATTTCACAAGTCATTTTGAAAACATCTGGCGACGGAATAGTATGGCCACTCCAACTATCCATAACCACGGACGCGGCTATTCGAATAGTTTGACACTGTGCAGAGGTGGTACACTTTCACCACAATATTCGATACATCCGTCAGGAACAATCCTGAATTCACCATACTCAGTATGCGGATAATCAATCCTAACCTTTCAATTACACGCCCTAGTATAGGCACCTCTCCTATGAGTTTGGCCTCCCAACCATGACCATCTGTCATCTTGGGAACTGCATAGGTGGTCAATCTTCACAAGGTAGCCTCAGCTCAAACCTCGGTTGCAAGGGAACCCATACTAAGGTATATAAACTTCCAGTCAAGCCCTACCCAATTTCGGGTATTGTGGTTGTATAGTAAAATTGGAATGGTCTCGCATCCAGACAACCATCAGTTTTATAAAAGGGCTAAGGCTCATGCCTCAACATTTTGATCATCAAAATCATGTGGTGTTCAACAACACATGTCAAAACATTTCATTAGAATGACTCATCATTCTAAGGTTTTCATAATCATTTTCACCAAGTGGTCCCATCTAAAGTGATCAAGTTTTATGCTTATCACTAGCATTTACAAGTGGTGGTGAACACTAATGAGGGGTGATAATCAAGTGTGACTTATCTAAATTCAATCTCATGCCTCAGGATGTAATCAAGATTTATCTAACTTCGGCCAAGTTTTATGCTCCTTATGCTACATTTAATCATCTTTCTAAATCTACAATTCACTAAGTAAACACAAATAGAAAGCTTTGATAAAGAAATAAAATAACTAAGCTTGCCTAATGCATTGCATAGATTTTCTTTTAGGTTTAAGCTTGCAAGTATGTCTTGCATGGTTTATCTTAGCTTGCTAAGATAGTAGCTTGCCTTGTGAAGTGCAGTGGTTGAAGTTCTCCTCTGCTTCTTCCTCGTAGTAGTCTCCTTCCTCTTTGTATCCTTGGTCGGTACTAGCGTCTATAAATAAATACAAAGTACACAAAGGCTCACACTAGATGATCTAGCATCATCACAAACATCACAAAGATTAAGGCACTAGTTTCATTTATTTTATTTTAGAAATGTAATTTCTACTCATTGAAAAACTACTTTAGATTTAATATTCTCCAACTAAAACATGGGATCATGTTGAAACATGTCATCACCACATATTCTAATACTTGGGAATGTGATTTAAAGTGGTGTCACAATTTAATAATGTTTAACCTTATTATTTTAATTAATTAAAGTGGCTAGAAATGCCTATCGGGCATTCTTTTATTACTTGTCCATTATTTCTTTAAGTAAACCTGGATATTTTTATATATTCAGAAAGGTCTTATCAAATGTGATTTTTGAGAGTTGGAATCAACTTAAAAGCATTTATGGTTGAATTTTTGAAAATGTTTGAATGCAGAAAAGTATCTTCCTTGTTATTTTTACTATAGGTGATCTATAATTCCAAATGATTTAAATCCAACGGGCTTGGATTAAGAATTTCAATACCTTTCTAACAAAATTGGTTTCATGCAATTTGGTTCAGTTAATCTCTCTGGATTGAATTTTGAATCTATAGACACAACTAGGTTTGAAACTAAAATGATAAACCTAAATTCAAACTACTGGGTCACGCGGGAACATTAACTGGGCCGTCCCACTAAGCATAGCGCGCTCGGGCGGTTTAAGTGGTTGTCCCACTCATCAGTGAGACATGGAGTGGCGAAGGGGTACGGGGTGATTAGGGCCGTAGGACTAGAAGCAAGATCTACGGCTGAGGTTCATCGTCCACGTCTAAACAGAACGCGACGAGCAGGAACCCTAACACGGACAGTGGGGGTCAGTAGCGGCTCACCGGGTCTCCGGCGATGGTCGGCGATGGGGGCGAACGACGAAGTCGACGACGGCGGTTCTGCTGGTACTCGCGGCTCCTCCTGGGGTCGCTCCAATTAGCAGCGACCTTCTCCTCTATCAGCGGCAAGCTCCGGCGAAATTCCGGCGACCTGGTGCTCGCCTTGCTCCCGGGATGAAGTGGGGTGGTTCTGAGAGAGAGGGGAGTGGAATGGTCTGCTGAATTCGAATGGGGAAGGCCTCTATTTATAGTGCGACGAGGGAACCGAAGGGGGCGGGTTGAGATCCCCGGGGTCGGCTGCACAGCGAGCTAATGGAATGTCCGAAGGTAGGGGACGGTGTGCTGCCTCTTGGCGAAGCTCAATGGCATGGTGGCGAGGCGTGGGGCGGTGCCATGCGGTCGGAACACTTCGATGCTCTGGGCGGCTCCGACGGAAGTTTTAATGGCGCACAGCGGCTACGGGTCGCGCAGCGGCGAACGGGCATGTCTGGGCGGTTCTTGGGCGGTGGTGATCACGTACGCGAAGCGCGGGCGTAAGTGCGAGCGTGTTGAGCGCTGTGTTTACAAGACTTCAAAGATGGTCGCAGAGCGACTGGGCGTGCGTGTTCCGTGTGGTCCAGTGGCTGGCAGGGCTCGGGCATTGGACAGGGGGTGGCGATGGATGGTTGAGTGCCCGCTAGACAAGGTTGGCAAGGCTAGTGAGGCTTCTAGCTTGTTGTCGATAGTGGGGTTGGCAAGTGTGCTCAGCCATGGTCACCATTGATGGCATGGTCGAGTTCACAGTGAGCTAGGGCTCCTTAAACTAGTTAGTTGATCTAGTGAGAGTGTAGTGAGAGCTAGAGAGGGGACAAGGTTGGCACAACACTGCTAACTTTAGTGTTTGATGTTTTATTTGATTTGTGCTCAGAAGGTGATTGATGAAATGGCCATAATAGATTTGAATTTGAATTTTTTGGATGAAACTTGGTGGGTGTACTAGTCACATACTAGGTAGTCTCTGGTTGCTTGGGTTTGTCAAGGTGAACTGGTTTGGTTTGGTTTTGAGAAATGGTGATCTTCTTATATGAACTAGATTCAATTTTCCAATGTCATTTGAATAGGGTTGCCAAATGTTTCTGTGGGTTTGCAGATTGGGCTTGGGTTCACTTTTACTTGGTCTAGCAAGGGGTGAAATTAAATAGATTTGTTTCTGTTTGAAATCTTGGACTAGAAACACTCAAAGTGGCCTAGCGAGGAAGATTGGCAAAAATGACCATTTGCTTGTTTTTTATTGAATTTCTCTTGATTTATTTCTGCTTGGACTTGATTTAGATGATGTTGTTTTCATCTTTAAATCATTCCTTGCTATTCACAACAATCAAACAAGTCCATTCATGCATTCATATTTTCATCACATACACACATGCATTCATAATGATTTTAATTAACAAAAGTTTTTGTTAACCCTAAATTTGAGTGATTGGAATTGATAACCTTGCTTAATATTTTTGGGATGTTACACACCTTCCCTCCTTAAACAAAATCTTGTCCCAAGATTTGATAAGAATAAAACTAGGATTTAAAGAGATCGGGAAACTCCGTCCTAATGTAGTCTTCTCGCTCCCAGGTAGCTTCTTCTTCAGTGTGGTTACTCCACTAGATATTGAGAAACTTGATACTCCGGGTCCTGGTGGTTCTGAAAGGTTCCTCCAAAATACGGATAGGTACTTCGGGATATGTCAGGTCATAATTGATCTCTATGGTTCTGTGATCAATATTCTTGAAAACTTCGGTCTTCTCCGGGACTTCTAAGCATTTGCGAAGTAACGAGATATGGAACACATTATGCACGGCTGACATCTCCTCTGGCAGTTCCAGTTGGTACGATACTTCTCCTCGAAGATTTAGAATCTTGAAGGGTCCGATATATCTGGGGGCTAACTTTCCTTTGAGCTGGAAACGTTGCATTCCTTTCAAAGGTGACACTTTGAGATACAAGAAATCTCCGATATTGAAAACGAGGTCTCGACGTCTCTTATCGGCATAACTCTTCTGTCTAGATTGGGCGGTCTTGAGGTGCTCATGGATCTTGTGAACTTTATCTTCTACTTCACGTAGGATGTCGGGTCCGAAAATATGACTCTCTCCTACTTCCGACCAATTCAAAGGGGTACGACACTTCCTTCCATACATGAATTCAAATGGGGCCATTTGCAAACTAGCTTGATAACTGTTGTTGTATGAAAATTCTGCGAAAGGCAGACAATCTTCCCATTTTGATCCATACTCTAACACACATGCTCTCAACATATCTTCGAGTATTTGGTTTACTCACTCTGTTTGTCCATCTGTCTGAGGGTGATAAGCTGTGCTGAAATCCAGTCGGGTTCCTAATCCCTCCTGGACTTTCTTCCAAAACCTCGAGGTAAACTGGGTTCCTCAATCTGATACAATGTTCTTGGGGACTCCGTGCAAACTGACTATTCTAGCAATATACAACTCTGCTAGCTTCTAGCTCTGGTAGGTGGTCTTGATAGGTAAGAAATGGGCTACTTTGGACAGTCTATCAACTATGACCCAGATAGAGTCATTTCCCCTACTAGATGTAGGCAAATCGGTGATAAAATACATTCCTACAGAATTCCATTTCCATTCCGGAATCTGCAATGGTTGCAACATTCCTGTGGGTCTATGATGTCCCGCCTTGACTCTCTGACAAATGTCGCACTTGGCTATGTAGCTTCCGATTTCTCTCTTCATCTTATGCCACCAAAATTGCTCCTTCAAATCCTGATACATCTTCGTTCCTCCAGGGTGGATAGAATAAAGAGTATCATGGGCTTCTTTCAAAATAGCTTGCTTCAATTCAGAATCTGCTGGCACACAGATACGTCCTTTGTACCACAAAAATCCTTCTTCATCTTCGGTGAAACTGGGTACCTTGCCTGTACCGATGCGACGTTTGATTCCGTCGATACTAGCATTTCCTTTTTGCGCCTCCTTGATCTGACTGATCAAAGTGGGTTGAAGTTCTATGCTAGCCAAAAATCCTTCACTTACTACTTCCATTCTAAAATCTTCCAACTCCTTGTGTAGACTTGGTTGCTCCTTCAGAATCATGGAGTTCAATTGACACGACAATCTACTAAGGGCATCTGCTACCACATTGGCTTTACTGGGATGATAGTGGATGTCCAAATCATAGGCCTTGATTATATCTATCCATCTCTTTTGCCTCGTATTCAGCTCCTTCTGAGTGAAAATATACTTCAGACTCTTGTGATCCGAATAAATCTTACAACGGTTTCCCATAAGGTAATGTCGCCATGTCGTCAAGGCTAAAACTACGGCTGCTAGTTCAAGGTCATGGGTAGGATAATTCTGCTCATGCTGCTTCAACTTTCGGGATAGATAAGATATAACTTTGCCTTCTTGCATAAGAACACATCCGAGATCGATCTTGGATGCATCACAATACACATCAAAGGGCTTCATGATATCCGGCATGATCAACATTGGGGCTGAAATCAATCTCTTCTTGAGTTCTTGAAAACTCGCTTCACATTTGTCCGTCCATTCAAACTTCTTCTCCTTCTTCAGCAATTGGGTCATGGGTCTCACCGATACTCGAGAATGCTTCTACGAACATGGAGTAATATCCCTCTAATCCGAGAAATGCACGAACTTGGGTTTGAGTGGTTGGGGATTGCCATTCTTAAACATCCTTCATCTTTGCAGGGTCAACGGAAATTCCTCCGGCTGATACAATATGTCTGAGGAATCCTAAATCTTGTAACCAGAATTCACATTTGCTAAACTTGGCATACAACTGATGCTCCCTAACAGTTCTAAGGATGGTCCTCAGGTGTAGCTCATGTTCTTCTTCTGATTTGGAATAGATCAGAATGTCATCGATGAAAACAACGACAAACTTATCCAGGGAGTCCATAAAAATCTTATTCATGAGGTTCATGAAATAAGAAGGGGCATTGGTTAATCCAAAAGACATGACAGTGTACTCATACAATCAATATCTTGTGGTAAAGGCGGTCTTTGGGATATCATCTGCGCGAATCCTGAGTTGATGATAACCAGTTCTAAGATCAATTTTAGAAAACACTTTGGCACCAGTCAACTGATCAAACATGTCTTCTATCTTTGGCAGTCCATACTTGTTCTTGATGGTGACATCATTCAGCTTCCAATAATACGTACACAAACGGTTACCTCCATCTTTCTTGTCCACAAACAAGACAGGTAATCTACATGGCGATGCACTTGGATGAATCAATCATATCTCCAGCATAGCATCCAGTTGCTTCTTTAGCTCCACTAATTCAGACGGGTTCATACTATAAGGTCTCTGGGCTATGGGTCCGGTTCCAGGGATTAGTTCAATGATAAACTCGATATCCTGATCTGGGTGCATACCGGGCAAAACATCTGGAAATACATTAGGGTATTCATAGACTACTCTGACTTGGTCAATGGTTGGTTGGCCTAGACTCTTGTTGTACTTGAATTGACGAAAGGTTTCGCATACATGCTCTTTTGATATTCTGGCTGTACTAGTCATGGTTATGGCTTTCTTGGCACAGTCGATTAATCCTTTATGTTTCGACATCCAATCCATTCCTGGTACTACTTCCAAACCTTTAGTTCCAAGTACTATTAGATTAGCATAAAAATCTATGCCATGGTTTCGGATAGGTATGGCCTTGCAAATTTGTCTAGCTTTGGTGGTTGAACCAGGTATTCGAACTATCATAACATGCTTCAATTTGGTTGGTTGAATCTTACTAGTGCATGCAAATTATTCTATAAAAAACGAGTGCGATGCTCCAGAATCAAACAACACTCCTGCAAGTACTGAGTGTTCATAAACATACCCAAAGACGACATCTGGCGCTTCTTGGGCTTCTTCAAAGATGCATGAGAAATAGAGGGCCGCTTGGGGTTGAGCGAATTCTGGGCAAATCTTCTTCCGTGTTGAACACGCCGCAAATGAGCCGGGCATTCACATTGGGGGCTTCTGCAATCTTCTTGGGGCACTCATTGGAATAGTGACCCTTGGTTCCACATTGATAACAAGTCACCTGAGACTTGTCTTCTGCTGCAACATGCACAACATTGCTTCTAGTTCTCGGGGCAGTATTGTTTTTGTTGGCGACATTGCTGTTGTCGAACTTTGGCGGTGCACGATTGAAATTGCTGGGGTTGCCAGGGTTGTTGTGGTTTCCTCCGGGCCTTGGGTTTCCACGGTTGGGATAGGTTGGACGGTTCATCGGGGGTTTATTGTTTCTTTGGGCAAATCATGTAGACGGGTTGGGGCAATACTTTGGGGTATGGTGGGTTCCTGGTTGATTCATCATTTACCTTCCATCTGAATGGCAGAATCCACTAAGGATTCAATGTCAGCAAATGGAATGTTTACTAAAACTGTCTGTGTCTCATCGTGTAGACCATTCAAGAATCTCTCCTTCTTCTTGGCATCAGTGTCTATCTCATCCAGGGAATACCTAGCCAATGACAGAAATTTGTCACGGTATTCAACTACTGCCATCCTCCCTTTCCTCAGTTCTCTGAATTCATCTCTCATCTTCTTGATCAAACCCGGTGGCACATGGGTTCTGCTAAACTTGAGTTTGAATTCATCTCAAGTCATCATCTTTCCTCCATTCATGGCGTGAACGCTGTTCCACCAAGCTCTTGCATCTCCTGCCAGATAGTGGGTGGCAAACAATACATTCTCGTTGGCTTCCACTCCTTCAACTTCCAAGTTGTTCTCCATGGTTTGTAGCCAATCATCTGCATTTAGGGGCTGTTCAAACTTAGTAAAGATGGGTGGATTGGTGTTCTGAAAATTGTTGAGCTTGGATCCATGGTTGTCCTGGTTTCCATGGCCTTGGTTGTTATTGGCCATCTGAGCTATGTGCTAAAGGGTGACTAAGTTGGCTTGACGTTCGGCTCTTTCAGATTCGCGGTTAGAAACCAACATTTGCAAGATTTGTAACATTGGGTCCAGGGATGAGCTGCTTCCTCTGCGAGGCATCTGAAGATTGAGATAGATCATGAGACAAGAGGGAAATTTCTAAGGTTCAGGGTTTTGTTTTTGAAGATTTTTCAAAGTTTGACTCGGATTTTTCTAGCAACTGGATTTTCCTTCATTCATAGCACACAATACAAACACACACCACAACAAGGAAACATATGGTTTTAAGAACCATTCTGTGAAACTACGATACAATGGGTCCGGATACAACTCACTAACGCTAGTGCTCAAGTGCTACTACTCCTCGGAATCGGTGTCGTCATCATCCTCATCATCATCAATGAAGGCGAAGTCATCCTCAACGGTGAAGAAGTCCGTGGCTTGATCCTCTAGGAAGTCATCATCATCACTAAGGTAAGAGTAGGGGTCTCCACGGATGTCCTCCCCTGCATTCTCTCTCTCCTCAAGATGCATGTCCCTCTCGTGGATGGTCTCCAAGTCTGTGATCCCGTGGCGAAGGCAGGCAATGATGCGCTCCTTCTTATCAAGCTGACGGCAACGAGACTTGCGATCCTTCACCAGCATGGAGATGGTCTGGTCCTTCTTGACTGTGATGGCGTAGTTGTGGTTGGCGTAGAAACGGGCATTGTCTAACTCTTTCTGCCGGTCATACATCATGAAGCTGAGGTGGTCCACTTGATGCTTCAGATCTGGGTGACGTGGTACCTCCAGTGGCTGTCCCATATCATCACGCCTTGGATAGAACTCAAAGTGCGTGCCCTTGATCTGATTGATACTCTGCCTACACAGACGGGCAAGCGCTTCCTGCATGGCCCTGGCAAGTCCATCTAGCCAATTGTTCTCCCTTAAGGTGAACTGAATTCCCTCTGAGACTTGCAACAATCAGCCATTGAAATTCTCCTCCTTCCTGATCGTTGAGCTGAGCTCTGAAGAAATCGGGGTGCGGGCGCTCTAGAAGTTCCGAGAGCTGGTCCAAGTCACGTTCAAAGATGAGATCTCCTCCATTTCCCAACTGATAGAACTTGCTATACTTCATGTCCAGCTATAAGAATGTCGGATGAGTAAGTTAGTAGAGTGATCAAGTGTGTCAAATTTATGTAAGTTTGCAAGAATTTTTGAGGAACATGAATTTTTATGAAAGAACCTATCTAATAAGAATGAGAATAGGATTTCATAAATACTCCCTTCTTTTTTATTGAAACTAAGTTTTTGATTCAAGCGTCCATTCTAAACTAGGGTCTCCTATAGTCAAGATGTCTCTGATACCAACTTGTCAACACCTGGATTTTTAATCCCAGATGCCTGTTGTGACACCCCCGGGATTAGGGCTAGACAAATCCCAGACCTCTGTCTGATATAAGCCTAACCTAAATCTCGAAAGAGTATAGAGGGAGAATTGATAACAAAACAGTGACCCTATGACACAAAACTTATTACAGCAAGCTCATAACTGAGCAAAGAACCAAAATATTACAAGTAGAGTTCACTGACCACAAACATCAAACAACGGAAGGAAAATTATGCTATTAAGTATAAGAAACTTAACAAATGACCTAAGAGGCCTGAAGGATAACGATGACGTCCACTCCATAGATCGCAGACTGCCGGCTGGGAACTCCAAACTACTTGTCGATGTCGATGTTGTGCAGAACTCATCTTCTATGGTAACACTTACTCTGCTGCAAAAGTATCAACGTATCAAGGGTGAGTACAGGGTGTACTCCGCAAGACTTATGGCTGGTGGAGTTATTTTTGCATAAAGCCATCTTTATTTTGTGAAACAAAAGGGAGAAGAATCTCGACTAATCAGAATATTTTAAAAGGGGATAAGAGGGCGGTATCTCTAGCTTTGATCATCTTTTTGATATCCACCGAATCATCATCAGCTGAACCTACCTAGGATCACCCCCTCGATCCCCGAGGAAGCATCTTTAAGCACACATTAATTTGTTAAATTTTACAATTAGGTTCAAGTTCTCTATGATCTTTGAATCTGGTCTCCAAGTTCGTCTATAACAGTGGACACGGCTTTTCGAAAAGATTTAACCCTGTAGGGGTGTACAACTTTACCCACACGTACCAACCGGTTCTTAATGCCAGATCATTAGCCCTCTTCCTTGGAAGGCCGGCAGAGAGTGGTTGACCACGACTTTTACCTTGCTTTCGCTGAGACCACGAGTCACGCACTAGGGAGATGCCGCCGTAATGGGTCGAGTCCCGAAGCCAGTCCCTAATGATGTGTGCGGGATTCAAGATTACGGATGCCGGGCATCTCTTGTTCCCGGCCATGCTTACCTACCTGTTATGAATGCACCTCCTTCACCTCCATTCAAGAACATCCAAGATGTGTATGTCGAATGGAAATCCCGAACTATGTGACTCATGGAATCTACTCGGCAAGTTAGTTGGTCGAGGTGGTTTCCACGCCCCCGTGTGGTTGTACGCTCATCTTGGACCATAGGCAAGAACTCAAGTCCTAATAGTGGCAAGTATAGGACTACAAAAACCACAACCCATCGTGGCCTCCCATACAAGCCTTAGCATATTTAACTTTCATCTCTGATCATACCACGTCATCATGTCAACTAGCTTCATTCACAGCTCTGATTAATCAACCGGATGGACCAGCAGTAACAGCTAAGCATGGTTAAGCAAAACAGATATAATAGCTCTAGCAACGCTTCACAAGCCAAACCCTAATTATGCTAGGAGCAGTGGATCAGGGAATATAGGCTTGAAAGGTAACATGCATCAGATTGGATTACTCCATCTATCGATAAAAGACTTTGGAATCATATGCACATGGTAGGAATGAAATACTTTGAAAGCATAGGATTCATATGTATGTGTGGGGATTCGCTTCCATTCGACGATATTGATCTCGGTCTTCATATTGTACTTGATCTCGATTCCGATATCGTATTCTACCAGAGAAGAACCCAATACCGGAAAGGAAGGGAAACAATCAACACATGGGATCGATGCAATGCTCAATCAAGTATGATGATATGACAAGTTAAAAGTTGTTGACTTTTAACCCTAAACATGCTTGACCATTTTTAACAGGGTCCGAGAGGTGCAAACCCTAGAATAAGGGGATCCTCGGAATCACTTGTGGGGTTCAATTGATTCTTATAATTAAACTTGCAATTTAAGTTGTTCAACAATGCATCATTATAGCTCTATTGGAAAAATATTATTTTTCTGAACATTTTGGTATATTATTTGTATTTTTCTAATTTAAAATGAATTAGTTATGATTTGTCCCAATTTTAATACATTTTAAATCATTTTTGGGATATTACAAAATAATTTACATTTTGGAATTACTTTAACATTTTATTAAACAGAAAACATTTCTGATAATGTTTATATCACTTATATATAGGGCCTACATGTCATATATTTATTAATTACTGAAATGATTTACTAAAAACATTTAAATAAAACAAAAATGAATTATTGTGCAGGCATGACGTATGGCTGACGTCAGCAATGGAGATCCTCTCTGCGCTCGGGTTCGACGCTACAACTGATGCGGGGCGACAGGAGCAGGCGTACTAGACGCGGGGTGGCCTGCTGAGCCATTTGGGGGCGGCGCCGCTGTTTATAGGTCGCTGGAGCAGCGCCGGTGATGAGATACTACGGCGGTGGCAGGCGGTGCACGACATGGCGGCGATGCGGAGAGGGAGGGATGAATCGGGGAGGTCCTTGAGGACCGTGAGATCATCGGGAAGCTTGCAGAGGGGTCGAGTAGACGAGGCGCGCACGGAGGGCGCCGGAATCATTGATGAACGCGGCGGCCAGACTTCGGACATGAGGTCTCGATTAGCTCGACTACAATCTCCCCTACTTGATTGGATTGGCAGGGATGATGAGGACGACGAGGCAAAGCTCCTGGACACCTCAGCTTGGCCCGAGGGACCGGAGATGGCGAGGCTTGCCGACGACTACGAGCTAGGGTTTCGGCCTAGGCGCAAAAATGAGAGAGGAAGAGGAAGGAGGGAAGTGGGTCACTTCTAGGGTTCGTCAGCGCTGGCTAGGGGTCTTGTAGGCGTCGGGACTGTCGGTGGCACGCATCTTGGCATGGCCGCGGTGGCGGACGGCGAGCGCGGCGATGGCGCGGTGCTTCCTCTATCAGGGACGAAGACGACGAAAGGTTTCGAGGCTGAAGCGGTATCGGGCCGCTGGCGGGCTGGCTCGGCCACTGTTAGCTGTGGCAAAGCTTGCGAGGTGGCTGCTGTTGGGTGCACTGTGCTGCAGAGAGGAGAGGTATGAGGAAATGGGCCGGCCTGGGCTACTGCCTGGTTCTATTTTTTTAATCAAAACCTTTTCTAGTTTCTGTTTTTGTATTTCATTTTGTAATCTGTTTTGAATATTTTCAAAATACAAGAGACTTTGTAAATATTTAAAATAACATGGAGACCCTTAATAACCATTTGGGTTCCATTTTTTATACATTTCAAATATATCAAAACCATTTTGAATTCATTTCAAATAGAAAGGGAATCTATTAGGGTTTAGGGTTTTGTGATTAGTTCTTGCATGCATTTTAAAATGACGCTCATGAATGTACAAGCAGAACCCTAATTACTGTTGAATAAAACTAGGGTTGTTACAATTCTATCCCCCGTAAAAGAATCTCGTCCCGAGATTCCTAGTTAGGAAGATAGAAGGAACAGGCTCACACTAAACTTCGACGATCTTCTCGAAGAGGTTGATCCATGCCACCATGACGAATGGACGTAATCTTCAAGGTGGATACTCACACTAAGGAAGAGAAGGAACGACACGGAACCACGAACTGAGTATCTCATGATCAACTCATGGATAGATGTTTCACGAACATCTCTAGATATAACGACATGAAACACGTCAAGGTAAAGGAGGAAACAAAAGGAGATGGTTTTCAAGGTGACAGATAACTAGTCTTCATAAGGACTAAGACCATGGAGGTTGTTGAAGAGGGTAAGCTTCTGAGGAAAGAAACTTCCAATAGAATGGAACATGACCATAGACTTCGGAAAACTGAGCCTCCACTAAACAGCTTAAGTAGATCTTTTTAGGTAGAAGAGATAGATACCAACAAAACAAAGCTATTGAACTACTTTTGACACAGAAGGGTCATTCTTTGGTTCAACAAAAGGCCAAGACAGAAAGGTTTTTTGGTGGAGAGGACTCATAAGAGTCACAAGGAACATGTAAGAAGAGGAACTATTGATTACCAAAATCATAGTCGCTCTTCAAACACATTTAAGAACGCGGGAAGGAAACTCTTTATTCATCCAGGTTTATCCACCTCTTTGCCGAATATAGTGATATCACTTCACACCACTAAGAAGAATAGTGGGGAAGATTCCCGATGACACGAGAAGAAAGAAACTTCATTCTCAGACTCCAAGTACTTAGCATAACAAGACGCTTGCCATCATAAAAGGGTCTGGAGAATTGACCGAGTGACATTTACTAGCACTACTTTAAATGTTCCCCTTGATGTTTAAAACAACAATATCAGACTTCTGACAAGCATTTAATCAGTCATCAAGTAAAGGTCAGACTTCAGATGCAAAGGAAACCATAAGAACAACTCCTACAATAAGTCATAGAAGAAGCCTTATGAAGAGTGGTTGTTATTACTGAATCAATATATTATGGCAGTAGGTCTTCCGGATGGTTGTGTCAACCACTACATCAATTTTACCGGATGTATATAGATATATATGTCAAAACCTCGAGGGATACCAACCATTATTGCTGCTTGAGATTCAGCTTTGGTTAGGTGGAGAGATACTTCAGACTCAGCATGTCCGAATAGAATATTTGCAACATTTACGACAGAGGTAAAGTCACTAGACTCTCAAGAGGTGGACTACAATGTCAAGCTCCAAAAGATGAGCTATGTTGCAGAATCCATGTATTAACAAGTTATCAGAAGACAATTGCATCTACATGAATTGTTTGCAACGAAACACAATTGAATCCTTGTTAGGAAATATTTAGGAGGATATAGAAGCTTTGTTGGACTTCTTACCTTCCATGAACAAATTAATCAGTGGCTTGGTGTGCTTGGAGGATCTTCTCGAGATGTGAAGGTGTCAACCTACCATATCAAGAAAGCCTCATACATGCTTGACTAACTTGTAAATGATTCCCGAGGAAGCAAAGAGAACTCTACTCAGATCCACGTGGACATCTTTCAACATTTACACGTGAACCAGGGTAGGTTACTTCTAACATCCAAAACACATACTTCGAGATAACATGAAGATGGTTCTCAAAAGTTTCCAACATTAATGTCAAATGTTCCATACCAATCTGATATAACATGGAGAAGTTAAGAATGTCATCGATGGGCTCAATAACAAACTTATCTATACACTCCAAGAATACAGACTCACATGTTGTATGAACAAGGAATAGACATTGGTCAGATCAGAGAAAATGAAGATGTACTTAAGTGAAACATCACGAATAAATACACCATCAGGATAGTCCTTAGAACGGATTTTGATTTGACATTGCCCAAATCAAATCAAAGGAGGGAAGATAACATATCCACAAAGGACATACTATCTTACTTCGGCATGAACAAAACTAGACATCCCTTTAAGAAGGACAAAGATGAATAGAACTTCTGTCTTACAACTCCCCAAGTTGTTGCTCAAGCTCAACCAACTATTTCAGTAGTATCCAGTACGCATCCTTGGAGAAAGGAGAAGTTCAAAGAGCTTCCTTGCTCAAAAACTTGACAACACGGTCATGTGGCAACATGGCGATACTTCTAGTAGACATCCAGAATATCATGAACCACCGATATGTCACTTAGCTCAAGAGGAAACTTGCTTTGTAAGGCAAGAAGACGTAGTCTTAGAGTTTCAGCAGGAGCCTAACTCTTTGACTGAAGAGGGTGCACTAAAATAACGGACTTGGTAGAACAATCATACTTTGCTTAGGGAGTAGATAACTAATCACACTAAGAATGATACATATGTCCTTTGAGTTCAAGCAATAAAAATTTCTGGGAATCTCGAATGGCCACATCATTACGCACACGCCACATTCCTGAGCACAAAAACTCAGAGGACGGGTGGGTAATATGTGTAAGAGCATCACTTCATTAAGAGGGTCATGAGACTTAGCACGACCTCTTGGTATAAAAGAGTGTGATACTTTAAGGTAGAACAAAACATAAGTTAATCAACGCTTATTGATCTGCGGGTTACAACACTTTGACCTGGTCCTAGAAGCGACGAGGTATTGGAGTTTGTTTCTCCTAACATCCCGAACTGGTTTGTCATGATGGACCACAAGAGTACCTTGCATCGAAACACACCAATGCACACTACTAATTGGCTACCAATTGGTAGGCAATGGTCGAAAATGAACAAGGAAGGAGGAACATGCTCAGACTAGAATCCCGAGATGTAGATGCATAAGTCAACAATCTTCCAAAAACCAATGCATAGAAAGGAAGGTGTGGCAGAGTCACGAGTATAGATGTGAGTCTCGTGAATAGCACTCTTGTCATGATCTATTTGGTTCCAATAAAGAACATCTGCCATAGCTAGTCGTAGGGGAAGTCCTTTATCGTCATTGTTCAATAGCGACAATATCCACAAGCTTGAAGGCTACACTAGAAGGTACTAGACATTCTGAGGTAATGTGTAAACATTAACAACAGGGGTCAACAAAATGGATCTTGGGTTAAAGGTCAGCTTCATGTACAAGATTCACAAAACCAAAATCCGGCACAATCGGGGATCTTAGGTTCAATTCCAAGGGTTAAAACCCGAGAAAGGATTAACTACTACTTGAGTGACAAAGCATACACTGAAAGATAGTGATCATGAGCTAGCTTCCAAGAGAAGATACAACTTATGAAGTATCCAAACAAACAAAAAGGAGGCACTCGAGGCGAAAGGAAACCTCGAGACCTAGAACAGAACACTGTGGAACCATCAACATGATGTTGTGGACCCATAAGATAGAGAGATCATGATGGAAATGAATCTCTCATATGAACAAGAGCAAAGAGTTACAAGAAATTCACAACACACACAACTGAATCTAGAGAACTCAACTCTAGGTCAACTGGTTGAGAAACCGGCATGCCTGAAGAGGCACCTAAGCTTTGAAGAAAGAGACGAGATGGCAAAAACTTTTACAAATCAACACAAGATAAGATGACCCGGATTTAGAGTGAAACTGGATAAGAAGAAAAAGAAGCATACCAGAGTTTTCGCACATAATTTTTTCATCTTTGAAAATAGTTTTCACAAGTACTACACTCAACATCGACCAGTAGAAAGGTTTCCTACAGTCGGTACTGCTCTAATACCAAAACATGTCGCACCCCCAGGATTAGGGCTAGACAAATCCTAGACCTCTATCTGATATAAGCCTAACCTAAATCTCGAAAGCGTACAGAGGGAGAATTGATAACAAAACAGTCACCCTACGACACAAAAATTATTACAGCAACCTCATAACTAAGAAAAGAACCAAAATATTACAAGCAGAGGTCACTAACCACAAACATCAAACAACAGAAGGCAAATTATGCTATTAAGTATAGCAAACTTAACAAATGACCTAAGAGGCCTGAAGCATAACGATGACGTCCAATCCATAGATCACAGACTGCCAGCTGGGAACTCCAAACTACTCGTCGATGTCGATGCTGTGCAGAACTCATCTTCTATGGTAACACTTACTCTGCTATAAAAGTATCAACGAAGCAAGGGTGAGTACAGGGTGTACTCCGCAAGACTTATGGCTGGTGGAGTTATTTTTTCATAAATCCATCTTTGTTTTGTGAAACAAGAGGGAGAAGAATCTCGACTAATCAGAATATTTTAAAAGGGGATAAGAGGGCAGTATCTCTAGCTTTGATCATCTTTTGATATCCACCGAATCATCATCAACTGAACCTACCTAGGATCACCCCCTTGATACCTAAGGAAGCATCCTTAAGCACACATTAATTTGCCAAATTTTACGATTAGGTTCAAGTTCTCTATGATCTTTGAATCTGGTCTCCAAGTTCGTCCATAACCGTGGACATGGATTTTCAAAAAGATTTAACCCTGCAAGGGTGTAGAACTTTATCCACACGTACCAACCGATTCTTAATGCCAGATCATTAGCCCTCTTCCTTGGAAGGCCGGTAGAGAGTGGTTGACCACGACCTTTACCTTGCTTTCGCCGAGACCATGAGTCACGCACTAGGGAGATGCCGCTGTAACGGGTCGAGTCCCGAAGTCGATCCGTAATGATGTGTGCGGGGTTCAAGATTACGGATGCCGGGCATGTCTTGTTCCCGGACACGCTTACCTACCTGTTATGAATGCACCTCCTTCACCTCCATTCAAGAACATCCAAGATGTGTATGTCGAATTGGAATCCCGAACTATGTGACTCATGGAATCTACTCGGCAAGTTAGTTGGTCGAGGGGGTTTCCAGGCCCCCGTGTAGCTGTACGCTCATCTTGGACCATAGGCAAGAACTCAGGTCCTAATACTGGAAAGTATAGGAATACAAAAACCACAACCCACCGTGGCCTCCCATAGAAGCCTTACCATGTTTAACTTTCATATTTGATCATACCACATCATCCTGTCAACTAGGTTCATTTGTAGCTCCGATTCATCAACAAGATGGACCAATGGTAACTTCTAAGCATGACCAAGCACAAGAGAGATAATAGCTCTAGCAACGCTTCACAAGCCAAACCCTAGTTATGCTAGGAGCAGTGTATCAGGGAATATAGGCTTCAAAGGTAACATGCATCAGATAGGATTACTCCATCTATCGATAAAAGACTTTGGAATCGTATGCACATGGCAGGAATGAAATACTTTGAAAGCATAGGATTCATATGTATGTGTGGGGCTTCGCTTGCCTTTGCCAGTTGACATCCAAATAGCAGAGTTTCGGACCCCTGGTACTTGACTTGGTTGTAGTTGGCCAAGTATTGATCATCGAGCTTCGACGGTGTTGATCTCGGTCTTCAATATTGGACTTGATCTCGATTCCGATATCGTATTCTACCGGAGAAGAACCCAATACCGGAAAGGAAGGGAAACAATCAACACATGACATCGATGCAATGCTCAATCAAGTATGATGATATGACAACTTAAAAGTTGTTGACTTGTAACCCTAAACATGCTCGACCATTTTGAACAGGGTCCGAGAGGTGCAAACCCTAGAATAGGGGGATCCTCAGAATCACCTATGGGGTTCAATTGATTCTTCTAATTAAACTTGCAGTTGAAGTTGTTCAACAATGCATGATTATAGCTCTATTGGACATATCTTATTTTTCTGAACATTTTGGTATATTATTTTTATTTTTCTAATTTAAAATGAATTAGTTATGATTTTTCCTAATTTTAATTCATTTTAAATCATTTTTGGAATATTACAAAATAATTTACATTTTGGAATTACTTTAACATTTTATTAAACAGAAAATAATTCTGATAATGTTTATATCACTTATAGATAGGGCCCACATGTAATATATTTATTAATTACTGAAATGATTTACTAAAAACATTTAAATAAAACAAAAATGAATTATTGTGCAGGAATGACGTATGGTTGACGTCAGCAATGGAGATCCTCTCCTAGGTTGCGCTCGGGTTCGACACTACGGCTGATGCGGGGCGACGGGAGAAGGCGTGCTGGACGCGGGGTGGCCTGCTAAGCCATTTGGGGGCGGCGCCGCTGTTTATAGGTCGCCGGAGCAGCGTCGATGATGAGCTACTGCGGCGGCGGCGGGCGGTGCACGACATGGCGGCGATGCGGAGAGGGAGGGACGAATCGGAGAGGTCCTTGAGGACCGTGAGATCATCGGGAAGCTTGCAGAGGGGTCGAGGAGACGTGGCGCGCATGGAGGGCGCCGGAATCGTCGATGAACGCGGCGGCCAGACTTCGAACATGAGGTCTCGATTAGCTCGACTACAAGCTCCCGTGCTTGATTGGATTGGCAGGGATGATGAGGACGATGAGGCAAAGCTCCTGGACACATCAGCTTGGCCTGAGGCGACCGGAGATGGCGAGGCTCGCCGACGACTACAAGCTAGGGTTTCGGCCTAGGCGCAGAAACAAGAGAGGAAGAGGAAGGAGGGAAGTAGGCACGTCTAGGGTTCGTCGGCGCTGGCTAGGGGGTCTTGTAGGTGTCGGGACAGTCAGTGGCGCGCATCTTGGCACGGCTGCGGTGGCGGACGGTGAGCGTGGCAATAGCGAGGTGCTTCCTCTGTCGGGGACGAAGACGACGACAGGTTTTGAGGCCAAAGCGGTATCGGGCCGTTGGCTGGGCCACTGTTGGGCTGCGGCAAAGCTTGCGAGGCGGCTGCTGCTGGGTGCACTACGCTGCAGAGAGGAGAGGGATGAGGAAATGGGCCGGCCTGGGCTACTGCCTAGTTCTATTTTTTTAATCAAAACCTTTTCTAGTTTCTGTTTTTGTATTTCAGTTTGTAATCTGTTTTGAACAGTTTCAAAATACAAGAGACTTTTTAAATATTTAGAATAACATGGAGACCCTTAATAACCATTTGGGTTCCAACTTTTTATACTTTTCAAATATATCAAAACCATTTTGAATTCATTTCAAATAGAAAGGGAATCTATTAGGGTTTAGCATTTTGTGATTAGTTCTTGCATGCATTTTAAAATGATGCTCATGAATGTACAAGTAGAACCCTAATTACTGTTGAATAAAACTAGGGTTGTTACAATTCTATCCCCCTTAAAAGAATCTCATCCCAAGATTCCTAGTTAGGATGATAGAAGGAACAGGGTCACACTAAACTTCGACGATCTTCTCGAAGAGGTTGATCCATGCCACCATGATGAATGGACGAAGCGCTTCGTAATCTTCAAGGTGGCTACTCACACTAAGGAAGAGAGGGAACGACACGGAACCACGAACTGAGTATCTCATGGTCAACTCATGGATAGATGTTTCACGAACATCTCTAGAGCTAACGACATGAAACACATCAAGGTAAAGGAGGAAACAAAAGGAGATGGTTTTCAAGGTGACAGATAACTAGTCTTCATAAGGACTAAGACCATGGAGGTTGTTGAAGAGGGTAAGCTTCTGAGGAAAGAAACTTCCAATAGAATGGAACATGACCATAGACTTCGGAAAAGTGAGCCTCCACTAAACAGCTTAAGTAGATCTTTTTAGGTAGAAGAGATAGATACCAACAAAACAAAGCTATTGAACTACTTTTGACACAGAAGGGTCATTCTTTGGTTCAACAAAAGGCCAAGACAGAAAGGTTTTTTGGTGGAGAGGACTCATAAGAGTCACAAGGAACATGTAAGAAGAGGAACTATTGATTACCAAAATCATAGTCGCTCTTCAAACACATTTAAGAACGCGGGAAGGAAACTCTTTATTCATCCAGGTTTATCCACCTCTTTGCCGAATATAGTGATATCACTTCACACCACTAAGAAGAATAGTGGGGAAGATTCCCGATGACACGAGAAGAAAGAAACTTCATTCTCAGACTCCAAGTACTTAGCATAACAAGACGCTTGCCATCATAAAAGGGTCTGGAGAATTGACCGAGTGACATTTACTAGCACTACTTTAAATGTTCCCCTTGATGTTTAAAATACCAATATCAGACTTCTAACCAGCCTTTAATCAGTCATCAAGTAAAGGTCGAACTTTGGATGCAAAGGAAACCATAAGAACAACTCCTACAATAAGTCATAGAATAAGCCTTATGAAGACTGGTTGTTATTACTAAATCAATATATTATGGAAGTAGGTCTTCCGGCTGGTTGTGTCAACCACTACATCAATTTTATCGGATGTATAGAGATATATTTGTCAAAACCTCGAGGGAAACCAACCATTATTGCTGCTTGAGATTCATCTTTGGTTAGGTGGAGAGATACTTCAGACTTAGTATGTCCGAATAGAATATTTGCAACATTTCCCACAGAGGTAAAGTCACTAGACTCTCAAGAGGAGGACTACAATGTCAAGCTCCAAAAGATGAGCTAGGTTGCAGAATCCATGTATTAACAAGTTATCAGAAGACAATTGCATCTACATGAATTGTTTGCAACGAAACACAATTGAATCCTTGTTAGGAAACATTTAGGAGGCTATAGAAGCTTTGTTGGACTTCTTATCTTCCATGAACAAATCAATTAGTGGCTTGGTGTGCTTGGAGGATCTTCTCGAGATGTGAAGGTGTCAACCTACCATATCAAGAAAGCCCCATACATGCTTGACTAACTTGGAAATGATTCCCCAGGAAACAAAGACAACTCTACTCAGATCCACGTGGACATCTTTCAACATTTACACGTGAACCAGGGTAGGTTACTTCTAACATCCAAAACACATACTTCGAGATAACATGAAGATGGTTCTCAAAAGTTTCCAACATTAATGCCAAATGTTCCATATGAATCTGATATAACATGGAGAAGTTAAGAATGTCATCGATGGGCTCAATAACAAACTTATCTATACACTCTAAGAAGACGGACTCACATGTTGTATGAACAAGGCATATACATTGGTCAGATCAGAGAACATGAAGATGTAGTTAAGTGAAACATCACGAATAAAGACACCATCAGGATAGTCCTTAGAACTGATTTTGATTTGACATTGCCCAAATCAAATAAAAGGAGGGAAGATAACATATCCACAAAGTACATACTATCTTACATCAGCATGAACAGAACTAGACATCCCTTTAAGAAGGACAAGGTTAAAAGAACATGTGGGCCCCCATGTGTGGTTTTGGTAATTAATGACAATCTTTATGGACTAATGTGTGTATTAAGTTATACTTGTACGATTTGTCCATTGGCATCGCTTGGAGCATGTGTTGGCTTCAAGGTCGATGAAATGAGAAGAAGATGTGTTGTGCAAGCTCAAAATGCGCCATCTATAGAAGATCTCATGTTTGTTGCTTGCCATCCCTGGTGATCATGGATCGATGATGAGAAATTAAGAAAGGCGTTCCATCTTGAGAAGGTCAAGTTCGTATACATCGAGCTCAAGTGGAATGCTCAAGGCAAAGGTATAGTCTTGATAGGTTTTCCGTTTTGCCGGTCTCTTGTTGTGTGTAGGAGACCGGGTTTAGGATAGATAACCGTACTATCAAGAGGGGCTCTCAAATGAGTAACTCGATCACATCGTTCGGAGAGAGCTCAAACCATTGCATACTTGCATCATCATATTTGGTTGCTATTTGGTCTTATCCAAGTGAGGATTTAGAGCTTGTGGTAATCTCCATAACAAGCTTTTGTTCATCAATACCGGATCTTCCGTTTACATCTTGTTGCGACTTTGATGTTGACGGCTTTCCGGTTTCTCACCAAGTGAGGTATCTCACATTATTTTACTTGATACATTCCCACTTGGTGATAACCAATATTTCCACTTTTTATTGGGTAGCACTTGTCGTCCTCTATCCAATGCAATTGGAATCAGGCCAATCGGAGTCTCCTACTAATGTTATGAATATTTAAAGTTTGTTTTATTTGATTTGAAAAAGTAAAAAGAGAAGTTGGGCGGTACTACCTTTGTAGGTACCGGCACAGCCTCCTATCCGCTGCCCCCACCGGTAGCTTGGCCCGGCTCTACCGGACCGGCCCGGTAGTACCGCCCGGGCGGGCCGGTACTACCGGCCGGCCTAGGTCGACCTGTGCTACCCAGCTCACTCCCTGGCAGGCCTTGATCCTCCCGCTCGCTGGCCCACTCCCACGTTGCGTCGCGCGCCGCCGCCGTCAATCCCGTGCGTGTGCCTTGCCGAGTCCTGCGCGCGGGCCCTGCTGCATCGCTGCGTCGTGGCACCGCGTCTCCCGCGCGTGCGCCTAGCCATGCTCGCTGCCGCGCGTTCCGCCTCGATTCCATCGTCGCCTGGGCCCGCGCAGCTCGCCCGCGCGCGCGCTCTACCGCCAATTCGCGCATGCATAGTCCACGTTGACCAGCTGCTGCGCGCACTGCTGCCCGCGTAGTGCCTTCGTGCTGCTGCGCTGGGCCACTGCTCACGCGCGCTGCTACCTAGCTGCCTTGCTGCCACCGCCTGCTGCTCTCTAGCTGCTGACCCATGCGTTTATGCTGCTGCATCAATTTTTATGGAGCATGCGGTACTACCGGTTAATTCCGGTAGTACCGGACCATTCTGAAAAATGCCTCAAACGGCTAGTTTTTTTGGGGCTTCTATTTAAGGCTTTGCGCTTTTTCAGTTTAGGTTGCTTCTCTCTTATATATTAGGCTAAGCTTTGTCCACACTTGCTCTAGATCTTAAAGCTTGCCTAATCTTTTCCCTCTGATGATTCTTGCCCATATTTGAGTGGAATAGAGAGGAGATCTAGACCCACGTTTTGACCTAACCGATTCATCTCTTTGTGAGTGCATCTTTGGGGATCTAGATTTTGGGGGATTTTGTGTCTCTCTTTGATTCCTTCTCTCTTGTTCCCCCAATAGCTTTAGTAGCTTTGCTGGAACTTGAGAGTGAGGGATTTGAGCATCTTTGTGGTGTTCTTGCCATTTGCATTTGGTGCATCGGTTTGTGTTCTCCTCGGAGGATTTGGTTTGATTTACTCATTGGAGCTTGTCCCTCTTGGGTTCTTGGAACCCTAGACGGTTTGTGGCCTTGGTGGCATTGTGGCCTTTTGTGGCATTTGTTGGGAGCCTCCAATTAAGTTGTGGAGAAGTGCCCCAACCTTGTGAGAGGTTCCGGTTGCCACCGACAAGTGCACCGAAAGTGGAAGCGTGGATCGATCCCATTGGGGTGAGATTCACCGGAGAATAAGGGAGGCCTTTTGTGGCGTTGGTGGTTTGATACCACCCCCTCTCCAAACGAGACATACTCCATGTTGGTAGGAACTCGGTAAAATATCGGTGTACCGTGCCTCGATTATCTCTATACAGGCTCTTTACTTATGCACTTTACATTGTGATAGCCTTCGTGCTTGAAGTAATATATATCTTTCTAACACTTTGTTGCTTGTATTGCTAAGCATAAGTTGTTGGTGCACATAGGTGAACCTTAGTTGTTCTAGGTTGTGCTTAACAAAGTAAACACTAGTTTTATTCTGCCTTTGTTGAGCCACTCTAGGAAAAGTTTTAATCGCCTATTCACCCCCCCTATAGGCGACATCCGTATCCTTTCAATTGGTATCAGAGCCCGGTCTCTCATTTTAGGCTTCACCGCCTTGAGAGTAAAGATGTCGTCTAGGGGATTAGTGCACAAGGACACGCTCACATTCGATGGCACAAATTATGATGTTTGGAAAATTCGCATGCTTAATTTATTTCGGGAAATACACCCAATTATCGAGGGATACCTATATGTGGGTCTCTCTTCTCCTATGGATACCCAAAACGAATCTTTAGAGGAGAAGTTGAACTCTCATATAGATGCTCTAGCTACTAAAATTCTTTTGCATGTTGTGAGCAATGTAGTTCTTTCTTCTATCAAGCCTTATTCAAGCGCTCGTGAGATATGGACCAAGCTTCAAGATAAATATAGCAAGTCCAACATTATTAAGGATGATTGTGTTGCTTCCACTTCCGGTCGAGATGAGTTCTCATCGTCTACCACTTCACCAACATGTGATTTTTCACAAGGTAATGATATGGTGAGTGGTGATAGAAATTGCAATATGGATAGTGTGCTCACTATTTGTAATCCCTCATATCTATCTAGTTGCAATGATCTATCTTTGGACCTTAACATTTCTAGCACTCAAAATTCCTCACATGCTTGTGTTAATAGTCCTTGCATATCATGTAGAAATGACTTGAATAAATCTCATGATGATATGCTCATGTTGTCTTGTTGCCATGATAAAAATTATTCTATTTCCTCTAGTTCTTGTGTTTCTAACCATGTGGAGGAAAATGAAGATTCTATGGGCCAGGACAAGGTCTTGAAGAGAGCTACAAGTGCAATCTCATCATCACCTTCCTCCGGTTCTCACATGTGCCTTATGGCTAAGGGAACAAAGGTCACCTCTTTGAATCCCATTATATCTTATGATGATGATGAGGTTGAGAATGATAATGATGATTATAGAGGTAAGTATGATATTACCTCTATTAAGAAAATGGGAGAGGTTGTCTATAGCGCTCTCTTAAAAAATAAAATTGCTTCCTCCAACTTTCTTGAAATTTTGAATTGTGCCATAGAAGGCAATGATCTTATTGAGGAGAAAGAACTCTTAATTGATGAAAAGTTTGCACTTGAGCGTGAGTATGCTAATGAAGTTGCACAACTAAAGGACTCCCTTGAAGAAGAACAAACCACCAAAGAATCTCTTGAGGAGACTTTTACTCTAGAATTATCTAGAGTAAAGGAATACCATGATAGAGAACTTGCGGTGGCTAACTCCTTCAAGATTAAAAATGATGAACTTGAAGTTGCTTATGCTAAACTTGTTGAGGATTTTAAGCACCTAGAAAATGGCTCTCGGGTCGTTAAGAGGGAGCTCATAAAACTCACCGAGTCACATGAGCAACTTAAAGCTTCATATTTAAAAGAGCTTGACAAGTTGCTCTCACCTCTTGCTAATAATAATGACGCTTGTGCTACTTACTCTACTTCTTGTGAAGCATCTATTTTGAAGGAGAATGTTGAGCTAAAGGCTCAAATTGCTTTGCTAACTAGCAACAATGGGAAATTAGAAGAAAGTCATGTTAAGCTCTCGAGCTCGCATGAGGATCTTCTAGTCTCCCATGGTAGGCTAAAGTTAGCTCATGAGGCCATCGTGTCAAAGGTAACATCTAGTGGGCCTCATGTGGACATTATCACTACATCTACTCCAAATGTTATATTGCCATGTGCTAGTCCTTGTAGTTCATCCTTTCACAACCATGATATATCTCGTGATGAATTACATTCCGTGCCTTGTTGCTCTAACAATGTAGCATCTACTTCCTCTAGTGTTTTTGTTGAAACTAACCATGTAGAGGAAATCAAAAGGCTCAAGGCTCAAGTCACTTCTTTGAAGAATGACTTGAAAAAGGGTCATTAAGGGAAGGTCACACTCAACAAAATCTTGAGTGTGCAAAAATCCCCCAATGAGAAGAGTGGGCTTGGATTCAACTTCAATGTCAAGAACAAGTCCACTATCAAGTTGAAGCACAAGGAAAACAAGAATAATGTCCAAGATCAAGTCAAGAATCCGGCCAACATTGTTTGCTTCAAGTGCAAGGAAGAAGGGCATCATGTTAGATTTTTCCCATTGAAGAAGAAGTCTCCTAGTGTGAAGCAACAAGGAAAGCGGCCTCAAGCTCCACATCAAGTCATTAATGGGCCTCTTCCTAAGAGGACAACTCGAGCTCTTCCTCTAGTTCTGGCTTCACCTAAAAAGAAAGATGGCAAGAGTAGAACTTGCTACATATGCCGTGAGAAGGGGCACATTTCTTCCGCATGCACTATTGGTATCTCCTCATCCAATCCTATCTTAATTGATGATGCTTATTCACTTTATAAGGATGAGGTTGGCAATGTGTTTGCCAAGTTTGTTGGTGCTCAATGTGGGTTCAAGAAAAGAACCATTTGGGTTGCCAAGCCTATTTTGACTAACCTCTTAGGACCCAACTTGGTTGGGGACCAACAAGCCAAAACTTGATCAATAGGTATTGTTGGAGGGTATTGGAGACTTGGCTACATTATGAAGAATTGAGGGATCTTCATCAATTATTATTGTCAATCCAAGCCATTTGGATTATCATGATTATATTATATTTCCAATGTTCCTCCTTGCGGTAACATATGCTAAACTATTTACATTGAAAGTTACTCGCCCCTTGTGCATGTGTTGGTTTTGTATCTTCCATGCTTTTGTACATGTTGTGCTATCCACTTAATTATCTTGAGATAGCAATCATATTTGTGTATGATTAGGTGGCACACCATGTATGTGTGTTTCTTATGTTTGAGCCTTCTTGATTATATTTGATATCTTATTTGGCTCTTGTGAGAAATTAATGGATTATACCATTTTGGGGGAGTGTTATGCTTGGGCATTCCACAATCCTAAAATTGTGTGTACATGAGGAATACCACCTAGTATTATATTGGATTATTGTCTAATCTCTATGTGGTATAATTCTCATGAGAAATTTAAGTTCTATAATGTCCATTAATTATCTCTATTTGTATCCTTTTGCCTCGTGTTGGTTTTATGGTAGTATCACATTATGGGGGAGTCATATACTTAGTGCATATTACAAATCCTAGAAAATGTGAATATTCGAGGTTGTGTCACTTAGAATTGATATTGATAATTATCTAGAACCTATGTGACATATTTGCTCATACAATTTACAATTTGCTTGAATGGCTTTATTAATAATATCTTGGATCTTATATATGAGAGTGTTTCTTGGTATGTGTTTCCTCATATTTAGATATATATATATATATATCCTCATGGAAACCATTTGCTTCAAGTTACTCTAATCACTAGTGATTGAGTGACTATTGGAATCTATCAAGAATCTTGTTCGAAGTATCATGCTTAATTCTTATCTTTTGTTATATGCTTCTTGTTGTGACTATGATCTTGGATATCCATGCTAGCTACCTTGGGAAAATTATTCCCAATATTTCTTGTCCTTGGACAATGAGTAATCAATTTATGGTAGAATTTATTGATCATATTCACTTTGGCCTTTGTTTAACTTTATCCTATCTTTGGCCATGAAAATGTTTTGTGTTGTTTCCCAAGCCTTCCTTGCTTTTTGTGGATCTTCTTATTTTCTTGGTATCCTCTTGTGTTGTATTTATTGTAGGTACTAGTGATGATCCCATTTGTGTGCATTTTGCATTCAAAAGGAAAATCCTATATAATGCACTATCCATGGGGGAGCTCTCCTATGTTATTTATAACACTCATATTTATGCTTCTTTGTTTGATCCTTATCGGGTTTTATGTGCTTGGAACCTCAATCTTTTCGTTTTGGTATTTGTCCCATCATGAGAAGTTTGGGTATTTTGTTTCTCGTTGGATCCTTGCTATTTTTGGGAGTTGGTTTTGTCTTATTTCTTGTTTCTTGATTTGACCATTTTAGAATGAGATAAACCCTTGAGCATTTTTTATATTTCTATCTATCTTTTGCTCTTTGGCTTTAGCCTAGTTCATTGGTTGAACTTGTGATCTTTCATGTGTTGAATTGGTTCTTTAATACAATTTGGACATCGTATGTCACACTCATGTGTGTGCAATCTCGATTTACTTGGTGTTTTTGTTCAAATTGTATCTCCATTTTGGTTCTTGAAAGCTTTATGCATGCATATTTACCATAAGTTTATATTATGGCATGCTTGCTTTCTTTGATCCAATATATAAGGGAAACTCCACCAAATCCCATCGGCTAAGTTGTGCATGAAATTCAATCTCATATCAATATGCACATATTTATATGGAGTCTCTCCTATGTATTGTAGTTGCACTAACTACTTTGGACCCAATAAGTTTGGGGACCATTTTATACTTAAATGTGTTTTAGTTACATTGGAGATTGATTGGATGCTTGTCTCTCAATTTTGAAGAATTGATGCATTAATGAAAATTGGAGGCAAGCTATAGGATGATCAATGAATTCATATCCTCTACATCCTACCAATTATATCTCGGTAACAAGTATCTCTTTCTCATGCATATTTATCTTGCTTCCAACCATGTTTCGGTTGCCTTCTAAGCATGAATTCTTGTATTTGTATTGTTTGTATCTCTAGCCATGGTATTAAGAGAACTCTCTATTATAAATGTGTATAAGTTGAGATGAGTGCATATAATTGGGACTATACAAAATCATGCATATGATCCATCAATCCAAAATATGTCAATCTAGCAATTTTATTACCTATATTTTCCTCAACTTCTCTCATGTGCAATAGTGACATTTTGCTCGTTGTTTATTCCTTGTGATACTTGTTGCCTTTCTCCATATATTTCAACTTTCTCCTTTTCCCTTGGTGATAATTGTAATATATGTAGTGTGTTGGTATTTGAAGCTCATTAATGTACAATAAGATATATTTGAGCCTTTGGCCGTGCTTCGAAGCAAAAATCTTATTGGTATATGTTGTGACTTCATTTTTGCTTTCATGTGCTTTATTGTATATCTTCCTTATGTGTGCTTGTTTCTTTACGGTCATATGTCTTTGTGATGTTATCCACTTAGAAACATATACACATATGAGAAGATAATTTTAGTTGAGATTTTATTTCTTGGATACCACCTTTTATTTCTTTTGATTCTTCGGTGGCTTCCAAATTTATTTGCCTATGAGTGCTTGTTCCTCTTGTTTGCATCTTTGGGCACTCATATTTGTTCTCTCATGCCTAGTATTGTTAAATGAATTTGGATAGTGAGGATCATGACTATGCACTTTGTTCCCAAATGCAATTATCATAATTGGTGCATTATCTTTAGGGAGCTCATCTAATTCATTTAATAATGCTCATTTGCCTTCTTTCTCATTTATTGTGTTTTAAATGATTATGGGGGAGCAAGGATTCCATATTTGTGCATTATGTATTCCCATGCATTTATTTTAAATTGTGCACAAATCTTGGGGAGCTTCTCTACTTGGTATTTAAAACACTCTTTTGCTCTTATCATAACATCTTGTCGTTTCCATTTGGACTCATTTGTTGTTTTCAAATTGGTTTGTCGGACCTTGTAATTACTTACACCATTTGACTTTATTTTGGCAATCTTCGGGTCCTCGATATAGTTCTACTCCCTCCCAAGTATTCATCATTGGATATGTGCGAAGGCACACCTTTGGAGGAATTATTACTATATTTGCCTTCTAGAACTTGTCACCCATTTCGGCAATCGATGCCAATGGGGGAGAAGTTTTAGAGGGTTTAAGAGAAGTTGGTTTATGCATTGAGTTGGTTCTTAAGCATTTGCCTTTCATGCTCTTGCATCTTTATTGTTGCTTAGCATGTGGTATATATAGAGGAAACTCTACCAATGATAATGATTGGCAATATATGCAATGAAATTCAAGTTCATCACACATGCATAGATTATGGTGGAGTTTTCTCTATATATGGTGGTGGTACCAATTTCACATACTTATGTAGTATTATTTGATATTGGTATTACCATTATATTCATTAAAATTCCTTATATAAACGCTCTTAAAGGGATTGTCATCAATTACCAAAATGGGGGAGATTGAAAGAACATGTGGGCCCCCATCTGTGGTTTTGGTAATTAATGACAATCTTTATGGAATAATGTGTGTATTAAGTTATACTTGTAGGATTTGTCCATTGGCATCGCTTGGAGCATGTGTTGGCTTCAAGGTCGATGAAATGAGAAGAAGATGTGTTGTGCAAGCTCAAAATGCGCCATCTATAGAAGATCTCATGTTTGATGCTTGCCATCCCCGGTGATCATGGATCGATGATGAGAAATCAAGAAAGGCGTTCCATCTTGAGAAGGTCAAGTTCGTCTACATCGAGGTCAAGTGGAATGCTCAAGGCAAAGGTATAGTCTTGATAGGTTTTCTGTTTTGCCGATCTCTTGTGTGTAGGAGACCGGGTTTAGGATAGATAACTGTACTATCAAGAGGGGCTCTCGAATGAGTAACTCGATCACATCGTTCGGAGAGAGCTCAAACCTTTGCATACTTGCATCATCATATTTGGTTGCTATTTGGTCTTATCCATGTGAGGATTTAGAGCTTGTGGTAATCTCCATAACAAGCTCTTGTTCATCAAAATCGGATCTTCCGTTTACATCTTGTTGCGATTTTGATCTTGACGGCTTTCCGGTTTCTCACCAAGTGAGGTATCTCACATTGTTTTACTTGATACATTCTCACTTGGTGATAACCAATATTTCCACTTTTTATTGGGTAGCACTTGTCGTCCTCTATCCAATGCAATTGGAATCAGGCCAATCGGAGTCTCCTACTAATGTTATGAATATTTGAAGTTTGTTTTATTTGATTTGAAAAAGTAAAAAGAAAAGTAGTTTCTGGGCGGTACTACCTTGTACTGGGCCGCACCACTGGGCAGCCTCCTATCCGCTGCCCCACCGGTAGCTTGCTTGGCCCGGCTCTACCGGTAGTACCGCCGGGCAGTACTACCGGCCTAAATCGACTGCGCTACCCAGCTCACTCCCTGGCAGGCCTTGATCCTCCCGCTCGTTGGCCCACTCCCACGTTGCGTCGCGCGCCGCCGCCGCCAATCCCGTGCGTGCGCCCTGCCGAGTCCTGCGCGCGGGCCCTGCTGCATCGCTGCGTCGTGGCACCGCGTCTCCCACGCGCGCCTAGCCACGCTCGCTGCCGCGCATTCCGCCTCGATTATATCATCGCCTGGGCCCGCGTAGCTCGCCCGCGCGCGCGCTCTACCGCCAATTCGCGCATGCATAGGCCGCGTTAACCAGCTGCTGCGCGCACTGCTGCCCGCGCAATGCCTTGCCGTGCTGCTGCGCTAGGCCCCTACTCACGCGCGCTGCTGCCTAGCTGCCTTGCTGCCACTGCCTACTGCTCGCTAGCTGCTAACCCATGTGTTGGTGCTGCTGCCTCAATTTTTCTGGAGCATGCGGTACTACCGGTTAATTCCGGTAGTACCGGACCATTCTGAAAAATGCCTCAAACGGCTAGTTTTTTTGGGGCTTCTATTTAAGGCTTTGCGCTTTTTCAGTTTAGGTTGCTTCTCTCTTATATATTAGGCTAAGCTTTGTCCACACTTGCTCTAGATCTTAAAGCTTGCCTAATCTTTTCCCTCTGATGATTCTTGCCCATATTTGAGTGGAATAGAGAGGAGATCTAGACCCACGTTTTGACCTAACCGATTCATCTCTTTGTGAGTGCATCTTTGGGGATCTAGATTTTGGGGGATTTTGTGTCTCTCTTTGATTCCTTCTCTCTTGTTCCCCCAATAGCTTTAGTAGCTTTGCTGGAACTTGAGAGTGAGGGATTTGAGCATCTTTGTGGTGTTCTTGCCATTTGCATTTGGTGCATCGGTTTGTGTTCTCCTCGGAGGATTTGGTTTGATTTACTCATTGGAGCTTGTCCCTCTTGGGTTCTTGGAACCCTAGACGGTTTGTGGCCTTGGTGGCATTGTGGCCTTTTGTGGCATTTGTTGGGAGCCTCCAATTAAGTTGTGGAGAAGTGCCCCAACCTTGTGAGAGGTTCCGGTTGCCACCGACAAGTGCACCGAAAGTGGAAGCGTGGATCGATCCCATTGGGGTGAGATTCACCGGAGAATAAGGGAGGCCTTTTGTGGCGTTGGTGGTTTGATACCACCCCCTCTCCAAACGAGACATACTCCATGTTGGTAGGAACTCGGTAAAATATCGGTGTACCCGCGTGCCTCAGTTATCTCTATACCCGAGCTCTTTACTTATGCACTTTACATTGTGATAGCCTTCGTGCTTGAAGTAATATATATCTTTCTAACACTTTGTTGCTTGTATTGCTAAGCATAAGTTGTTGGTGCACATAGGTGAACCTTAGTTGTTCTAGGTTGTGCTTAACAAAGTAAACACTAGTTTTATTCTGCCTTTGTTGAGCCACTCTAGGAAAAGTTTTAATCGCCTATTCACCCCCCCTATAGGCGACATCCGTATCCTTTCAATTGGTATCAGAGCCCGGTCTCTCATTTTAGGCTTCACCGCCTTGAGAGTAAAGATGTCGTCTAGGGGATTAGTGCACAAGGACACGCTCACATTCGATGGCACAAATTATGATGTTTGGAAAATTCGCATGCTTAATTTATTTCGGGAAATTCACCCAATTATCAAGGGATATCTATATGTGGGTCTCTGTTCTCCTATGGATACCCAAAACGAATCTTTAGAGGAGAAGTTGAACTCTCATATAGATGCTCAAGCTACTAAAATTCTTTTGCATGTTGTGAGCAATGTAGTTCTTTCTTCTATCATGCCTTATTCAAGCGCTCGTGAGATATGGACCAAGCTTCAAGATAAATATAGAAAGTCCAACATTATTAAGGATGATTGTGTTGCTTCCACTTCCGGTCGAGATGAGTTCTCATCGTCTACCACTTCACCAACATGTGATTTTTCACAAGGTAATGATATGGTGAGTGGTGATAGAAATTGCAATATGGATAGTGTGCTCACTATTTGTAATCCCTCATATCTATCTAGTTGCAATGATCTATCTTTGGACCTTAACATTTCTAGCACTCAAAATTCCTCACATGCTTGTGTTAATAGTCCTTGCATATCATGTAGAAATGACTTGAATAAATCTCATGATGATATGCTCATGTTGTCTTGTTGCCATGATAAAAATTATTCTATTTCCTCTAGTTCTTGTGTTTCTAACCATGTGGAGGAAAATGAAGATTCTATGGGCCAGGACAAGGTCTTGAAGAGAGCTACAAGTGCAATCTCATCATCACCTTCCTCCGGTTCTCACATGTGCCTTATGGCTAAGGGAACAAAGGTCACATCTTTGAATCCCATTATATCTTATGATGATGATGATGAGGTTGAGAATGATAATGATGATTATAGAGGTAAGTATGATATTACCTCTATTAAGAAAATGGGAGAGGTTGTCTATAGCGCTCTCTTAAAAAATAAAATTGCTTCCTCCAAATTTCTTGAAATTTTGAAGTGCCATAGAAGGCAATGATCTTATTGAGGAGAAAGAAAACTTAATTGATGAAAAGTTTGCACTTGAGCGTGAGTATGCTAATGAAGTTGCACAACTAAAGGACTCCCTTGAAGAAGAACAAACCACCAAAGAATCTCTTGAGGAGACTTTTACTCTAGAATTATCTAGAGTAAAGGAATACCATGATAGAGAACTTGCGGTGGCTAACTCCTTCAAGATTAAAAATGATGAACTTGAAGTTGCTTATGCTAAACTTGTTGAGGATTTTAAGCACCTCGAAAATGGCTCTCGGGTCGTTAAGAGGGAGCTCATAAAACTCACCGAGTCACATGAGCAACTTAAAGCTTCATATTTAAAAGAGCTTGACAAGTTGCTCTCACCTCTTGCTAATAATAATGATGCTTGTGCTACTTACTCTACTTCTTGTGAAGCATCTATTTTGAAGGAGAATGTTGAGATAAAGGCTCAACTTGCTTTGCTAACTAGCAACTATGGGAAATTAGAAGAAAGTCATGTTAAGCTCTCGAGCTCGCATGAGGATCTTCTAGTCTCCCATGGTAGGCTAAAGTTAGCTCATGAGGCCATCGTGTCAAAGGTAACATCTAGTGGGCCTCATGTGGACATTAGCACTACATCTACTCCAAATGTTATATTTCCATGTGCTAGTCCTTGTAGTTCATCCTCTCACAACCATGATATATCTCGTGATGAATTACATTCCGTGCCTTGTTGCTCTAACAATGTAGCATCTACTTCCTCTAGTGTTTTTGTTGAAACTAACCATGTAGAGGAAATCAAAAGGCTCAAGGCTCAAGTCATTTCTTTGAAGAATGACTTGAAAAAGGGTCATCAAGGGAAGGTCACACTCAACAAAATCTTGAGTGTGCAAAAATCCCCCAATTGGAAGAGTGGGCTTGGATTCAACTCCAATGTCAAGAACAAGTCCACTATCAAGTTGAAGCACAAGGAAAACAAGAATAATGGCCAAGATCAAGTCAAGAATCCGGCCAACATTGTTTGCTTCAAGTGCAAGGAAGAAGGGCATCATGTTAGATCTTGCCCATTGAAGAAGAAGTCTCCTAGTGTGAAGCAACAAGGGAAGTGGCCTCAAGCTCCACCTCAAGTCATTAATGGGCCTCTTCCAAAGAGGACTACTCGAGATCTTCCTCTAGTTGTGGCTTCACCTAAGAAGAAAGATGGCAAGAGTAGAACTTGCTACATATGCCGTGATAAGGGGCACATTTCTTCCGCATGCACTATTGGTATCTGCTCATCCAATCCTATCTTAATTGATGATGCATATTCACTTTATAAGGATGAGGTTGGCAATGTGTTTGCCAAGTTTGTTGGTGATCAATGTGGGTTCAAGAAAAGAAGCATTTGGGTTGCTAAGCCTATTGTTACTAACCTCTTAGGACCCAACTTGGTTGAGGACCAACAAGCCAAAACTTGATCAATATGTATTGTTGGAGGGTATTGGAGACTTTGCTACATTATGAAGAATTGAGGGATCTTCATCAATTATTATTCAAACCAAACCATTTGGATTATCATGATTATATTATATTTCCAATGTTCCTCCTTGCGGTAACATATGCTAAACTCTTTACATTGAAAGTTACTCGCCCCTTGTGCATGTGTTGGTTTTGTATCTTCCATGCTTTTGTAAATGTTGTGCTATCCACTTAATTATCTTGAGATATCAAGCATATTTGTGTATGATTAGGTGGCACACCATGTATGTGTGTTTCTTATGTTCGAGCCTTCTTGATTATATTTGATATCTTATTTGGCTCTTGTGAGAAATTAATGGATTATCCCATTTTGGGGGAGTGTTATGCTTGGGCATTCCACAATCCTAAAATTGTGTGTACACGAGGAATACCACCTAGTATTATATTGGATTATTGTCTAATCTCTATGTGGTATAATTCTCATGAGAAATTTAAGTTTTATAATGTCCATTAATTATCTCTATTTGTATCCTTTTGCCTTGTGTTGGTTTTATGGTAGTATCACATTATGGGGGAGTCATATGCTTAGTGCATATTACAAATCCTATAAAATGTGAATATTCGAGGTTGTGTCACTTAGAATTGATATTGATAATTATCTAGAACCTATGTGACACATTTTCTCATACTATTTACAATTTGCTTGAATGGCTTTATTGATCATATCTTGGATCTTGTATATGAGAGTGTTTCTTGGTATGTGTTTCCTCATATTTAGATATATATATATATCCTCATGGAAACCATTTTCTTCAAGTTACTCCAATCACTAGTGATTGTGTGACTATTGGAATCTACCAAGAATCTTGTTCGAAGTATCATGCTTAATTCTTATCTTTTGTTATATGCTTCTTGTTGTGACTATGATATTGGATATCCATTCTAGCTACCTTGGGAAAATTATTCCCAATATTTCTTGTCCTCGGACAACGAGTACTCAATTTATGGTAGAATTTATTGATCATATTCACTTTGGCCTTTGTTTAACTTTATCCTATATTTGGCCATGAAAATGTTTTGTGTTGTCTCCCAAGCCTTCCTTGCTTTTTGTGGATCTTCTTATTTTATTGGTATCCTCTTGTGTTGTATTTATTGTAGGTACTAGTGATGATCCCATTTGTGTGCATTTTGCATTCAAAAGGAAAATCCTATATAATGCACTATTCATGGGGGAGCTCTCCTATATTATTTAGAACACTCATATTTATGCTTCTTTGTTTGATCCATATCGGGTTTTATGTGCTTGGAACCTCAATCTTTTCGTTTTGGTATTTGTGCCATCATGAGAATTTGGGGATTTTGGTTTCTTGTTGGAACCTTGATATTTTTGGGAGTTGGTTTTGTCTTATTCCTTGTTTCTTGATTTGACCATTTTAGAATGAGATAAACCCTTGAGCATTTTTTTTTATTTCTATCTATCTTTTTCTATTTGGCTTTAGACTAGTTCATTGGTTGAACTTGTGATCTTTCTTGTGTTGAATTGGTTCTTTGATACAATTTGGACATCATTTGTCATGTCACATCATGTGTGTGCAATCTCGATTTACTTGGTGTTTTTGTTCAAATTGTATCTCCTTTTTGGTTCTTGAAATCTTTATGCATGCATATTTACTATATGTTTATATTATGGCATGCGTTCTTTCTTTGATCCAATATATAAGGGAAACTCCACCAAATCCCATCATCTAAGTTGTGCATGAAATTCAATCTCATATCAATATGCACATATTTATGTGGAGTCTCTCCTATGTATTGTAGTTGCACTAACTACTTTGGACCCAATAAGTTTGGGGACCATTTTATACTTAAATGTGTTTTAGGTACATTGGAGATTGATTGGATGCTTTTCTCTCAATTTTGAAGAATTGATGCATTGATGAAAATTGGAGGAAAGCTATAGGATGATCAATGAATTCATATCCTCTACATCCTACCAATTATATCTCGGTAACAAGTATCTCTTTCTCATGCATATTTATCTTGCTTCCAACCATATGTCGGTTGCCTTCTAAGCATGAATTCTTGTATTTGTATTGTTTGTATCTCTAGCCATGGTATTAAGAGAACTCTCTATTGTAAATGTGTAGAAGTTGAGATGAGTGCATATAATTGGGACTATACAAAATCATGCATATGATCCATCAATCCAAAATATGTCAATCTAGCAATTTTATTACCTATATTTTCCTCAACTTCTCTCATGTGCAATAGTGACATTTTGCTCGTTGTTTTTTCCTTGTGATACTTGTTGCCTTTCTCCATATATTTCAACTTTCTCTTTTTCCCTTGGTGATAGTTGTAATATATGTAGTGTGTTGGTATTTGAAGCTCATTAATGTACAATAAGATATATTTGAGCCTTTGGCCGTGCTTCGAAGCAAAAATCTTATTGGTATATGTTGTGACTTCATTTTTGCTTTCATGTGCTTTATTGTATATCTTCCTTATGTGTGCTTGTTTCTTTACGGTCATATGTCTTTGTGATGTTATCCACTTAGAAACATATACACATATGAGAAGATAATTTTAGTTGAGATTTTATTTCTTGGATACCACCTTTTATTTCTTTTGATTCTTCGGTGGCTTCCAAATTTATTTGCCTATGAGTGCTTGTTCCTCTTGTTTGCATCTTTGGGCACTCATATTTGTTCTCTCATGCCTAGTATTGTTAAATGAATTTGGATAGTGAGGATCACGACTATGCACTTTGTTCCCAAATGCAATTATCATAATTGGTGCATTATCTTTAGGGAGCTCATCTAATTCATTTAATAATGCTCATTTGCCTTCTTTCTCATTTATTGTGTTTTAAATGATTATGGGGGAGCAAGGATTCCATATTTGTGCATTATGTATTCCCATGCATTTATTTTAAATTGTGCACAAATCTTGGGGAGCTTGTCACATCCCAAGATTTTCCAAATCTTGTAATGTGAAAAAAATAAATGAAAAAAATAAAACTTTGTTGATTTTCAGGGTGAGAAGAAACTTTTGAGTCCAATTGGAAACTTTCAAAACCTATTTGATCAAACAAATCCTAAAGGGATTTAAAAAGATAAATAAACAATAAAGATAAAATATTTGGAAATTACTATTTTTTGGATCTTTTAATAAAAAGATTTGGTTTCCAAATGAAAAGGTAGAAAAATAAATAAGGATTATTTATAGAAGCCAAATTAAACCTTGTCCAAGCTTTTAAAATAAAACATTTTGTTTTGATCAAAAGAATAAAGATTTATTTAAAGAAAATAATAGGGATTTATTAATACCCAATTTTGTTAAAGTAAAGACTTTCCCTTTTAAATAAAACATTAAAACTTATTAATTTATTTTAAATAAGTTTTCCAAGTATTTTATATCCTCAAATAAACCTACTGAAGTGTTTTAGTTTTATTTTTCAAATGGAGATTTTAAATAAATCAAATCCTATTTGAATAAATATCTAAGGACTATTTATTTAATTATTAAATAAATCCCAAAAGAATAAATTTTTTTTTTTTTGGACTTTGATTTGTGATGATTAACAGAATTGAATTCAACACAAAATTTGGAGGAGTTTTGAATTGATTTGAGTATTTGATTTGTTGTTTGAAATTCAAAACAGGAAATTCAATCAGGAAAAGGAAAAACAATTAGAAAGAAAAAAATAGAACCAGACCTGACCCAAACCACCTGGCCCAGGAAGCCCAGTCGCAGCCCAGTTTCCCTCCCCCACTGTGAATCGTTTTCCACTTAAACCCACACCCGCACAGACACCGACGAGTAGACCCTCTCTCTTTCTCCCTTTCTCGCTGACAAGCATGTACCACACTGCCTTGTCATCATCCTCCTCGCGCAGACCCCGCCCTGCCGTTGCTGCCATTTACGCCGGCGATGAATACGCGTTGAATACGCCCATGATTCCTCCCAGTAACCGCGCCCATTTAACTGCCTGCGTATTCCCTCTCTTTCCCCACAGATCCCACTCGACGAGAGCCACCAGGCTGCCCCCAATTTCCATTACCTTGCCACTGCTCCGACGACGTCCCCGACAAATTCCGGTGCCGACCAGCCTCGCCTTGCCTTCCCAAGCACTCGAGCTCGCTCCTCACCTCCTGGCGCTTCTCCCTGTGCCTCCCATTGGCCCGTGCTCGCCCTAGGGCCTCGACTTCGACAACAACTCAACGCCGCCGCGTCTGCTTCTTACTCCGGCGAAGTTTCCTGGTAAGCACCAACCGCCCCGAGCCCTCTCAATCATGCTCACGTGAATCCCATACTCGCCCGCATCTAACCCTGCCCCTATCTTGTCTTAGGGTGGACTGCAACGTCGCCCCCGACAATGAACAGAACCGTCTAACGCCGACGACGTCTCTGGCGAGCGATTACTCCTACTCCAGTGCGCCCCTTTGCCAGCCAGTACCACCTCGAGCTTCAGCAAGCCTCTACGAGTCTGGTAAGCCTCGTCAACCTCTTCCTCGCTTCCTCTAGCACCAGCTTAGCCGTAGCTAGACACGCCGCCGCCGCCTACCGCCACCAGCGCCGCCCGTCTATGGCTAGCGCGCTGTGCGTCGTGCGATTTAGATCCTGCGGCTGCGATTAGATCACTTAACGCTGAAATGGTACGCAACCAGTGCCGTGCGATTTAACTTGATCTAACGGCCTGCACCGCTCGATCCGTGCGAACCGGTATCGACCAATAGTAATGCGCCGCGTGGCACCAGTTCTGTTTAAAACAAATTTTGAATCTGATTAGAATGTGATTTTGTAAATCCCATAACTTTTGATCCACACGTCCAAAATTTGCAAACATTATATCAATGGAATCAGTGGAACAAGCCCTAGCGAACCATGCAATTTGTTTAGTAAAAAGCTTCTGGTAAAATGTTTGTTTTTGCAGAAACATTTGTATGCTAGTTTAGGTTATAAAAATTATTCCAAAATGTTTTAGGGTTAAATTCTTTGCAAATTGGTTTGTGGTGAACCTACTGACCCTAGGAACCAACTTATGGATTTAAAAATGTATTTGGTGAGGATTAGGATTGAATGATTGAATTAGCTCATTTCTAGTCAAATAAAAAAATATTAATTTGGTTATGGAAATGATTTTTGAGTAAAACCTTTTGGAAATGATTTGGTTCAAACCTACTGACCCTAAAACACCAAGTTTTGTGAATTAACAACTTATTTGGTGAACAATATAAAATTGTAGTTTTGCTAAAAGCATTTTCCACCACATAAAATAATAATTGGATTTAAAAATGGTTTGTAGAAAAAGCCCTTTTGCAAACGACTTTGACACTTTGGAAAATGACCACTTTGGACTTTACAACGTATAGAGCCTAGTATAAACTACCTTTACAAATAAAACTATCTGTTGCATGCTTGCATGCATGACTTTGTTTCTATTATTTTATGTGTGATGTTTTGTTTGATGGATTGTTGGTTGGAATACTAGTTGAGTCTATGTTTGCTTGATTGATTTGTAGTGAAGTTAGAAGAGTGTGATATTAGCAAGATCAAGAAGTGATCCCACCTCCTCTACCAAAAAGGCAAGTGACACTACCATCCAAAGTCCTACTATTTTCATTATACTTAGTGGATTTTGAAACATGCATGAAAAGAATTTCTATACTTTATGCTATGCTAAATCCTAATAGGATACCCTTATATATTCCTTAGTAAAAACAATGTAGTTGTAAATTGCTTACCCATGCTACATATTTTGAGAAGAGATACATGTTGAGATTTTATGAAGTTGAGAAAAAGATTTATGTTTTATATAATAAAACAAGTACTCAATGAACCACCTGGGTGGACAAGGATACTCAAGTTTTGGAAAAGGTGGCAACAAGAGGAACCATGTTTATATGGCAATCTCTTTTTGTTGTGCATCAGATGAAAACCACCCAGGGACTTAGAGATTGAACATGTTTCTCCAACAGTGGCTTCCGTGTACAGCCACATGTTAATATGGATCTGGCTTAGTCAACTACATTGGGAAGACCCATGCATTGGTCTTCAGGTTAACTGGAAATGAGGGAACTAGGAACCCTACATTGGTGCCTAAAGACAAGCTAGCATTGTGTATGGGAGGACCCTATGGAAAGACTTCGTCACATTCTCAATCTGCCAGTACTCCATCTTGGTGAGTACTTATCCAGCGGCCACTGGTGGCAACAAGATGGGATTGTGTCATGTGGGTAAAGTGTACAACTTCTGCAGAAGATAGAAATCTAAGTACTTAGTCGTGTCCCCGGTTATGGACAATACTGAGCAACTAAAGATTGAAGCTATGGGAAATCTCGACATTCCAATTTCTAAAAAGAAAAACTTTAAAGTGACTACAAAGGACTTGAAGCACTTGGGGTGTACCAAGGAACTCAAGAGATTTTGATAAAAACTTGAAGCACTTGGGGATTTACCAAGGAGCTCAAGAGATTTTGACAAAGACTTGAAGCACTTGGGGTGTACTAAGGAGCTCAAGAGATTTTGATAAAAACTTGAAGCACTTGGGGATTTACCAAGGAGCTCAAGAGATTTTGACAAAGACTTGAAACACTTGGGGATTTACCAAGGAGTTTAGAAAGATTGGAAAAAAGATCAAAACTATTTTGAAAAGATAGGATAAATTATTGCTTTCTGCAAATGAGCCTAAAACCCTACTTAGCCAAATATGCATGTAATGATAGGATCCACTTATTTCTACCTAGTAGTGAAACTTGCCAATACAATTCAAATGTATTGACCCTTGTGGCTGTAACTTGTTATGTTGCAGGTTTGTTTGCTATTAGTGAAGTTGATTGATTAGGATTACAAGTCTACAACCAACATGTTTGCCTGTGGCACTTTGAAGATGAAGGACCCCATGCTTATAGATATTCTGCTGCAATGTAATGTAATAGCCAAATGAGCTATGAAAGATGTAATAAAATTATGTTATTCTTGGTTATAAAATTGTATTACGACCTTGTTTCTTGATATTACATCTTAACTGTGGATGCTAGCTATTGATCCAGGGACTAGCATTGTAAACACAAGGATCTCTACCTTATTAAAGGTTGGGACCTCTTACAGAGCTTCTCTACTTGGTATTTAAAACACTCTTTTGCTCTTATCATAACATCTTGTTGTTTCCATTTGGACTCATTTATTGTTTTCAAATTGGTTTGTCGGACCTTGTAATTACTTACACCATTTGACTTTATTTTGGCAATCTTCGGGTCCTCGATATAGTTCTACTCCCTCCCAAGTATTCATCATTGGATATGTGCGAAGGCACACCTTTGGAGGAATTATTACTATATTTGCCTTCTAGAACTTGTCACCCATTTCGGCAATCGATGCCAATGGGGGAGAAGTTTTAGAGGGTTTAAGAGAAGTTGGTTTATGCATTGAGTTGGTTCTTAAGCATTTGCCTTTCATGCTCTTGCATCTTTATTGTTGCTTAGCATGTGGTATATATAGAGGAAACTCTACCAATGATAATGATTGGCAATATATGCAATGAAATTCAAGTTCATCACACATGCATAGATCTCTTGTTGTGTGTAGGAGACCGAGTTTAGGATAGATAACCGTACTATCAAGAGGGGCTCTCGAATGAGTAACTCGATCACATCGTTCGGAGAGAGCTCAAACCTTTGCATACTTGCATCATCATATTTGGTTGCTATTTTTTAGTCTTATCCATGTGAGGATTTAGAGCTTGTGGTAATCTCCATAACAAGCTCTTGTTCATCAAAATCGGATCTTCCGTTTACATCTTGTTGCGATTTTGATCTTGACGGCTTTCCGGTTTCTCACCAAGTGAGGTATCTCACATTATTTTACTTGATACATTCTCACTTGGTGATAACCAATATTTCCACTTTTTATTGGGTAGCACTTGTCGTCCTCTATCCAATGCAATTGGAATCGGGCCAATCGGAGTCTCCTAGCCAATGTTATGAATATTTGAAGTTTGTTTTATTTGATTTGAAAAAGTAAAAAGAAAAGCAGTTTTTTGGGCGGTATCATCACTAGGTACCGGCCTTGCCGCACTTTTCTATCTCTCTGTCTGCCCCACCCCCACCCCGGCTTGGCCCGGCTACGGACCGGTAGTACCGCCCGGGCGGGCCGGTACTACCGGCCGGCTCAGGTCGACCTGCGCTACCCAGCTCACTCCCTGGCAGGCCTTGCTCCGCCCGCTCGCTGGCCCACTCCCACGTTGCGTCGCGCGCCTCCGCCGTCAATCCCGTGCGTGCGCCCTGCCGAGTCCTGCGCACGGGCCCTGCTGTCGTCGCTGCGTCGTGGCACCAAGTCTCCTGCGCGCGCACCTAGCCACGCTCGCTGCCACGCGTTCCGCCTCGATTCCATCGTCGCCTGGGCCCAAGCAGCTCGCCCGCGCGTGCGCTCTGCCGCCAATTCGCGCATGCATAGGCCGTGTTGACCAGCTGCTGCGCGCATTGCTGCCGCTGCTGCCAGCGCGTTTTGCCGTCTGCTGCTGAGCCATCGTCAGCGCCGCTTCTTGCTGCCACCGCCTGCTGCTCACTAGCTGCTGACCCATGCGTTTGTGCTGCTGCCTCGATTTTTCTGGAGCATGCGATACTACCAGTTAATTCCGGTAGTACCGGACCATTCTGAAAAATGCCTCAAACGGCTAGGTTTTTTGGGGCTTCTATTTAAGGCTTTGCCCTTTTTCAGTTTAGGTTGCTTCTCTCTTATCTATTAGGCTAAACTTTGTCCACACTTTCTCTAGATCTTAAATCTTGCCTAATCTTTTCCCTCCGATGATTCTTGCCCATATTTGAGTGGAATAGAGAGGAGATCTAGACCCACGGTTTGACCTAACCGATTCATCTCTTTGTGAGTGCATCTTTGGGGATCTAGATTTTGGGGGATTTTGTGTCTCTCTTTGATTCCTCCTCTCTTGTTCCCCCAATAGCTTTAGTAGCTTTGTTGGAACTTGAGAGTGAGGGATTTGAGCATCTTTGTGGTGTTCTTGCCTTTTGCATTTGGTGCATCGGTTTGTGTTCTCCTCGGAGGATTTGGTTTGATTTACTCATTGGAGCTTGTCCCTCTTGGGTTCTTGGAACCCTAGACGGTTTGTGGCCTTGGTGGCATTGTGGCATTTTGTGGCATTTGTCGGGAGCCTCCAATTAAGTTGTGGAGAAGTGCCCCAACCCTGTGAGAGGTTCCGATTGCCACCGACAAGTGCACCGATAGTGGAAGCGTGGATCGATCCCATTGGGGTGAGATTCACCGGAGAATAAGGGAGGCCTTTTGTGGCGTTGGTGGTTTGATACCACCCCCTCTCCAAACGAGACGTACTCCATGTTGGGAGGAACTCGGTAAAATATCGGTGTCCCCGCGTTCCTCGGTTATCTCTATACCCGAGCTCTTTACTTATGCACTTTACATTGTGATAGCCTTCGTGCCTGAAGTAATATATATCTTGCTATCACTTTGTTGCTTGTATTTCTTAGCATAAGTTGTTGGTGCACATAGGTGAACCTTAGTTGTTCTAGGTTGTGCTTAACAAAGTAAACACTAGTTTTATTCTGCCTTTCTTGAGCCACTCTAGGAAAAGTTTTAATCGCCTATTCTCCAAGTTGTTGTTCAAGATCAACCAACTATTTTAGGAGTATCCAGTACGGATCCTTGGAGAAAGGAGCAGTTCAGAGAGCTTGCTTGCTCAAGAACTTGACAACACGGTCATGTGGCAACATGGCGATACTTCTAGTAGACATCCAGAATATCATGAACCACTGATATGTCACTTAGCTCGAGAGGAAACTTGCTTTGTAAGGCAAGAAGACGTAGTCCTAGAGTTTTGGCAGGAGCCTAACTCTTTGACTGAATAGGGTGCACTAGAATAACGGACTTGGTAGCACAATCATCCTTTGTTTAGGGATTAAATAACTAATCACGCTAAGAATTATACAAATGTCCTTTGAGTTCAAGCAATAAAAATTGCTAGGAATCTCGAATGGCCACATCATTACGCACACGCAACATTCCTGAGCACAAAAACTCAGAGGAAGGGTGGGTAATATGTGTAAGAGCATCACTTCATTAAGAGGGTCATGAGACTTAGCACGACCTCTTGGTATAAAAGAGTGTGATACTTTAAGGTAGAACAGAACATAAGTTAATCAACGCTTATTGATCTGCGGGTTACAACACTTTGACCTGGTCCTAGAAGTGACGAGGTACGGGAGTTTGTTTCTCATAACATCCCGACTGTCGTGGTATTGCCGACGAGTACGCCATGGAGGGTCCTCACAGTGCGTGTTTACAGACGTGGGGGAAGGCGGACGGTTGACGGGTACGAGGTAACACAGCTTACCCAGGTTCAGATCCCACAACGGGGGCAGAATCCTACTCCTGCTATAAATCACTATAATGGCAATACGCCGAGTTACAGGGATTGGTTCGCTATGCGAGGTGCGTGCTAATCGCTACTTGGTCGTCTAAGATTGTGCCCTAAAGGCTCCCATAGGTCCGACTTATATAGTCGCTAGGTCCTAGGGTTACAGGGAAAAGTCCTAGCCGGACGGGTTACAGAGTCCTACACCGTCTATTACTAGTCTTGCATGTCTTGTACTCCAAGGCTCTGGGTACGTCAGTGAATCCAACCGTAGCCTTCCTTTATCTGGCATGGGCCTCCCTTCTGGATCCATCTAACTGGGCCGCCCAGCAGGCCATAGGCCGTGCTACCAACTGTGGGCCACCCGGGTTATCCGGATAGGAGACATGCTATGAGGATACCCCTATAGCATATCCCCAACAGTAGCCCCCGGAGAACTCCGAGATCTTGTGCCATCTTGCCTCTTCATGTGGAATGCTTCGCCTAGATGGATGTCGGCAAATCGTCAAGCAATATCTTGTAGTCCTCCCAAAGAACCCTACAAGGTTTTCTCCATCTTCGATTAGTAAGCCGGAGAAATGCTGAATCTTTCATCGTACTCATCCATAGCCGGACTGGATCCATCCATGCCGGAATCTTCTGATGTGATGGTTCATCTGCCTATGACAACTAGGGTGACGCAAACGTAGGTCAGCGATGCCTCGTAACTCACACATGCAGAGAACGCAATCATGTCCGATTTTCCCCCACGAGCGATACGAACCGTTGGCAGCGACGGTTGGGGACGTGGTGAAATTTCCGCGCACGTCCGCACACACGTCCTCTACGTGGCAACCGTCTGATCAAGCTGCACGAATCTTGATGCTGGAGATCATAAATAGTAAATGCGGTGTAACTTTTACTTTTCACCTTATTCTCTCCTCGCATCGTCTTCTTCCTCCAGCGAGCGCCTCTTCGAGCTCTTCGCGCAACCTTGCGAAAAACCCTAAATCCTAATCTCGCCAGTCACTTCCAAACTCGTCCAATGGCCAGCAGCAGCTCTACTCCCTTGATGGCGGCGTCAGGCGAAGCCGCGGCAAAGCTGGCGAGCTCCATCATCGTGCCCCCAGAGGGCCCGCTCATCCCCATCTCCGCGGTGGTCGAGACCACCGGCGGCGACCACAATCCAGGACCGCTGGAGCCGTTGGAGGAAGAGTTTGATTCCCACAAAGGCGATTAGCGCGGTTCGGACATCACGAACCGTGACATCAAGGAGATGATCGCCAAGGGCTACCTCCCTGCGACGGAGGGGCTCGTCTGGCGGGCGGTGCCGGCCGGCGAGGTCACACCTTCTCCCCAATCGGGAGAAAAGGTGTACCTCAAAGCTCAATTGGTACGCGGCGCCTCCCTGCCCATCTCTAACTTCTTCCTTGCCATCTTGAACCACTACCGAGTACAGCCCCAAAACCTTTCTCCCAATAGTATCCTAGCACTTAGCAATTACGCGGCGCTTTTCGAGGGTTACCTAGGGATTAAGCCTAGGCTAGATCTCTTTGTGTCTTTCTTCACTGTCAAACGCAAAGCCGGAGCCAGCAAGGATGAACTCAGAAATTGTGGCACCATAAGATTCAAGATCCGCCCTGGCCGGCGGTTCCCCGACATCGTCGGCCACGAGTCCTGCAAGAACTGGTAGCGTACTTACTTCTACGGCCCAGATATCCCTCTGGCCAGCCGAGAATTAACATACCTGGACTTCGTTAATGGAGCCGCCGCCGAAACTTCGTTAATGGAGCCGCCGCCGAAACTTCGACATGGAGATCCCAGGCCTCCCTTCCCTCCGACATCGACGCTTCCCGTGCCATAAGGCGAATAGAGTGGTTCATAGAGACAGGTTTGACTGGCTTGGACCTAGCCATGTGCTGATTCATCAGGCGAATTCAACCTCTATAGCACCGCTCAAAGGTAATGCACGAGTATACCAGCGATAGAAGGGATAGCCTCCGCATCTCCGTGGACAATTTCTCGAGCGACTCCAACAAGCTCCGTCTGAAGGACATCGTCAAGGTGAAGGACAAGAAGCGTGGCTTCACCATCACCCACGACATGTTCGTAGACAGCAAGTGCCCAAAGGTAACTGTTTATTTTCCGTGTATGACATATACTCCAGTTCTTATGTCTAGCAATTTCCATCTCATCTAACACGGAGGTTCTTTACCTTAACAGTTCTTATGATCCAAAGATGAAGTAAGTCACCGTCGTATCCGACGAAGATGCTCCGTTGGCGCGAAAGAGGAAGAGATCCACCTCTGACGCTGCTGACGGAGGCAAGAAGAAGAAGACGGAGGGTGGAGCCTCCAAAAAGACTACCGCCGCCCTGGAGGCGGAGAAAAGAAAGACTACCGGGATCCCTTTTGCCAAAGCACCCCCTCTTGTGTAAGCTTCTTTCTCTCCGACATTGTCCATTTATCTGTCTTGTTCCTGTACTTATGCATTCTGCACGTTTCAGGAAGAAAGCCACGACCAGCTTGAAGAAGACCTCCAAAACATTGGGGGCTTCTAGAACTATCAAGGACATGCTGCATCGCGACGCATCTCCCGCCATCGCCCCTGTCACTCCCAGCGTCAAGCCCTCCTCCGCTCCAATAAGCTCACAAGCTAAGGAGCATTTGGCCATTCCGCCATGGAAGTGGACTCAGGTACCTCTACCGAGATTGCTGTTGTCGGCGAGCAGGCGATACAGGAGAGTGCCGCACACCCAATGGCTGAAGCTCCGGCTAAGGATGCCCCCGCACCCAAGAAAACCATAGATTATCCAAAGATAGTCTATCCGGTACTTATGCCGGATAACACTACTCTGGTTCCTGGTGCGGCACCGACATCTCCGACGTGCGGTCTAGAGGAGCTCCTCCGACAAGAAGATATCTTGCAAGGAAACAACGTATCCTTTGGCAAGCTGCTGGCCAAGAGTGCTACTAACCTCAAGATCATTGCACTTGTAAGTTTTATTTTCCTTTTACATTTCATATGAGTATCCCACTGTAGCCCCAGAGGATTTAGAAGTAAAACCATAGGTCTTTGCGTCTAGATGCTCTAATAGTGACTAAGCTAGAAAACCTCTCACTATAGCCCCCAAGCATATAGGTGGAATGAATTATTCCGACTAGATGCTTTAAGAGTAGCATACGCAGTTGTTATACATTTCAATACTGTAGCCCCCAAGCCTCTAGTTGTAACTGAATTAGCTCCGACTAGATGCTTAAACAAAAGCTAAGCATACATCTGAGTTAAAACTTTATACTATAGGCCCCAAGATTCTAATCGAGAACTGAATTAGTTTCGACTAGATGCTTAAAGAAAGACTAAGCATATTGCTAAGTTAAAAACTCTCGCTGTAGCCTCCGAGCGTCTAGGTGGAAAATTTCGGGCTAGATGCTCCAAGTAGACCAAACAACATTTAATTCTTCTTTTTTCCATAGAACGAGAATGCTCGAAGGGGCATGACCAACGACAAGTACCAGAAGATGCGCGCGGACTTGGAAGCTGAAAAGGGTAAAACTGCCTTCTTCAAGGAACATATCATCAAGAGAAAGCGTCTGTTTTTCCTTTCTTTTTTGTATCCCGACTTCAACTTGTCTATTCTCTGAGTACTCACTGTGTTCTTTGCTTTCTCCGACTTGCAGAAACCATTGCCAAAGCTAAGGACATTGTCGAGCAATCCAAGCACATTCAAGAGCTGGATAGCGAGAAAAAGATCCTTAAGCAGGATAGGAAGGACATGTTGAAGATGCATGAGGAGTCAATGAAGGCCCTCCAGGACTCCTCCACCGAAGAGATGAACCGCTTGAAGGAGGAGATCTCGATATTAAGAGATCAGAATGAAGCTGCCAATGAGCAGAATCAATGCCATCATGAGGTGTACAAGCTCCTCCAACAAGAACGGGACTCCTTGGTGGATACCCTCTGGCAAGTTGAGGCTAGCATCTTCAGTAAGTGATTCTCCCTCTTGGATTTCTGTAGTCTAGATACTCTGAATTTTTGAACTCATGTGCTCTTTGTCGGAATTTTCAGCTCCTATGGGTTTAACCCGGTCGCCTCCTCCAGCAAAGGAATGCATTGTTCTTGGAGGCAACTTCATCAACACCGCCATCGCGAAAGCCAAAGAGATTTCCAAACCCCTCCAGATCAATATCAAGGCATCGGACTCTATGGCGAAGTTCTCGGAGATCCTGCGTCGAGTCCCGGGCGTATCATAAGCTGGAAAGCTTCATGTGCACAGGCCGGTGCAAGGATGGCGCTGTCCATGGTAAAGGCACACTATGAAGATGCCGACATCGACACGGTAACCTCTGGCATACCCGACGTGGATGACGATGGCAAGGAGATAAACCATGAGTTCATCTTGTCGTCCCTCACGGGTTATGACACCAGAGTTGCCGAGTTAGTCGACGTCAACGTCTTCGTGCCGATGAATACCATCGATGGCGGCAACCAAAGCTCCTTCGAGTCCCTTCACACTGCCGACTTCAAAGGTGATTCTCCTGCTGCCGATGACGCTGCTTCCAAGTCGCCTGTGCCAAAGGAATGAAAAACAACTTGTAATATTTGTTTCACCTTTGATGCGTATGCGGAAAAAACTATGTATTAACTTAAGGCGGAAAACAATGACGTATGTCCTGCTACTTAAGAACTAGTTTCCAGCATGTATATATTTTTTAAGCAAGTGCTGGCTTATCCATTACTTTGGTTTTTATGCTTGACTTTTCGTGAGTCGGAAGAATCGTTGTCGGAACCATGCGCTCAGGTGATGATGCCCAATGGCACCGTCAATAACCTAAGCACAAAATCACCGACAATAAGCGCCAAAAGTCACTACTCCAGAATCCACATAAAAACGACAAAGAACGTGTATACCAGAAAACTTAAGCTAACGCCCGTAGGCGGAATTTTCACAAGTGCAATCGCAAAGCTTGTGCATAAAGGTTTTATATGATCCAAAAATAAACACTAAAGGAGGTAAAAGACTCAGAAATATGAGTGAACCAGAGAGCTTTATTTCATTGATCATATAAGAGGTACACAATTAGATAAAAAAATGCTAAGTGTAAAAAGGACGTACCTGTGCTATGTTCCATGGGCGATCAAGCTCCGGGTATTCATCATCCGGGTCACGTCGCTTACGCTTATGATCCTCATTGGGTCTATCCTTCAGTTCACGATTGTCAACGAGGTATTAAGACCCATTGAGTAGCGCCTTGCTTATGATGAACGGTCCTTCCCATGGCGGGGATAATTTGTGTGACTTCTTCTGCTTAAGTCGGAGTACCAAATCCCCCTCTTTAAACGAGCGATGACGAACGCGGCGACTATGGTAGCTTCGTAGCTTCTGCTGGTAGATGGTGGATCTTTGGCATGCCAAAACGCGCTCCTCCTCGAGAAGGTCCACATCTAGCCGTCTGGATTTTTCAGTGTCATCTTCATCGTAGGCGGCAACTCTGGGTGCATCATGAAGTATGTCGGAAGGTAGGATGGCTTCTGCTCCATATACCATGAAGTAAGGGGAGTAGCCAGTGGACCTGTTGGGTGTAGTTCGTAAACTCCGCAGCACAGATGGCAATTCTTCCGCCCAGGCTCCAGCTACTCTATGTAGCGGTGCCTCAAGACGTGGCTTGATTCCCTGCAGAATTAATCCATAGGCTCGCTCAACCTGACCATTGGATTGTGGGTGTGCCACAGATGCAAGGTCAAGTCGGATGCCCTTCTCCCAACAATAAGCCTCCAATTCTCGGAGTGACAAGTTGCTGCCATTGTCGGTGATAATGCTATGTGGGAGACCAAATCTCACCACTAGATCCCGGACAAACCTGAGGGCAGTTGCCCCATCAAGCTTTCTAATGGGTTTAGCTTCTATCCATTTGGTGAATTTATCAACTTCTACTATAAGATGCGTAAACCCACATGGTGTCGTCTATAATGGTCCACCATGTCTAGCCCCAGACTGCAAACGACCAAGTTATTGGTATTGTTCGTAATTCTTCAGCAGGAACATGTGGTTGTCGGGCATAATACTGGCATCCCATGCATGTCTCAACCAGCTTGTCGGCGTCCTCCTTCGCAGACAGCCAGTAGAATCCTTGCTGGAAGGCTTTCGTGACCAACGATCGAGGAGCGGCGTGATGCCCGCAATCTCCGAGATGGATTTCATGTAGGATTTCAATACATTCTAGTTGGGAAACAAACTTTATGTATACACCAGTGGTGCTCCTTTTGTAGAGTTGTCCATTGATTATGGTATAACCCTTTGATCGTCGTACTATTTGCCGTCTTTCGACCTCGTCGTCGGGCAAAGTTCTGTGTTCGAGATATTCCATGAACGGCCTTGTCCAAGTCGGAGGGACCTTTGCCACCATGTGGACGAAAGAGTCAGCTCTATCCGGATTGTCTATGTCGGATCCCTTCACGGATGGTGTACGTAGATGGTCTAGGAAAATTCCTGGAGGAATTCTTTTGCACCCTGATCCAGGCTTAGATAGCAGATCAGTCGCCTCGTTTTGCTCCCTAGGCACATACTTGACTTTGTAGACCAAGAAGATCTTGGCTATCTCGTCCACTTCGTCTCGATATGTCACCATCATAGGGTCCCACGCATTCCAGGTTCCAGCCACCTGCTGGGCAACCAAGTCGGAATCTCCACAACAAACTATGCGCTTGATGCCAATATCCTTGGCTACACGTAGTTCGTGAATGAGTGCTTCATACTCCTCCATGTTGTTCGTAGCCTCGAAGCGAATCTGTAGAACGTAGTGTAGCTTGTCACCTGTTGGTGACTGTAGCAGTACACCAGCCCCCAATCCATTGAGCAGCTTTGATCCGTCAAAGTGCATCACCCAGTACTCTGGTTCTGGCAACGGAGTAGCATCTGGCATCTCTGTCCAATCTGCGATAAAATCCTCCAAGGCTTGTGACTTGATAGTGTCGCGTCTCTTGTAGGTGATCTCGAAGGCGGCAAGTTCAATGCCCCACTTCGCGACCCTTCCCGTAGCGTCGCTGGTGATAATGTCGGACAGTGGAGTCTTGCTCACCACTGTGATTGGGTTCTCCTGAAAGTAATGCCTCAGCTTCCGAGAAGCAAGGAATACTCCATAAGATATCTTATGGTAGTGCGGGTAACGCTGCTTGGACTCCGTCAAGACCTCACTCACATAGTAAACTGGTCTTTGAACTCCGTGCTCATAGCCTGGTTCCTTCCGCTCTACCACGACAACGATGCTGATTACCCAGTTGGTTGCAGCCATGTAGATTAACAGGGGATCTCTAGGCTCGGGTGCTGCAAGGATGGGCGCTGAGAAAAGAATCTCCTCGAGCTGCTTCAATGCTGCATCTGCCTCGTCCGTCCACGTGAATTTGTCCGCCTTCTTCAGGAACTTGTACAGCAGCAGGGCCTTCTCTCCAAGTCGGCTGACGAACCGACTAACTACTGCAACACAACCTGTTAGTCATTGAATGTCCTTTAGGCATGTCGGACGGTTTATGTTTAATATGGCCTTGGTTTTCTCCAGGTTAACCTCGATTCCACGCTGGGAAACGATGAAACCCAACAATTTGCCGGCTAGAACCCCGAAGACACACTTATTAGGGTTGAGCATCATATTGTATTTCCGAAGATTATCAAAGGTTTCTTTTAAGTCAGAGATTACGTCATTTGACTTTTTGGACATCACCGCGATATCGTCCACATAGGCATGAACATTCCGACCAATTTGGTCGTGAAGGCAATGTTGCATTGTTCGCTGGTACGTAGAACCTGTGTTTTTCAGCCCAAAGGGCATCGTAATGTAGCAAAACGTGTCGTATGGGGTAGTGAACGAAGTGGCCAATTGGTCCGACTTCCTCATCATGATCTTGTGGTATCCTGAGTATGCATCGAGAAAACACAAAAGTTTCGAGCCAGCCGTCGAGTCAATGACTTGGTCAATGTGAGGCAAAGCAAACGGATCTTTGGGGCAAGCCTTGTTCAAGCCGGTGTAATCAACGCACATTCTTAATTCTTTGGTTCCCTTTTGGGGACAAGTACAGGATTGGCCACCCATCGGGTGTGAAGGACTTCTCGGATAAATCTAGCCTTAAGTAACCTAGCTATCTCTTTTCGAATGGCGCGTCTCTTCTTGTCTCCGAAGCGTCATAGAGGTTGTTTCACTGGTTTGCATTTTGGATCAATGTTTAAGTTGTGCTCGGCAAGTTCCCTAGGTACACATTTCATGTCGGCAGGTTGCCAGGCAAAGATGTCCCTATTCTCACGGAGGAACTCGACGAGCGTGCTTTCCTATTTGGGACGCAGGTTCGTCCCAATGGCGGTGGTCTTGGAGGAATCGCCTACCACAAGTTCCACCGGTTTGGTGTCGATGGCGGCCTTGAATGCAGGAGCGGAGTCGGAGATCTGCTTCTTCGACGCGGGCATCTCTGAGTCATCGACCTTGCTCTGGATCTCTTTGAATTCTTCGCTGTAGAGGACAGCTTCCGCAAAGGCTGCTTCATTAATCTCGCAGTCCCTTGCCTTGGTAAAGCTTCCGGATACGGTGATGACACCATTTGGTCCGGGTATCTTGAGTTTGTTGTAGACGAAGCATGGCTCGGACATGAACGTGTGGAATATGTCACGGACGAATATGACGTGGTACACGCTCTTGAAAGGGGACCACCTCAAAGGTCATGCGCTCCTGGTGGTTATTATTAACATCGCCAAAGGCAACCTGAAGTGTGATGCATCCAAGGGACCGAGCCTCCCGACCAGGAACTACGTCGTGGAAGATGGTGTTGGTCCGCCTTAGGTTTGCCTCCGTCAAGTTCATCTTCTATAGTGTATCCAGGTACATGATGTTGATGCTGCTTCCACTATCCACCATACACTTGCTGAACTCCACGCCGTCAATTAAGGGGTTGATGACCATGGCGTATTGGTTCTCCGTAGGAATAAGGTCTGGGTGGTCCGTCCTGTCCCAAGTAATTGGAACCTCCAACCAGCGCAGGTACTGGGGGACTGGGGGTAGAGTAGCCATCAGGATCCTCATAGATGTCTTATGTTGTCGGACAGCGGGGGTGCCAAGTAAAGTGTGGTAGATTGGCGCCTTCTTCACGAAGGGGTTCTTGCACTTGTCGTCTCCCTTGGCGGCATGCTTGGGGTCAACATCCTCGTCCATGTCACTTGAATCCTTGGACTCCTCCTCCTTCTTCTTCCCCTTGCCCTTGCCTCGCGGTCTGTTCTTCTGACTTTGCTTGTAGCCAGACTCCGGGTCTTCCTTTAGGTTGTTGACGAACTTGATGTGTCGATTGGTATGGGTGGCTTTGTCGTTGACATCGAGGTGTACGAGGCACGGCATATCGCGGTACTCTTCGTAGGTTTGGGGAATGTGTAGCGGTGCCGAGGTAGTTTCACTTCCTCGTTACTGCCCACGACCAGCTCCCCGTCCTCGGCCATGTTGTCCGCCATCACCTCGTCCTGCAATGGTCATGGCGACCATGTCGGGAGATTGCTTTTCTTCTGGAGCGGTTTTCCGCTTCGTACTGTTGTTCCTCCGATCTTGAGTTGGAACGGCCATTGCCAGCAAGGAGCCGCGAGCATTGTCGTCAGCAGCTGTGAACTCACTAGCCAACTAAATCATCTGGTTCAAGTCAAGCTGGTGATTATCCTGCAAGCGCTTCAGCTTATGTCAGAGCAATGTGCCCCTTTCCAACCCATCGATGAAGGTGGCCATGGAGGTCTGAGCGTGCACTCATGCACAGGAATTCTTCATATCCAACCGGCGGGAGAGGTAGGCGCGAGATGTTTCGTCTTTCTCTTGCATGCACCGCTGTAGATCGCCAATAGTGCAGGGACGCTTGTATGTACCCTCGAAGTTCTTTGTGAATTCTTCTTGCATGTCCAACCAATTGCAGATGGATTTCTCCGGCAAGTCATAGATCCATTGATGGGCCGTGCCTGCCAACATCAAAGGAAGGTACTTGACGGCAACGCTGGGGTTACCTCTGGCAATCTCCACCACGTTGCCGTAGTCCTGCAACCATGTGGTTGGCTTGGCAGTGCCGTCATAGGGCTTGATGGTCTTGTCAATCCGAAAACCGTTGGGGTAAGTTGCGGACCGTATTGCAGGTCCAAAACAACGTGGTCCAAGGTATGGTTCTTCCCGGGCCTCATGGATCATATAGATCCGCGAACGTGCATCTTATCGATCCGCGAACGTGCATCGTACGGCTTTGGGTTCTTCTTGTTCTTGTCAACAGGGGATGGGCTGCGTGAACGATGCGGGCCCCCTCCGCCATGGTGACTGCTGGGTGGCGATGGCTGTGGGTTAGCCTTCTTGCTATTACCTTCCTACGACGCCTCACGCTTGTAGCGATTGCTTGTCGGACGCGGAGGGTCATGGCGTGACCTCCTCTTGTGTCCTTGGTTGCGTTCCTAGTCATGACGGGTCTGCTCCGTGTTGTCGCGGATGACAATGCCGCACTGCCTTAGCGGGGGTATATCCGTATGATTGTGAGCCTTGGGGTCTTCGCGATGTCGGGGGGATCGGGGCGGTGGTGATGTGTGACGAGGTCGGGCCTTTTCTCCGTGGTCGGAGGATATGGGTATAGCATATTTACTGTTGCGCGCATCCCTCCGTCTTTGTTGTGATGAACCCGTCTGGGAGATCTGTCCCTTGGTTGTTTATGCTGGCTAGACTGGCAAAACGCTGGGTCAGACTCAAGCGTCTGAGAGGTGGCCATTTCCTGCTGCTTCACCGCCTTGGCTACTAGGTCATAGACCTGGTCCACTGCCTCAAGCGATCTATCCTCCTCCAGAAGGGTCTTGGCGACGGCGAGGTTGAGGAGTGGAGTGGGCATCACCTGTCCGCCTTCACTATCAATGTGTGGCTTGGCTTGTGTCGGCTTCGGGGGAGCCCATCCTAGGTTTTGCCGTACACCAGGATCGTTGATGACGCGAGCCGGAGCTTTCTTGGCCTTCTGCTGCTGCAGCAGAGTCTTGTACTCGAACTCCATTGCTCTAGCTTTCTCTATGGACTTCTGCGTGTTGACCAGATCTCGATCTAGCTTAGCGCCTTGCTCTGCGATAGCCTGCGCTTCCTCCAGCAGCTGTTGGCGCTTCTCGTCAGGCTGAGTCACGTTCCGGATATGAGCTACGGTTAGTGGCTCAACAAGGATGTTTCCGTACATCACCCCGTCAGCCGGAGTAACTTGGGCAGCAGCAGACGTAGATTCCTTAGGTGGCAAGTTTGCGGCGTTGTTGTTGCTCGGGCCGGTGCCGAGTTCCTTCGGCTGTTGCACTGGATTGGGCGGAGGAGGCATGACCTTTGCGCGATCATCATCATCAGCAATAAGTGGCCCTTCCCCTTTTCCAGCGCTGTAGGTGGAGCTTGTCCGGGTTGATCTTCATCCATCGCCGTCCCAATGGTGACGAACACCTCTCGAGACGTGACGACATTGTTGGCTTGCTCGTCGCGCGTGTACTCCTCCTCCATCTCCTGCATGGCAGAGTCTAGCTCTTCTGGACTGAAATATATCTCCTCCGAGTCTGTGTTGAAGTCAGCGTATAGCGCATCAATCACAGAGTCGGAGGGTGCCAGGACTTCCTCGATGACAGGGGGTGGAGGTGCAACAGCAGCGATGATGACTGGAGGTGGCGGCGCAGCTGCGACGATGGCGGCCGGAGGCGGTGGTGGCGGTGGCTGAATCGGAGGGGCTCTATCAATGAGCGCAAGCGCTGTCTGAGCTGCTGCTTCAGCCTTCGCGTAGTTGTTGACGGTATTCATCATGCCTTCGAAGGTAAGGCGTCCCGACGCATGCTGCCGTCTTAGAGAATGCCGGAGAAGCGTGCCATGGTCCAGTCCTTCCACAAAGTGATACATAGCATCATCATTGGGGTAGTGGGCCAGATCGGCTCATATACGGAGCCACCTGGCTAGGTAATCGTGGGGGTTTTCGCCCTCTCTCTGAATGCAACGAGCCAGATCGAAGATGGTAACCACGCCGACGAACTTGGATCTCTGTTGTCCAGACGCACGAGCGAAGCCGGTGGACTTGCAGTGATCTTCCACCGTTATATCCTGCACAGGGGCGGTTTGGGTGGGCCTTGAATTTTTCTGATATTTGCCGGCAAACTCCGAAGAGAGATTCGACATCGATCTTTTCGCGAACGTATCCTGCCCATAGGCGTTCCGTGCGGGCCTTGATGCTCCTCCGACTCCCAGGGAACTAGTGCCCGAGTTGGTTTCGCCAATGAAGAGGTGGATGTCTCTGATAGGAACGATCGAACACCGCGTAGGGTTCGTCTTCGCCGAGATCCAAAACTCGTCCGGAGGGATGATCGGAACGTTGCCGGAGAAGAGAACGCGACCGATGGCCACGGTTTTGCCGATTCCCGCGAAGATCTTGGTCCTCGCCCGCTGAAGAGCCTGAAGCGCCTCTTGCCCCACGGTGGGCACCAACTGTCGTGGTATTGCCCACGAGTACGCCATGGAGGGGTCCTCGCAGTGCGTGTTTAGAGACGTGGGGGAAGGCGGACGGTTGACGGGTACGAGGTAACACAGCTTACCTAGGTTCACATCCCACAACGGTGGTGGAATCCTACTCCTGCCATAAATCACTATAATGGCAATACGCCATGTCACAGGGATTGGTTCGCTATGCGAGGTGCGTGCTAATCGCTACTTGGTCGTCTAAGATTGTTCGCTAAAGGCTCCCATAGGCCCGACTTATATAGTCGCCAGGTCCTAGGTTACAGGGAAAAGTCCTAGCCGGACAGGTTATAGAGTCCTACATTGTCTATTACTTGTCTTGCGTCTCTTGTACTCCAAGGCTCCGGGTACGTCGGTGACTCCAACCGTAGCCTTCCTTTATCCGGCATGGGCCTCCCTTCTGGATCCATCTAACTGGGCCGCCCAGCAGGCCATAGGCCATGCTACCAACTGTTGGCCACTCGGGTTATCCGGATAGGAGACATGCTATGAGGATACCCCTATAGCATATCCCCAACACCGAACTGGTTTGTCATGATGGACCACAAAAGTAGCTTACATTGAAAGACACCAATGCACACTACTACTTGGCTACCAATTGGTAGGCAATGGTTGAAAAGCAACAAGGAAGGAGGAACATGCTTAGAATAAAATCCCGAGATGTAGATGCATAAGTCAACAATCTTCCAAAAACCAATGCATAGAAAGGAAGGTGTGGCAGTCACGAGTATAGATGTGAGTCTCGCGAAGATCACTCTTGTCATGATCTATTTGGTTCCAATAAAGAACATCTGCCATAGCTAGTGGTAGGGGGAGTCCTTTATCATCATTGTTCAATAGCGACAATATTCACAAGCTTTAGGACTACACTAGAAGGTACTAGACATTCTGAGGTAATGCTTAAAGATTAACAATAGGGGTCAACAAAATGGATCTTGGGTTAAAGGTCAGCTTCATGTACAAGATTCACAAAACCAGAATCCGGCACAATCGGGGATCTTAGGTTCAAGTCCAAGGGTTAAAACCCAAGAAAGGAGTAACTACTACTTGAATGACAAAGCGTACATTGCAAGATAGTGATCACGAGGTAGCTTCTAAGAGAAGATACAACTTCTGAAGTATCCAAACAAACAAAAAGGAGGCACTCGAGGCGAAAGGAAACCTCGAGACCTAGAATAGAACACTGTGGAACCATCAACATGATGTTGTGGACCCATAAGATAGAGAGATCATGATGGAAAGGAATCTCTTATATGAACAAGAACAAAGAGTTACAAGAAATTCACAACACACACACAACTGACTCTAGAGAACTCAACACTAGGTCAACTGGTTGAGAAACCGGCATGCCTGAAGAGGCACCTAAGCTTTGAAGAAAGAGACGAGAAAGCAAAAACTTTTACAAATCAACACAAGATAAGATGACCCAGAGTTAGAGTGAAACTGAATAAGAAGAAGAAGAAGAAGAAGAATCATACCAGAGTTTTCGCACATAATTTTTTCATCTTTGAAAATAGTTTTCACAAGTACTAGACTCAACATCGACCAGTAGAAAGGTTTCCTACAGTCGGTACTACTCTGATACCAAAACCTATCACACCCCCAGGATTAGGGCTAGACAAATCCCAGACCTCTATCTGATATAAGCCTAACTGAAATCTCGAAAGTGTACAGAGGGAGAATTGATAACAAAACAGTGACCCTATGACACAAAAATTATTACAGCAAGCTCATAACTGAGCAAAGAACCAAAATATTACAAGCAGAGGTCACGACCACAAACATCAAACTACGGAAGGAAAATTATGCTATTAAGTATAGCAAACTTAACAAATGACCTAAGAGGCCTGAAGAATAACGATGACGTCAAATCCATGCATCGTAGACTGCCGGCTGGGAACTCCAAACTACTCGTCGATGTCGATGCTGTGCAGAACTCATCTTCTATGGTAACACTTACTCTGCTGTAAAAGTATCAACGAAGCAAGGGTGAGTACAGGGTGTACTCCGCAAGACTTATGGCTGGTAGAGTTATTTTTGCATAAAGCCATCTTTGTTTTGTGAAACAAGAGGGAGAAGAATCTTGACTACTCAGAATATATTAAAAGGGGATAAGAGGGCTATATCTCTAGCTTTGATCATCTTTTGATATCCAACGAATCATCATCAGCTGAACCTACCTAGGATCACCCCCTCGATCCCTAAGGAAGCATCCTTAAGCACACATTAATTTGCCAAATTTTACGATTAGGTTCAAGTTCTCTATGATCTTTGAATCTGGTCTCCAAGTTCGTCCATAACCGTGGACATGGCTTTTCAAAAAGATTTAACCCTGCAGGTGTGTACAACTTTACCCACACGTACCAACTGATTCTTAATGCCAGATCATTAGCCCTCTTCCTTGGAAGGCCGGTAGAGAGTGGTTGACCACGACCTTTACCTTGCTTTCGCCGAGACCATGAGTAACGCACTAGGGAGATGCCGCTGTAACTGGTCGAGTCCTGAAACCAGTCCGTAATGATGTGTGCGGGGTACAAGATTATGGATGCCGGGCATCTCTTGTTCCCGGCCATGCTTACCTACTTGTTATGAATGCACCTCCTTCACCTCCATTCAAGAACATCCAAGATGTGTATGTCGAATGGAAATCCCGAACTATATGATGCATGGAATCTACTCGGCAAGTTAGTTGGTCGAGGGGGTTTCCAGGCCCACGTGTGGCTGTACGCTCATCTTGGACCATAGGCAAGAACTCAGGTCCTAATAGTGGCAAGTATAGGACTACAAAAACCATAACCCACCGTGGCCTCCCATAGAATCCTTAGCATGTTTAACTTTCATCTCTGATCATACCACGTCTTCCTGTCAACTAGGTTCATTCGTAGCTCTGATTCATCAACCGGATGGACCAGCGGTAACATCTAAGCATGGCTAAGCACAAGAGAGATAATAGCTCTAGCAACGCTTCACAAGCCAAACCCTAGTTATGCTAGAAGCAGTGTATCTGGGAATATAGGCTTCAAAGGTAACATGCATCAGATAGGATTACTCCATCTATCGATAAAAGACTTTGAATCGTATGCACATGGCAGGAATGAAATACTTGAAAAGCATAGGATTCATATGTATGCGTGGGGCTTCGGTTGCCATTGCTAGTTGACATCCAGATAGCAGATTTCTGGACACCTGGTACTTGACTTGGTTGTAGTTGGCCAAGTATTGATCTTGTAGATTCGACGGTGTTGATCTCGGTCTTCAATCTTGGACTTGATCTCGATTCCAATATCGTATTCTACCGGAGAAGAACAAAATACCGGAAAGGAAGGGAAACAATCAACACATGGCATCGATGCAATGCTCAATCAAGTATGATGATATGACAAGTTAAAAGTTGCTGACTTGTAACCCTAAACATGCTCGACCATTTTGAACAAGGTCTGAGAGGTGCAAACCCTAGAATAGGGGGATCCTCGGAATTACTGTGGGGTTCAATTGATTATTCTAACTAAACTTGCAATTGAAGTTGTTGAATAATGCATGATTATAGCTCTATTGGGCATATCATGTTTTTCTGAACATTTTGGTATATTATTTGTATTCTTCTAATTTAAAATGAATTAGTTATGATTTTTCCCAATTTTAATTCATTTTAAACCATTTTTGGAATATTACAAAATAATTTACATTTTGGAATTACTTTAACATTTTATTAAACACAAAACATTTATGATAATGTTTATATCACTTATATATAGGGCCCACATGTCATATATTTATTAATTACTGAACTGATTTACTAAGAACATTTAAATAAAACAAAAATGAATTATTGCGGACGCATGATGTATGGCTGACGTCAGCAATGGAGATCCTCTCCCAGGTTATGCTCGGGTTCGACGCTACGGCTGATGCGGGGCGAAGGGAGTAGGCGTGCAGGACGCAGGGTGGCCTGCTGAGCCATTTGGGGGCGGCGCCGCTGTTTATAGGTCGCCGGAGCAGCGCCGATGATGAGCCACTGCGGCGGCGGTGAGTGCTGCACGACATGGCGGCGACGCGGAGAGGGAGGGACGAATCGGAGAGGTCCTTGAGGTCGAGGAGGCGAGGCGAGCACGGAGGGCTCCAGAATCGTCGATGAACACGGCGGCCAGACTTCGGACATGAGGTCTCGATTAGCTCGACTACAAGCTCCCCTGCTTGATTGGATTAGCAAGGATGATGAGGATGACAAGGCAAAGCTCCTGGACACCTCAGCTTGGCCCGAGGAGAACGGAGACAGCGAGGCTCGCCGACGACTGCGAGCTAGGGTTTCGGCCTAGACGCAGAAATGAGAGAGGAAGAGGAAGGAGGGAAGTGGGTCACGTCTAGGGTTCGTTGGCGCTGGCTAGGGGGTCTTGTAGGTGTCGGGACCGTTGGTGGCGCTCATGTTGTCACGGCCGCGGGAGCGGACGGCGAGCACGGCGACAGCGAGGTGCTTCCTCTGTCAGGGACAAAGACGACGATAACTTTGGAGGCCGAAGAGGTATCGGGCCGCTGGCGGGCTGGCTGGGCCACTGTTGGGCTGTGACAAAGCTTGCGAGGCGGCTGCTGCTGGGTGCACTGCGCTGCAGAGGAGAGGGATGAGGAAATGGACCGGCCTCAGATACTGCCTGGTTCTATTCTTTTTAAACAAAACTTTTTCTAGTTTTTGTTTTTGACTTTCTCTTTTGTATTTCATTTTGTAATCTGTTTTGAACAGATTCAAAATACAAGAGACTTTGTAAATATTTAAAATAACATGGATACCCTTAATAACCATTTGGGTTCCAACTTTTTATACTTTTCAAATATATCAAAACCATTTTGAATTCATTTCAAATAGAAAGGGAATATATTAGGGTTTAGGGTTTTGTGATTAGTTCTTGCATGCATTTTAAAATGATGATTAGTTCTTGCATGCATTTTAAAATGATGCTCATGAATGTACAAGCAGAACCCTAATTACTATTGAATAAAACTAGGGTTGTTACACCTGTTATGCCATACATCGCAATCCTAGGATTACCATTTTTGCGAGACATAATAGATTGGATATCACAGTACATCACCCATTACAAACCATACATAAGGTCTTACAACAAATAAAGGATCACATGATTCAGTCTTATTACAATCAAAGCAGCGGAATAATATAATAACGATAGCATGGGTGAGGCTCCATCTTCATGGTCATAGGCAATGCTGACAATGGGAGATGATCCTAGTTGTCGTAACCTTCCTACGGTCCATCCTCCTGATAGTCCTCTTCATTGTCTGGCCACGGGAATAGCCAGGGACAAAGCCATGAGTACTCTTTAAGTACTCGCAAACTAATACTAACAAGTAAAAGGGTTTTGAGTAGGAACTACTAGGCTCTAGGTTGTTTTACAAAAATCCAGATTTACCTTAACTGAGTTCAGAAGCAAATAAAGCTAATTTATGATTTTATAACACCTAAGTGGGAACTTAGCTTTCATGTTCACAACCCTGTTGTGGTCAAGTCAAAGTCATGATTCATTTCACAAGTCATTTTGTAAACATCTGACGACGGAACAATATGGCCACTCCAACTGTCCATAACCACGGACGCGGCTATTCAAGTAGTTTGACACTTTGTAGAGGTGGTACACTTTCACCACAATATTCAATACATCCTTCAGGAACAATCATGAATTCACCACACTCAGTATGCGGATAATCAATCCTAATCTTTCAATTACACGCCCTAGGATAGGCACCTCTCCTATGAGTTTGGCCTCCCAACCATGACCATATGTCATCTTGAGAACTGCATAAGTGGTCAATCTTCGCAAGGTAGCCTCGGCTCAAACCTCGGCCGCAAGCGAACCCATACTAAGGTATATAAACTTCCAGTCAAGCCCTACCCAATTTCGGGTATTGTGGTTGTACGGTAAAATTGGAATGGTCTCGCATCCAGACAACCATCAGTTTTATAAAAGGGCTAAGGCTCATGCCTCAACATTTTCATCATCAAAATCATCTGGTGTTCAACAAAACATGTCAAAACATTTCATTAGAATGACTCATCATTCTAAGGTTTTCATAATCATTTTCACCAAGTATTCCCATCTAAAGTGATCAAGTTTTATGCTTAGCACTAGCATCTACAAGTGGGGGTAAACACTAACAAGGGGTCATAATCAAGTGTGATTTATCTAAATTCAATCTGATGCCTCAGGCCGACATCAAGATTTATCTAACTTAGGCCAAGTTTTATGCTCTTTATGCTACCTTTAATCATCTTTCTAAAATCTACAATTCACTAAGTAAACACAAATAGAAATGTGGCACCCTGGATTTTCGGTCCGAGAATACCCGTTATCCATGCAATTCACGTTCCCATGATCAGTGAGCCATGAGCATAACCGACCAGTATCATTACATCATCCATAAAGTAACGAGTACAAACTTACAAAGTGGCCATTATGGAGATTACAACACAGATAGCGGAAGTCTTCAGCGCAGAGCTCATGCCTTAACCTACATGCAACTGACTAGGAAGACGGCCTAGCTCGCATAGACGTCAGCAGTTTCGTTGCTTCTTAACATCTGCAATCTGGCCAATTAAATATCCAGGGACAATGTCGGTGAGTACTTTGATTGTACTCGCAAACCACCAAGACAAGGTAGTAAAAGATAATGTATAATTGGCTATGGCGAGAAAGCTCTACACTATAGTTCTTTTGAAAGACCTAACACTGGCATCTCTATATCTTTGTTGAAAAAGAGTTTTTGGAAATCATGTCTCCTTTTTGAAAATCCAGACATCTCCACATCCTTGTTAAAAATATTTCAAAATAGTTTTGTAGTAAAACCCTTTTTAAATGTTTTCGACCATCTCTGGTCAAAACCAAACTCTTTCTTTATCTTTCCTTGTGACCAGGTCAAATCCTTTAGTTCATCTCAACTTATCCGAAGGGTCCTCCTAGCACTTGCCATTCCAACCTTCCTTGTCCGTGGACACAGCTATTCGAATAGATTAGACTCTGTAGAGTTTGGCACTTTACCCACAAGAATCAATACATCCGCCGGGATTTAACCACGGCCCACTACACACTATAGATGGGGGTTCGGATAATCAAACTTAGCTTTTCATTTGTCCATCCCTAGCAAAGGCGGCTTTTCCTTTTGGGCTTGTCCTCCCCGACACGAGTATGCGACACTATGGCCTTAGTCCTCCCTACATCACTTCCGTATACCCAAACCCTCGGCTTGGCAATATACAATTATTGACTCCACTTCCTTTCCTACGCCTAAAACATATCGTCCGTGGGAGACCCAATTGTTGCACCAACACTTCAGCCTTAGCGGGCGGTGGAGGCCCTAGATCCGCAGACCTGGAGTAGAGTCCACTCGGGCTTCCAGGGATTTCTCCCGTTAAGCAAGTACAAGAGGCCCGGCTAAGGATTACAACTACGAGCTAAGCCCCAGCGCCTGGGGTAATTTGGTTGCACGGATAAATTGTTCCGGACATTGTCTTAGAACATCCCTTCTCTTTCTCTTACTTAACTTTCTCTTACTTATCTTTCCCTTCATTATATTTCTCTTCATCCACCTCATATCTTCTTTAGTAAAACTTCCACTCGGAGACGATGCCTGTTTCCAAGGGATTTATTTTGAAAACTTTGTAGTAGGGTAAAACCCAAAACAGTTTTTATCTTTGAAAATCCGTGGGTTCCAAGAGGGAAGATTCAAATCATATTTGCCTCAATCTAAAGGGCATAAAATAGGTGTCAATAGGGTACGTGTCCTAATGTACACTGATACATAACTTGGAGGAGCCAAGTTACTCATGCACTTTTATTTGAAACAAACCATGCATGTGATCATGCAATTTATAAACGAGATATAAAACAGTGGATAAACAGAAGTAGGTTAATATAGGAGTTCAGGAATGGTGGCTTTCCTGTGACCAGCGGCATGTCCCCTGACTTTGTTAGATAACCAGAATACCAATACAATAAATAATAAGATAACCCTGATGCTTCCTTCTTCTCGGCGTCACACAATCGCAACTATCGCCGTTATTGAGCATACATGCGATAAAACAACACTACAATCAATACAAGTCATACAACTATCAAACCATACAACAAGTAAAGGATGGATACATGATATACATCAGTAGGATGTTGGAGGTTTGATGTGATTGGATTGGAAGAAGATTTGGATGCATCAGGGAAAAGATGCCTTTGGATTTAGAGTCTAGAAACTACCTAAGAGAGGGGTTTTTGACCAAGGGCTTGATTTGTATGATACCATTGTATAAAAATGATACCATAAGATAGGTATTGATAAAATGAAGCCAACAAGAGTGGTTTCACTATTTTATCAACTTCCCTTGATTTATAATTGATTTTATAGTGATTGAAACTCTAGTTTTAGGAAATAATTCACTAGAACTTCTCTGGAGTTCCAAAAATTATTTCCTTGGGTTATTAGCTAGTATTTGATGGAATTAATCAAGAGGAGTTGGAATATCCTAAAAAATTACCAGAATGCCCTTGATAAATTCCCAAAGGCAGTACTGTCAAGAATTGTATTTTTCATAAGATTTTATCTACAGAAGATTTTTAGTTGATTCCAAATACACATGTTAGGTACTGGGAATACCTTTTTGTAGAAATTGGAATCAACATTTTTGGAGTTACATAGCTACTGTAGTGATTTTATTAGTGATTAAACCATGCACATAAGAGTTTAATTCACTAAAAACCAACATAGACTCATAAAATTATGAGCTGCTGGATTTAGTAGTATATGGGTAGGTGTGTCAACTAAGAGTTGGAATTAGGTCTAAACCTCATTTTGTTTGTCCTAGAGAATTTTCTAAAGGTAGAAAGTCTCTCTTTTTGATATTTTTGCGGACGGCAAACTAGGAAGTAACTAAGGTGGGGCCAGTGGGACATTAAAGCTATGGTCAGTACCCTTCATCACCAATTAGATTTATCCCATTTGGATTTGTAGAATTTTCTGGAGAATTTGTTTAGTGCAATGGATAGATCTGGGGGTATGATTTATCATATTTATTCTAATTAATATTTTGGTGAAAAACCTGGTCTGGATGTTTGGGAAAACATCCATGCACTTGAAAAATTTAGATCTGGCCAAAATATGGGGTTTTACTATTTTTTTTGGATTTAAACTAAACTACTAATTTCCAGATCTATAAGTTTATAGAAAAAGGGAATAGATTTGGGGTGTTCTGGCTAGATCTGAATTAGATGGGCCAAGGAGGGAAGGATTTGGCCCATCCGGGCGCGTTCCTCCCCAGGCTCGGGGGCTCGGGTGACTGATGGCGAGGCCCCGCCCGTCAGTGAGAGGAAGGGGACAAAGAGGAACATGGGATGGAGGGCCGACCGATTAAGAGAGATCCGACGAGCCTCGGTCGTCTTCACAGGTGGAACAGGTCCGGCGGTGGCGGAACCCTAGGGCGGGCCAGGAGAGTTGCCAGGGAGCTTACCGGGCTCGGGGATGGCCGGGAGGTGGCGGAGGAGAAGCGTGAACCGTGGCAAGCTCACGACGGGTGGAAGGGGTAAGGGTGATGCAGTTATCAGGGTCGCGGGCTTCCGTGACGCTTCTTGCTCGGGAGCTTGCTGGAGAAGGCCCAGGTGCATGCAGGCCGCCAAAGAGAGACGGAGAGGGGGTACTGGTGGTGGTACGGCTCGGTGGGGGTCACATGCAGGACGACATGCACGCGTAGGGGTGAGGTTCACAGGGGAGCCTCTCATTGGACATGCACGGTGGTGACAACCTCCAGCGTTCCTGCGGCTGAGGGAAGAGCAAGGGGAAGTAGGTTAGAGGTAGGGGAGCGCAAATATCACACATGTACTGGAGGGGAGCAGGGAGAAGGTGACTTCGAGCTTGGGCTAGACCATGGCTGAGAATGCCATTTTCCTTCGGGTGGCTAGCTAGGGGAGGAAAGGAGGGAGAGGGGGAGCTCTGGGAGACTCTCTGGTGGTAAGGGGGAGAAATGAGGGAGCAGGAAAGAGGGAGGGGGCCTCTGGCCTATTTATCCAAGGTGGATTGGTTCATGGTGAACTAAGCTCATGTGGGAGCTAGGGCATGGTCTAGGGGTTGTCCATTGGGCGAGGGAGGCGGTGATGGGGATGGTGTGGGGCCTGCAGCTCGACCAGAGAGGGAGAGGGGGAGTGGGGTAGCTGCTGCCTCCTTACTACAAAGATATTTGCAAGATTTGGATACCTCTCTCTCTCTTACAAGCACTAGGGACAAAGGAGGGGTGTGCTACAGTGCTGGTCGACCAGAGGGGTGTGTGTGCTGCTGTGGAGTAGTACTAGGGAAGATTGGAGCTAGTTTGGTTGTGGTTTGAGTCAAGTTTGCTTGGTTTGCACAATGTTGATTATTTTGAGGTTTGTGAAGGAAGTTACAAAAGTTGCACGGGGAAAAGTGTGGAAATGGTACTGGTAGGTATAGTAGGTCAAATAACCTCTCCGGGATTTAAATGGGATTTTTCTGATGATTATAATCCCATTTAAATGCACTTATTCAAAAAGTGCAGAAATAGGTTTTGGAAGCTAAGATTGTATTTTTACATTGGGAAAGCTTGGTTTTGATGTGATATGGTCCTAAGTACCATAACACACATTGGAGAGTTTTATTGGGATTTATTGAGGTGGAAAAGTATTTTTGGGGAATTATTCCTTGTTTCTTCCATTTAAGAAAAAGGGCAAAAAGAAATAATAAAGAATCTCAAAAATATTCATTTTTGAGTTTGAAAGATGGGATATGATAAATATGCATAAAATGTGCTTTTATTTGGCAGGGTGATGTGTAGAAAAACAAACTTGCCATTGAAGACAAGGTTGTTGAGAATTTGGTAAATAAAGAAAATTAAATAGTTTAATAATCCAAATAATTAGGAAAATTATTTGGGGATGCTTAGATCCACGTTAGATGATGTACACTTGATGTAGGCATCAAGGTAAACCTTGGTTGTGAAGATAAGTGGTTGAGAAGGATGGAAACTATATCAGGGAAGGATCTAGGGTTTAGTTATTCTGATGCCACCTAAACAGGATTGGGTTAGGGAGCTCAGAGATCACCTTGGTACAAGGGGTATATGGATGGATAGAACAAGTCATATAGATGGTCATGGAAGCAAGAGTTGGGCTTGGTTACATTTGAGGTGGTCTAGAAGAGATGGCAACCTTTGTTGAAAATAAGGCTGCCATAACATACACATAAGGTAGCCTCCTAAACCATGCGGCTTTAAGAAGCACAAGGATCCAATGGAAATAAGTGAAGTGAGGATTAATAGGCCATGTTTAGTAGGTCATAACCAAGCAAAGCGTTCGTCAAGGGGAGGTGGCATATAGAAGTGAGCTTCTGCCAAAGTAGGCAAGATGATAAGATTTGCAGCAAAAATTATTCTCCTGACTACAAAACCATCATGGATGAATGGGAATTAGACTGGCTTAGCCAAGGGTAAGAGTGGGATTTGGTATTACTAAAGATGTACTACAAGATGGTTCAAGTACATTCTCAAGAATGCACATAGGTTTGAAATGGTAGAGCTCCAAAGATTGAATCTAGGTAAGAAATCCAGACTTAGCCATTTTTGCCAGTTTTGGAGATTTTGACTAGAGTGCAAGTGTAGATGATTTTGAGAGGATGCTAGGTTCCAATCTCATGATCATATGGAGGATGTTGATTTGAGGAATAAGTAGATATTATCCCTGCTTGGATTGGGTCTTCACTGAGTTAGAAACCATCCAGAAGGGTTATCCTTGGATTGAGGTAAGCAGGAGATGAGATGATCACTTGAGTGGCTTAGGATAGATCCAGACTTGGATGCTTGCTTTGAGATTGATGATCACACGCCTAGATTGGGTCCTAAGGTATGAGATACTATATTAGCTCACTCTAGTTCCTAAGCACAGAAGGCAATCAGCAGATCAAGGCAATTCATCAAACAACAGATCAAGGCAATTCATATAACTACTACTAGGGTTACCATCAAGCCTAGCTTAGGGTAAGGATGGGTAGGTTGAAAGAGGTTTTTCTTGAAATAAGATAAGTACCATCTTTCTATCTCGACCAAGATTGAGATGAAAAGGTTTTAATAAGGTTTTGGAAAATCTAGGGATAAGAGTAGTTGAAGGTTCTGTCTTGAAAACATAAGGAGAGTATATCTATGTCTCCATAGTTTTAGGCAACAGAAACTAGTAAAGTATTTGGTTGTGTCGAAGTCATCTTGGCTCAGGTTTTTTAAATGCCAGAACATTTGAGAATATGAAAGATGATCCAAGACATCTCTTTTGTAAAATAGTTTTTTTGTAAGCTAGTGTTGAGATGAGGAGTACACCACTAATACACAAACAGTTGCTTGAGCACAAACAAAAAAGTAAGCACACACTGCAAGAAAAAGCTTTTGTTCCCCCTGATTTTTGCCTTTTGGACATTAAATTAGAGTTGCTGAAATTGGGATGTTACAGACCTTTCCCCCTTAAAAATAATCTCATTCGGAGATTAGGGAGGAGTAGGGTTGGGGTGATAACATCCGCTTAACAATTTCAGCGGTGGAACTTAATAGGCTTCTAAAAACTTTTACAAATAGCCGACGTGGTTAGTTACTGATTAGAGCTGAGGGGCTTCGGATCGGGTGGTTTAGATGAAATAAGTGGAAAAGACGTAGTCTTTTCCCCTTAGGACAAGTCTAGGTAGGCTTAGCATCTATGGGGTACTTCCTTCTTGAGGCGAGACGGTGAGTTGAATCTTCTTCATTCCTTCGCCTCATGGTCAACTTTCTTTCTTCATGGTCTTGATACACCAGGGTGTTGGAGCTACGCGGTCGACCTTGGAGTGGAGTTCCTTATGATTATGGAGAAGTGCCGAATGTTGTTCTTTTGCAGGGTCGATGATTCGGGCCTTGAAGAGGTGGTTATCATTTAACGCTAACTAGGGGTCGACTCCCGGGGTCTATCGGGCCTTTGGGCGGGAAAGACGCAGTATTTCCCCCTTAGAGAAAAACTAGGGGTTCTGGGTGAAGTCGCCGACTTTCTTGATGGGAGTTGTATGCTGGTGTCGGGGTAAGGCGCTACACCTTTCCTTAGGGGTAGGTATCATTTGTGGACCTCGTCGGAACAGCTTCATTAGATGGAAGGTCTATCGGTAAGGGGTGTCTACTAGCGTCGGGGTCGCAGGTCTTGAGCGGGGTATGGGTCCGACGGATTGGAGGATGCCATAGGAGTTTTTGGCAGTCTCAGAAACGCGGTCCTTTGGAATGGGGTCATTTCGGTTTGGTTTGATGCAACGTCGTGGGTAAAACATTGAAGGAAGGATATCACACTTGCCTAATATCCATACTTTTAGCAAGTCCAAGCCGGTGGGTGCCACAGAGGTACTTAAAGGGTTAGAAAACGGGTATGTGCCATGGGGCAACAAGGCACTTAGAGTTTTACAAACAAGTTCTAGGGACGATACACGACTCTACCCACATTGGGGATGGGCGAGCTTCTGGGTGCGAAACTACTTAGGAGGAACGTCCAGAGTCTTGTCGCCTTTTGGGGGTGAAAGGTTTCCCTGCAGGCAGTGCTTTCTCGGGGGAAGGGGAGGTTCTGGTGATAGCGGCCTCCTGATTCTTTTAGTCGAAGGGGCTTGGGTTTTCTTGTCGTTTTTGGGTGCCGGAGTTTCTTGCCTTGGGTTCATCCAATACTAGTCTGGATAGTTGCGGGCAAAGTGGTCCGGGTCTCCACAGGTGTAACATACGCTTCTCTTAGCTTCAGATCCTCCTTGGGCTTGCTTTGCGATCTTTACAGGGACGGGGATTGTCTTGGACTTCGCTTTGATAGAAGTGTTGTCAAGGACACACTGGGGGCACTCTCGGCTGAAGTGACCTGGTTCATCACAGGAGAAACAAGGGCCTTTCTTGGAACATCCTTCTCTTGATTTCTTCCCAATGTTGACACAGGGGAGTTGACCAGCTTTGCCAATCAGGAGTTGGAGGGGACAGTTGGTGTAACATCCCAAAAATACTAAACTTGGATCATCAAAATCTAATCATCAAAATTAGGGTTAACAAAAACTTTTCTAATTAAAATTATGAAGGCATGCATATGTGTATGCATTTAATTTGAAATTCTTTTGAACCACCTTGTTTGTATGTTTCCTTGCTTGTAAAATGTTTCTTAGGTGAAATAAACATCATCTAAACATTTCCCAACTTTTCCTAAAGACAAATAAGTCAAAACCAATAAAATAAAGGAATGGTCATTCTGACCAATTTAACTCCCATGCCTACTTAGGCTGTCTCAAACTTTCAGAACCTAATGGAAACTTTTCGGGATCTTTGCACCCCTTGAATGTACTCATAACAAGGTATCAAGGCCCAATTTGTGATCATCCAGAAACTTTCAAATACATAGTTTAAATGACAATTCAAAATTGAATATTTATCATATGGGAAGATCCCACTTTTTCAAAAACCACTCAAACAAGCTCAACTTTCAAAACCCAAGCATCTGCAGACTCACCAGCACCAATCTAGCAAACCCACCAAAAATCTTTTCAAAATTCAAAACTTGATTTCATGCGGCCATTTCATCAAACAGGTTGCAGACACAAATCATACAAAATCTAAACACTATTGTGAGCAGTGATTCTTGCCTAACTGGTTCCCTATCTAGCTCACAACCAGCTCAGTAGATCATCTACCAACCGTGCCGAGCGTGCGCCAGAGCGGCACCCTCGACCGAACCCATAGACCACGCGCCGCCCTCACCGCGTGCATACACAATCCCCACCGACCCAGGAGACCGCCAGACATCCCCGTTCGCCGCCCCGTGACGCACAGCCACCGCTCGCCGTCGAAGACGCCGCCTCTGCCGCGCAGAGCGTCGCATGTTCCAGACCAAGCCACACCGCCCCATGCCTCGAAACCATGTCGTTGAGCATCGCCAGGGAACACCGCACCGTCCCCTACCTTCTCCCATGCCAATAGCCGCCGGTAACATCGCCCCCGACGAGCTCACCGTGCGCCCCGTCGGTCCCCTCGCTCGACTATAAATAGAGGCCACCCCCAGTCGATTTCGTCACACCATCTCACTCCCCTCTCCTCACTGATCGTGCCACACCGTTCCCGGAGCAAGGCGAGCACCACCTCGCCGGAATTTCACAGGAGCCCGCCACCTCTAGAGAAGAAGGGCGCCATCGATTTCGTCCACCCCGGGAGCTACCGCGACCACCCCTGAGTTCGCCGTCGTCGACTTCGTCGTTCGCCCGCCTCGCCGACCCTCGCCTGCACCCCGGTGAGCCCCCAGCACCCTCACTGGCCGCGCTAGGTTTCTTTCTCGCCGGCGTTGCCTCGCGACGATGATGACTCCCAGCTGTTGGGTTAGAATCAGATCGAACGACCCACGTTGCCCCGTACCGCTTCGCCCCTCCCTGTCTCATTGACGAGTGGGGACACCCACCTAAGCAGCCCGCGGAAGCACTGCGCTTAGCAGGCCGGACCGTTAACCTTTCCCGCGCAGCCTAGTTATTTGAATTAAACCTTTTCTATTTTATTTCACACTCACTTCTGTACCCAACTTCAAAAATCAACCTAGATCGATTCACTGCACCAAATTGAATGAAACCAATTTTGTTAGAAAGGTCTAGGAATGATGAATCCAAGCCCGTTTGATTTAAGTCATTTGGATCTATAGATCACCCATGGTAAAAATAACAAGGCAGAAGCTTTTCTGCAATCAAACATTTTTCAAATTGAAACCATAATGGCTGTTGAGTTGATTCCAACTCTCAAAAATCACATTTAACCATACCTTTCAGAATATATAAAAATATATAGGTTTACTTGCAGAAATAATGTTCAAGTGATAAAAGAATGCTACATAGGCATTTCTAGCCACTTTAATTAATTAAAAGAAAAGGGTAAAACCCTATTAAATTGTGACACCACTTTAAATCACATTCCCTTGGACTACAATATGTGGTGATGACATGTGTCAACATGATCCCATGTTTGGTTTGGAGAATATTAAATCTTAAGTAGTTTTTCAATGAGTAGAAATTACTTTTCTAGAAGTAAAAAGGAATTAAACCAAGCTTTAATCTTGTAATGTTAGAGATGATGCTAGATCATCTATAGGATCCTTGCGTGTGATGATTGCAAGTAGTTAAGTATTGTTTGGTGATTGTGTACCTCGTATTTATTGATAGACGCTAGTACCGACCAAGGATACGAGGAGGAGGGAGGATTCTACGAAGAAGAAGCCAAGGAGAACTTCAACCACTTCTCTGCACAAGGAAAGCCTAATACTACTAGTGAATGTGCAAGCTAACACTTGCAAGATACTCTACTGATGCAACAAAACACTACTTGTTACTATGCCTACTATATGCCTTAAGCATGTATGATTACCCACTTGACAGACCAATCCTAGTTTTTACTTGCAAGCTTTATACTTTATTTTCTTTATCAAAGCTATTACTTAGAGTTTACTTAAATGAATTATAGATATTAGAAAAATATTTGAAGGTTGTATAAAGAGCATAAAATTTGGCCTAAGCTAGATAATCTTGATGTCATCTTAAGGCCTGAGATGGAACTTAGTTAAAACTCCCCTAGTTTACCACCCCTCATTATTGCTTACCCCCACCTGTAGATGCTAGTGCTAAGCATAAAACTTGATTAACTTTAGATGGGAATACTTGGTGGAAAAATGGTTATGAAAACCTTGGAATGATGGATCATTCTATTGAAATGTTTTGGACATGTGTTTCCAAACACCCGATGATTTTGGTGATGAAAATGTTGAGGCATGAGCCTTATCCCTTTATAAAACTGATGGTTGTCTGGATGCGATACCATTCCAAATTTTATCGTACAACCACAATACCCGAAGATTGGGTAGGGCTTGACTGGAAACTTATATACCTTAGTATTAGTTCCCTCACAGCCAAGGTCTGAGCTGAGGCTACCTTGTGAAGATTGTCCACCTGTGCAGTACCCAAGATGACAGTTGGTCATGGTTGGGAGGCCAAACTCACAGGAGAGGTGCTTATACTAGGGCGTGTAATTGAAAGGTTAGGATTGATTATCCGCATACTGAGTATGGTGAATTCAGGATTTGTTCCTGACGGATGTATCGAATGTTGTGGTGAAAGTGTACAATCTCTGGAGAGTGTCAAAGTATTCGAATAGCCGTGTCCACGGTTATGGACAGTTGGAGCGGCCATACTGTTCACCCGTCAGACTTTTCAAATGACTTGTGAAATGATTTGAGACTTTGACTTGACCACAACAGGGTTGTGATCTCAATTACAAGTTCCCACTTAGGTGCTATAAAACTTTCAACTAGCATTCGTTGCTTATAAACTTAGTAGAGATAAATCTGGCTTTTGCAAAACAACCCTAGAGCCTAGTGTCCTATTATCCAAAAACCCCTTTACCTGTTAGCATTGGTTTGCGAGTACTTAAAGAGTACTCATGGCTTTGTCCCTGGCTATTCCCATGGCCAAACTATGAAGAGGAGTACCTTGAGGATGGACCCCAGGAAGGTTACGACAACTAGGATCATCTCCCATCGTCAGCATTGCCTGTGAACTCGAAGATGGAGCTTCGCCTACGCTACCGTTATTATTATGTATTCCGCTGCCTGATGTTGTATTAAGAACTGGATCATGAGATCCCTATTTGTGTAAGAACTTATGTATCGTTTGTAATGGATGATGTACTGTGGTATCCAATTCTGTTATGTCTCGCAAAAATGGTAATCCTGGGATTGCGAGGTATGGCATAACAGGCATCTCGGATTAAAAATCCGGGTGTTGACAAGTTGGTATCAGAGCCATCCTGACCATAGGAGACCCTAGTTAGACTGGACATTTGAATCAAAAACTTAGTTTCAAAACTAAAGGAAACAAATATTTACAAAAATTTATTCTCATTATTATCCCTTTTATTCTTTCATGAAAATTCATGTTCCTCCAAAAACTCTTGCAAAATACATAAAATTTTGACACACTTAATCACTCTACTAACTTATTCATCCTATATTCTTATAGATGGACGTGAAGTACAGCAAGTTTTACCAACTGGGGAATGGAGGAGACCTGATCTTTGAGATGGATTTGGACCAGCTTTCGGAACTTCTAGAGCGTCCGCACCCCGAGTTCTTCGGAGCTCAGATCAATGATCAAGGAGGAGAAGATCTGCAGTGGCTAATTGTTGCAAGTCTCCGAGGAAAGATTGAACCTCCCACTGCAGAGGGAATTCAGTTTACCCTGAGAGAGAACAACTGGCTCGATGGACTTGCCAGGGCCATGCAAGAAGCTCTTTCCCGTCTGTGTGGGCAGAGCATCAATCAGATCAAGGGTACTCTCTTTGAGTTTTGCCCAAGGCGTGATGCTAATGGACAACCCCTGGAAGCTCCATACCACCCCGAGCTGAAGACCCAATTTGACCACCTTAGCTTCATGATGTACGATCGTCAGCAGGAGTTGGACAACTGCCGTGACTACTGCAACCACAAGTCTGCCATCATCAAGACGAAGGACCAGACCATCGCCATGCTAGCAAAGGATCGCAAGTCTCGCCGCCGTCAGCTCGATAAGAAGGAGTGCATCATTGCCCGTCTTCGCCACCGCATCTCATCTCTGGAGGAGACCATCGACGAGAGAGACATGCAGTTGGAGGAAAGGGAGAATGCCGGAGAGGATCTTCGTGGAGACCCCTACTCCTATCTCAGCGATGACGACGATTTTCTGGAGGATCAGGCTATGGATTTCTTCACCGATGAGGATGATTTCGCCTTCATCGATGATGATGAGGATGATGAAGCCACAGATTCCGAGGAGTAGTAGCACTTGAGCACTAGCGTAATGAGTAGTATTCGGTCCCACTTTATCATAGTTCTCAGAATGGTTCTTAAAACCATCTGCTTTCCTTTGATGTGGTGTGTGTTGTATGAATGAATGAATGAAAAAACAAGTTGCTAGAAAATCTGAGTCAGACTTTAATTTTTTTTCAAAGACCCAAAACTTTAGAAATTTCCCTCTTTTCTCATGATCTACCTCAATCTTCAGATCCCACGTGGAGGAAGTGGTTCATCCCCGGACCCGATGTTGCAGATACTGCAAATGTTGACTTCTGACCGTGAAGCTGAAAGAGCGGAACGTCAAGCCAACCTAGCCACCCTTCAACAGATAGCCCAGCTAGCCCACAACAACCAAGGCCACAGAAATCAGGACAACCATGGATCTAAGCTCACGAACTTCCATAATACCAACCCACCTGTTTTTACTAAGTCAAAAGAACCCCTAGACGCCGATGATTGGCTGCAGACCATGGAAAATAACTTAGAAGTAGCCGGAGTGGAAGCCAACGAGAAAGTCCTGTTCGCCACCCACTATCTAGCCGGAGATGCCAGAGCATGGTGGAACATTGTTCGCACAATGACCGGAGGCCAGATGATGACCTGGGAGGAATTCAAGGTCAAGTTTAGCAGAACCCATGTGCCAGCGGGTTTGATCAAGAGAATGAGAGACGAGTTTAGAGAGCTGAAGCAAGGAAGGATGACTGTAGTGGAATACCGTGACAAATTTTTGTCATTAGCTAGGTATGCCCCGGATGAAATAGACACTGAAGCCAAGAAGAAATAAAGATTCCTGAATGGTCTGCGTGATGAGATGCAGACAGTGTTAGTCATTATCCCCTTTGCGGATATTGAAGCCCTTGTTGACTCTGCTATCCAGATGTAAGGAAAGATCAACCAAGCCAATGAGAACCGCAAGCGTCGTATGATGCATCAGCCAGGAACCCATCAGACCCCAAAGTATTGCCCTAACCCATCTCCAGGATTTGCCCCAAGGACCAACAGACCCCCGATGAACCGTACGACCTATCCCAACCGTGGAAACCCTAGACCCGGAGGAAATCACCACAACCCCGGTAACTCTAGCAATTTCAATCGTGCCCCACCCAAGTTCAACAACAACAATGTTACCGCCAACACCAACACTGCCCCGAGGACTGGAAGCAATGTTGTGCCTGTAGCAGCCAAGGACAAGTCGCAAGTGACCTGTTATGACTTTGGAAATAAAGGCCACTATTCCAACGAGTGCCCCAACAAGAAGAATGCTACAGCCCCCAACGCCAATGTCCCAGCTCAGCAGCAGCGTCATGTTCAGCCAGGAAGAAAATTTGCCCCAGGGAATTCGCTCAACCACAACGGCCGTCTTTTTCTCATGCATTATGAAGAAGCTCAGGAAGCGCCACACGTCGTGCTGGGTATATTTTCTGTTAATTCAGTTCTTGCAAGAGTGTTGTTTGATTCTGGTGCATCGCATTCATTTGTCACCAAAGAATTTGCATGCACTAGTAAAATTAAACCAACCAAACTGAAGCATGTCATGATTGTTCAAATTCCCGGATCAACCACCAAGGCTAGGCAAATTTGCAAAGCCGTCCCTATCTGAATCCATGGCATAGATTTTTATGCAAATCTGATAGTACTCGGAACTAAAGGTTTGGAAGTCGTACTAGGAATGGATTGGATGTCCAAACATAAAGGATTGATTGACTGTTCCAAGAAAGCCATAACCATGACCAGTACCGCCGGAATATCAGTCGAGCATATATCTGAAACCTTACCCCGCCAATTCAAGTGTAACCAGAGTATAGCCCAACCTACCATTGACCAAGTCCGGATAGTCTGTGAATACCCCGACGTATTTCCAGATGTTTTGCCCGGTATGCCCCCAGATCGGGATATCGAGTTTATCATCGAACTAATCCCTGGAACTGGACCCATAGCCTAGAGACCATATAGTATGAACCCGTCAGAGCTCGCAGAACTAAAGAAGCAACTGGATTCCATGCTGGAAATTGGATTGATTCAACCAAGTGCGTCACCTTGGAGATCACCTGTCTTGTTTGTGGACAAGAAGGATGGAGGTAACCGTTTGTGTACGGATTATCGGAAATTGAATGATGTCACCATCAAGAACAAGTACCCCTTGCCCAAGATAGAAGATTTGTTTGATCAGTTGACCGGTGCCAAAGTGTTTTCTAAGATTGATCTTAGAACTGGCTATCATCAACTCAAAATTCGTGCAGAGGATATTCCAAAGACTGCCTTTACCACCAGATATGGATTGTATGAGTATACGATCTTGTCTTTCGGATTAACCAATGCCCCCGCTTATTTCATGAACCTCATGAATAAGATTTTTATGGACTTCCTGGATAAGTTTGTTGTTGTTTTCATCGATGACATTCTGATTTATTCCAAATCAGAAGAAGAACATGAGCTACACCTAAGGACCATTCTTGGAACCCTTAGAGAGCATCAGTTGTATGCAAAGTTTAGCAAATGTGAATTCTGGTTACAGGAGGTAGGATTCCTCGGTCACATTGTATCAGCCGGAGGAATTGCTGTTGACCCTGCCAAAGTGAAAGAGATAGAAGATTGGCAAGCCCCAACCACTCAAACCCAAGTTCGTGCCTTTCTCGGATTGGCGGGATATTACCGCAAATTCGTAGAAGGATTATCTAGTATCGCCAGACCCATGATCCAATTGCTGAAGAAGGACAAGAAGTTTGAATGGACCGACAAATCTGAAGCGAGTTTTCAAGAACTCAAGAGGAGATTGATTTCAGCCCCAATCTTGATCATGCCGGATCACGAAGCCCTTCGATGTGTATTGTGACGCATCCAAGATTGGTCTCGGATGTGTGCTAATGCAAGAAGGCAAAGTTATATCTTATCTATAGCCACAATTGAAGCAACATGAGCAAAACTACCCAACCCATGACCTTGAACTCGCAGCCGTAGTTCTAGCCCTGAAGACATGGCGACATTACCTGATGGGAAACCGTTGTGAGATTTATTCGGATCACAAGAGCCTAAAGTATATATTCACTCAGAAGGAGCTGAATATGAGGCAGAGAAGATGGATTGAGCTAATCAAGTATTACGATCTAGACATTCACTATCACCCTGGTAAAGCCAACGTAGTAGCCGATGCCCTTAGCAGATTGCCGTGCCTCTTGAACTCCATGATTTCTAAGGAGCAACCAAGTCTGCACAAAGAGCTAGAAGATTTTCGGATGGAATTAGTAAGTGAAGGATTTCTGGCTAGCATAGAACTCCAGCCCACTTTGATCAGTCAGATTAAAGAGGCGCAGAAGGGAAATGCCAGTATTGACGGAATCAAGTGTCGTATCGGTACATGCAAAGTACCCGGATTCACCGAGGACGAAGAAGGAGTTTTGTGGTACAAAGGACGCCTTTGTGTACCATCAGATTCTGAGTTGAAAGAAGTTATTTTGAAGGAGGCTCATGATACTCTTTATTCTATCCATCCCGGAGGAACTAAGATGTATCAAGATTTAAAAGAGCAATTTTGGTGGCATAAGATGAAGAGAGAAATCGGAAGCTATATCGCCAAGTGTGATACCTGTCAGCGAGTCAAGGCGGGACATCAAAGACCCGCTGGATTGTTGCAACCCTTGCAGATTCCGGAATGGAAATGGGATTCTGTAGGAATGGACTTTATCACTGGACTACCTACTTCTAGTAGGGTAAATGACTCTATCTGGGTCATAGTGGACAGATTGTCCAAAGTCTCCCATTTCTTGCCCGTCAAGACCACATATCAGAGTTCGAAACTAGCGGAGTTATACATCGCTAGAATCGTCAGTTTGCACGGATTCCCCAAGAACATAGTATCGGATCGAGGAACTCAGTTTACCTCGAGATTCTGGAAGAAAGTACAAGAAGGTTTAGGAACCCGTCTAGATTTCAGCACCGCGTATCACCCTCAGACCGATGGACAAACGGAGCGAGTAAACCAAATACTCGAAGATATGCTGAGAGCATGTGTGTTAGAATATGGATCCAAGTGGGAAGACTGTCTGCCGTTTGCAGAATTTTTGTACAACAACAGTTATCAAGCCAGTTTGCAAATGGCCCCATTTGAATTCATGTACGGAAGGAAGTGTCGCACCCTTTTGAACTGGTCGGAAGTAGGAGAGAGTCAGATTTTTGGACCCGATATCCTACGAGAAGCAGAAGAGAAGGTTCACAAGATTCGTGAGCACATCAAGACCGCCCAATAACGACAGAAAAGTTACACCGACAAGAGACGTAGAGATCTCGCCTTCAATATACGAGATTTTGTTTATCTGAAAGTGTCGCCATTGAAGGGAATGCAACATTTCCAACTCAAAGGAAAGTTAGCCCCCAGATATATCGGACCCTTCAAGATTATGAACCGTCGAGGAGATGTTTCGTTTCAATTGGAACTACCTAAAGATATGTCAGCCGTGCACAATGTGTTCCATATCTCGTTACTTCGCGAGTGTCTCGAAGTCCCCGAGAAGACCGAAGTGTTCAAGAATATCGATCATCGGACCATAGAGATCAACGATGACCTGACCTATCCCGAAGTACCCATCCGTATTTTGGAAGAAGCTTTTCGAACTACCCGAACCCGAAGCATCAAGTTTCTCAAGATTCAATGGAGCAACCACACAGAAGAGGAAGCTACCTGGGAACGCGAAGATCACATCAAGGCGGAGTTTCCCGATCTCTTCAAATCCTAGGTAATCTTTTCGTCCTTTTTCAAATCTCGGGACGAGATTTTGTTAAGGGCGGAAGGTTTGTAACATCCCAAAAATACTAAACTTGGATCATCAAACTCTAATCATCAAAATTAGGGTTAACAAAAACTTTTCTAATTAAAATTATGAAGGCATGCATATGTGTATGCATTTAATTTGAAATTCTTTTGAACCACCTTGTTTGTATGTTTCCTTGCTTGTAAAATGTTTCTTAGGTGAAATAAACATCATCTAAACATTTCCCAAACTTTTCCTAAATACAAATAAGTCAAAACCAATAAAATAAAGGAATGGTCATTTTCACCAATTTAACTCCCATGCCTACTTTGGTTGTCTCAAACTTTCAGAACCTAATGGAAACTTTTCTGGATCTTTGCACCCCTTGAATGTACTCATAACAAGGTATCAAGGCCCACTTTGTGATCATCCAGAAACTTTCAAATGCATAGTTTAAATGACAATTCAAAATTGAATCTTTATCATATGGGAAGATCCCACTTTTTCAAAAACCACTCAAACAAGATCAACCTTCAAAACCCAAGCATCTGCATACTCACCAGCACCAATCTAGCAAACCCACGAAAAATCTTTTCAAAATTCAAAACTTGATTTCATGCGGCCATTTCATCAAACAGGTTGCAGACACAAATCATACAAAATCTAAACACTATTGTGAGCAGTGATTCTTGCCTAACTGGTTCCCTATCTAGCTCACAACTAGCTCAGTAGATCATCTAGCAAGATTAACCAAGCACTAGCACCACTGTGAGCTTGGCATTGTCATCAATGGTGAACAGCCGATGCCACCCTTGCCACCCACATGTCGACAACAAGCTAGGAAGGAAACTAGCCGTGCCAACCTTGTCTGGGAGATCACCCATGCCTCACCGCCCCCTCTAGACCAGCCCTGCCTCGAAGACACCGACCAGAGCACCCAGGAATGCCGCAACCCGTGCCTCTGCCAACCGTGTCGAGCGTGCGCCAGAGCACCACCCTCGACCAAAGCCCACAGACCGTGCGCCGCCCTCACCGCGTGCATACACAATCCCCACCGACCCAGGAGACCGCCAGACATCCCCGTTCGCCGCCCCGTGACGCACAGCCACCCCATGCCTCGAAACCATGTCGTTGAGCATCACCAGGGAACACCGCACCGTCCCCTACCTTCGCCCATGCCAATAGCCGCCGGTATCATCGCCCCCGACGAGCTCACCGTGCGCCCAGTCGTTCCCTCGCTCGACTATAAATAGAGGCCACCCCCAGTCGATTTCGTCACACCAACTCACTCCCCTCTCCTCACTGATCATGCCACACCGTTCCTAGAGCAAGGCGAGCACCACCTCGCCGGAATTTCACCGGAGCCCGCCGCCTCTAGAGAAGAAGGGCGCCATCGATTTCGTCCACCCCAGGAGCTGCCGCGACCACCCCTGAGTTTGCGGTCGTCGACTTTGTCGTTCGCCCGCCTCGCCGACCCTCGCCTGCACCCCGGTGAGCCCCTAGCACCCCTCACTGTCCGCGCTAGGTTTCTTTCTCGCCGGTGTTGCCTCGCGTCGAGGATGACTCCCAGCCGTTGGATTAGAATCAGATCGAACGACCCATGTTGCCCCGTACAGCTTCGCCCTCCCTGTCTCACTGACGAGTGGGGACACCCACTTAAGCATCCCGCGGAAGCACTGCGCTTAGCAGGCCGGCCCGTTAACCTTTCTCGCGCAGCCCAGTTATTTGAATTAAACCTTTTCTATTTTATTTCAAACTCACTTCTGTACCCAACTTTAAAAATCAACCCATATCGATTCAGTGCACCAAATTGAATGAAACCAATTTTGTTAGAAAGGTCTGGGAATGCTGAATCCAAGCCCATTGGATTCAAGTCATTTGGATCTATAGATCACCCATGGTAAAAATAACAAGGCAGAAGCTTTTCTGCATTCAAACATTTTTCAAATTTAAACCATAATAGCTGTTGAGTTGATTCCAACTCTCAAAAATCACATTTAACCATACCTTTCAGAATATATAAAAATATATAGGTTTACTTGCAGAAATAATGTTCAAGTGATAAAAGAATGCTACATAAATTGTGACACCACTTTAAATCACATTCCCTTGACTACAATATGTGGTGATGACATGTGTCAACATGATCCCATGTTTGGTTTGGAGAATATTAAATCTTAAGTAGTTTTTCAATGAGTAGAAATTACTTTTCTAGAAATAAAAAGGAATTAAACCAAGCTTTAATCTTGTAATGTTAGAGATGATGCTAGATCATCTATAGGATCCTTGTGTGTGATGATTGCAAGTATTTAAGTATTGTTTGGTGATTGTGTACCTCGTATTTATTTATAGACGCTAGCACCGACCAAGGATACGAGGAGGAAGGAGGATTCTATGAAGAAGAAGCCGAGGAGAACTTCAACCACTGCTCTGCACAAGGCAAGCCTAATACTACTAGTGAATGTGCAAGCTAACACTTGCAAGATACTCTACTGATGCAACAAACCACTACTTGTTACTATGCCTATTATATGCCTTAAGCATATATGATCATACCCACTTGATAGACCAATCCTAGTTTTTACTTGCAAGCTTTATACTTTATTTTCTTTATCAAAGCTATTACTTAGAGTTTACTTAAGTGAATTATAGATATTAGAAAAATATTTGAAGGTTGCATAAAGAGCATAAAATTTGGCCTAAGCTAGATAATCTTGATGTCATCTTAAGGCATGAGATGGAACTTAGTTAAAACTCCCCTAGTTTACCACCCCTCATTATTGCTTACCCCCACCTGTAGATGCTAGTGCTAAGCATAAAACTTTATCAACTTTAGATGGGAATACTTGGTGGAAAAATGGTTATGAAAACCTTGGAATGATGGATCATTCTATTGAAATGTTTTGGACATGTGTTTCCAAACACCCGATGATTTTGGTGATGAAAATGTTGAGGCATGAGCCTTAGCCATTTATAAAACTGATGGTTGTCTGGATTCGATACCATTCCAAATTTTATCGTACAACCACAATACCCGAAGATTGGGTAGGGCTTGACTGGAAACTTATATACCTTAGTATTAGTTCCCACACGGCCAAGGTCTGAGCTGAGGCTACCTTGTGAAGATTGTCCACCTGTGCAGTACCCAAGATGACAGTTGGTCATGGTTGGGAGGCCAAACTCACAGGAGAGGTGCTTATACTAGGGCATGTAATTGAAAGGTTAGGATTGATTATCCGCATACTGAGTATGGTGAATTCAGGATTTGTTCCTGACGGATGTATTGAATGTTGTGGTGAAAGTGTACAATCTCTGCAGAGTGTCAAACTATTTGAATAGCCGCGTCTACGGTTATGGACAGTTGGAGTGGCCATACTGTTCCCCCGTCAGACTTTTCAAAATGACTTGTGAAATGATTTGAGACTTTGACTTTACCACAACAGGGTTGTGATCTGAATTACAAGTTCCCACTTCGGTGCTATAAAACTTTCAACTAGCATTCGTTGCTTATAAACTTAGTAGAGATAAATCTGGCTTTTGCAAAACAACCCTAGAGCCTAGTGTCCTATTATCCAAAAACCCCTTTACCTGTTAGCATTGGTTTGCGATTACTTATAGAGTACTCATGGCTTTGTCCCTGGCTATTCCCATGGCCAAACTATGAAGAGGAGTACCTTGAGGATGGACCCCAGGAAGGTTACGACAACTAGGATCATCTCCCATCATCAGCATTGCCTGTGAACTCGAATATGGAGCTTCGCCTACGCTACCGTTATTATTATGTATTCTGCTGCTTGATGTTGTATTAAGAACTGGATCATGAGATCCCTATTTGTGTAAGAACTTATGTATCGTTTGTAATGGATGATGTACTATGGTATCCAATTCTGTTATGTCTCGCAAAAATGGTAATCCTGGGATTGCGAGGTATGGCATAACAGGCATCTGGGATTAAAAATCCGGGTGTTGACAGTTGGCCGGGACATGGTCTTGAACTTCACAAAGGAAGAAGGTGACAAGGTGGGTAGGGCAATCTGCAGGAGAGTGGAGAGCTCCACAATTTGGGCAGTTGCCTAAGCATTGGCTAGCTTGATGTCCTTATTCACCGCAACGGCTGCATCCTTTCCCCGGGGCTCCGATCTTCATGGCCATACTCAGGGTTTTCTGGAGGATAAGAAATCTCGGGATATAGAAGGAAACGGTGCCACGGAGTTAGTATTTCTGGTGTGAGGGTAGAGATATTTGGCGGGTTATAAAACGAGGGTGGAATGCTATGGTTGGCGATGACAGGTCAACAAGGGTTTATTGAGGTTGAGTGGAAAGACGCAGTCTTTCCATCTTAGGGCTTTACTTGAGGGTGTCGAGGTTTTCTTATGTGGCCATTCTGCTGAGGAGAGGTTTCCGGTTAGGGGGTTGCGGGAGTTAGCATAGGGACATGTCAGCAAGGTGGTCAAAGTTTCAGGATCGGATGATCCAAGGCAGACAAGAAAACACATTCCAAGCATCAAACACGCACATGACAAGCAAAGAGGCATACCAAAAGTACTAAGAAGGGGACTACACGCCATAAGGGAATCCTATTTTAGGGCCACTAATCCTAAGTACGGACGTTATTGGGGTGTTAACTTCTGTCTTGCCATCTTTTATCGTCGGTGCCGTACTTGATTAGTTTGAGGTGATGAAGGACTCTGTTGGTGGGGCGATCTTGTGGTGTCTGTCTTTGTTGGTATCTCCTTTGTTTTGCTTGTCTCGATGTTTCTTCATTCTGGGATCTCCGGCTTCATAGTCTCCACTTCGGATCTTGTTTTTGAAAATGGAACATTTGAAGTGGAGGAGATATAGAGTAATCCATTTTCAATTTGTTTAAGTCAGAGAAGATGACATAAGAAATCTTTCAAAAACCTTTTGAGAAAATATTCTGCGAAAACCGGTGTTTTCATAGATAGGGGTTGTCCTGTTTAACGTCCATGCTAAATAAGGTCTCCTATAGTCAGGATGGCTCTGATACCATGTCTGTGGAACCTCGGATTTTCGGTCCAAGAATACCCGTTATGCATGCAATTCACGTTCCCATGATCAGTGAGCCGTGAGCATAACCGACTAGTATCATTACATCATCCATAAAGTAACGAGTACAAACTTACAAAGTGGCCATTATGGCGATTACAACACAGATAGCGGAAGTCTTCAGTGTAGAGCCCATGCCTTAACCTACAGGCAACTGACTGGGAAGACGGCCTAGCTCGCATAGACGTCAGCACCTTCGTTGCTTCTTAACATCTGCAATCTGGCCAATTAAATAGCCAGGGACAACGCCGATGAGTACTTTGATTGTACTCGCAAACCACCGAGACAAGGTAACAAAGATAATGTATAAGTGGCTGTGGCGAGAAAGCTCTACACTATAGTTCTTTTGAAAGACCTAACACTGGTATCTCTATATCTTTGTCGAAAAAGAGTTTTTGGAAATCATGTCTCCTTTTTGAAAATCCGGACATATCCACATCCTTGTTAAAAAGATTTCAAAACATTTTTGTAGTAAAACCCTTTTTAAACATTTTCGACCATCTCTGGTCAAAACCAAACTCGTTCTTTATCTTTCCTTGTTACCAAGTCACATCCTTTAGTTCATCTCAACTTATTCGAAGGGTCCTCCTAGCACTTGCCATTCCAACTGTCCTTGTCCGTGGACACGACTATTCGAATAGATTAGACTATGCAGAGTTTGCGCACTTTACCCACAAGAATCAATACATCTGCCGGGATTTAACCACGGCCCTCTACACACTGTAGACGGGGGTTCGGATAATCAAACTTAGCTTTTCATTTGTCCATCCCTACGAAAGGCGGCTTTTCCTTTTGGGTTTGTTCTCCCTGGCATGATTATGCCGCACTATGGCCTTATTCCTCCCTGCAGCACTTCCATATACCCAAACCCTCGGCTTGGCAATATACAATTGTTGACTCCACTTCCTTCCCTACGCCTAAAACATACCGTCTGCGGGAGACCCAATTGTTGCACCGACACTTCCGCCGTAGCGGGCGATGGAGGCCCCAGATCCGCAGACCTTGAGTAGAGTCCACTCAGGCTTCCAAGGAGTGCTCCCATTAAGTAAGTACAAGCGTCCCCGGCTAAGGATTACAACTATGAGCTAAGCCCCAGCGCCTGGGGTAATGTGGTTGCACGGATAAATTGTTCCGGACATTGGCCTAGAACATCCCTTCTCTTTATCTTACATAACTTTCTCTTACTTACCTTTCCCTTCATTATATTTCTCTTCATCCACCTCATATCTTCTTTAGTAAAACTTCCACTCGGAAATGATGTCTATTTCCAAGGGTTTTATTTTGAAAACTTTGTAGCAGGGTAAAACCCAAAATAGTTTTTATCTTTGAAAATCCGTGGGTTCCAAGAGGGAAGATGCAAATCATGTTAGCCTCGATCTAAAGGCGGTAAAATAGGTGTCAATGGGGTAGGTGTCCTAATGGACACTCATCCATAACTTGGAGGAGCCAAGTTACTCAGGCACGTTTATTTGAAACAAACCATGACTGTGATCATGCAATTTATAAACGAGATATAAAACAGTGGATAAACAGAAGTAGGTTAATATAGGATTTCAGGAATGGTGGATTTCCTATGACCAGCGGGATGTCCCCTAAATTTGTTAGATAACCAGAATACCAATACAATTAATAATAAGATAACCCCGATGCTTCCTTGTTCTCGGCATCACACAATCGCAACTATCACCATTATCGAGCATACATGCAAACAAACAACACTACAATCAATACAAGTCATATAACTATCAAACCATACAGCAAGTAAAGGATGGATACATGATATACATCAGTAGGATGGTGGAGGTTTGATGTGATTGGATTGGAAGAAGATTTGGAGGCATCAGGGAAAAGATGTCTTTGGATTTAGAGTCTAGGAACTACATAAGAGAGGAGTTTTTACCAAGGGCTTGATATGTAGATACCATTGTATAAAAATGATACCATCAGATAGGTATTGATAAAATGAATCCAACAAGAGTGGTTTCACTATTTTATCAATTTCCCTTGATTTATAATGGTTTTTATAGTGATTGAAACTCTAGTTTTAGGAAATAATTCATCAGAACTTCTCTGGAGTTCCAAAAATTATTTCCTTGGGTTATTAGGTAGTATTTTACGGACTGAATCAAGAGGAGTTGGAATCTCCTCAAAAAAATTACAAAATGCTCTTGAGAAATTTCCAAAGACAGTACTGGCTGGGATTTGTATTTTTCATCAGATTTTATCTACAGAAGCTTTTTAGTTGGTTACAAAGACACATTTTAGGTACAGGGAATACTTTTCTATAGAAATTGGAATCCACCTTTTTGGAGTTACACAGATACTGTAGTGATTTTATTACTGATTAAACCATGGACAGAAGAGTTTAGTTCACTAAATATCAACATTGACTCATAAAATTATGAGATGATGGATTTAGTAGGATATGGGTAGGTGTGTCAACTGAGAGTTGGAATTAGGTCCAAACCTCATTTGGTTTGCCCTAGATAATTTGCTAAAGGTAGAAAGTCCCTGTTTTTGATATTTTTGCCAAGGGCAAACTAGGAAGCAACTATGGTGGGGCTAGTGGGACACTAAAGCTATGTTCAGTACCTTTCATCACCAATTGGATTTATCCCATTTGGATTTGTATAATTTTCTAGAGAATTTGTTTAGTGCAATGGATAGATCTGGGGGTATGATTTATCATATTTATTCTAATAAATATTTTTGTGAAAAACCTGGTCTGAATGTTTGGGAAAACATCCAGGCACTTGAGAAAATTTAGATCTGGCCAAAATATGGGGTTTTAGTATTTTTTTGGATTTAAACTAAACTACTAATTTCTAGATCTATAAGTTTATAGAAAAAGGGAATAGATTTGGGGTGTTCTGGCTAGATCTGAATTAGATGGGCTGAGGAGGGAAGGATTTGGCCCATCCAGACACGTCCCTGCGCGGGCTCGGGGGCTCGGGTAACTGACGGCAAGGCCCCACCAGTCAGTGAGAGGAAGGGGACAAAGAGGTATGGGGGATGGAGGGTCGTCCGATTAAGAGATATCTGATGACCCTCGATCGTCTTCCCTGATGGAATAGGTCCGGCGGCGGCGGAACCCTAGGGCGGGCCAGGAGAGGTGCGGGGGAGCTCACCTGGGCTCGGGGATGGCCGGGAGGTTGCGGAGGAGAAGCGGTGCACCGTGGCGAGCTCCACGGCAGGCGGAAGGGGTAGGGGTGATGCAGTTATCAGGGTCGCGGGCTTCCGCAACGTTTCTGGCTCCGGAGCTCGCCGGAGAAGGCCCAGGGTGCATGCAGGCCGCCAAGGAGAGACGGAGAGGGGGTACTGGTGGTGGTCCGGCTCAGTGGGGGTCACATGCAGGGCGGCAGGCACTCCTTGGACATGCACGATGGTGACAACCTCCAGCGTTCCTGCGGCTGAGGGAAGAGAAAGGGGGAGTAGGTTAGAGGTAGGGAGCACAAATATCACACATGTACGGGAAGGGATCAGGGAGAAGGTGACCTCGAGCTTGGGCTAGACCATGGCCGAGAATTCCATTTTCCTTCAAGTGGCTAGCTAGGGGAGGGAAGGAGGGAGAGGGTGAGCTCTAGGGAGGCTCTCTGGTGGTAAGGGGGAGAAATGAGGGAGCAGGAAAGAGGGAGGGGGACTCTAGCCTATTTATCCAAGGTGGATTGGTTCATGGTAAACTAAGCTCATGTGGGAGCTAGGGCATGGTCCAGGGGCTGTCCATTGGGCGAGGGAGGTGGTGCTGGGGATGGTGTGGGGCCTGTAGCTCGACCAGAGAGGGAGAGGGGGAGTGGGGTAGCGGCTGCCTCTTTACTACAAAGATCTTTGCAAGATTTGGATACCTCTCTCTCTTACAAGCGCTAGAGACAAAGGAGGTGTGTGCTATAGTGCTGGTCGACCAGAGGGGTGTGTGTGCTGCTGTGGACTAGTACTAGGGAAGATTGGAGCTAGTTTGGTTGTGGTTTGAGTCAAGTTTTCTTGGTTTGCAAAATGTTGATCATTTTGAGGTTTGTGAAGGAAGTTACAAAAGTTGCATTGAGAAAGGTGTGGAAATGGTACTGGTAGGTATAGTAGGTCAAATAACCTCTCCAGGATTTAAATGGGATTTTTTTGATGATTATAATCCCATTTAAATGCACTTATTCAAAAAGTGAAGAAATAGGTTTTGGAAGCTAAGATGGTATTTTTACATTGGGCAAGCTTGGTTTTTGATGTGATATGGTCCTAAGTACCATAACACACATTGGAGAATTTTATTGGGATTTATTGAGGTGGAAAAGTATTTTTGGGGAATTATTTCTTGTTCCTGCCATTTAAGAAAAAGGGCAAAAAGAAATAATAAAGAATCTCAAAAACATTCATTTTTATCTTCAAAGATGGGATATTATAAATATGCATAAAATGTGCCTTTATTTGGCAAGGTGATGTGGAGAAAAACAAACTTGACATTGAAGACAAGGTTGTTGAGAATTTGGTAAATAAAGAAAATTAAATAGTTTAATAATGCAAATAATTGGGAGAATTATTTGGGGATGCTTATATCCAAGTTAGATGATGTACACTTGATGTAGGCATCAATGTCAACCTTGGTTGCGAAGATAAGTGGTTGAGAAGGATGGAAACTAGATCAGGGAAGTATCTAGGGTTTAGTTATTCTGATGCCACCTAAACAGGATTGGGTTAGGGAGCTCAGAGCTCACCCATGTACAAGGGGTATATGGATGGATAGACCAAGTTATATAGATGGTCATGGAAGCAAGAGTTGGGATTGATTATATTTGAGGTGGTCTAGAATATATGGCAAGCTTTGTTCAAAATAAGGCTGCCATAACAGACACATCAAGTAGCCTCCTAAACCATGTGGGTTTAAGAAGCACAAGGCTCCAATGGAAATAAGTGAAGTGAGGATTGATAGGACATGCTTAGTAGGTCATAACAATAAAATATTTGGTAAAGGGGAGGTGGCATATAGAAGTGAGCTTCTGCCAAAGTAGGCAAGATGATAAGATTTGCAGCAAAGATTATTCTCTTGACTACAAAACCATCATGGATGAATGGGAATTAGAATGGCTTAGCCAAGGGTAAGAGTGGGCTTTGGTATTACTAAATATGTACTACAAGGTGGTTCAATTACATTCTCAATAATGCACATAGGTTTGAAATGGTTGAGCTCCAAAGATTGAATCTAGATAAGAAATCCAGACTTAGCCATTTTGCCAGTTTTGGAGATTTTGACTAGAGTGCAAGTGTAGATGATTTTGAGAGGATGCTAGGTTCCAATCTCATGATCATATGGAGGATGTTGATGTGAATGATAAGTAGATTTTATCCCTGCTTGGATTGGGTCTTCACTGAGTTGGAAACCATCCAGAAGGGTTATCCTTGGATTGAGGTAAGCAGGAGATGAGATGATCATTGAGTGGCTTAGGATAGATCCAGACTTGGATGATTGCTTTGAGATTGATGATCACATGCCTAGATTGGATCCTAAGGGATGAGATACTAGATTAGCTAACTCTAGTTCCTAAGAAAACGCGGCAATCAGCAGATCAAGGCAATTCATCTGACAACAGATCAAGGCAATTCATCTAACTACTACTAGGGTTACCATCAAGCCTAGCTTGAGGTAAGGATGGGTAGGTTGAAAGGGGTTTTTCTTGAAATAAGATAAGTACCATCTTGGTATCTCTACCAAGATTGAGATGAAAAGGTTTTCATAAGGTTTTGGAAAATCTAGGGATAAGAGTAGTTGAAGGTTCTATCTTGAAAACATAAGGAGAGTATATCTATGTCTTCATAGTTTTAGGCAACAGAAACTAGTAAAGTATTTGGTTGTGTCGAAGTCATCTTGGCTTAGTTTTCTGTAATGCTATAATATTTGAGAATATGAAAGATGACCCAAGACATCTCTTTTGTAAAATATTTTTTTTGTAAGCTAGTGTTGAGATGAGGAGTACACCACTAATACACAAACATTTGCTTGAGCACAAACAAACAAGTAAGCACACACTTCAAGATTTTTTTTTGTTCCCCCTGATTTTTGCCTTTTGGACATTAAATCATGGTTGCTGAAATTGCGATGTTACAAGAAAGCTTTGATAAAGAAATAAAATAACTAAGCTTGCAAGTAAAACTGGGATTAGGCATCATCAATTGGTATGACCAAGGCATTCCTAATGCATTTCATTGATTTTCTTGTAGTTTTAAGCTTGCAAGTATGTATTGGATGGTTTAGATTAGCTTTCTAAGATAGTAGCTTGCCTTGTGCACTGTAGTGGTTGAAGTTCTCCTCTTCTTCTTCCTCGTAGTAGTATCCTTCCTCTTTGTATCCTTGGTCGGTACTAGCGTCTATAAATAAATATGAAGTACACAATCACCAAACAATTCTTAACTACTTCTATTTAGCACAAAAAGGCTCACACTAGATGATCTAAAATCATCACAAACATCACAAAGATTAAGGCACTGGTTTCATTTATTTTATTATAGAAAAGTAATTTCTACTAATTGAAAAACTACTTAAGATTTAATATTCTCCAACTAAAACATGGCATCATGTTGACACATGTCATCACCACATATTCTAATACTTGGGAATGTGATTTAATGTGGTGTCACTATTTAATAATGTTTAACCTTATTATTTTAATTAATTAAAGTGGATAGAAATGCCTATCGGGCATTCTTTTATTACTTGTCCATTATTTCTGTAAGTAAACCTAGATATTTTTATATATTCAGAAAGTTCTTATCAAATGTGATTTTTGAGAGTTCGAATCAACTCAAAAGCATTTATGTTTGAATTTTGGAAAATGTTTGAATGCAGAAAAGTCTCTGCCTTGTTATTTTTACTATAGGTGATCTATAATTCCAAATGATTTAAATCCAACGGGCTTGGATTAAGAATTTCAATACCTTTATAACAAAATTGTTTTCATGCAATTTGTTTTGGTGAATCTCTCTGGATTGAATTTTGAATCTATAGACAAAACTAGGTTTGAAACTAAATTGATTAACCTAAATTCAAACTACTGGGTCACGCGGGAACGTTAACTGGGCTGGCCCACTATGCACAGCGCGCGGGGGAGGTTTAAGTGGTTGTCCCCACTCCTCAATGAGACAGAGAGTGGCGAAGGGGTACGGGGTGATTAGGGCCGTAGGATTAGAAGCAAGATCAACGGCTGAGGTTCATCGTCCATGTTTGAACAGAACGCGATGAGCACGAACCCTAGCGCGGCCAGTGGGGGTCAGTGGCGGCTCACCGGGGCTCTGGTGATGGTCGGCGATGGGGGCGAACAACGAAGTCGATGATAGCGGTTCTCCTAGTACTGGCGGATCCTCCTAGGGTGGCTCCAATCAGTGGAGCCCTTCTCCTCCAGCAGCGGCAAGCTCTGGCGAAATTCTGGTGACCTGGTGCTCGCCTTGCTCCGGGGATGAAGTGGGATGGTTCTGAGAGAGAGGGGAGTGTAATGGTGTGCTGAATTATAACAGGGAAGGACTCTATTTATAGTGCGACAAGGGAACCGAAGGGGGCGGGCTGATCTCGTCGGGGTCGGCTGCACAGCGAGCTAACGGCATGGCCAAATGTAGGGGATGGTGCGCTGCTTCCTGGTGAAGCTCAACGGCATGGTGGCGAGGCATAGGGCGGTGCGATGCGGTCGGAACACTTCGATGCTCTAGGCGGCTCCGACGGAAGTTTTAATGGCGCACAGCGGCTACGGGTTACGCTGCGGCAAACGAGCATGTCTGGGCGGTTCCTGGGGCGGAGGTGATCATGTACGTGAGCGGCGAAGGCGGGGCGTGGTCTCTCCGAGCGTGTCGAGCACGGCACTCTGGCGCGCTCTCGGCATGGTCGCAGAGAGACTGGGCATGCGTGTTCTGTGTGGTCCAGTGGCTGGCAGGGCTCGGGCGTTGGACAGGGGGTGGCGATGGATGGTGGAGTGCCTGCTAGAAAATGTTGGCGAGGCTAGTGAGGCTTCTAGCTTTCCGTCGACAGTGGGGGTGGCAAGTGTGCTCGGCCATGGTCACCATTGATGGCATGGTCGAGTTCACAGTGAGCTAGGGCCGCTTAAACGAGTTACATGATCTACAGAGAGTATAGTGAGACCTAGAGAGGGGACAAGGTTGGCACAACACTGCTCACTATAGTGTTTGATGTTTTATTTGATTTGTGCTTAGAAGGTGTTTGATGAAATGGCCGCAAGAGATTTGAATTTGAATTTTTGGATGAAACTTGTTGGGTGTACTAGTCACATACTAGGTAGTCTCTGGTTGCTTGGGATTGTCAAGGTGAACTGGTATGGTTGGGTTTTGAGAAATGGTGATCTTCTCATATGAACTAGATTCAATTTTGCAATGTCAATTGAATAGGGTTGCCAAATGTTTCTGTGGGTTTGCAGAGTGGGCTTGGGTTTACTTTTACTTGGTCTAGCAAGGGGCAAAAATAAATAGATTTGTTTCTATTTGAAATCTTGGACTAGAAACACTCTAAGTGGCCTAGTGAGCAAGATTGGCAAAAATGACCATTTGCTTGTTTTGTTTGTTTTTGAATTTCTCTTGATTTGTTTCTGCTTGGAATTGATTTAGATGATGTTGTTTTCATCTTTAAACCATTCCTTGCTATTCACAAAAATCAAACAAGTCCATTCATGCATTCATACATTCATCACATACATACATGCATTCATAATGATTTTAATTAACAAAAGTTTTTGTTAACCCTAAATTTGAGTGATTGGAATTGATAACCTTGCTTAATATTTTTGGGATGTTACACTTGATGCATTGTCTATCACATTACGTGATAATCCCTTTGTGAAATGATATTCCAAATTCTTAGATGTTTGGATATAATCCAATGTAACAAACTCCGGAGTTTCTTAGTTTCCTAACAGATTTCAGTCTTCTCTTCACATTCCTTAGAACTGTTTACTTTGACGATCACAGTTTGATTATCACAGTTTATCGGGATGGCGGGTATTGGTTTTTCAACCAAAGGTAAGTCCATCAAGATCTTACGAAGCCACTCTACTTCAACAGTGGTTGTGTCTAATGATGTGAGTTCTGCTTCCATTGTTGACCTCGTTAAGATGGTCTTCTTCCAATAATTCTAGGAAACATCGCCACCACCAAGTGTAAACAAATAACCACTCGTGGCCTTAATCTCATCGGCATCAGATATCCAAATTGAATCACTGTAATCCTCAAGTACCCGTGGATACCTAGTATAGTGAATACCATAACTCGCATTGCCTTTAAAATAGTGCAAAACTCTCTCAAGAGCATGCCAATGATTATCTCCAGGATTTGACACAAATCGACTCAATTTACTTACGGCAAAGGAGATGTCAGGTCTAGTGGAGTTGGCTAAATACATGAGCGAGCCAACGATTTGAGAATATCTCAATTGATCTTTAGCAATCCTTCGATTCTTTCGAAGTAGCACACTCAGATCATAAGGCATTAGAGAAGACTTGCAGTCTCTATACCCAAAGCGACTCATACACATGGTGAGATTGAAGCAATGTAATCCCACCATTTTCATCCTTTAGTAGCTTGATGTTTAGAATTACATCAGCCACTCCCAAGTCCTTCATCACAAAGCATCAAGATAGGAACTCTTTGACCTCCTCGATAACAACAAGGTTGGTCCCAAATATCAATATGTCATTGACATAGAGACACATAATAACTCCCTCACCCCCACCATGGCGATAGTACACACATTTGTCAGTTTTGTTTACAACAAAGCCTTTAGCAGTTAAAGTTCTTTCAAACTTCTCGTTCCACTGCGTAGGATCTTGATTAAGACCATACAAATACTTCACTAACTTACACACCTTTCCTTCTTGACCATCTACTACAAATCCGTCAGGATTCTCCATATAAATTTCCTCATCTATCTCTCCATTTAGAAAAGTTGTCTTAACATCCATTTGATGAACAAGAAGACCGTGTGAGGCATCCAAGGATAGTAGTACTCGGATAGTGGTCAATCTGGCTACAGGTGAGTATGTATCAAATAAGTCTTCACCTTATTTCTAGGTATAACCCTTGGCCACAAGACATGCCTTTTATTTTTCAATAGTACCATTAGGTCTAAAGTTTTTCTTGAACACCCACTTACATCCTACAGGTTTATACCCATAAGGACGATTAGTGACTTCCCAAGTACCATTAGCTAAGATGGAGTCCATCTCGCTTTAGACAGCTTCCTTCCAGTAGTCAACATCTTGAGATGCATAGGCTTCTGAAATAGAAGTGGGAGTATCATCCACAAGGTACACAATGAAATCATCACCAAATGACTTTGAAGTCCTTTGCCTCTTGCTCCTTTTGGGAGCTCGTCCTCCATAGGATCATCAGATTGTTCTATCAGCATAGTGGGTTCAGGAATTATAACAAATTCCGGACTAGATGAACTAGTCATCTCTTGATTTGATGAGATAGACATCCCTTTCATAGGAAAGATATCCTCAAAGAAAATCGCAACATTCGACTCCATAATTGTACCAATATGCATGTCGGATACCTCATATTTTAATATCAAAAATCAATAGACAATGCTATGAAAATCATATCCCAGAAAAATACAATCAACAGTTTTTGGTCCAAGCTTTTGCTTCTTGGGTATTGGAATATTGACTTTCACCAAACAACCCCAAGTTCATAAGTAAGAGAGTTTAAGCCTTTTCTTTTCCCATTCCTCAAATGGAGTCATGGTTTTATCCTTTATGGGAACACGGTTTAGGACATGACACACAGTCATCAGCGCCTCCCCCACCATTCCATGGAAAGACCTGATGTGTCTAACATGGCGTTAACCAAATCAATTAGAGTGTGGTTCTTTCTTTCGGCCACCCGATTTGATGGAGGTGAGTAGGCAGGTGTCCTCTCATTTTATAATACCATGTTCCATACAGATTAAATCAAATTCGTTTGAAAAGTACTCTCCACCACGATCCGACCTTAGCCGCTTGATTTTAAGATCAAGTTGGTTTTCTTCTTCAGCTTTATAGATTTTGAAGTAGTTCAAAGCTTCATCTTTAGATTTGAGAAGATAAACATAGCAGTATCTAGTGGAGTCATTAATCAACATCATAAAGTATCTTTTTCCACCTTTTGTCAACACACCATTCATCTCACAAAGATCTGAATGTATAAGTTCTAGTGGTGCTAAGTTTCTCGGTCCCGTAGCCGTATGAGACTTGCGGCATTACTTAGATTGCACACAAACATGGCACTTAGAACCTTTTACAGTGGTAAATTTCGGAATTAAACTCATATTGGCTAGCCACGTCATGCAACCAAAGTTAATATCAGAGTCCTGAATGCCAAACATTGGACTATTATCATTGCAAACATGATTAATAACTTTAGTACATGAGTCTGACAAAGACAAGTAGAACATACCTCTGCACTCATAACCCTTTCCAACAAATTGTACATACTTAGAAATTAAAAATTTATTGGACTAAAAAACCAAATTAAAACCATCTCGACATAAAAGCAATCCGCTGACGAGATTCTTATTTATGGAGGGAACATGCTGCACATTCTTCAGATGTACGTTCTTCCCTGAAGTAAACTTGAGATTTACCATACCCACACCATGAACAGAAGAACGCAAGCTATTTCCCATCAGCACGGAAGAAGTCCTTCAAAATAGGTAAGAGGAAAACATGGAAATATCAGAACATACATGTGTATTAGCACCCTTGTCTATCCACCAATCAGGAGAAAGACATACTGAAACTATAGTAGGTGAAATACCGTACCCATCATCCTTCATCTTAGTATCGCTAATAAGAACATTAGCGGTCTTGCCATTGTTTCCATGTTGACGCTTGTCAAAGCGATTAGGGAAGCTAGGAGCCCAATGATCAGGATAGCCACAAATGTGGCAAGAGCCTTTCCTCTTATCATTTTTCTTCTGGAAGTTGAGTTGAGTGTGTGGCCTTGTTCTTGCCACCAAACTTCTCTTTGCCTTCAGTTTTGTTCTTATTCTTGAACTTGTGGGATTGGAAGTTTTCTGCTGCACCAAATTGGCATTAGAACCTCTGTAAAACCCTCAAGCAGTTTTGTCCTTTCTCTCTCCTTATCTTCCACATGAAGAGATCCAATGAGATCCATAATGGAAAACTCTTGTCTGTTATGTTTTAGAGAAGTAGCAAAGTTCCTTCACAAGGGAGGAAGCTTGGCAATAATGCCACCGGCCACAAACTTGTCCGGTAAGGTACACTTGAACTGCTCAAGTTCTTTGGCAAGTGATTGTATCTCATGAGCTTGCTCAACGACGGAGTGCTCATGAACCATCTTGTAGTCATAGAATTTCTCCATGACATACAAATCAGTTCCAGCGTCGGAGACCCCAAACATGGCCTCGAGCGCTTCCCACGCATCCTTGCCATTAGCAAATGGAATATACGGGTCAACAATGTTGTCCCCAAGAACACTTAAAAAAGTTGCAATGACATGGTATCGGCTTTATTAAAGACCGCTTCCTACTCAGCAGAAAGATCTCCTTCAGAGTTGCGAAGAGTGGCGCTATAGCAGTTTAGATTTTGAGACCAGAGAACTGCTCTCTTGTGCCATCTCTTATAGTGCATGCCATCAAAAGGAGGCGGCCTGGTAGCCACGGATACACCAGTAGAATTCAGTTGCCTATAATAAGGTTTTTGGATTGTTGAAAATATAAGAAATAATCCATATGATTTAATCCGAATAATAAACTGATAAAGCATGATCATACAAACAGTACTAAAACCAATTATGCAAATCAACAAAGTAGATGAACAAATTACATCTATACAAGATAAACCTATCACATCTACACCAAACGCTAGAACCATGCTGAGTTTGTCACCCATGTTGAGGTTTTCGCCCATGTTGAGGTTGTCAAAGAGGTTGCTGACATCCGGAAAGAAGTCATCATTCGGGAACTCATCGTCGGATGCCGTAGTTGAAAGAGCATGTGGGCCCCCATGTGTGGTTTTGGTAATTAATGACAATCTTTATGGACTAATGTTTATATTAAGTTGCACTTGTAGGAATTGTCCATTGGCATCACTTGGAGCATGTGTTGGTTTCAAGGTAGAAGTAATTGAGAAGAAGCATTGTCTAAGGGCTTTGGGCCTATTGGAATCCTGTATAAGAAGAAGAATAAAAAAATAAGATCAAGTGTGTTTTGAAGAAGTAGATGGAGTTCCTCATGTGTATCTTCAAGACATCATCCAATTGGAGTTAGAAGAAATGTTGTGCAAGCTCAAGATGCGCCATATCTATAAGATCTCATGCTTCAAGCTTGCCATCCTCGGTTATCATGTATCAATTAAGACAAGGTCAAAGAAGAGTTTTCCCCATGGTGTATGGGGAAGCATGTTTCAAGTCTTCATCATTCGATCTCAAGGAAGAGCAATCAAGAAAGGTGTCCATCTTGAGAAGGACACGATAGGTATAAATCTAGTTCAAGTAGATTGCTCAAGGGAAAGTGTAAGAGGTTCCAACCTTCAATAAGGTAGAGATCCCTGTGTTTACAATGCTAGTCCCTAGATCAATAGCTAGCATCCACAGTTTAAGATGTAATATCAAGAAACAAAGGTCATAATACAACTTTATAACCAAGAAGAAAATAATTCAATACATCTTACATAGCTCACTTGGCTATCTCATTACAATGCAGCAGAAATAACTATATAGCATGGAGTCCTTCATCTTCAAAGTGCCAAAAGCAATCATGTTGGTTGTAGACTTGTAATCCTATTCAACACGCTTCACTAACATCAAACAAACCTGTAACATAATAAGTTACAGACACAAGGGTCAATACATTTGAATTGTATTGGCAAGTGATACTATGGTATAGTAGTGGTATCTATCATCTATATGCATTTATCTAAGTGGAGCTTAGGCTTGCTTTGCTCAAAATAGGTTTTCCTTATAAGTTGAAAACACTAAGTTTTTGTTTGTAAAATCACCCAAGGCATCTACCAATCATTGATTGAAGATCCTTTAACCCTTGTTCAACCACAAGTTTTTAACTTAGAAATTGGGATGAGGAGATCCTTGATAGCTTTCATGTCTTGATGCTCAAATTGTCCATTGCCGGGGACACGGCTAAGTACTTAGATTTTACTCTCTCGAGAGGTGGTGCACTTTCCCCACAAGACTCGACATGCATCAAGACAAGATCTTTCAGAAGCCTTCCCTTAGACCAAAATGGACGCGCTCTAAACCTATCACCCCTACCACTACAAGAAATCTGGCTATATATGACCCTCCATTTTCATCACAAAATCGTCATAGTAGTCTGTTTATGACGATTTTATGACGATTTTGAGATCGTCGAAAGCTGAGCGTCGCAAATGAACTATAACGACGTTTTTGGTAAAATCGTCATAACCGTCTATGACGATATTGGATCGTCATAACATCTATGATGATCCAATATCGTCACGGGCCATCTAGACTGGCCAAGTCAGATCATACGTGGCCGATCCTACATGGCAAAATTATGATGAAATTAAACTGTCTTAAATCAAATTCAGCCCAGTCCAGTTTGGTCGCTTCTATGGGCTCATCCCAGTAATTTTGGCAGTTTTTAATATTTCGGCCTTATTTATTTTCTAGGCCTTGGCCTTATTACAATCCAATCATTTTCGAATTTCGGTCTTTTTATCAAATGGGTCGCAATTGTCAGTTTCCTGTAGAAATTGGGCTCTAGTTGTCAGATTTTTCATATAGCTAATTAATTAATATCCAATATAACAATCTAACGTGAGATAAAAGCATGACAATATTGAAATAAATGTCAAAATCAATTCATTACAACAATATGACAGTCGAACAGATTGAACACGTGAAATTCCACTCTAGTTCACATCACTACTAGTTCAACCAAAAAAACTTGGACACCCCAAATCTACAAACAAAACTCTCATAAAGTATAAACGCTAGCTACTCTGATGATACTCTCGAACTTCTTCAGGAACTTCAGCTTGTGGCCTTGATCTTCTCGTCGATGTACTCTCAGCCTTGGTATTGTGAAGACTAGCGAGCCTTCTCCTACAACTCAAACAGAATAGTAAGCAAAAGGTTAGGCATATAAATGAATACCATCGGCATAAGAGCAAACACCAAAATAAGCATGTACAACATCAACTATTCAATCTAAAGCTATGGAGGTGGCGGAATTTAAACCAGTGGATACAGTTGTAAGAACCCACCACAAATTCAAAACAACAACATACAAACAAAGTAGAAACCAGAGTAGCACATTAGCTTTGGAAAACTGACATTAAGCACAATAGCTTCGAAAATTTAGGATCCGGAAAAGTAATTTATAGCTCCAACATAACATGTCTACCTTACATGAACATATAGTTGATTCTAGGGCAAAACAAACATGCACATATCCTAGGGCTGGATCCCTGTGTAAGAAATCAGGAAGTATGACAACACATTACCATACTCGAGCCAGTCCAGCATTCCAGCATACTGTGTTGGTCATTCCAGCAGTCCAGTATGTAGACACACCATGTCCCATTGGAACTAACAAGCAAGAGAGAGAGAGCAAAAAGAATCAGAGTGTAACAGAGAGGCATTCATTTTGAGAAACTAAAAGCAAAAGAAGACATGAATAGATCAATGGGTATTGGTTCAAAGACCAAAACCACACAAGTTGAACATGGGTTCATGGGGTCAGTAATCTTCTACAAAAGTGACAGCAAAAGTGATATCTGACTTGCACGACTACTTATTTTACCAAACATGTGTACCACAATATAGTGCTAAGTGAAGCATGGTAATCAGCTAAAATGATAGATCAGTACTATCTTATCTAAATAAGAGTGCAAGAACCAAACTGAGCATATACCAGGAACATGAGTATAAGCTCCAAGAGGACAACAACAAGGTCATGTATTAATTCTGTACATTAGACCAACCTAAAACTAAAAAACATTACCAATTTTGAATCATAGTAGCAGCAGGGTGAGGCGCATGGCGGAACAAGAGGAAGAGGAGTACCCGGACTATGGGCGCGGCCTTGGCCCCCATGATGAGGCCGTAGCACGAGCAGATGGCCTGCGGCATGATCTGCGACAGATTACAGGCACCAAATCAGGTAGCTAGCTGGGGTGATAGATTACAGCAGTCGAGCCCACAACAACCTCCATGTTTATGCCTACCCCATGAGATGCTACAACAATGTTGAATTGGTGTTGACACACATTACCGATGCAATTAGTTGGATCAGGGAAAATGTACTGCACCTACCAGGAAAGCTTACAGCTATGTCTAGGTCAGTTTTTCAGCAGATTAAATGGCGAAGGGAAATACTGTGCTAACTGCCGGTGACTCTCACATTTGATGTTTAGTTCATTTCTCTCAGCAACTAGTATCAGTAATTAACTAAGAGGAAAAGAGATCAAAGAGGTACATGTGCACTGGTCGCCGCTTGGCCAGAGAACAGGTGGGCCTGGATCTGACAAGCGGAGATGTGCGTGGTGTCGCGGCGGGGAGAGATAAGGTTAGGGTTAGAGAAAATGATGGACACCTGAAATGATGCAGCCGCCAAGCGGAGGAAGCTCAGTCGCCTACTAGAAAATAGAAAACAAGGCGGCGGCACCAATCCTCCCCTTCTTCCAACTTCAGCTTGGAGCTCATGTAAAAGAGAAAATGATGGACACCTGAGTCAAAATGAAAGCATATCTTCTAACAATAACATAGGAATAGAAGATCTCAACTAGAAACACAATAAATAATAGAACTATAAGAAGACAACTCCAAATTAACAGATTAAGTACCATAGGAATAGAATATATCAAACTAATTGCTACTGGAACTTAAATTACACACATGTAGTTCAGAAAATGCACGACTTGGACACTACAAGTACCAAATAGAACAAAAAATGTACTAGGGCACAAACTAGTACAAACAACGGAAGTTAACGTCAGATATGACCAAGTAATGCACTTGTACTTTCAAATTTTCTTGGCAACAAAAGCATACATTTCTCATTAACAACATCAATAAACAGAATGTCTTGTAGAAACAATATCAAAATCAATGAATAACTTACTTAGTTGCTGCAACTATCAGGGCAGTAAAGATAAGAGGCATAACAGATTAGACGAAAGAAACACGGAGCACAGGAAAAAGTTCTCTCGCCAAAACATCTTACAGATTGACAGTAGCAGGTATCCATTAGGCTAGCAGTTGTCCTGTAGCCCCTTGCAATTATCTACCGCAGAAGCCACTCGATGTCTGTTGTCATCTGACTAGGGAAGCAAGGATGCAAGCGATACCATTGTGCAATATATGTGCATCCCAGTTATCAGGAGGCAGAACAAAGGTGAAGAATGCAAAATCTACAGAAAGAGTGCACCTCATGTGTGTGGTGGTATTTGTTGTGCGTGTGTGTGTACCCTCAGTTTTTTGTGCAAGTTGAAAACCGATTCTACATGTTGTTCTGGAAATAATTTAGTAAGAGACATAGTGTGCATCCAACATGTCAGAAAATTTTCAATTACAGCATGCTATGCCTTTTTTGCAGTGCTAATGGGCCAAATTCATAGCCCAACTGGGTATGGAGACATAGCATACATCTAACATGTTCAACTCACATCTTGAGAAACGAAAATTTATTTGTTGCCCATTATTTGTGATGCAGCAAACTAAATTTGACCAAACTAGTTAACAATAAAATGCATAAAGTTTCCACAATACAAGATGGTGAACTTAGAAGTAAAAGCACATGAGACACCATCTCTTTGGTCAACTAGATAGTGGTACATGGTCAAGTAGATAGTGCAATATACCAGTCCCCTTCACACTGCAGGGTTCATACCTCTTCACACCCCAGGGTTCCTACCACTAGGTTCCTATGACAAAATACCAGACACAGTGTGCAATTTCAGGAACATACTATAACAAAATACCAGACATAGTGGAATATACCAGACACAGTGTGCAATTTCAGGAACATACTATGACAAAATACAATAAGTCCACAAAGGATATTTGCAAAGAAGTTACTAGTTTCAGTGGAGCAAGACATAGATGTTAACAACCAGGATTTGCTACCCTTAACAAGAATAACTAGAAATAAACCAGACGACGAGTCATCACCGATCCAGAGGCGAGAAGGCCGGGTCTGACAGGTGGTAGGGAGGTCGTGGGCGACAGGATCTAGCGGCAGTAGCGACAACGACGGCCTGCCGCTGCCGCTCGATGTGGTCGGAGATGTGGAAGTGGAAGACCTTTCGCTTGTGGGAGGAGAGCTCGTTGTAGATTTGTTGGAGGAGAGCTCGACGATGAAGGCCTCCTTCGCCTTGCTCTCTAGGTCCCGACCAAGCCTCCCCAGCCAGGACGACGTCACGGGAGAGGGAGTAGCAGTCGACCCACATGCACGGAGAGGAAAATCGAATCAACATCAACGGGAGGGAATCAGGGGATGTGATGTGAGGGGAGGATGCATTCGTGCTCACCAGCAATTTGTTGGAGAAGAGCAGCCACAAGTCCAGTAGGTTGTCGACCTTCTTCATCCGGCGGCGGTGCATCTGGATGAGGAACATGTCGCCTTCCTTCTGTCAAACAAGCACCTGAGTAGGTTCTGCGTGGCGTGTAGGAGGGAGGCCTGAGGCAGTTCGTCGTGGTGGCACGAGGCCAGCGAGGCCTCCACCCGACGGCCTCTGTCTTCGTCGTGAGGCCGGGATGGTTGGACATCGACGCTGGCAAGCTAGGGTTCATGCGCGGCGGCGCGATTTGAGTCACAAGATGGGGGCGTCGGTAGGTAATTGACTGGAGAGGGGCAGTGTCTGCAAGTGGTGGTGCTAGGCAACACTGGCGTGGTTGGGGATGTAGCGTAGGATTCGCCGGACGGTGGGTGGTTGGGGATCTGGAGAGAGGCGGCGGGTCAGGGTTGGGGAGAGAAGGTCTCACGTATGAGGGTTAGGGTTTGGGGTGGATGCATTTGGGTGGATGTACCTCTCGGTCACAATCTGGACGGCTAAAAAAATGACACATAGACATGACACATAGGCGTAATTGCTGACGTGGCCGACTACAAGTTTCAACTTATCTTAATTTGGACATCATGACGATTTTAAATTGTCGTAATAAGGTACAAATAACGTCGTAAGGTACATCCGTCAGGTTATGACGATTTGAGCTAATGAAAATATGACGTTCCTGTGGAAAATCGTCATGATTTTTTAAGGTTTTGAACCTCCCGAATAGCTTACGACCATCTGGTGCAAAATCGTCATAACTCTATGACGATTTTTTCCACGGTCACTATGAGAAGGTCATAGAATAACACATTCCTTGTAGTATACCACCAACTGTCCATCTGGCTAAGTTATTGCTACCTATATGATCCAGGCAGAGCCCATATTGCCATGTGGCTGCACTTGAAGCTTCTCGACATTTTACATCTCAAATCTCTTTGTTCCTGGGTGGATTTCCACAAGTGAGATACACTAGGGTTGGCCATAAATATCGGGCCATGTGTAACCACTCAACATAACCCATTCACAACCATTCCATCCAGGTGATTCATTCACATAGTTGTTTTATTAAACAAAACACAAGTCATTGACTTAGAAATATTTCATAGCAAGAATATAATCCACCCTTGTTTTCTACTAGCTAAGCTAAGCATGATAGTAGTAGGGATCTTAACTTAGGGAAAATTCTACTAAGGTATCATCTACTAGGATTTCCCATGGCATAGTTAACACATAGAAAATTCCATGCAAGTCCTACTTAGAAATATGACTAATGCATAGTGAAAATAATGGGACAAAAGTATGAAGCACCACTTGCCTTTTTGGTAGAGAATATAAGTTCACTCCTTGATCATGCAATAGTCACAGTCTTCAAATTTCACTAAAATTCAATCAAGGCACAAATTCAAACTAACATACAAACATTTCAACACATAAAATAAAGAAAACAAAACAATGCGTGTAAGCATGCAAAAGATTATTTTATTTGGAAAGGTGGTCTCTAATAGGTTATAAACATTTTAAAACACCTATTTGTCATTTATAACAGTGGCATGGTCATTTGAAAACAAGTTAGTGAAAGTGGCCATTTAAATCATTTTTGTTTTGTTAGAAATGATTTAAATCAAAGTAATAATTTCTAGTGTTTGACAAATATATTTTTAAACACAAATGTTAGTGTTTTTAGGGTCAAGTGTTTAATATTAAACCATTTGCAAAAGGTTTTACCTAAAAACCATTTTTAAATCAAAGCAATATTTTATTTTGTTGGAAATGCCTTTAAACAAAGTAATAATTTTCTAGGGTTCACCACATATATTTTTAAATCCAAAAACTTGGTGTTTAGTGTCAGAGAGATTAAATCAAACCATTTTCAAAGGGTTTTAATCAAAAAACATTTTTAAACCACAATCAACATTTTTATTTAACTAGAAATGCTTTTATTCAAAGATTAATTCCTTAGTGTCACAAAATATACTTTTAAATCTACAAGTTGGTTTTTATGGTCAGTAGGTTCAAAACAATATATTTACAAAAGACTTTACCCCAAAAATATTTATAGAATAAATTTTATACTCAAAAATGGCCTAAACATGTTTTTGCAAAAACAACCAATTTTACAGAAGCAAATCACTAAACAAAGGGCATGGTTGGATAGTATTCTTTTTTTCTGATTCCATTGATATAAAGTTTACAAATTTGGACGTGTGGATCAAAAGTTATGGAATTTACGAACTCAAACATCTAATAGGATAGTTTTTGTTTTTAAAACAAAACCTGTGCCACACATCGCTTTCTTTCTGGCATACCTGTTCACGCGGATCGTGCTGCGTGAACTGCAGGATCTTATTTAGATTGCACGGTGTAGATTGGTTCGTACCTATTCGCTTAAGCAATCTATCGCATTCGCTGGATCGTCATCTAACGGCTCTCAGCGGCTCAACCAAGGATGTGCGACGCTGGTTCAACGGCGAGCGGCGGCACGCTCTATCAGCTATGGTACGATGCAACCAGGAAGCAAGAGAGGGAACGGAGGTGCTTACCATTCTCGCGTGGTTGTAGTGAAGCTCAAGGTGGCTTCCTTCTATCAAGGGGCGCACGGGAACAACGGCGATTGCTCACCGGAGTTGGTCCAGGCGACGGGCACGTCTGGTTGTTGACGGGGGCGAGGCTACAAGGCATCAAAAAGCGAGGAATAGGGTTCGTTAGACGAGGGCGAGTGTGGCGAACACGTGAACATCATCGAGAGGGAAAGGCGAGGTCAGAGTTACCCGGGAAGGGTCGCCGGAGTTGAGGCAGATGGTGGCGATGCTCAGACAAAGACGGAGCTGATGCTCTAGGGCGCGCGCGAGCAAGAGGAGACCACTGGCAGATGCGCACGAGTTTGGGGATCAAGCTCATGTGGTAGAGGGGGCAAAGGGGTGGTTGTGTTCGTCGGGATTGGAGTTGGAGCTCGCCGGAGCAGTGGATGTTGCGGGTAGAAATTACAGCAGCCTGGTTGCTCCGGACGAGTGAGGTCTGAGGGGAAGAAGGAGGGGACATGGGCGATTAAGAGGGCGTCATTGCAGCGAGGGATTACTCGACCATTAAATCGAATTGAAAGAGCGCAATAACGGCAGAAACAGCAGCGCAATTTGGGGATGAATGGGTCGCGGGGTTGACGATGATGAGGTGGCGTAGTGGGACAGCGTTGTCAGCAAGGGAGAAGGGTTATGGTGGGCCCTTGCTGTCAGGGATGGTGCGGGTGAGAAAAAAGTTTCGGGGAGGGAAGAGAAGTGGGCTGCGCTGGGCTTAGTTGGGCTGGTTGGGCTGGGCTGGTTCTTTCACTTTTTTCCTTCTGTTTCCTTTTTCCTTTTTTCTATTTTGATTTTCTGTTTTGAATTCAAACTATCATTTGAATTCAGATTTCATTTTCAAATCTTTTCCAAATATTCAGTATGTTTTAATACTGTTTTAAACATGTATTTAAAGTCCATTTTAAAATAATTTTCCCTTATTCTTTTATGGTTTATTAATTAATTAATTAATTTAGACACTTGTCTTTATTTAATTGAGATTTCAAATATGTTTTCAAACTTATATTTGAAATCCAATTTTTACCAAATCCTCTTCAGTAGGTTTTATTTATTTATTAGTGCAAATAATTCACTTTGAATTATTTAAAATATTTTAATATGATTTATTAATCATTTAAATTGGGCATTTGTCTTTATTCCAATAAAATCAAATATGGTTTTAATTCCATATAAAATTTATTTAAATGATTCTTTTATTCCATTTAAGTTAATTAAATAACTTTAATATCCACCTTGGGAAATTTCTATTTATTATTTTCTCGTGAGTTAATTATTCATTTACATTAGGGATTTTCTCTTTAGTCAAATGGAATTGAATTTGGTTAATGCCATATAATTTTATTTGAATATTATTTATCCATTTATTTCATTTAGATTTGGATTATCTTTGTTCCATTTTCTTATGGATTTAATTCAAGGTTTAAATTGCCCCCTAAATAATTTTATCAGGACTTATTATTTGGTTTAGGTATATTATCTTTATTTAAATAAAATTGGATATTGTTCAATCCTTATGATTTTGTTTAAATAATCTTTTATTCCTTTTTATTATTCCATAATCTTTCATTTCATTTGTTTGGCCAAGATTTAATTTATGTTTTAAATAGTCCTTATTTATTATTTCTTTATTTGCCTTATACAAATCCATATCCTTTTATTTATAGATCCAAAATTGGTGATTCCAATTTGTATAATTTTATTTAATGTTTGTTTATCTTTTAAAATCCTTTTAGGATTATTTTGCTCAAGATTTTGGTATGGATTTTAGATATGAACTTTATTAGCTTTGGAAATTATTCCCTTTTATCTTATTATATTCATAATTTTTTATCCTTGGCTCCAAATTAAGTGAAACCAATTTCCATGGTTTTATAATATTTTTATTTGTCATTTTGATCACTTATAAATGTTTGTTGAAATTTTTTTATATGGAACAAATCCATAGTCTTAGAGTGATCTTGGAAATGATTTTCTTCCATTAGGGTTTTAGGGTTTTGGTTTAACTTTTCCAAGTGTTTAAATTTCCAGATACATTTATTGATGAATGCATTTCACTTGATTGAAATTTGTTGGATTCCTTTTTATTCAAATTTTATTCAGGAAGGGTTTTGATGTTTCCATTTTGAAACAAAAAGTTTCTTTTCACCCTAAATTTCAACAATTATTTATTTTGTTTATTTATTTTTTCACAATTCAAAATTTGGAAAATTTTGGGATGTGACAGGCTACCACCCTTAAAATAAATCTCGTCCCGAGATTTGGAAAGGCTAGAGGTTACAAGTTGGCTTCAAGGCAACTAGGGTACTACCACCCTTAAAAAGGTTTTCAACTAGATTACATCTTGTCTTACTTGGGAACTTGTTGGCATAACGGCCTAGATCTTTGCATTTGAAACACATCTGTTGGCTAATATCTTTCTTATTTTCTAGACAATGTGATGCATAGTGTCCCATCTCTTTGCAGTTGTAACATTGCACTTGGCTATTGTACTTCTTGTTGGAATTAGGGCATTTCTTCTTCTTCTTCTTGGGTCTCTCCAAAGCTAGGAGTTGTTATAGTTCATGCTCTTCATATCTCACCTCAAAGGTGGGAAATCTTTCTCTTTCTTTGGGGCAGTTACTAGAGATATGAGCTTCTTCTCCACAAGAGTAGAAACACTTTGTGGTCACTTTAGGTATGGCTCTATGAGGCATGGTTCTGACTTTGCCTTCATCCTTCTTGGTAGAAGTTGTTCCCTTATGGAGGTTTCCAAACATTTGATGCAGTCCATCTTGTTTCATTTGTTGAACTATAGGATAGATGGGGCATTGGATAGGGACATGATCATTTCCTTCACATAGGAAACAAATCACTTGAGATGTGGGGCATTGTTTAGTTGGATGTTTCTCTTCACAATTAGGGCATTGATCCACATGCTCTTTATAAGTGTGTTCTATGTCTCCACAAATATTGCAAGCTTGAGTTCCTTCTATAATATCATCCTTGACATCATTGTTGTCACAATCTCCTTGGGAAGAGTTGCTTATCATGTTGATCATTTGATTGGTCATATTTTGCAACAATTGGGATTGGATTCCTAAAAACTTTTGCATGGTTGGGTCTAACTCATTGTTGTTGAATAAGAACTGAGTAGTCACTTGATTCAACTGGGCTTGGGTTGCTAGAAGTTGTTCTCTCATGTGTCACCATTCTTGATGTAGGAGTCTCTTGGAGAAGTCATCTGTTTGGGTTGGATTGGGATTAGAATAGGCAAAATATTTCTAGAGGAAGAATTCTACTCACACACAACAATTCACACAAGCAATGATCAAGCAATCACAATCAAACATTCCACTCAAGCAACAAGGTTCAAGCACATTTTTAGTCAACAAAATATTTTTCCTAGACCATATAAGTTGGTGTGATTGATTTAAACTAATCATTAGTATGGTGGTCTAACTATATGGTTTTCTTGAGATCATTCCATTCTTCTTGGTTTTTTCTTCATGAACAAGATCATTCTATCCTTGGAGAAATTCTTGTATCTTGGTCACAAACTTCAAAGGTGATGATGGTTCTTCCTAAGTTGTGTTTCTTTAGTCTTCAAGTCTTGAGTAATATTTCTTGTCTCACTTGTAGTCCTTGGTGATGTCCAAGTTTGAAGTCCTTGGTGAAACTAAAGTTGAAGTCATTTGAGTTGGTGAATTCCTTTGCTCATGTTGAAGTCTTTGCTCATGGTGGGGGATTTGTCCATCAAGTTTGAAAAGGAAGAGATGTAGAATCAAACCCAAAAAGGTTGAGGAAAGAGTTTACAAGATTGTTTGTAAATAAGTTTTGGAACAAATACAACTCCTATTTTTCTAAGGGGTTTTGTCCAATCCTAGGGTTACAATCCTACAGGCAACACAGTGCTCTGATACCATCTGTAAGAGGTCCCAACCTTCAATAAGGTAGAGATCCCTGTGTTTACAATTCTAGTCCCTGGATCAATAACTAGCATCCACAGTTTAAGATGTAATATCAAGAAACAAAGGTCACAATACAACTTTATAACCAGGAATAAAATAATTCATTACATCTTACATAGCTCATTTGGCTATCTCATTACAATGCAGCAGAAATAACTATATACCATGGAGTCCTTCATCTTCAAAGTTCCATAGGCAATCATGTTGGTTGTATACTTGTAATCCTATTCAACACACTTCACTAACATCAAACAAACCTACAACATAATAAGTTATAGCCACAAGGGTCAATACATTTGAATTATATTGGCAAGTGATACTATGGTATAGTAGTGTATCTATCATCTATATGCATTTGTCTAAGTGGAGCTTAGGCTTGCTTTGATCAAAATAGGTTTTCCTTATAAGTTGAAAACACTAAGTTTTTGTTTGTTAAATCACCCAAGGCCTCTACCAATCATTTATTGAATATCCTTTAACCCTTGTTCAACGACAAGTTTTTAACTTAGAAATTGGGATGAGGAGATCCTTGATAGCTTCCATGTCTTGATGCTCAAAGTTTCCATTGCCGGGGACACGGCTAAGTACTTAGATTTTACTCTCTCGAGAGGTGGTGCACTTTCCCCACAAGACTCGACATGCATCGAGACAAGATCTTTCAGAAGCCTTCCCTTAGACCAAAATGGATGCGCTCCAAACCTATCACCCCCTACCACCAACTGTCCATATGGCTAAGTTATTGCAACCTATATGATCCAGGCAGACCCCATATTGCCATGTGGCTGCACTTGAAGCTTCTCAACATTTGACATCTCAAATCTCTTTGTTCCTGGGTGGATTTCCACAAGTGAGGTACACTAGGGTAGGCCATAAATATGGGGCCCTGTGTAACCACTCAACATAACCCATTCACAACCATTCCACCCACGTGATTCATTCACATAGTTGTTTTATTAAACAAAACACAAGTCATTAACTTAGAAATATTTCATAGCATGAATATAATCCACCCTTGTTTTCTACTAGCTAAGCTAAGCATGATAGTAGTAGGTATCTTAACTTAGGGAAAATTCTACTAAGGCATCATCTACTAGGATTTCCCATGGCATAGTTAACACATAGAAAATTCCATGCAAGTCCTACTTAGAAATATCACTAATGCATAGTGAAAATAATGGGACAAAAGTATGAAGCACCACTTGCCTTTTTGGTAGAGAATATAAGTTCACTCCTTGATCATGCAATAGTCACACTCTTCAAATTTCACTACAATACAATCAAGGCACAAATTCAAACTAGCATTCAAACATTTCAACACATAAAATAAAGAAAAAAACAACGCATGTAAGCATGCAAAATATTATTTTATGTGGAAAGGTGGTATCTAATAGGTTATAAACATTTTAAAACACCTATATGTCATTTATAAAAGTGGCATGGTCATTTGAAAACAAGTTAGTGAAAGTGGCCATTTAAATCATTTTTGTTTTGTTAGAAATGATTTAAATCAAAGCAATAATTTCTAGTGTTTGACAAATATATTTTTAAACACAAATGTTTGTGTTTTTAAGGTCAAGTGTTTAATACTAAACCATTTGCAAAAGGTTTATTCTGAAAAACCATTTTTAAATCAAAGCAATATTTTATTTTGTTGGAAATGCCTTTAAACAAAGTAATAATTTTCTAGGGTTCACCAAATATATTTTTAAATCCAAAAACTTGGTGTTTAGGGTCAGATAGTTTAAATCAAACCATTTTGAAAGGTTTTTACTCAAAAAAACATTTTTAAACCATAATCAACATTTTTATTTAACTAGAAATGCTTTTATTCAAATATTAATTCCTTAGTGTCACATAATATACTTTTAAATGTACAAGTTGGTTTTTATGGTCAGTAGGTTCAAAAAAATCCATTTACAAAAGATTTTACCCCAAAAATATTTCTAGAATAAATTTTATACTCAAAATAGGCCTAACCATGTTTCTGCAAAAACAACCAATTTTACAGAAGCAAATCACTAAACAAAGGGCATGGTTGGATTGTATTATTTTTGCTGATTCCATTTATATAAAGTTTACAAATTTTGGACGTGTGGATCAAAAGTTATGAAATTTACAAATTCAAACATCTAATAGGATAGTTTCTGTTTTTAAAACAAAACCTGTGCCACACGTCGCTTTCTTACTGGCGCATACCTGTTCTCGCGGATCGCGCTGCATGAACTGCAGGATCTTATTTAGATCGCACGGTGCATATTGGTTCATACCTGTTCGATTAAGCAATCTATCGCATCCGCTGGATCGTCATCTAATGGCTCTCAGCGGCTCGACCAAGGATGGGAGGCGCTAGTTCAACAGCGAGCAGCGACGTGCTTTGTCAGCTATGGTACGGTGCAACCAGGAAGAAAGAGAGGGAACAGAGGAGCTTACCGTGCTCGTGTGGTTGCAGTGAAGCTCAAGGTAACTTCCTTCTATCAAGGGGTGCACGGGAACAACGGCGATTGCTCACCGGAGTTGGTCTAGGCGACGGGCACGTCCGGTTGTTGACGGGGGCGAGGCTACAAGGCATCAGAAAGCGAGGCAGAGGGTTCGTTAGACATGGGCGAGTGTGGAGAAGACGTGAACATCATCTATAGGGAGAGGCGAGGTCGGAGTTACCGAGGAAGGGTCGCGAGAGTTGAGGCAGACAGTGGCGACGCTCAGACGAAGATGACTCTCTAGGGCGCACGCGAGCAAGAGGAGACCACTGGCAGATGCGCACGAGGTTGGGGATCAAGCTCGTGTGGTCGAGGGGGCAAAGGGGTGGCTATGTTCATCGGGATTGGAGTTGGAGCTCGCCGGAGCAGTGGATGTTGCGGGTAGAAATTATAGCAGCCTGGTGGCTCCGGTCGAGTGAGGTCTGAAGGGAAAGAAGGAGGGGACATGGGCGATTAAGAGGGCGTCGTTGCAGCAAGGGATTAATCGACCATTAACTCGAATTGAAAGCGCGCAGTCACGGCAGAAACATCAATGCGGTTTGGGGATGAATGGGTCGCGGGGTTGACGATGATGAGGTGGCATAGTGGGATAGCGTTGTCAGCAAGGGAGAAGGGTTATGGTGGGGCCTTGCTGTCAGGGATGGTGCGGGTGCGAGTTCGGGTGAGAGAAACATTTCGGGGAGGAAAGAGAAGTGGGCTGCACTGAGCTTAGTTGGGCTGGTTGGGCTAGGCTGGTTCTTTCCCTTTTTTTCCTTTTTTTTCCTTTTTCCTTTTTTCTATTTTGATTTTCTGTTTTGAATTCAAACTATCATTTGAATTCAGATTTCATTTTCAAATCTTTTCCAAATATTCAGTATGTTTTAATACTGTTTTAAACATGTATTTAAAGTCCATTTTAAAATAATTTTCCCTTATTCTTTAATGGTTTATTAATTACTTCATTTAGACACTAGTCTTTATTTAATTGAGATTTCAAATATGTTTTCAAACTTCTATTTGAAATCCAATTTTTACCAAATCCTTTTTAGTAGGTTTTATTTATTTATTAGTGCAAAAAATTCACTTTGAATTATTTAAAATATTTTAATATGATTTATTAATCATTTAAATTGGGCATTTGTCTTTATTCCAATAAAATCAAATATGGTTTTAATTCCATATAAATTTTACTTAAATGATTCCTTTATTCCATTTAAGTTAATTAAATAACTTTTATATCCACATTGGGAAATTTTTATTTATTATTTTATCATGATTTAATTATTCATTTACATTAGGGATTTTGTCTTTAGTCAAATGGAATTGAATTTGGTTAATGCCATATAATTTTATTTGAATATTCTTTATCCCTTTATTTCATTTGGATTTGGATTATATTTGTTTCATTTGCTTATGGATTTAATTCAAGGTTTAAATTGCCTCCTAAATAATTTTATTAGGACTTATTATTTGGTTTAGGTATATTATCTTTATTTAAATAAAATTGGATATTCTTCAATCCTTATGATTCTATTTAAATAATATTTTATTACTTTTTATTAATCCATAATCTTTCATTTCATTTGTTTGGCCAAGATTCAATTTGGCTTTTAAATAGTCCTTATTTATTATTTCTTTCTCTGCCTTATAAAAATCCATATCTTTTTATTTATAGATCCAAAATTGGTGATTCCAATTTGTATAATTTTATTTAATGTTTGTTTATCTTTTAAATTCTTTTAGGATTATTTTTCTCAATATTTTGGTTTGGATTTTAGATAGGAGATTTATTAGCTTTGGAAATTATTCCCTTTTATCTTATTATATTCATAAGTTTTTATCCTTGGCTCCAAATTAAGTGAAACCAATTTTCATGGTTTGATAATATTTTTATTTGTCATTTTGATCACTTATAAATGTTTGTTGAATTTTTTTTGAGATGGAACAAATCCATAGTCTTAGAGTGATCTTGGAAATGATTTTCTTCATTAGGGTTTAAGGGTTCTGGTTTAACTTTTCCAAGTGTTTAAATTTCAAGATACATTTATTTATGAATGCATTTCACTTGATTGAAATTTGTTGGATTACTTTCTATTCAAATTTTATTCAGGAAGGGTTTTGATGTTTCCATTTTGAAACAAAAAGTTTCTTTTCACCCTAAATTTCAACAATTATTTATTTTTTCACATTTCAAAATTTGGAAAATTTTGAAATATGACAGAAAGGTATTATCTTGATAGGTTTTCGCTTTTGCTGGTCTAATGTTGTTTTTGGGAGACCGGGTTTAGGATAGATAACCGTAATATCAAGAGGGGCTCTCGAGTGAGTAACTTGATCATATCCCTCAAAGAGAGCTCAAACATTTGTATACTTGGCAACATCTTTATTGGTTCTTATTTGGCTCTTATCCATGAGAGTATTTAGATATTTTGTTGAACTCCATGACAAGCTCAAGTTCATCAAAAATGGATTTCATATGCATTCTCTATTGCGTTTTCGATGTTGAAGGTTTTATCGGTTTGTCTTTTATAGATAGGTGAAACCTTTCATAAATTTGGTTCTATCCTAACTTTCTGGACTATGATGTTTCCCTGCATATCTTGTAGATATTATTGTCCTCTCCGAAACGATCCCAGGAACATCAAAATCGGAGTCCGGATGCAAAAGTTATGGTCGTTTTGGTGTTGGTGTTTCTGCTAGTTTTGTGAGGGCCAGAGACTCCGGGGTTCGCGCCTCGGAGACTCCGGGGGCATAGACTCCAGCCCAAATTCCATCCCAGACTCCGGGGGAGGGTTAAAGAGAGAATCTGGAGGCTGCCTAGAGTCTGCACCCTGGAGATTCCAGTCCTGGGGGCCGGAGACTCCGGCCTGGAAGGTTGGAAACTCCGGGATTAGTGATCTGCAATGGCTAGTTGACATGGGAGGACCTATAAAAGGCCCCTTCTTCCGCAAGTGGCTGTTTGCTTGCATCCTATCTCTCCTCCATTGTTTCTGCCGTCAAGAGCTTGCAAATACTCTCAATCCCTCCCATATTTCTTGAATCTTGTTGGGGGATTTGAAAGAGGAGATCTAGATCTAAAACTCCACCAATCCATCTCTCCTCTATGTGAGGGGAACATCCTGGGTTCTAGATCTTGGGGTTTCTTTTGTGGATTTCCTCTTGTGTTCTTCCTATCTTATTCCTCCACTAGTTTTTGTATCTTTGGTGGAATTTGAGAGTGAAGGACTTCGCATTTGCATTAGGTGCATCGATTGGAGTTCTCCTCAGAGGATTTGGTTGTGTAATTCAAGAAGCTTGTCCCTCTTGGGTTATTGGAACACTAGACAGTGTGTGGCCTTTGTGGTGTGTTCTTGGGGACTCCAATTAAGTTGTGGAGCCTTCCTCAAGTTTGTGGCCTTGGTGGTGATTATTGGGAGCCTCAAATTAAGGTGTGGAGATTGCTCCAATCTTTTATGGTTTTGGTGACCTCCCCCAAGTGTCCCATAGTGGATCGGGTGCTTACCGTGCGGCGGGTTATCGGGAGAATAGGGTGAATCCTTTTGTGGCGTTGGTGGTCTTAGTACCGTCCACCCCTCCAACGAGACATACTCCCTTGTAAGGAGGAACTCGGTAAAATATCGTCGTCCCCGCGTGCCTCGATTTTCTCTATACCTAAGCTCTTTACTTATGAACTTCACACTGTGATAGCCTTCATGCTTGAAGTAATCTATCTTGCTAGCACTTTGTTTCTTTTATTGCTTAGAATAAGTTATTTGGTGCTCATAGGTGAACCTTAGTATATATAGGATTTGTTCTCGACAAAAGAAAACGCTAGTTTTATTCCGCCATTGTTAATCCCCTGTCGTAAAAGTTTTTAACTTCCTATTCACCCCCCTCTAGGCGGCATCCGTGATCTTTCAATTGGTATCGCACCAAGGTCTCTCGCTTTTAGGCTTCACCGCCTTGAGAGTAATGATGTCGACTAGGGGAGCAGCGCACGATTCTTTTCATATATTTGATGGCACAAATTATGAAGATTGGAAATGTCGCATGCTTAATTATTTCCATGACATTCACCCATCTATTGAGGCGATTCTATATATGGGTTTTTCTTCTCCTATGGATCCCCAAAACGAATCTTTAGAGGAGAAGATGAACTCTTATATAGATGGTAAAGCTACTAAAGTGCTTTTACTTGTTGTGAGCAATGTAGTTATTTCTTGAATCATGCCTTATCGGAGTGCTCATGAAATATGGACCAAGCTTCAAGATAAATATAGTGAGTCCAACATTATTGAGGGTGATTGTTTTCCATCCACCTCCAGCCGTGATGAGTTCTCATCTTCTACCACTTCACCAACATGTGATTTTTCACAAGGTAATGATATGGTGATAGAAATTGCAATGTGGATAGTGATCTTACTATGGGTAATACATGATCTCTTTCTAGGTGCAATGTTCTATCGTTGGACCTTAACACTTCTAGCACTCACAACTCCTTACATGCTAGTGTTGATAGTCCTTGCATATCATGTAGAAATGGCTTGAATAAATCTTATGATGATATGCTTGTGTTGTCTTGTTGCCATGATAAAAATGCTTCTATTTCCTATAGTGCTTGTGTTGCTAACCATGTAGAGGAAAATGAAGATTCTATGGGCCAGTACAAGGTCTTTAATCAAGCTACAAGTGCAATCTCATCATCACCCTCTTCCGGTTCTCACATATGCCTTATGGATAAGGGAACAAAGGTAACCTCTTTGGATCCCATTATTTCCCATGATGATGTTGATTGTGGGACCCCGGATTTACGCCCAAGAATCCCCGTTATTTCTGAAATCACTTTCCCATGATCAGTGAGACGTGAGCATAACCGACTAGTATCATTACAATATCCATAAAGTAAAGGTTACAAAACTTACAATGATGCTGTTATGGCAATTACATATCAAATAGGAGAAGTCTTCAAGCGCAAAGCCCATGTCATGCCTTACCTACAGGCGTCTGACTTGGAGACTGCCTAGCTTGCATAGACGTCATCATCTTCTTCATTCCTCGATCTTCTGAAAATTTGGCCAAGTAAATAGCCAGGGACAATGCCGGTGAGTACTTTGAATGTACTCGCAAACCACCTTAAGTTAATCAACAAGAAGATATATCATCTACAAAGGAACCATGAAAGGTTCTTTTCTAAAATAGTTCCGGTTCTTACAAATATAGCATCTACAAGGTTTTGTTGAATACTTTTGTAAAACATTTTGGAAACCTTTTTGAAAAGTTTTGGAAAAAACTAGGAGTGGGTCACCCTATTTCATATCCATGGTCCTCAACTGACCGGTTTATCCTCTTCCATCTCTGGTGTCCCTCGGACCACCATGTTTTAGAAAACCCTTTCAGGTTTAAAATCCTTTTTAAAGACAAAACCAGCACTGCTCTACAACAACCTTACCAATCGTCTATGACCGAGGAATTGGCTATTCGAATAGATTTACACTCTACAAAGGTTGTACACTTTACCCACAAGATTTGATACATCCGTCGGGATCACCCCCGGGTCGTCATACTAATGTATGCGGGTCTCGGATAATCAAACAGAACATTCGAAAAGTCCACTCCAACACAGGCCCTACCCTATGAGTGGTTCCCCTCAACACTGGGATGTCTGGATCCACGGACCAACCAGGGTGCAACCCAGCTCCTTCAAAGTCGACAATTTCAATGAGGGGCTCATAGTATCACCCGGTCACTCACATGGGTGATCCTGCTTCCTCCAGGTGACTGCCTCGCAGTTGACCCTTTTCACAAAGGAAGCCCGGAATTATAGGGAGATGATCCATTATAAGTAGTCATGTGGGTACCCATATCAAAGTGAACTAACTTTGGGTTAAGCCCCGTCCCACTTCAGGGTAATGTGGTTGCACGAATTAATCATTCTGGCAAAACTGCAAAGAACCGGGTTCCTTTTATAAACCTTTCTCCTCCGCCCTTTGTCTCACCTTTTTGTAAAACCAAACCTTTATCATTTTGAAACCTCTCTTGGTAGGTCAAACCTCACCAAGGTTTTCTCATAAACATTTTATAAACATCTTTTCGGGGTCTTCCCATCCTACTTTTTCTTGGGCTAAAACAGGGTCTCCAAGGGGTTACGGTGTTAAACACCATCTACCATGCTAGGGTAAAGTAGGTGTTGGCAAGGGGGTTGTACTTAGTAGTACAAATGGGTAATGGTTTGGAGGATCCAAACATTCCTGCCCATAAAACATAATAGTAAAACCATGAAATTTATATAAACAAGTATAGAAAACAAGCATAAGTAAAATATTAGGACCAAGAATATGAGCAAGAAAGTGGCTTGCCTTTGACCAGCGCGATGTCCCTGGACTTCTTGAGAAAACTAGAATACCGGGAATACCAATACCAGTAATAATTAAATGGACCTCTTCTTCCCTCCTTCAAACAATCGCAACTATCGCCGTCATCGAGAATACATGCAAATATAATCACGTGCTATAAGGTAGTAGGGTGTTGAAGATTGGTTTGATGAGGTTGGTTAAAAGACTTGGAGTCATTGGAGGAATATCACTTAGGATTTATAGTATAGAAAATACCTAAGAGAGGGGTTTTCGAGCAAGAACATGTTCTGTAAGATACCATTGTACAAAAATGATACCATCATATATATATTGATAAAATGAAACCAACAAAAGTGGTTTCACTATTTTATCAACTACCATTAATTTATAATGAATTTTCTAGTGAGTAAAACTATAGTTTTAGGAAATAATTTACCAGAAAACTTTTGGAGCTCCAAAAATTATTTCCTTGTATTGTTAAGTAGGGCTTGATGGACTGATTCATTGAGAGTTAGAATCATCCCAAAATATTTACCAGAATGCCCTCAGGAAGTTCCTAAAGGCAGTACTGGAGGGGTTTTATCTTTTTAACCAGAATTAATATGTAGGAGCTTTCAGTGTGATTCAAAAGGCATATGTTATGTATTTTGAATACCTTTTTGTAGAAATTGGAATCAACATTTTTGGATGTACAAAACTATATTGGTGATTTTATTAGTGCATAATCTATGCACATAAAAAATTAATTCACAATAAACCAACATGGGATTATAAAATTAGGTGCTCCTGGGGTGTTATATATATATTGGTGTGCAGATGTACTAAGAGTTGGAATTTTGTCAATACCTACTTTGGTTTGTTCTAGAGAAATCCCTAAAGTCATAAGAGTTCTATTTTTGTTATTTTTCTATGGGAAAACTAAGAAGAAATTGACTAAGTGGCCAGGGTGGTATGCATGGTATGGACAATACCTTGCAATACCAACATAGTTTACATTATTTGGATTTATGGAACTATCTGAAGTAATTAGTTACTGAAAACTACACATGTTTGTATTTTATTTACTATAAAATATCCACATAATATTTTGGTCCAAGGCTAAGGCTGCATGTTAGAGGAAACCCTAAGGAACATGTAGAAAAATAGATCTGGACATATGGACATATTTTCCATGTTCAATTTGAGTTAAACCTAATGGTAATCCTGCAGATCTAGAAGAAAGAGATAAAAGGAAAAGAGGGGCTGGGGCAGCAGGGGCCACCGTTCCCAGCATCGTGCTGGGACGGCCCATCTGGAACATGCCGCGCGCGCGGGAGATAACCATGGGGCCGCGGAGCGGGACCATCGAGCTGGAGCCCAAATGCCGGGCGCGGCGCCGAATTGGTAAGGGGTGAGCTTGGCCATTCGATCTGGGAGGGATCGACGGTGGCGCTGCGTCTCCTTCCTCTAGACGCTCCCCTCGAGGGGAAACCCTAGCAGAGACGGGAGCTGCCCGGGGGAGGTCTTACTGACAGCGGGGAGATGATGGCGAGGGCCCAGATCGACGCGGCGCTTCCATACACTTCCGGAAAGGGGCGGCACGGGAGGTTCCTTTGTCGGAGGGTTGCTCGCACAATGGTGCCCTAGAATATGCTCCGGGAGTTCACCAGCACTGTCAGTAGGGGTGTTCCTGGCAAGAAGAGGAGCAGGGTTAGATAGAGTAGGACGAGGGGATAACGACACGGTGACATTAAGAGAGGGAGAGAGCAAGGGGAAGAGGCCTGGCTCGATTTCTTGGAAAAGACCAAGGCTTCTCTCTCTCCTTCTCCTAGGCAAAATAGATAAAGGAAGGAGGAGGGGGAGCTCTGGGGTGAGTGGAAGTGGTTGGGAACAAATGAGCTATAGGGGAGGTGCTAGGGGTGTGGTTTTCTTTATAAACAAGTGAAGGTGGTCTAGGGTGGATTGTGTCCATGGAGGGCAATGGGACAAGGGCAAAACCATGGGGTTGGTCCCTGTGGGTGGTGGAGGGGTGGTTCTAGTCGTGTGTAGTGGCTGAGAGGGAGGGAGGTGTTGTTGCAAGAAGAAATTAAATGTCCAAGTGGTTTCTTGTCGTTGTATCCTCTTCAAACAAGCATAAGGTACAAGGGGCAAGTGATTCTATAGTGCAAGTGCTAAAGTGCAGCACGACTAGGGAGGGTGAGAGATGTTCTGGACAAGTTTCCAAGGGATGTGGTGGAGATTTGGTTGGGTCATAAGTATGAGATGTCTTTGTTTAAAAATTGTATCATAAATATGTTTATGAAGGAGGGATAGCCAATTGGCCTTAACAAGATGGGAAGCTGGTACTGGTGATCCATTGATTAAAAGTCCAGTTAATCTCATTTATTCAAAAAGTGCAGGAATGATTTAAAGAAGCTAATGTGATATTTTTACATTGGGCAGGGTGAGTTTTTGGCGTGAAATGGTTCTAAATACCATGTCACAGATTGGGTAATTTTATTGGAATTTATTTGAGGTGAAAAATATTTTTGAGCTATTATTTCTTGTTTCTGCCATTTAAGAAAAAGGAAAAAAGAGATACTAAAGGATCTAAAAAATATTTATTTTTGATATGGGAAGGTAGGATATGATATATGGGCAATAAACTATGCCTTGATTTGGCAAGGTAATTTGGATAAAAACAAACCTGCCTTTATGGACAAAGTTTTTAGGGTTTTGCCAATAATGGGGTTTAAATAGTCTTTGGGTTCCAAATAAATATGGAAAATATTTGGCAAATGGTGTTATCCAAGGTGGATGATGTCCACTTGAAGTATCCATCATAACCAACCTTGGGTTTTTGCAAACCAAGGTGGATTTTGGGAGAGAACAAGGATTAAAGTATCGAGGGCAATGATATTTTTATGCCATCTAAACAAGGTTGGACAAGTGAGCTAAGAGATCAAATTGATACAAGGGAAAGATGGATGGATAGAATAATTTATGTAGATGATCATGGCAGCAAGAGTTGGGCTTGGTTGCATATGAGATGATCTAGAGGTGATGGCAAACTTTGTTGAAAATAAGGCTGCCATGGCAGATGAGTCATGATGCCTCATAAACCATGTGGGTTTAAGAAGCACAGGGCTCCCATGTAAACATGTGAAGGTTGGGTTGATGGACCATGGTTAGTATGTCCTAACCATGCAGATAGTTGGTCAAGGAGAGGTAGCACATGGATGTGAGCTTCTGCCAAATTAGGCGAGATGATAAGATTTGCAGAAAAGGTTATTATCATGACTACAAAACCATCATGGGTGAGTGGGAACCAGAATGGTGTAGCCAAGAGTAAGAGTGGGATTTCGTAGAACTAATGATTTACTACCAAATGGTTCAAGTGAATTCTCAATAGTGCACACGGGTTGGAGTGGGTGGAGTTCCATAGTTTGAATCCAGATAAGGATTTCAGACTTAACCAAATTTGGAGATTTAGGATTTAGCACTATTATGAAAGTGGGAAGGATACCAGGCTTCATTCTCATCATCAAAGGGATGATATTGAAGGGTAGAATGTGTAGAGTGGATTCATGAGGGAATTAGGTATTTGATGAGTTGGATGCTAATACAAAGGATTAGCTCAGAAATGATCTGGTGATATAGATAAGGATCACTTGAGTGACTTAGGATAGATCTAGCTTAGGATGTTTGGTTCAAGATTTGGGGATCTCAACATTGATCTAGTCCTATGGGATGAGCTACTATATTAGCACACTTTAGTTCC